>CANTUQ010000208.1:0-1200000 GCA_947683425.1 Excoecaria cochinchinensis
TTGTCTCTCAACTCATGACTTAATTTCTCGCAATTGTACTTCAGAAACAAACTCAAACAAATGTGCACAATTAAGTAGTTTGATTTGGAAACAATGAATACTTAACAAGAACAACAACGAGTACTAATTCTAGAGACAAATTGACCAAAATTGAACAAACTTGGAAATAGCACACAAGAGATAAATTTCGTGCTCTTTAGTATATAAAGATGTTCAACAATGTACAATATGTTAAACTAGTGTATTTGGAGCCAAAAACAGTTTAGACACACAAATTGATAACTTAGAATGAAAAGAATAGACAAGACGGATGCACTTAAATGCGATGTTTAACTAACCCTAGTGATTAGTTTAAACAGATTTTATATAGACTCAACAAAAAGAAAATCAAAGAAAGCATGCAATAATATAACCCAAAATCCAAAAACAACGAGTACTTAACTTGATCTTTGAAGAAATCAAACCAATTATGGAAGTTCTAGCTTAATTAATCAAATTTGAACTTAACAAGATAATAGGACCAAAATTGAACACAAGATAATTTCTAGATATTTTTTTTACATGTATATAAGTTTTCTTTTTTTTTTTCAAACGTAAATCACACAACTAATGATCAAATACCTGAGATAGTTAATTTAACACAATTGAGCAAGAACCAAATAAGGACCTAGATGCAAAGTCCTATTCGGCCAAAAAAAAAAAAGAAAGAATTTCAAGAAGACAAAATTAAAGGATAGTTAAGAATTTATCACTTAGCCTAAGCTCTGATACCAATTGATGCGGAACCCCAGCCTATATGCAAACTAGAACGCCAACATACCATGAATATTGATCATAAACAAGCGAATAAACCCCCAATCTAAAGAACCCCCAAACAAGATTGAATGGAAACGCTTATAATAGATTGATTTAGAAAGTAAGAAGAATAAGAATCAAGCATACATTAACCATGCAAATTGCCCAAGTCTAATTCTTCATACAATAGCAAGAATCAATAGAAATTAACTCTCACAAATTCAGTAAATGAAAATTCATTAATCATAAGATATGCAAAATGTAAAGTACAAATGAAGAAGTTCAGCCCTTTATATAGGCTAGGCAGCCACCCCTCCCTAGAGGAGTTATAATCAAACACTAACTCTAAAAGATAATTAATAAAATAAATAACAAAGATAATTCCTAACATTTATCTACATGTATTTGGCCACAATATGGACTAAGTACATGAATAAATAAAGATAAATACAATCTGAAAATAATCCTAAAAGCTAATGATTATCCTAAGGAAAATGAATGTAGACTCAATTTTGGCTATAAGTGGAATTTGGCTAACTCACTCAAGATAAATTCATCCTATTGTTTCTCCATCAAACGCTATTCAATAATATCCCAAAATAATAAGTATTTATCAAATAAAACCCATTCCTAAAATTTAGGACCCCAAGTTCACCAATGTAGGCATAAAGCTAAATTTGACTCAAACCCGTCCAAATTCAGCTCTCCCCTTTAAAATCCGGCCCCCTCATGTTTTCTAAGCCTCAATTAGTTATTTAGGCCCAACTCTTTAGAAGAGATAAGCCCAACTTTAGCCTACCCACTTAAACTACCCAAAATACTCAAATAAGCCCAAAAATAAAACAAACCAAATTAAATAAGCCCAAAACATTTTCTAAGGTACTAGGCTGCCCAAATACATTTAATTATATGTCATTACAAGAATAGAAACTAAACAAAGTAGCTTGAATGCCCATTTGTACCATTCAGCCACAACTTGTCTTCATAGCCCAATTTAGCTTATTTCCCCTCCTGAACTTGCATCTTCTCCACATAAGGTCTCATGAATGCTTCTAGGACTTCTTTAAGCTTCTTATTGCCATTATGCTTGGTTGTGCTCATATCAGTTTCTGTTTCCGCTCGAGCGCGAGGACTGCCGCAATTGCGACAGGGGGGCAAGTTATGCCTCTGTCGCGAGTGCGGCACCCTTGGGTTCAAATTGTGTTTTTCTTTGTGATTTCCAATGTTTATTTTCTGAACTTGTGATGTTATCAGAATTATTCTTGGACTATTTTATGAAGCATATGAGTATAATTGGGTGTATTATGCATGTACAGTTGTGTGAATTCTATAAATGCGAATTGATGGATTATGCATGACCTGCAAGAGTCAGTTTAGTGGATAGTTAGGCATGCCTAAAAGAGTCCTTTTGCTGCAGCCTCTATACTGTTCTGGACCCTGATCAAGTCCCCGTTTAGTTCCTCGCAAACTTCTACATGTTTGAATCTTGTTTAAGATTCCTTTGTAAAATGTTTTGAATAGAGATAAAGTGATACTGTTTTTTGATTCGTACCTGTAAGGTACCACTATGTGACGATTCGTACCCGTAAGGTACCTCTACGCATTTACTTGTTATCTAGTACTTTGAGTCAGCAGGTGTTATGGTTTGTTCTGATATGATCAAAAATACGCGAATCCGAATGAGTGTGATTATAAGCATTTGAATTTGAATGACTCTTCTGTGAGCTTACGAATCTGTTGGCATATGAATGTGTTTATTGAACCTTTGAATGATGATGAATGGAATTCTATTGTGATTATATCTAACGATATTCAGTATGCCATTATGTATGTGATTTGCCTTGATGACCATTGTGAATGGCCGTCCATATATTATTGTTTGTTTCCCCACTAAGCGTTATTGCTTAACACGGTGTTCTCACCCGTGCAGGTGCGGAAGATGTATAGCTTTTGGGAGAGTCGCCGCCAGTCAAGCAAACACAGAGGGATTAGTGCTAGGGCTTTATTTTTATAGCATGATTCTTTTGTAATAGAACACTCTATTGTATATCGTTTTTGTAAGCTTTCGCTATGTATCTCTGACAGTTGTAATTATTTTGTATTGACTATTTTGATCAGAACATAATTGTAACGAATTTTGGTTATATTAATGAATGATCATTTTGATGTTTCCAAAGGTTTTATTTTCGCTGTATTTTAGCATGTACATTGTGATTGAATGTTTGATTCTGTATCCTTTGTGTGGTGACACCCTTGCTCGTATGGCATCTCACTCCCTTGCGGATGGGTTCGCCATGTATGGGTAGGGGGTGTTATAGTTTTATGTATCAGAGCCCTGATTTAGGCATTTTCTGGGTGATTGTTGTGCACAGATATCTATCTAGGACTGTGTTGGCCGATGCGGTTGTCCTCTTGTTTGTTTTAGATGGCTTCTAATTCGGTGCGGAGATCACTTGAGGAGTCCGCCGAGAGTGTGAACCCTCAAGCAGTCGATCCTTCTGTGTCTGGGTCAACTCAACCTGCTAGGGCACAACCTGAGGCTGCAGCCATGCCCTTTGAGGTCATGTTGAAGATTTCGCAGGACATAGCTAGGGTCATTAAGAGTGTGACCGCTCCTAAAGTCCCTACTGAGAATTTGAGGAAGGCTGGTGCCGAGGACTTTTATGGGACTGGCTTGGACGAATCAGAATGATGTGAGCACGACCAAGGAACCAAGAGATGAGCTAGCTTTACCAGAAGGCCCAGTGACCAGATCAAGAGCCAAGAAATTCAAGGAGAGTCTCAAAGCCTACATGGGCCGAATGGTGGGAGATATGGACAAGCAAGAGGAGTTGGGTCGAATCTTCAAGAGGGAATTCAAGTGGGCTCTTTAATTTGTATAAAGCCATTGGAATAAGCTTTGAGCAGCCCAATCCTTATGTTAGGCGTGTGGGCTTGTATTTGGGCTCTTAAGTTGTGTTTTGTTATCTTACTTAAGTTATTGGACTTATTTTTGTTATTAGGTTTATTTTAGTGAATGGGCTTAAGTAGCTGTATTTTGGCAGCCCATTGTTAAGGCCTTTTTTAATTAGGGTTAGGGTTATGTTTAGGAGGATATAAATTCATCCTTAACTATTTTGTATTCAGATGATGATATGGAATGAACTTTGGCCGAATTTCACCTTTGGAGAGGATTTGTCTTCTTCGATTGCATCAGGAACGATTTTCTTATCAAGGTATTCATCTTGTGGCGAATTTCTGTTCTTGTTATTTTAATCAATCTATCATAAGCGTTTCCTTTTATTTTATTGATTGGGGGTTCTTTAGATTGGGGATTTGATTTCTGTCCTCTGTTCTTGCCATTTTGTGTGTTTGGGGTTTCGGGTTCTAAATAACCTAGGGGTTCCGCATCATTTTGGTATCAGAGCTTGGATTTGGATTAAATTCTTATTTATCCATGTCTGTTACTGTTCTAGCTGTTTAACAAAGATTTTAAAAAAAATAAAAATAAAAAAAACGAGATCAGATTTGTTTTGGCCATAACTTTTGACTCGGGTGTCCGTTTTTGCTCCAAAAGTACTTTTCGGAAAGGGAATTTCGAGATCTACAAAAATAGGCTTTGCTGCCTAACTAGCCCTTTAAAGTCCAGAAAAACATCGTTTAGGCCTCCGAAATTGGGTCTGAAGTTTGAAAAAAAAAAAAAAAATTTGCGGCTGGAACCATATAGGGTTACTTCAATTAGGGTTAATTGAGTTTCATTTGGATTGAACTTTACCTTGGGCTTGGGCTTGTTCATTAGACCGAATCTGTTTTGGGTTTAACTTGGGTCCATTGAGCTGGTTTCGGTTTTCCTTCACTTTAAGACATAGTGGATAAGTCATTTGGGTTTCCTAGTCTTGTCTTAACTTAGACATAATAGTTTCCTTTTCTGTCTTAGTGTCATTACATACCTTTGCATCCGAATTGACTTTTCTATTAGAGAAATTTCAATTTCTGCATTTATGCATTAGTTTTGTCATTACTTTTATTCTTAAGTTTCCATTTTTCGGTGTCTTGTATCCTTTGCTTCCATTTACATCATAATTAACAAATTGTTTCTTGTTAATTCACCATTTAATATTCAGGTAGCATACACTTCTTCTTCTTGTATGTTCATTTCGATTTCCTTCATTTTCGGTATTTTGCTTCTAGATTTGAGCCTATCTCCTTTGTTAAGTATTATCATTGCATTCTCATTTTAATTTGCTGTTTGTGAATTATCTTGAATTGGATTTAAGTTCTAAAGTGCAATTGGAGACAGCAAGTAGAGTGGAAAGAGGCTTGAGTGTGTGAGCTCGTAAAAGCCAGAATTGTGTGAAAACACGAGTGGAGTGACATCATTTGAGTGCAAACACGTGAGGGAGTGTTGTGAGGTTATCAAACTAACCTTTTTGCAGGTCTACAAACAATGAGTGATGAATCCAGCAAGAAAGGAATGTCCCAAGAGGAGGTTGCCTTTGCATTACAAGCAATGCAAGGAACGTTTGAGAGGTTCATGAGGGAAATGGGAAACGTTAATGACAGGCTGGATAGGTTGGAAAATAGTACTAATACCACCAGGAGGAATGCGAGGAGGGGTCAATTCCGTAATGATGAGGATGACCAAGATGAGTATGATGAAGTGCAATCTGTGAGAGGGAGGCCGAGAAGAGAGGAAGATAGAGATAGCAACATCAATGCTATCAAGATGAGGATTCCATCGTTCAGGGGCAGAAATGATGCTGAGGAGTATTTGGAGTGGGAAAGGAAGGTGGAGCTGGTTTTTGCTTGCCATACCTATTCTGAAAATAAGAAGGTACGACTTGCTGCTGTTGAATTTTCTAACTATGCTTTAGTATGGTGGGATGAATTGAACAAAACCAGAAGAAGAATCGGCGAAGCTCCTGTAGCTAGTTGGGAAGAAATGAAGAGAATCATGAGGAAGAGGTTTGTACCAAGCTACTACTACAGGGATATATATCAACAATTGCAAAGACTCACTCAAGGGTCTAGGACAGTGGAAGATTACCACAAGGAGATGGAGATGTTGATGATTAAAGCCAATGTTGAAGAAGAAGAAGAAGCAGTCATGGCTCGGTTTCTGAATTGCTTGAATAGGGAGATTGCTAATGTCGTGGAGTTACACCCATTCATTGTCATGGAAGAGTTGGTAAACATGGCCATGAAGGTGGAGAGACAATTGAAGTATAGGGGAAGCCATAGAGTTCAGAATTCGGGTTCAACTTCAAATTGGAATCCGAAGTGGAAAAGGGAAGAGAACAAGACTGTTCAGAAGTCCAATGATTCCAAAGACAAATCCAAGGATATCAAGAGTGGCAAAACCGACTCAAAAGGTACTTCTAATGTAATCCCTTCTAATACTAAACATAGAGAAGTTAAATGCTTTAAATGTCAAGGGCGTGGTCATTATGCATCTGAATGTCCAAATAGGAAGTCTATGTTTATTAGGGGTGGGGAAATTGTATCTGAATCTGATGGGGATCATGAATCTGATAGTGATGAAATGCCACCTTTAGAGGACTGTTCTGATAATGAGGAGTTTGTTGAGTATGCTGTTAAGGGAGAATCCTTAGTCATTAGGCGTGCATTGAATGTGAATGTAAAAGAAGATAGCCTAGAACAGAGGGAGAACATCTTTCACACTAAATGCTTGGTAGGTGGTAAAGCTTGTAGTCTGATTATAGATGGGGGTAGTTGCACAAATGTTGCTAGCAGTACCTTGGTCGAGAAATTGGGGCTCAAATGTGAGAAACACCCTAGTCCTTATAGGCTGCAATGGCTGAATGATAGTGGTGAAGTCAAAGTGACCAAGCAGGTAGTTGTCTCTTTTTCCATTGGTAGATATGCCGATGATGTTGTATGTGATGTTGTGCCTATGCAGGCTGGTCATGTATTGTTGGGTAGGCCTTGGCAATTTGATAGGCGTGTTATGCATGATGGGTATTTAAATAGGTATTCTTTTATGTATAATGGGCAGAAAGTCATTCTTGCACCAATGTCACCTAAAGAAACATACATGGAGCAGTTGAAAATTCAGCAATCTTCAAGTGGGAATTCGGGTAGTGAGATAAAAAAAAAAAGAGAGAAAAGAGGCCATGAGAGAAAAGAATAAAAATAAAGGCCCGATGGTGAGTGACTGCACTAGTGAGGAAAAGAAAGTGGGATGTGCAGGAGATAAGAAGTTAGTGAGTGAGAGGAAAGAAAAAAATTTAAAAGGTGAGAGAAAAGAAATTGAGAGGAGTGAAAAAGTAAAGAATCAACCGTGTTATTATGCCAAAGAGAGAGAAGTTAAGAGTGCATACTTAGGCAAGAGAGCTCTAGTCTTGATTCGGTTTAAGGAAACTTTGTTTACTGAAACTGACCTTAACCCCGAGTTGCCTAGTGTTTTTGTGACCTTATTGCAGGAATATGAAGATGTCTTTCCAGAAGAAGTTCCACATGGATTGCCACCCTTGAGGGGGATTGAGCACCAGATTGACCTTGTACCCGGGGCTCAAATACCTAACCGTCCAGCTTACCGAAGCAATCCAGAAGAGACGAAGGAGTTGCAAAGGCAAGTGGATGAACTGCTACAAAGGGGGTATGTGAGGGAAAGCATGAGTCCTTCTGCAGTACCAGTTCTTTTGGTGCCTAAGAAAGATGGGACTTGGAGGATGTGTGTAGATTGCAGGGCGGTCAACAAAATCACTGTAAAGTATCGCCACCCTATTCCTAGATTAGATGATATGCTTGATGAATTGCATGGTGTATGTTTGTTTACAAAAATTGATTTGAAGAGTGGCTATCATCAGATTAGGATGAAAGAGGGAGATGAGTGGAAAACTGCGTTTAAGACTAAATACGGATTGTATGAGTGGTTAGTGATGCCTTTTGGGTTGTCTAATGCACCTAGTACTTTCATGCGCTTAATGAATTATGTCTTGCGTGAGTTCCTTGGAAAGTTTGTAGTTGTGTACTTTGATGATATTTTGGTTTACAGCAGATGTTTAGATGATCATATTTTGCATGTCAAAGCTGTTTTGAGTGTGCTGAGGAAGGAGAAGTTGTATGGAAACCTTAAGAAGTGTTCTTTTTGCATGGATAAAGTAACTTTCTTAGGTTTTGTGGTTAGTGAGAAGGGAGTGGAAGTTGACACTGAAAAGGTGAAGGCTATTCAAGAATGGCCAACGCCTAAGACTATTAGTGAGGTGAGGAGTTTTCATGGCTTAGCTAGTTTTTACAGGCGATTTGTTAGGGATTTCTCTACTATCGCCGCACCATTGAATGATATAGTCAAAAAGAATGTTGGATTTAAATGGGGAAAAGAGCAAGAAAATGCTTTTTGCATGTTAAAAGAGAAATTATGTACTGCTCCTGTTTTGTGTTTGCCTGATTTTTCTAAAACTTTTGAGATAGAATGTGATGCTTCTGGGATTGGTATAGGTGCTGTTTTGATGCAGGAAAGACGTCCCATAGCATATTTCAGCGAGAAGTTGAGTGGGCCAATTTTGAACTATTCCACCTATGACAAGGAGCTTTATGCATTGGTGAGAGCACTTGAAGTATGGGAGCACTACTTGCTGCCTAAGGAGTTTGTGATTCATAGTGATCATCAATCCCTCAAGTATTTGAAGGGACAAGGGAAACTGAACAAAAGGCATGCAAGGTGGGTGGAATTTCTAGAAACATTCCCATATGTGATCAAGTACAAGCAGGGTAAGGAAAATGTGGTGGCAGATGCACTATCCAGAAGGTATGCTTTGATTTCTATGCTTACTTCTAAATTACTTGGATTTGAGCATTTGAAAGAGATGTATGTTGACGATACTGATTTTGCTTCTGTGTATCATGCATGTGAGCGTGCTGCATTTGACATGTATTATAGGCATGAAGGATATCTTTTTAGGGGAAAACAACTTTGCATTCCTACATGTTCTATTAGGGAGTTGCTTGTGAGGGAGTCACATAGTGGGGGGTTAATGGGGCATTTTGGTGTGCAAAAGACCTTGGGCATGCTTAATGAACATTTTTATTGGCCAAATATGAGAAGAGATGTGGAGAGGGTTTGTGCCAGATGCATTACTTGTAAGCAGGCTAAATCTAGAACAAAGCCTCATGGGTTATATACACCATTGCCTGTACCTAGTGAGCCTTGGACTGACATTTCTATGGATTTTGTTTTGGGTTTACCTAGGACCAGGAAAGGGAGGGACAACATATTTGTTGTTGTGGACAGGTTTAGTAAAATGGCTCATTTCATTGCTTGCCATAAAACAGATAATGCAACAAACATTGCTGAACTTTTCTTTAGGGAAGTGGTTAGGTTGCACGGGGTGCCAAGAACCATTGTATCAGATAGGGATGTCAAATTTCTAGGTCATTTTTGGAGAGTTTTGTGGGGGAAATTAGGTACTAAGCTTTTATTTTCTACTACATGTCATCCCCAGACTGATGGGCAAACTGAAGTAGTTAATAGAACCTTAGGAACTATGTTGCGTGCTATTGTTGGAAAGAATTTGAAAACTTGGGAGGATTGTTTGCCATTCATTGAATTTGCATATAATCGTGCTATACATTCTTCTACAGGGTTTTCACCATTTGAGATTGTCTATGGTTTTAATCCTTTAACTGTGTTGGATTTAACGCCTTTACCTTTGAATAAGCTTGATAGCTTAGATGGCAAAAAGAAGGCTGATTTGGTTAAAGAGATACATGAGAAAGCACGTGAACAGATTGAGAGGAAGAATCGCATGTATGCACAGAAGGCTAACAAAGGGCGAAAACAAATAATTTTTGAACCAGGTGACTGGGTTTGGGTGCATATGCGAAAGGAACGGTTCCCACAACAAAGGAAGTCAAAGCTTGATGCAAGGGGTGATGGGCCATTTCAAGTTTTGCAACGCATCAATGACAATGCCTACAAGATTGACTTACCAAGTGAGTATGGCGTTAGTGCTACCTTTAATGTTTCTGATTTATCTCCTTTTGATTTTGACTCAGATTCGAGGACGAATTCTTTCGAAGAGGGAGGGGATGATGTGAGCACGACCAAGGAACCAAGAGATGAGCTAGCTTTACCAGAAGGCCCAGTGACCAGATCAAGAGCCAAGAAATTCAAGGAGAGTCTCAAAGCCTACATGGGCCGAATGGTGGGAGATATGGACAAGCAAGAGGAGTTGGGGTCGAATCTTCAAGAGGGAATTCAAGCGGGCTCTTTAATTTGTATAAAGCCATTGGAATAAGCTTTGAGCAGCCCAATCCTTATGTTAGGCGTGTGGGCTTGTATTTGGGCTCTTAAGTTGTGTTTTGTTATCTTACTTAAGTTATTGGACTTATTTTTGTTATTAGGTTTATTTTAGTGAATGGGCTTAAGTAGCTGTATTTTGGGCAGCCCATTGTTAAGGCCTTTTTTAATTAGGGTTAGGGTTATGTTTAGGAGGATATAAATTCATCCTTAACTATTTTGTATTCAGATGATGATATGGAATGAACTTTGGCCGAATTTCACCTTTGGAGAGGATTTGTCTTCTTCGATTGCATCAGGAACGATTTTCTTATCAAGGTATTCATCTTGTGGCGAATTTCTGTTCTTGTTATTTTAATCAATCTATCATAAGCGTTTCCTTTCATTTTTATTGATTGGGGGTTCTTTAGATTGGGGATTTGATTTCTGTCCTCTGTTCTTGCCATTTTGTGTGTTTGGGGTTTCGGGTTCTAAATAACCTAGGGGTTCCGCATCACAGAATATGCTGAGAAGTGGTTAGAGAAGGTAGAGTGAGCCTTGGATGAGATTTGGTGTCCTCAGGAGAGGCGAGTAGAGTGTGTGGTGGCCTTGTTGCAAGGATCTGCCTATAACTGGTGGAAGTTGGTTCGAAGGCGTCCCCAGTTTCCTGACCCAGTCACATGAGAGTTCTTCGATAGGGAATTTACAAGTAAGTATGTGACTCGGGAGTACAAGGATGCCAAGTGGGCACAGTTTTTAGAGGGCGTTGTCGGTTTTAGAGTTTGAGAAGGAGTTTAACTGATTGGCCAAGTATGCTCCTGAGGGTGTTCTAACTGAGGAGTTTCGATGTAGGCATTTTGAGACTTGATTGAATGAGTATTTGAGGGTTATGCTAATTTTGCTGATGAGTACTCCGGGTGTTGGGTATTATCAGACTATACAAGCTGCAGTGCGGGCTGAGAGGTCAGAGTCGGTTATGAGAGAGAGAGAGCTCAGAGGAGGAATCCCCCTCGTGGTGGATCTGGATCTTCTTCATCCTCGGGTAAGAGGTCCCGAAACCCGCAGGATGAGTCATCTTCAGGTCCAACTTAGAGAAGTAGGAGGCAGGGTTCAACCATGAGTATGGGTTCTGGCAGAGATGGTTCTGGAAATAGGATGGATTTTATGCCTGAGAGTTCTCACTGTAGGAAGCGCCATTGGGGTGAGTATAGATGGCTCACGGGTGGTTGTTTCAGATGTGGTAGCACTGATCACTACTTGGCAAATTGTCCGAGGTATAATGAGGCTTCTGGTGATCAGCACGAGGCTAGTAGAGTCGGCTCTAATGCTCCGCAAGCGAGTCATAGTAGAGGCCGAGGTAGAGGTTGAGGCGGTCGACCTAGAGATAGAGCTGTGTCGGAGTCAGTTGAGCGTCCCGTGGCAGTGCCAGCTAAAACTTAAGCTATGAGAGCTCGGGAGAAGCAGGATGCCCCCGATGTGATAGCCAGTAAGTTTTTACTCCTTGACACTGAAATTTATGCTGTAATTGACCCTGGTTCCACACACTCATATTTGTGCACGGATAAATTGATTAATAAGTTGCATAATGTAGATTTGTTAGACTATGAGATTTGTGTGACCATTCCTTTAGGATATAGTGTTAATGTGAGTAGGGTGCATAGGAATTGTCCTCTTTTGGTCCAAGGAGTTGAATTCCCTGTGGATTTGATTGAGTTGCCTTTTAGAGAGTTCGATTTGATTTTGGGTATGGATTGGCTTAGTAAGCATCGAGCAATGGTGGATTGTCATAGGAAGGTGGTTGTGCTTCGGGATAGAGATCGGTCTTCTATGGTTGTTAAGGGTTTGGGTTCTAGTTCTTTGTGTAATGGCCATAATACCGGGTTAGTCGTGAATAGTATTTTCCGATGGTGAATAGTGCACTCGGGGCAGAAATTACACCTAGAGGCAAAAAATATTTTATTTGACCATCGAAAAATATTAGTCATGGTGAGTCCAGTGGTAAAATTTGGAGTGAAAATGAGTTTAAATAGGCTCCCGAAAGTCAAAAATAAGAAAAATCCTGAGCCTTATATAGGGACCTCTGGTTTGACTTAACTTTGATTGGGCCTTTAAAAATAGTAAATGATCTCCAAAAATTATTTTGAGGGTATGGGTAAGTTTAGAATAATATTTGGAAATTTCTGGTAAAGAAAAATTAATTTTATGGTAATACTGAAAAATGCCGAATTGGACCAGTTAGAGTGAGCCAGTCTCGAAAATGGTTTCCAATTTAGCTGAAAATTTTTACGAGGACTTAATTATATATTTTAAGAATTATAAAATTAATTTTGAGAGAAATAAAGCTTGAGAAATGAAATATTTAAATTAAAATTTCCTAATGGGCTATAATGTGGTTAAATGGGCTTAAGTAAGTAAATCACTTTGTTGGACCAAGGCTCATCTCACGTGAATCAATATATACAAACCCAAAGAGCAGAATTTTCTAGGGAAATCGTGAAGACTCTCCAACTCTCTTCTCACCGAATTGTCCCTCTTTCATTTTTCTGTCAATTTTCTTTTAATCTCTTCAATTCTCACCCCATGATCAAGCCCCCTAATGTTATTTCAGCCCCTTTTCTAGCTAATTGAGGTCTTCAATTTCCAGTTGAAGGGTTAGAAGAAAGATAAATTAAAGATTTAAAGTTAGGGTTTCAATTTGAGGTAAGAAAAATCAAGTTCTATAATTTAATTTAATGATTCTTTTGGGTAGTTTTGAGTTTAGAGAGCATACTTATGTGATTTTAATTCATAAAAGAGGAGGGGAAATGAAAGATTTTCACCTTGTGGTAATTGGCCTATGTAGGAAATAAAGAAGGAGAAGTTGTCACAAAATCTAAGGGTAAAGAAAAGGAAATTTAGGAGGTGAAGAACAAGCTTTTAAGGTGAGTAGTTACAAATTCTATTTATTTCCAATGATTTAGAGCAAAATTAGGTTATGTTTATATAATAACTATGTGAAATAAATGTGTATAATTGAAATAAATGTGACAATAATAATTTAGGATGTTAGAATTGATGAATTAGAATGGTTAATTGAAAAAGAAATAAATTCTAGGGTGAAAATCAAAGGATGGCCGAATGGAATACTAATTAGAGATAGGGTATATATTAGGTATATTAGTGTAATATAAGAGTATACATGTAAATTAAGAGATAAACTAATTAAATAAGTGAAGAAGGAAATGAAATCAAATATTTAATATAGAATGGTAATGGTGGCCGTATGGTAAAGATAGGGAATTTAAGGGAAAATCTTACTAAATACTAAAATTAAAAGTATAAAATGAATATAAATTAAAAATTAGGCATGTGTGAATTTATTTAGAATTTATTATGCATAAATGAATATTTTAGAATAAATTAGTATATTATGTTCATAACAAAAATTTAATTAAATGTGAAAAATTAGTAAAAAGTATGACATAATTTGAATATAGAATAGAAATTGAGGGTATGGTAATTTATTTAGAATTTATTGAGGTTAAATGAATATTTTGAGAATGAATTAGTACATAATAATGTTAAGGAAATGAGGTTAAATGTATAGTTTTAAAATGAAATATTGATTAAAATGATTATGTTATTAAATAAGTGATAAAGTAAATACAATTTAGTAAGAAAATAATGAATTTTATAAAGTTTTATTTTGTTGACATAATGGTATATTATGTTAAAATAATGTGAATATTTGTTTATATTGCCTTTAGTAATAGTCTAGTAGTTAAATCTAGTTCAGGATATAATTGGCTAGCCATAGGGACAGTAAAACTGCGGTGTGAGTCATGGCGACTCACTACTAGTAGAGCAATAGCGGTCCACAAATGAATGAATGTTCAAAATGTCAAATGAAATGAAATGTAAATGTATTAGTGGTCCTACTGGGTCACTTTGGAATGATGTGGATCTGTGGGGTTCACGTCCCGCACATCCTATTTGGAGATTTCTACTGGACCGATACTAGGGGCAAATTAGTAAAAATGAGTAAAATTAATTAAACCCAGCTTAATATGTAAAAAGAAAGGAAAAAGGATTAAAATGGAATAAATTATAAGGTTGAGGGACTAAAATGTAAATGATCATGAAATTAATTGAATAAGAAATAAATAATAATTTAATGGTAAAATGATAAATTGGATTTGGAAATATTAAATAGATAATGGCAATTTAGTAAATAAATAAACTAGAAGAGTAAAATTGTAAGTAGAAGTTAAATTAAGGACTAAAAAGGAAATTGAAATTAAAATAATTGAATTAGGAATGAAATAATATAATATAAAATAATGTAATATATTAGTATTAAAAGAGGTATTTGAAGTTAAATGTTTAATTGAGAAGATTATTATGTAAATAATAATTTTTGATATATATATATATATATATATATATATATATATATATATATATTATAAGAAATTAGTAATTAGTAATGTAAATAGATTATCTAAATAGTTATATGGGATTAATAAAAGTGGGTGTAAATAGTAATGGTGTTAAGAATAAGTGTTAATTATTAAAAATAGTAGTAATATTAATAATAATAATAATAATAATAATAATAATAATAATAACAACAACAACAAAATTTGCATTGTGAATAAATTAATAAATGGATTTAAAGAAAGTAAACTAGTAAGTATAGTTAAATAAATTAATTAAATTCATATTAGGTAAGAATAGGTATTGCAAATATAGTTTTGAAAATGTATATTAGTTAGATGGAAATTCTTAGAATTGTAACTATCCTTGAGCATATTTAATGCTTAGCACGTAATTTCTGTTGACTGCGTGTAGGTACAGGCTAGGCGTGGAGCAAGCATACTACTTTTGGGAGACTGATGGAATTAAGGTTGTACCAAACATTTTGTATTTATTGATGTATGGCATGTATGTACTTTTATGATAATGAAGTTTGTGGATTATGTAATTTATGGTATGTAATGGACATTAATATTTAGTGAATATTATGAGATTGTTTATGGTGTTTGGATGATGAGAAAAATATTGTATATTGTTGTTGTGCCCGTGTGGGCTGCGTTTTGTTGATTTGTAGGTTTGGATAGGTTCGAATTACAGTCGTTATGCTGCCGAAATTTTTAAAGATTAGATTAATAAATTGGACAATTACAGGTCATTGATTAAGCATAGCAAGTCACAAATAAATATTTAAGTATAATTTTATTCAAAACAAATTTATCCGCATAGTAGTAACTCTATTAATGACCGACATAACCACTAACGTACGTTAGGAAAGGTATATAAGGGTGTTACACTTTGAGCAATGTGATATTCGCCATGCAAGCTAAGAGGTTCTTAAGGAAGGGTTGTGAGGCATTCTTAGCAGTTGTTTTGGATTCTAAGCGTGATCAGGTTCGGATTGAGGATATTCCAGTGGTTAGGGAGTTTGGAGATGTCTTCCCTAGTGAGTTGCCTCGTTTGCCTCCGGCGAGGGAGGTGGAGTTGTCTATAGAGATAGTGCCGGGTACTTCGCCCATTTCTAAAGCACCTTATTGGATGGCTCCTGTAGAGTTGAGAGAACTCAAAACTCAGCTACAAGAGTTATTGGATAAGGGGTTTATTAGACCGAGCATATCCCCATGGGGAGCTCCGGTGTTGTTTGTGAAGAAGAAGGATGGTTCCTTGAGGATGTGTATCGATTATAGGCAAATCAACAAGGCACAGTGAAGAATAAGTACCCTTTGCCTAGAGTCGAGGATCTGTTTGATCAGCTTAGAGGTGCAGGAGTCTTTTCGATGATTGATCTTCGGTCAAGTTATTACCAGCTTCGAGTTCAGGATGCAGATGTGGTTAAGACTGCATTTCGGACTCGGTATGGCCACTATGAGTTTCTTGTGATGCCGTTTGGTTTGACCAATGCACCGGCGGCTTTCATGGATTTCATGAACCGCCATATCTTGACCGATTTGTAGTGGTTTTCATAGATGATATTTTGGCCTACTTGAGGGATGAGAGTGAACATGAGGACCATCTCCGGTTGGTTTTGCAAGTGTTGAGGGATCATCAGTTGTTTGCAAAGCTTAGCAAGTGTGACTTTTGGCTTCGGGAAGTGTCTTTCTTAGGGCATATTGTTTCGGCTCAGGGTATCCAAGTTGATCCATCTAAGATAGAGGCGATTGTTGATTGGAAAGCACCTAAATGTTTCGGAAGTGAAAAGCTTTCTTGGGTTAACAGGCTACTACCATCGGTTTGTGAAGGGTTTTTCAGTTATTGCTGCTCCTATGACGAGGTTGTTGAGGAAAGGAGTTAGGTTTGAGTGATCGGATAAGTGTCAGGTTTGCTTTGAGAAGTTAAAGAGGTTGTTAGTCGAAGGGCCTGTACTTACTCAACCCATCACGGGTAAAGAGTTTGTAATGTACAGCGATGCTTCAGGTGTTGGACTTGGATACGTGTTGATGCAAGAGGGGAAAGTTGTGGCTTATGCTTCCCGTCAGTTGAAGCCACATGAGAGGAATTATCTGACACATGATTTGGAATTGGCGGCTGTGATCTTTGCTTTGAAGATTTGGAGGTATTATCTATATGGGGAGAAGTGAAGGATCTTTACGGATCATAAGAGTCTGAAATACCTCCTCACGCAGAACGAGTTGAACATGAGGCAGCGTCGATGGTTAGAGTTGTTCAAGGACTACAACTGCATTTTGGATTACCATCCGAGGTAAGGCTAATGTAGTTGCAGATGCCCTAAGTAGGAAGTCAGTTTCGGCTTTATTTTTGAGGTGGTTTAAATGGAGATTTGATTCAGATGGGGCTTTGGTCAATTGAGGATGAAGCCTACTTTGAGACAGTTGATAGTGGATGCTCAGAAAGATGATTTGAGAGTACAACGGGTTCTGTAAGAGGTTCGATCTGGTAAGCGGTCAGAATTCTCAGTTTTGGATGGGGTACTTATGTATAGGAATCGTTTATGTGTGCCCGAGAATGATGAATTAAGGAAACAGCTTTTGAGTGAGGCACACACTGTGGTGAGAAGATGTATCGAGACATGAAGCAGTTCTATTGGTGGTCCGGCATGAAGAGAGACATTATGGATTTTGTGGCAAAGTGTTTGATCTGTCAGCAGGTAAAGGCTGAACACCAAGTTTCTTCGGGATTGCTCACTCCTTTGCCCGTCCCCGAGTGGAAATGGGATGATATTGCTATGGATTTCGTGTCGGGCTTTCCGTTGACTCAGAGGAAGCATAACTCGGTTTGGGTGATTGAAGATCGGCTTACGAAGCTAACTCATTTTCTTTCGGTTAGAGTGGATTATCCGATGGATAAGTTGGACAGTATCTATATGGATGAGGTGATCGGATTGCATGGAGTGCCGCTATCTATAGTGTCAGATCGGGATCCAAGATTCACATCAAAGTTTTGGAAAGAGTTGCAAAAAGCTTTGGGTACCAAGTTGAACTTCAGTACAGCGTTTCATCCTCAGACAGATGGTCAGTCAGAAAGGGTCATTCAGATTTTGGAGGATATATTGCGAGCTTGTGCCTTGGAATTTTCTGGCAGTTGGGATAGATATGTACAGCTTATGGAGTTTGCCTAGAACAACAGTTATCAGTCGAGCATCGGTATGTCACCATATGAGGCTTTGTATGGTCGACCATGTAGGACTCCAGTTTGCTGGACAGAGTTGACTGAGCATTCCGTTATTGGGCTAGATTTTGTTAGAGATACTGGGGAGAAGATCAGAGTTGCGCAGTGGAATTTGAAAGTGGCTAAGGATCGACAGAAGTCCTATGCTAACCTGAAGTGTAACACCCCCTACCCATACGTAGGCGATCCCATCCAAATCGGAGTGAGATGCTGTATGAGTCAAGGTGTCACCACACAGATACAACACAAAACATACATTCATGCATCATAAGCATACATAAATACGAGGTAATTAAAAACTTAACTTACCTTGAGGGCAAAAGCTGGTCATGCATACTCACACACACACAAGCTCTAAGCGGAAGCATACACACATGCATACATACAATCATTCAGCGGAAGCATAAGACGAAAGATATAATTAACGGATAACTTGATACCTTATTAAAATAATACATCCAGGTCTTTACATATGAATACATAAACAAAAACTACGGAAATACATAATCCGAATTACAGGAACTGATAACAACATAACAGAACTTCTAGCTCCTATATGGCCGACCTTGCAGATGCACGACTCGAACTGAACCAATCCTGCCACTTGCACGGGAGAAGAACCCGTGCTAAGCGATAACGCTTAGTGGGGAGAACACACCAGAAATATGGACGGCCATTCACAATGGTCGCCAAGGCATAACACATTCACAATGGCAAATGCAGATATTCATAACATATAAATAATCATTGATGCGTGCACAGGGGGGTCAACCCATCATGACAATCCTATACGAGCCAAATTGTGGAAATTATGGAAAGTCAAGGGAGATTGGGGTCGAATGGCATCAATGCCAATCCAATGGGGCCAAATGGACATGAGAAGAATCAAATGGGCTTGATTAATTTTTTCAATCTTGAAGAGTAGCTTTAGGCTGCCCAAGGGGCTTATTTTATTATGTTGAACTTGTTTTGTTTTAATTATTTAGTTGGACCCTCTTATAGCTTAATAGGCTTATTTTAAGTGAGTTGGGCTTAATTTAGCTTGGGCTCATTTAAATTAATTATTTTAGGCTTGTGGGTTGTTGTATTTTAGAGTTAATAAGTTTGGGCTTTAGCTATTTGGTGGGAGGACCATGTGTTAGATGGCCATGTGTTAGGTGGCCATGTGTTAGGTGGCCTTTTGACTTATTTAGGGTTTGGTGGGAAGCCCATGTGTTAGGTGGCCATGTGTTAGGTGGACTTTTGACTTATTTAGGGTTACCTACCTTTTGGGGGCTATAAATACCTCATTATAAGTTGTAAAAGACACATCAAAAACACTTTTGAATATCATCATTTGGCTTGGCCGAATTTTCTTCATTGGAGAGGAAAGCTTGTCTTATTCTTTTGCATCAAGAACTTAAATTCTTATCAAGGTATTTACTTTGTGGCGAATTCTGTTCTTATGTTTTTAAATCAATCTATTATAAGCGTTTCCATTCACATGTTGTTTGGGGGTTCTTTAGATTGGGAGTTTCTTCTTGTTCATGTTCATGCCATATTGTGTGTTTAAGGGGTTTCGGGTTCTTTAGCCTTGGGGTTCCGCATCATTTGGTATCAGAGCTTGGATTAGGATAAATTCTTATTTATCTTGTGTTAATTTGATATTCTATTATTTTATTTTCATTAGAATAAGATAATTCCGCGTTGTTTAATTTGCAATCTTATTCTTATCAATTTCGTGTTCTTCTTTATTTTATAATTTGTTCTTTTGTGTTCTTCTTTATTCATACATCAGATCCTGTGTTTGATGTTTTAAGTTCTAAAAAAAAAAAAAAAGGAAAAAAAATCATTGGTACTGTTCATAGTACTATTCACAGTACTGTTCATCCTAATTAAAAAAAAAAAAGAAAAGTTAGCATTGAGATAAAGTTAGGAGAGAAAAATCACAAAGAAAAAAAAAATTTGGATTTGGTCATACTTTGAATTTGGAAATTAATTTGAAAAGTCAAAGTGGTAATTTATGGGTAGGTGTCATTTTTGACTTTCTTTGATTTCTTGTCTTCACATCCATTGTATCAAAATTGACTTTTCTATTAGGGAAATACCAAAATTCAGATTTGTCATACTTTGAATGTGAAAATTAATTTGAAAAGCCAAAGTGGCAATTTGTTGGTAGGCGTCATTCTTGACTTTCTTTGTTAAGTGTTTTCATTGCATTCTCATTTAAATTTGTTGAATTGTGAATCATCTTGACTTGGAATTAAATTCTGAAGTGCAACTGAGGACAGCAAGCTGGAGTGGAAAAAGGCTTGAGTGTGTAAGCTTAGAAGAGGGTAAAAGCTAAGTTGAGTGAAACACGGGTGGAGTGCAATATTTTGAGTGAAACACGTGAGGGAGTGAATTGTGAGGTCTTTTTATTCCGTATTAACATTTATTTGCAGTTTATAAATCAAGTCGAGAAGGGAAAAGAAAGGAGACAATGTTTTTGAGGAAGAAGATGCAAACGTGCCTAATATGAAGATGATGTACAAAACAATCATGAGTGAGTTTAAGAAGTTAAATTCCAGGATGGATCGGATGGCAGAGAGAATGGATGAGTCTACTAGAATCCAAAATCGAAGTAGATTAATTGACCGTCAGAGGAATAAGGAAGAATCTAAAGATATGGAATTGCGGTTTAAACAACTATTTAGACAGCTAGATGAGTGTTTAAAAAAGGAGAGAAGAAAGAAAGAGGAAGTTGCAATGGAAGAAATTATATGTGAAGCTGAAAGAGATGCTATAGATTTATATGATGATGATGTTATAAATGAGGAAGACATAAGTGGAAGTGCAGACGATGATTGTTTAAGGGAAAAGGAAGAAGATTGTAAAATGGAAGATGCTTGTTTAGCTGAGTTGGATGATCAGCATGTTACGATTAATCCTGTAGTGTTTCAGGAGGCTGAATTGAACATGGAAAAAGAAGATAATCATGATCAAAATGAAATTCATGTATTGACTAACCATGCTTTTCCTAGTTTTCGTGTTAACTTGCAGGAACATAATGAGTTCTTTTCTGAAGAAGCATTCATATTATTTCCACCTATTCCCAAGATTGTCTATGAAGATCAATTTATTCCACAAGCTTCAATTCCCAACTTAAATAAAACGAAGATTCGAGGACGAATCTTTTCTAAAGAGGGAGGGGATGATGCGTGCACAGGGGGGTCAACCCATCATGACAATCCTATACGAGCCAAATTGTGGAAATTATGGAAAGTCAAGGGAGATTGGGGTCGAATGGCATCAATGCCAATCCAATGGGGCCAAATGGACATGAGAAGAATCAAATGGGCTTGATTAATTTTTTCAATCTTGAAGAGTAGCTTTAGGCTGCCCAAGGGGCTTATTTTATTATGTTGAACTTGTTTTGTTTTAATTATTTAGTTGGACCCTCTTATAGCTTAATAGGCTTATTTTAAGTGAGTTGGGCTTAATTTAGCTTGGGCTCATTTAAATTAATTATTTTAGGCTTGTGGGTTGTTGTATTTTAGAGTTAATAAGTTTGGGCTTTAGCTATTTGGTGGGAGGACCATGTGTTAGATGGCCATGTGTTAGGTGGCCATGTGTTAGGTGGCCTTTTGACTTATTTAGGGTTTGGTGGGAAGCCCATGTGTTAGGTGGCCATGTGTTAGGTGGACTTTTGACTTATTTAGGGTTACCTACCTTTTGGGGGCTATAAATACCTCATTATAAGTTGTAAAAGACACATCTAAAAACACTTTTGAATACCATTATTTGGCTTGGCCGAATTTTCTTCATTGGAGAGGAAAGCTTGTCTTCTTCTTTTGCATCAAGAACTTAAATTCTTATCAAGGTATTTACTTTGTGGCGAATTCTGTTCTTGTGTTTTTTTAAATCAATCTATTATAAGCGTTTCCATTCACATGTTGTTTGGGGGTTCTTTAGATTGGGAGTTTCTTCTTGTTCTTGTTCTTGCCATATTGTATGTTCTTAGGGGTTTCAGGTTCTTTAGCCTTGCACAGGGGGGTCAACCCATCATGACAATCCTATACGAGCCAAATTGTGGAAATTATGGAAAGTCAAGGGAGATTGGGGTCGAATGGCATCAATGCCAATCCAATGGGGCCAAATGGACATGAGAAGAATCAAATGGGCTTGATTAATTTTTTCAATCTTGAAGAGTAGCTTTAGGCTGCCCAAGGGGCTTATTTTATTATGTTGAACTTGTTTTGTTTTAATTATTTAGTTGGACCCTCTTATAGCTTAATAGGCTTATTTTAAGTGAGTTGGGCTTAATTTAGCTTGGGCTCATTTAAATTAATTATTTTAGGCTTGTGGGTTGTTGTATTTTAGAGTTAATAAGTTTGGGCTTTAGCTATTTGGTGGGAGGACCATGTGTTAGATGGCCATGTGTTAGGTGGCCATGTGTTAGGTGGCGTTTTGACTTATTTAGGGTTTGGTGGGAAGCCCATGTGTTAGGTGGCCATGTGTTAGGTGGACTTTTAACTTATTTAGGGTTACCTACCTTTTGGGGGCTATAAATACCTCATTATAAGTTGTAAAAGACACATCAAAAACACTTTTGAATATCATCATTTGGCTTGGCCGAATTTTCTTCATTGGAGAGGAAAGCTTGTCTTATTCTTTTGCATCAAGAACTTAAATTCTTATCAAGGTATTTACTTTGTGGCGAATTCTGTTCTTATGTTTTTAAATCAATCTATTATAAGCGTTTCCATTCACATGTTGTTTGGGGGTTCTTTAGATTGGGAGTTTCTTCTTGTTCATGTTCATGCCATATTGTGTGTTTAAGGGGTTTCGGGTTCTTTAGCCTTGGGGTTCCGCATCAATCATGCTTGGATATTGATTCCCTTTGTTCCAATTCTGGAATTTGATTGTACAAGTGGTGGTGGCTGTGAGAAAAGGAAAAGGAAAGAAGAAGATTGATAATCAAGGAGCCAAGTGAGCATTTTGGAGCTTAGGAATTGAGGTTTGGGAACTAATTGATTTGTGTGTGTTAAATTATTGCTTGTGTAATTAAATTGTGTAAATTATATTATGAGAGGTGTTGAATTGAAGAAATGAACATGTTTATATATAATGAATACTATGAGTTTGATTGACTCAAGTTTGAACTCTAATTTTTGATGAATGATGGAATTACTGTGTTTATGTAAATGAATAAACTATGCTAGGAAATTGCATGTGTCATGAGGTGTATAATTGAGTTAAAAATGTGTATTTGTGATATATGATATGGAATTAAAGGAATGAGCTTATTTGAGTTGTTGATACTATATTATGAGTTCTATAACTCTAAATTAAATAAAACCAATTGGGTTGAATCCGTAATGTCTATGTATTTAGTTGTTATGGAAATAGTCTTGTTGTTTAGGGGACTCTAAAGACTCCAAAGCTGCTCATGAGTGTAACTAGATTTCTGTAGCAGGGTTTTGGGGCAAGTCATGTTCCCTTGACCATAACTCCTTGAATTTGAGTCTAAATGTTTTCTAAGTTGTGTCAATTGGAAGTTAGCACCTAGATGAATAAATTATTTGCAGAGCATGTTGGTTAAAAATGTCATTAAAGTTGGTTTTGGAAGTCATAAGCACAAAGTAGGAAAAATGTGCTTGTAGGGTAAGTTTTTGTGTAGGTCTCTTTTGACTTTTAATGACTATTTTGCCCATAAATCGAGTTTTATTGCTTAAAATTGGTTGATTCAAATTGGAGATGAAACCTAAATCCACGCCCAAAAATGTGTTAGAGATATGGTTGATCTAATTCTAGCTCTAAGTGTCGTAAAAGTGGACAAAATAGAGGTCTCTCTACTTTGGCTAGTTTATTTGAGCAGTTCAGGTTGTATATCTCATATCTGACGTTTTAGATGTCCAAATGACCTAAAACATAATCCATCGAAAACTTAACATCCTAGGTAATAATTTTTAAGAAGGACATTTTATCTAAAAATGAGGTTTAGACACTGTTATAGGCATTACAAAATAGGATAATGAAGCAGTCCTGAGTTTTTGCTTCTGTTTTACTAATTTTTGGTATGTCACGGTGACAACCAATTGATTGCCACTGTGACCAATGCCAAGAGAAGGGAGAATGCCTATTTTTGGACCTCACAGTCACAATAAAGTAATTGCCACCAGGACCCCCTCTGTTTTGACTATTTTATGTGTTTTTCTTCCCAAATTGAACCCGTATTGCACCGAAACTTTTCGGAATCTATCCAATGCATGCTTAGGACTATTAAATGAGTATAAGAATAGTTATCACTTGGAAAATACACATGATTAGGATTAATATTAATAATAAATTAATGAAATAATGATGTATATTTTAGGGATTGAATCGAATGAGATGTGTAAGAGTATGATTTTATGTTTATAGTGAATATGTATAAATGTGATATGTTCAATGAATGTGTGATTAAAGCATTTGCCTTACATTATTATATGATGCATGAATTGATATGACATAGATTTTGCTAGAATGTATTATTATGCAAGATATCTAATGATGTTATATTGGTTCATGTGGCTATATGAGTGATTATATATTATGATAATGATAAATGTGATTTAAGGTTTTGAGCTTGTGAGTTTCTTATTTATATGGAAACTAATAATGCGGCAAATCGGGTGAGTATATGTGTCTATATATATGTATAAACAATTTATATGAATTGAATAATGATATGTGAGATTGATAATAAGTTAGATGTGTACGAAAATGAATATTGCTATGAGTTATCCAATGTTTGCTTAATGTGGTTTTGTGAAGGTTTATAACATGTGAATCTGATTTAAATAATTGAGTCAGTTGTCTAGCCTGCAAGTTGAGTCGCGGATAGATAGGCATGCCTATAGGGTTTAAAGTGCTACAACGAAAAGCGATTGATTTCTATTAATCGACCCCGTTTGGGTTAGGGGTAATCCTGGAATGGGATCCCCAAAAGCGAGTGATTATGTATCTTTATATAAGGTATCTATGGATACCAAATGCGATTGATTATTTATGTACTTATGGGTACTAATGTGATTGATTATTTCAGTATCTACGAATACTAATGCGATAAAAGGGTATCTACGGATACTAATGCGATATGAAAAATATCTATGGATACTAGTTTAAAAGTATCTTCGGATATCAGAGTGTTAATCTCATTATCCACTACTATAGAATTGCAGGCAATCTAAGAATAGATAATAAGCAAACGAATGAGTGTCAACTCAGTGCTATATGTGAATTTGTGTGTATAATATGTGATAGGTTCGTGGATGGTGATCATAACTTAATGAAGATATATTCTATGTATATATATTGGCATGGATAATTGTTAGTATTTGTTTGAGCTTAATTCTCGATGAGTGTAGTATGTGGTATCAAGTAAATGATTATAACATGAAAATGAATTTGGCAAGTATGTGATATTGACATAGAATGAATAAAGTATGCATTTTACATATTTGTATTTGTAATTTGAGATGTGGTGTTTATATATAAGTAAGTACTATTTAATATTCTGCTTTAGGTGATCATGTTTATATATATGACTCTATACATAGTGATATATATAGAGTTGCAATGAATGAATAGAGGTATACTAAAAATAAGTATTATGACAAGTGTGAATGCGGGATATAGAGTAATGAACTAAGAATGACTTTGATGATATTGATAATTACTTGATAGGTAGATCTTAATGGTTAAATTTGGAATTGTATATATATATATATATATATGTATGATGTTACATGATCACTTAGATATGATTGATAATAAACTTTATGTATGTAATAGTGCAAGGCATGTTCAAGATTTGATATAATGACTATTATGTATGAGTATAGTATGTTGTTGTTCCCCACTAAGCATTATTGCTACTTCTATGCAGGTTGTCGAAGATAGTGTTTGGAAGATAGTTCTGCATCGCCAATGGCCAACACATTAGGAACCCCTGTAAATGTAGGATATTTTGTAATATTATAAGATGTGTATTTATGGTTGGCATGTGTAAAGGAACAAAAGTTTTGTATCACAGAAGTTGTATTTTGTAAGCAAAAACTAAAGTGAGATTTTAATGATATGAAATGTGATGTATGGATTTCTATAAAAGATTATAACGATTGCACGTTAACGAATTTTCTAATTCTGAACTTTCTATGGAATACTGCTATGTGTGCATGTGTTTGTGTTGTGACACTAAATAGTCACCATTGTGAAACTCTATAGGTGGTTAGGGGGTGTATGCACAAATAAAAAAAAATGCACGCACGGAACACAAACATGTTCTTGCAGTCGCACAAAAATGCACACTTATATACCCAACAATGCGCTAAAGGGCTTAGATGGAATGCATAATGCACATGCATGAAAATGCACAGTGTGCTAGTGCAAAGAATAAAGACTACCCACACTCAAATAATTAAAGACATACACAAACTATGACATAACCACGCAATTAAAAATGCAACCACATATGGTAGTGCACTAAAACTAATGTACAAATGAAAAATAGATACCCGTAGAAACAGAAACATGTTCTTCCTCTCGCACAAAATTCACACTTATATGCCAAAAAATGCACTAAAAGGCTTAGATGTAATGCATAATGCGCATGTAAGAAAACGCACAATGTGCACCGCAAAGACAAAAGACTACCCATGCTCAAATAATTCAAGGCATGCAAAAAGTTTGACCTAACCACGCACTTAAAAATGAAAATGTAAATGTTCGTGCAATAAAACTAACGCACAAATAAAAAAAAAAAAGATGCGCACAAGTAACATGAACATGTTCTTGCACGCGCACAAAATTCACACTTATATACTCAAAAATGCACTAAAGGGCTTAGATGGAATGTATAATACGTACGCATGAAAACACACGATGTGCTCCTGGAAAGAATAAAGACCACCCACGCTTAAATAATTCAAAGCATGCACAATCTTTGAAATAACCACACATTTAAAAATGCAAAAGTAAATGTTCGTGCACTAAAACTAAAGCACAAATAAAAAAAAAAGATGCGCACGTAACACAAACATGTTCTTGCATTCGCACAAAATGCACACTTATATATTCAAAAATGTGTGAAAGGGCTTAGATGGAATGCATAATGCACACGCATGAAAATGCACAATGTGCTCGAGCAAAGAATAAAGGCCACCCATGCTCAAACATTTCAAGGCATGCACAAACTTTGACATAACCACGCACTTAAAAATGTAAACGTAAATTTTCGTGCACTAAAACAAATGCACAAATAAAAAAAACATGTGTGCACGCAGCACAAACACGTTTTTGCATTCGCCCAAAATGCACACTTATATACCCAAAAATGCACTAAAAGGTTTAGATGGAATGCATAATGAGCACACATGAAAATTCACAGTGTGCTCGCACAATGAATAAAGGCCACCCACACTTAAATATATCAAGATATGCACAAACTTTGACATCACCACGCACTTAAAATTGTAAACGTAAATGTTTGTGCAGTAAAACTAACGCACAAATAAAAAAAAGATGCGCACATGCAACACAAACATTTTCTTGCACTTGCACAAAATTCACATTTATATACCCAAAAATGTGCTAAAGGGCTTTGATGCGCAACCCAATAGCTAACAAGCTACAAACCCACACATACAAATTCGGTTAACAAAACAAAAGAGACAAAAACCCTCCCTATTGAACCCCCAATCATCAAGTGAATGGAAATGCAAATAATTGGGAAAATAAGAACAAGAAAAATGCCACAATTCAAATAATTGATAAGTAATTCAAGTTCTTCATGCAATAGAAAAGAAAGTAATTCACTCTCAATCTATGCTATAAAATTCGGCCAAGCCACAAACAAATAGCGTGAAGTCTGATTTTTATAATGTCTCAAGAGGTATTTATATCCTCCTAAATTAACCTAACCCTAATTAAGCAAATAAGGCCTTTTAAACATGTAGGCCGAAATCCAAATGGGCTGAACAAGCAAATACTCTCAATTAAATAAGAATAGACTTAACTTAAAATAAAACCTAATAACCAAAAGAAGTGGCTGAAATACAAGCCAAAAATAACTAATAAACCCATTCAAATCAGCCCCTACATGCCTAGCCTAATCTATAACTTAAATAAGTCATGTGACCTTTTAAATGAAGCACATGACTTGTATAATTAAAACCCAAACCCGAAATGAGCTAAGGTGGCCCAACTCTACTACAAGCTTCCAAAAGGCTAAATAGCTTATGTGTGCCTTCAAGTCCTCTTTGACACTTCTCAAAGGCATCTTCATGTAGTTCTTGTGTCATAATTCCTTGCACATAGGCTGCTAAAGCCATCTTTAATTTCTGAGCTCTCCCTCTTGTAATTGGACCACTCGGCATCTTCAAAGGATCTTTAGTGGATGGTCTTTTGCATGGCTGATCCATATGAATGCATGCACAAAGAGTGAACATCCCCCACGCTCAAATAATTCAGGGCATGCACAACTGTTGATGTAACCACGCTTTTAAAAAGGCAAATATACACGTTTGTGCACTAAAAGTAATGAATAAATACAAAAAAGGTGCGTGCACAAAACACAAATATGTTCTTGCACTCGCACAAAATGCACACTTATATAGCCAAAAATGTGGTAAAGGGTTTAGATGGACTGCATAATGCACACGCTTGAACACACACAATGTGCTTGCACAAAGAATAAAGACCACCCATGCTCAAATAATTCAAGGCATGCACAAATTTTGACATAAATAAGCACTTAAAAATGCACATATAAATGTTCATGCACTAAAACTAATGTACAAATACAAAGAATATGCATGCACACCATACAAACATGTTCTTGCACTCGCAGAAAATGTACACTCATATACCAAAAAATGCACTTATGGGCTTAGATGGAATGCATAATGCCCACGCATGACAATGGACAATGTGAATGCGAAAAGAATAAAGACAAACCATGTAACACCCCGAATGTACCCTAGAAGGATTTGTATATTTCTAGGGATTTTGGTGATTGAAACTGTATGATTTGATGGTTAGAGTGATTATGTAGGAGAAAAGATATGATTACAATTAAGAAAAAGGGTAATTTGGTAATTTTGCATACATGGATTTAATTGAATGGAATAAATAACTATGAGGGCAAAATTTTAAGAATGTATTAGTTACATGCCGAATGTATGTGAGTTGTAGTGTCAGGTGGGCCGAAAGGACAAATTCGGTATTAATGTAAAAGTTTCGGCAAGTGCGGCCAATTTCAAAATTGTAAAGTATTAATTTGGGACTTAATTGAAGGGGGTAAGGATTAAGAATTATATATACGTATTATGCTAATGTAAGATTATAGGAGAGTTGATGGACCAAATAGAGGAATTGTCATAAAAATCTTTTATTGGGCCAATACGAAAGTGACACTAGGCATTGGGGATAAGATAGAATTTAAGAAGGTAGAAAGTAAAGGGAGACCAACCACTTTTGGCTGGGATTTTGGGGCAACCACGTTTTTCCTCTCTCATCTCTATTCTTCTTTGTGTATTTGGGTTGCCAAGGGATTTGATGAATCAAATAAAGATTTGGGCAAGATTAAGGTAAGGTTGGTGTTATTTTACCTCTCTTCTCTTATTCTTTTCCTTTGGGTTTGAATTTTAATGTTGGTGATGATGAGTAATGTGAGTTTTGGTGTGGTTTATTTGAGGATTTTAACAAGTGGAGTATGGGAGTTATGGAGAATCAAGGTTAAACAAGAAGAAGAGGAAGATTAGGGAAGCACTTATGAGGTTTGGGAAATTTATATGCTTGGATGTGAATTTATATATATATATACACATATATATTAGAGATTTGCTATTTTGATGTGTATTTTGTTTAAAATTTGATTGTTTGTATTGATGTGGTTGTGTGGAATTGCTTGGGTTTGGGGAGTTTGAGTTTCCAGGGGAAACTCTTCCCAGATTTCACTGGACTTTTAGTGATTGTTTTAGCTATAAATTAAGTTATAGATGTCCAAATTGTATGAAATTAGTGCCATTAGAAAGATAATTCACATATCTAAAATTATCTATGAAAGACCGGAAGCCAATTCTGGCTCTAAGATCCTTGAAAAGGGTAAAAACCGAGACATCTTTACTTAAGCGGGTTCACTGGAGCAGTGTATATTGTTTAGATCATATATGATGTTTCAGATGTCCAATTGATCCGAAATTTGTTTCATTTGAAATTTAACATTATAGGGATCATTTGTTAAGAAGGACATTTTGGCTAAAAATGAGTTTTAGAGGTTAGTTTATGCGGTAAAAATTCATAGGTGAAAAGCTATCTTGTAAGTCTGCTTTTCGTAGGGCATTTGGGGGAGGCTTCTGTCGCAAGCGCGACATAACCTAATTGTTGAAGGTTTTTCCTCTTATTTTGAGCTTCATGGTTGGTGTGAACCCTTGCCCCTCTTTACCCTCCTTTAGGATGTGTATTTTGTTGTGTTTCTCATTCCGAAATACACCTGAACTTCATCAGAACTTTTTTTAGACATAATCATCACATGTTTAGAGCTTGTAAAAGAGTATGATGCGGAACCCCAAGGCTAAAGAACCCGAAACCCCTTAAACATACAATACGGCATGAACATGAACAAGAAGAAACTCCCAATCTAAAGAACCCCCAAACAACATATGAATGGAAACGCTTATAATAGATTGATTTAAAAATATAAGAATAGAATTCGCCACAAAGTAAATACCTTGATAAGAATTTAAGTTCTTGATGCAAAAGAAGAATACAAGCTTTCCTCTCTAATGAAGAAAATTCGGCCAAGCCAAATGATGATATTCAAAAGTGTTTTAGATGTTGTCTTTTACAACTTATAATGAGATATTTATAGCCCCCAAAAGGTAGGTAACCCTAAATAAGTCAAAAGTCCACCTAACACATGGGCCTCCCACCAAATAACTAAAGCCCAAACTTATTAACTCTGAAATACAACAACCCACAAGTCTAAAATAATTAATTTAAATGAGCTCAAGCTAAAATAAGCCCAACTCACTTAAAATAAGCCTATTAAGCTATATGAGGGTCCAACTAAACAAATTAAAACAAAACAAGTCCAACATAATAAAATAAGCCCATTGGGCAGCCTAAAGCTACTCTTCGAGATTGAAATAAATATTCAAGCACAATTGAAGCCCATCTTTTGCATTTGGCCCCATTGGATTAGATATAGCACAATTTGGCTCAACTCTCTCTTGAATCTCCATAGCTTCCACAATTCAGCCTGCGTAGGATTGCCATGATGGATTGACCCCCCCTGTGCACGCATCATCCCCTCCCTCTTTAGAAAAGATTCGTCCTCGAATCTTTGTCTTGTTCAAGTTGGGAATTGGCACTTGTAAAATAAATTCATCCTCATATAAGATCTTCTGAATAGGTGCAAATAAAATGAATGCTTCTTCAGCTGAGGACTCATCATGTCCCTGCAATTTAACAAAAACACTAGGAAAAAAATGATTATTCAATACAACATTTTCGTTCTGGTCATGATTTTCTTCTCGCTCCATGTTTAACTCAACCTCCTTAAGCACTACAGGATCACTCATAACATGTTGATCTTCCATCTCAACTAAACAAACATCTTCCTTTTCACAATCTTCTTCATTTTCACTCACAGCAACAACATCTACACTTTCACTTTTATCTTCCTCATTGACAATCTCATCAGCATATAAATCTATAGCATCTCTTTCAGCTTCACATATAATTTCTTCCACTACAACTTCCTCTTTCTTTCTTTTTTCCTTTTGCAAACACTTATCTAATTGTCTAAAAAGTTGTTTAAACCGCAATTCTGCATTTTTAAGGTCTTCCTTCAATAACTTAGTATCCTTTTTTAACTCATCCAATGTTTCTTGATCTAAATGTCGTCTTGACTTATAATAGGACATCCTCACAATCACTTCCTCACGTGTTTCACTCAAAATATGGCACTCTACTCGTGTGTCACTCTATTTGGCTTTTACCCTCTTTTAAGCTCACTCACTCAAGCCTTTTACCATTCAAGCTTGCTGTCTTCAATTGCACTTTAGAACTCAATTCCAAGACAAGATGATTCAAAATTCAATAAATTTAAATAAGAATGCAATGAAATAACTTAACAAAGAAAGTCAAGAATGACGCCTACCAACAAATTGCCACTTTGGCTTTTCAAATTAATTTTCACATTCAAAGTATGACAAATCTGAATTTTGGTATTTCCCTAATAGAAAAGTCAATTTTGATACAATGGATGTAAAGACAAGAAATCAAAGAAAGTCAAAAATGACACCTACCCATAAATTACCACTTTGACTTTTCAAATTAATCTCCAAATTCAAAGTATGACCAAATCTAAATTTTTTATTTCTTTGTGATTTTTCTTTCCTACCTTAATCTCAATGCTGACTTTTCTCTTTTTTTTTTTTAAATTCGGATGAACAGTGCTGTGAATAGTACTATGAGCAGTAACTTGAACAGTACCAACGATATATATATATATATATTTTTTTTTAGAACTTAAAACATCAAACACAAGATCTGATGTAGGAATAAAGAAAAACACAAAAGAACAAATTCAAAAATAAAGAAGAACACGAAATTGATAAGAATAAGATTGCAAATTTAACAACGTGGAATTATCTTGTTCTAATGAAAATAAAACAATAGAATAGCAAATTAACACAAGATAAATAAGAATTTATCCTAATCCAAGCTCTGATACCAAATGATGCGGAACCCCAAGGCTAGAGAACCCGAAACCCCTTAAACATACAATACGGCATGAACATGAACAAGAAGAAACTCCCAATCTAAAGAACCCCCAAACAACATGTGAATGGAAACGCTTATAATAGATTGATTTAAAAATATAAGAACAGAATTCGCCACAAAGTAAATACCTTGATAAGAATTTAAGTTCTTGATGCAAAAGAAGAAGACAAGCTTTCCTCTCCAATGAAGAAAATTCGGCCAAGCCAAATGATGATATTCAAAAGTGTTTTAGATGTTGTCTTTTACAACTTATAATGAGGTATTTATAGCCCCCAAAAGGTAGGTAACCCTAAATAAGTCAAAAGTCCACCTAACACATGGCCACCTAACACATGGGCCTCCCACCAAACCCTAAATAAGTCAAAAGGCCACCTAACACATGGGCCTCCCACCAAATAACTAAAGCCCAAACTTATTAACTCTGAAATACAACAACCCACAAGCCTAAAATAATTAATTTAAATGAGCTCAAGCTAAAATAAGCCCAACTCACTTAAAATAAGCCTATTAAGCTATATGAGGGTCCAACTAAACAAATTAAAACAAAACAAGTCCAACATAATAAAATAAGCCCCTTGGGCAGCCTAAAGCTACTCTTCGAGATTGAAATAAATATTCAAGCACAATTGAAGCCCATCTTTTGCATTTGGCCCCATTGGATTAGATATAGCACAATTTGGCTCAACTCTCTCTTGAATCTCCATAGCTTCCACAATTCAGCCTGCGTAGGATTGCCATGATGGATTGACCCCCCTGTGCACGCATCAGAGTAAATAAATGGCTATCACTTAGGAATACAATTGACTAAGGTTATAAATAAGAATATGGACTAAGGTACTTAAAGGTTTAATGAGTCGAACACTTTCGAATTCGTCCAACATTGACATAATCTATAGTATGTTAGGAGGTTTAAACTGAAATTAAAATGAATCTTTTGCATCTCAAATGGTTTTTATATGACTGTCTAAATAATGAATGATTCTTAATAACTTGAATAGTCTGAGATACTTGTGTTGAAGTTTTTAAATTTAATGCATGAATTTGGGGAAGTAAGGTTTATGAAATTTGTACGAACACTATAAGAATAAATATGTTTATATGTGAAATTGTATTAACTGAGAATTGATATGAGTGTGATCAAGTTGGTTAGCCTTATTGAGTTTTGGTTAGGGTTGGTGACATGTGATGTTGGCTCTATCGCGAGCGCGACAGAGGCCATCTAATTATCTGTCACGATCGCGACTAAGGTCGCGAGTGCGACTCTTTCTTATGCTATGCAGGTATGTTGTTGAGCTTTTTTGCTTGGGTTTTTATTTATGATTTACATATGATCTATTGTGCAAACTAGGATATGTTATACCATGTAAGTTATAGTTGAATCAAAATTTTAAGCATGTATTAAATTACAATGTAATTGTAATAAAAAGGTTATGGTTTGTTGTAATTTATATGAAGCATTGCTTTAGTTATAAATGAATTATGCATATGATTATTATGCAATTACAATAAATGCATGCGCTTCTAAAAAAGTATTAAAAATAACATGTACATTATTAAAGGAAACAAGTAGGTGTTTAGCCTGCGTTAGTCGAGTCGTGGATATATAGGCATGCCTATAGAGTTCAGTTTGCTACAGCCATGCGATTTGAACCCTGATCAGGTCCCCAATCGGATCCTCGCGATCCTTCTATCTTGGATCTTGTTTAAGATCCCATGCAAAAATGTTTTTGGAAATAAAAAGAAAAAAAAATGATTTTGATACCTTCGGGTATTCATGCTTTATGATAGAATTGTTGATACCCTTGGGTATCTATGCGTATACTTGCTTATCCACTCTTTGACTTAGCAGGCAATAATTGAACAAAAGTTTATGAGTGAAATAATAAGTTACGAATTGATAAGTGTATGTGGAGATTTGCAAGAAAGTATGTAATTAAGCTTTTGATATGCATGTGGACATATTGTCAATTTGATTTATATGTTGATTGAACTAGTACTTCATGCACATATGTGTTTTTGGATCTTGTATGGATCACTATGTGAATATGTGATAGAACAATTGAATGCCTATGAGTTTCAATTTTGTTATTTCCTTTGAAATGTAAAAATGAGTAATTGACACAAAAGTAATGTAATGATTTGAAATAAGTGATTAAATGAATATAATGATATGTGTGACATGAGAAGCATGAATAATAAGACATAAAAAGCATGTATTAATTAAGATTGTCACTTTGTTTGACCATGTGGACGATTATGAGTAAAATATTTCATCTATCATCAATTTTATGTATTTATATTCAAATGATTTTATTTTGGATATCTATTGTGTGTTGTGACTGACGATCATTGTGTGTGGTCGTCCATATTACATGTTTTTCCCCACTAAGCTTTTGTGCTTAGCATGGGTGTGTATCCATGTAGGTTTGGAGTTAGTCGTGTCGCCGAGGACAATCAGTAGCAGTTTGGCCAACAAGTCCGTAGTAGTTGTTGTCTAGAGGTTATAGTCAACTTTTATAATGTAATTCCTTAGTATTGTTGTATTAATTGGTTTTAGTTGTAATGTAATTCATTATGGTTTTAGTCTTAAGTGGTTGGCATGTAATAAGATTTCATTTTGAGAGTGTAATGCCAATTATATAATCATCTTTTGTATTATGTGAACATTTATTTTTTTAAGAAAATTTTATAGTTCTGCTTCTGGTATTGTTTCCAGCGTGTTTTTGGTTGTAGCACTCTTCACTCATCTTTGCATACTATTTATGTTACGATACAGTATGCTACATATGGGTAAGGGGTGTTATATTTAGTGGTATCAGAGCATAAGTTTAGTCTATTCTGGACAACTAAGAGTTTAAAGTGTGTCTGTATGGTTTTGAGTTGGCCAAAGCGGATGTCCTTGTTCTGTATTGGTGTGAGAAATTGCAAGTTCTGAACATGTTAGGTGTAAAGTTAGAAAGTGTAGAGCTGATGGATCGCAATCTGTCTATTTTGGATTGTTTATAGTTGATAGATATGAAAGCTGTGCATTAGTAGTATTATAAGAGATCTTGTTAAGGAGTTTCTCCTAGTATGGTTGGAATTTTGAAAATAATTTCTTATTTTTAAGGGAATGCAGAGTAAGGACGTAAATGGTTTTGATTTGAAAATATTGGTGTGTGACACGCGCCGAACCCCGGGGCACCCTGAACGCCCGCTTTTTGGGCGATCGAGAGAGGTTCATAAAACTTGTAAGAAACTACAAGTGCATCCATTTGGGGCAAAAAGGAGGTTTCTTTGAGTCGTCACCCAATAGAACATTGGTAAAGGTCGTATAGCCTCAGTGAGCCTAAGACAGCGCTGCTATGTCCATTTTGGGCAAGCTAGAGGGGTCTTGGAGGCCCCATCCTAATAGAACATTAGGATGGCCCTCACGCCTCGTGGAGACTAGGACTATGCAAGTTGGGCCTTTTTCGGGACACAAGAGGAATCTTGGAGGCCCCACCCCAATAGAATATTGAGGTGGCCCTCTCGCCTCGTTGAGCCCAAAGACTAGAGAAGGTTTGGGACTTCCCATTTATTCATATCTTGGTTAAGTTTATAATTGAGTTTTGAATTTAGCGTTTCATCCCATTTCTCATTCAATTTCAATGCAATTTAATTTAACGCGCATGTCATTTACATAATGAAAGTGGTAAATAAAGTAAATAAAAGCAAAATAAATTACAACAAAACTAGGGGCGGAATACAACCCCCATTGTAAATAAAAAAATAAATCATACATAAAACGGGTTATTTGTTAAAGATGAGGACATTGGTCCTCTCATGCATAATTAAAGAAATCAATTTTAAAGTGACAATTTATTTTGGATGAAAAAGCTAGGACATTGGTCCCCTTTTTATTTAGAAAAAAGGTACAAATTTAATTAATAGAAATATTTTTGTGATTTTTTAATTAACGTGCATAAAAAATAATTTATTACAAATTACATATTAGAGATAAAATAAACTCAACATAATAAAAAAATACAAATAACAAATTAAATTCCAAAGGGTATCTAAATCTCCATGGGTTTCCACTTACCATTGGAAAAATTCACACATAAAAAATAAGTATTGTAATAAAAAAAGACAAATAAAAGTGATGTTAGTAATAAAAAATGAATTTAATCATACAACATAAAAAAAACAAAATGAAGCCAATAAGGATGCATCATGTGTGATAAATTAATTAAATGACATAATAAAAATGTGCAAATTAACCAATTAACAATTCAACATGCATAAAAAAGTATAAAATAATAACAAAATTTAACATACATAAGAATATAAATATAAATAAATATAAAATTCAGCATGCATGAAACATAAATCATAATAATAAAATTCAACATGTGTGAAGATATGAATAATAATAAATAAAAATAATAAAAAAGAGAAATAAAAATAATACTAATACTAATGATGGTAGTAATTACAATAATAATAATAATAAAGCACAATAACAACCAAGAAATATGAACAATCAAATAAATATGTAAGAATAATAATAAATAAAATAAATATAACATGTTAAAATATGATAAATAATAATACCAATAAAAAAAAAATAATATATGAACAACAATAAGGATAATGATAATCATAAAAATAGAAACAAAAGATGAATAATCAAATAAAGAGCAAAAGGATAATAATAATAATAATAATAATAATAATAATAATAATAATAATAATAATAATAATAATAATAATAATAATAATAATAATAATAATAATAATAATAATAATAATAATAATAATAATAATAATAATAATAATAATAATAATAATAATAATAATAATAATATGAACAATTAAATAAGAACACAAGAAATGAGAAGTAAAAAAATAATAGATCTATAATATGAACAACTAAATAAGAACACAAGAAATGAGAAGTAAAAAATAATAGATTTAAAAGAATTTACATGATAATTAATTAATTGAAAATAAAAAATTAAATAAAAAATTAAATTAAAAATTGAGACAAGAATGCTTACCCTCAAAATTTAGTTTGATGAAATGAAGGTAAGATCCAATTCCTTGTCTTAATTGTAAGAATATATTAGAAAAATAAAATATTGAAAATGAATTTTTACTCAAGAACAAATAATTGATTTATTTATCTCAAAGTAAAGAATTATTAAATGAAAAAAAGAAAATTTCCAAGAACAAAAATTATTCTTTTTGCCTTAAGAATTAACTTGGAAAGATCCTTTAGAAATTGAGAGAATTTGTTTTTGAGAGAAGAAAGAAGAAGAAAATAATTTTTCTAAAGAAAAATCCCCCTAATTCTCTCTCCAAAAATCATTTTATACCTCCCCAAAAAATTCAGATCGTAATTGAAGAAATTAAATTAATTTAATTCCAATAAACACTAAAAACTGAAGAATTTGAAGGGTTGGAAAATAAAAGGTTTTAGAATTAAATTCTATGAAAAAAATGAAGAAAAAGCATTAAAAATGAAGAAAAAAGGGCCAAAAAGGCTCTCGGGGGCGAAATCGCTCCCGTCGGGCGCGCGCGATGCGCGAGCGACGGCTAGCGCGTCGCCCAGCTTGCTGGGGCGCAGCACACTCGCAAAATATTTTTTTATTTTTTTAAATTTTTTCTAAAACACACTAATTTCAAAACATACCCTTTTTGTCTCAAAATAATTTTTTAAAACATTTTTAAAATATTTTTTAAAATACATTTTTTATTTAGTTTTAATAAATCAAATTCAACAAGGAAAGCTGCCTCCTTTCAGCTGCTCCCTTGGGAACAATGCTGTGATTTGAGCTGTAAATATCCTCCAGGATTGCACTGAGTCGCTGACAAGACTATAAAGTGCTAGGGACCATCCTTAGATGGTGATGCGCCGGGTCTGCTACAGACTTACAACACGCGAGAAATATCCTCCTCGGAAGACTGCACCGAGTCTGCTACAGACTACTAAAAGTGTAGGTGTCATTCGCAGATAGCGATGCCCCGAGTCGCTAATAAGACTACAAAATGTAGGAAATGTCCTCCTCAGAGGACTGCACCGAGTCTGCTACAGACTACTAAAAGTGCAGGTGCCATCCACAGATAGCGATGCGCCGAGTCGCTGACAAGACTACAAAATACAGGAAATGTCCTCCTCAGAGGACTGCACCGAGTCTGCTATAGACTACTAAAAGTGCAGTTGCCATCCACAGATAGCGACGCATGGAGTCGCTGATAAGACTACAAAATGCAGGAAATGTCCTCCTCAGAGGATTGCACCGAGTCTGCTACAGACTACTAAAAGTGCAGGTGCCATCCGCAGATAGCGATGCGTCGAGTCGCTGACAAGACTACAAAACGCAGAAAATGTCCTCCTCAGAGGACTGCACCGAGTCTGCTACTGACTACTAAAAGTGTAGGTGCCATCCGCAGATAACGATGTGCCGAGTCGCTGACAAGACTACAAAATGCAGGAAATGTCCTCCTCAGAGGACTGCACCGAGTCTGCTACAGACTACTAAAAGTGCAGGTGCCATCCGCAGATAGCGATGTGTCGAGTCGTTGACAAGACTACAAAACGTAGGAAATGTCCTCCTCAGAGGACTGCACCGAGTTTGCTACAGACTACCAAAAGTGTAGAGGTTGCCATCTTCCAATAGCGACGGTTTTCACTTAGATGTTTCCTGCAAAACTATGTGTACAGAAGTATATACAAGAACTTGTGTGTATGTAGATGTTTGCAAAAATGAATAGACCATGTCCTAGATGGTCAAGGGTCTATTGAGGATATAGCTTGGCTGCTGCACCATGCCTCCAAAGATCTGAAAGAGTGACATCTTGGCTTTAGGGACTCTAACCCCAAAATGTTTCTAAGAGAGACATCAAGTGTGCATCTTTGGCCCCCCGGCCAATGATTATATGCCCAGGATTCTGACTCATGCATTATCTGACTGAAGGATGATCATCTGAAGTAATGCCGCCTTATCACTCCAGGCATCGAACGTCATTGCTTTAAAGGTAGTGCGTCCCTTGTGGATTTTCACACTAGCTTTTCTTCGTGTGAAATGCGTCCCTTTAGGGATTTTCACATAACCCTTTGCTTAATTTTTGCCTAGAATTGACCCAACCCAACCAACGGCTTTTATTTATTTCATTTTTTGTAGGGCAGACTGCCTGTCTCTAGGTTTTCACCCAAAAGAGCCAGTTACGGTTTTCATCTCTAACGGCCTCTTTTTTTTTAGGGGACTATAAGAGAAGGCTATTATCAAATCCTCCCTTAAAAGTGATCAACACACATTTGCTTAGACAACTTCTGACAAAATGATTAGACAATAGTCATTAGATAAATAAATGATACATTTCTTTTTAAGACAGAACTAAAAGAATGATGAAAATGAAAACTGTATTTTTTATTCATTGCAAAATTATGTACATTTCTATATGATTTCATCATACACAATCCTCTCTTAACAAGAATTCAAAAGCACAAGACTGCACCTAATCTCGGAATAGATCTTGTAAGCAACAAACTCCTGTTATCAATCGGCCCTCTCGGGTTTTCTCGATTGAACATTTTATCTTAACCCTTAATTTTTGCCCAGGATGACTTTTTTCGATTTTCATCCTGACAGGGCATCCAATTTTAGAAAGGCTGCCTTTTTTCGATTTTCGACTCGCGGGGCATTCATTCTCTTCTTTTGATTTTTTTTTGGTCTTTAGCCATGAAACCTTTTTAGTCTGTCGACATTGACCGGGTCTTTAAACTCATTCCCATCGCTGTCCGCTAAGATCGCTGCCCCTTTCGCTAGTAACTTTTTCAAGACGAACGGACCTTCCCATGTTGGCCTAAATTTTCCCCTTATGTCTGGCATCCCTGACCTCGTCATCTTAAAGACCAAATCCCCTTCTTTCAATGGGTACTTTCGTACCTTCTTACCAAAGGACCGAGCTAGCCTCTTCTGATAAACCTGATTGTGAGAATAGGCTCGCAACCTATCTTCATCCAACATATTCAACTGCAACAATCGCTATTGTACCCATTCCACTTCTGGAATCTTGGCTTCCATAACTACCCTTAAGGATTTTAGCTCAATTTCAACTGGCAGAACTGCTTCAGTTCCATATACCAGAGAGAATGGCATCACTCCCGTAGAGGTTCTGACTGTGGTCCTATAACCCCAAAGTGCAAAAGGTAGCTTTTCTACCCAGTCTTTATAGCTCTGAACCATCTTGGCCAGTATTCTTTTAACATTCTTATTCGCTGCTTCAACCGCGCCATTAGCCTGAGGTCGGTAAGGAGAAGACTTATGATGCTGGATTCCATATTTTTGACGCATCTGTTTGGTTTCTGCAAAGAATTGTACCCCATTGTCAGACACAATGTGGTGCGGGAGGCCATATCTGCATATCAAATTTCGCTCGATGAACTTAGCCATGTCTCTAGCATCAACCTTCTTAAAAGATTCAGCTTCGACCTACTTAGTGAAGTAATCAATGGCGACTATAATAAACCTGTGCCCATTAGAAGCTGTAGGACGTATCTCGCCTATGATATCTATTCTTCAAGCTGCAAATGGCCATGGAGATGTCAAATTATGTAACTCTGAAACTGGCACATGCCTCAAATTTGCGTACTGCTGGCATAACTGGCATTGCTTCACATATTTTGAACAATCCGTATCCATTATGAGCCAATAGAATTGATTTTTTAAGCATGTATTAAATTACAATGAATTGAAATAAAAAGGTTATGGTTTGTTGTAATTTATATGAACCATTGCTTTAGTTATAAATGAATTATGCATATGATTATTATGCGATTACAATAAATGCATGCGCTTCTGAAAAAGTATTAAAAATAACATGTACATTATTAAAGGAAACAAGTAGGTGTTTAGCCTGCGTTAGTCGGGTCGTGGATAGATAGGCATGCCTATAGAGTTCAGTTTGCTGCAGCCACGCAATTTTGACCCTGATCAGGTCCCCGATCGGATCCTCGTGATCCTTCTATCTTGGATCTTGTTTAAGATCCCGTGCGAAAATGTTTTTGGAAATAAAAAGAAAAAAAATGATTTTGATACCTTTGGGTATCCATGCGTTATGAAAGAATTGTTGATACCCTTGGGTATCTATGCGTATACTTGTTTATCCACTCTTTGACTTAGCAGGCAATAATTGAACAAAAGTTTATAAGTGAAATAATAAGTTACGAATTGATAAGTGTATGTGGAGCTTTGCAAGAAAGTATGTGATTAAGCTTTTGATATGCATGTGGACATATTGTCGATCTGATTTATATGTTGACTGAACTAGTACTTCATGCACATATGTGTTTTTGGATCTTGTATGGATCACTATGTGAATATGTGATAGCACAGTTGAATGCCTATGAGTTTCAATTTTGTTATTTCCTTTGAAATGTAAAAACGAGTAATTGACACGAAAGTAATGTAATGACTTAAAATAAGTGATTAAATGAATATATTGATATGTGTGACATGAGAAGTATGAATAATAAGACATGAAAAGCATGTATTAATTAAGATTCACTCTGTTTGACCATGTGGACAATTATGAGTAAAATATTTCATCTATGATCAATTTTATGTATTTATATTCAAATGATTTTATTTTGGATATCTACTGTGTGTTGTGACTGACGATCATTGTGAGTGGTTGTCCATATTACGTGTTTTTCCCCACTAAGCTTTTGTGCTTAGCATGGGTTTGTATCCATGCAGGTTTGGAGTTAGTCGTGTCGCCTAAGACAATAACTAGCAGTTTGGCCAACAAGTCCGTAGTAGTTGTTGTCTAGAGGTTATAGTCAACTTTTATAATGTATTTCCTCAGTATTGTTGTATTAATTGGTTTTAGTTATAATGTAATTCATTATGGTTTTAGTCCTAAGTGGTTGGCATGTAATAAGATTTCGTTTTGAGAATGTAATGCCAATTATATGATCGTCTTTTGTATTATGTGAACGTTTATTTATAAAGAAAATTTTATAGTTCTGCTTCTGATATTGTTTCCAGCATGTTTTTGGTTGTAGCACTCTTCACTCATCATCGCATACTATTTATGTTACCATACAGTATGCTACGTAGTAAGGGGTGATGCGTGCACAGGGGGGTCAACATTTCAAGATTATAAACAATGGAAGTTCATATTCATGGAGATCAAATTTGGAGAAGTTAAAGAAGGCTTGAAGGAAGTCCGTGGGCCAAATTTATGAAGAAGCCAAATTGAAGATGGACATGTGCTAGTCATGTGATGACTTAACATGTGCAGGTCATGTGACACTTGACATGTGCCGATCATATGACCTTGACATGTGCTATGCATGTGAGCCAGAGCATGTGCAATGCATGTGCTAATTGGTGGATTAAGGGGCTGATTTATTTGGGCTTTTAGTTTAGGCTTTTATTTATTATTTTTATTTGATTATTTGTAATATGCTAGGCCTTTTGGGCTTATTTAAGTGAGATGGGCTTTAATTAGCTTGGGCTCATTTAATTAGCTATTTTTAGGCTTTTTGGGCTGAATTTTAAGTTAATTAGTGTGGGCTTTAGTTATCTTAGTGTAAAGCCCATGTTTTAAGGCCTATTTGATTAATTAGGGTTTTTATTAGCTTAAGTGAGTATAAATACTCCTCAAAAACGAATTTGTAATTCAGACTTGGAGATTATGATATTTTGAGACTTTTATTTGGCTTGGCCAAATTCTTCATTGGAGAGGATTGTTTGTCTTCTTCTTTTGCATCAAGAACTTTAATTCTTATCAAGGTATTTACTTTGTGGCGAATTCTGTTCTTGTGTTTTAAATCAATCTATTATAAGCGTTTCCACTCACATAGTTGTTTGGGGGTTCTTTAGATTGGGGGTTTATTCTTGTTCATGTTCATGCCATATTGTATGTTCAAGGGGTTTCGGGTTCTTTAGCCTTGGGGTTCCGCATCAAGGGGTGTTACAAACCATGCCAAATAATTCAAGGCATGCACAAACTTTGACACAAACACGCACTTAAAAGTGCAACCATACAAGTTCGTATACTAAAAGTAATGCACAAATACAAAAATGATGTGTGCATACAACACAAACTCATTCTTACACTCACACAAAATGCACACTTAGGAACCCCAAAATGCGCAAACGGGTTTAAATGGAATGCTCGATGCACACGCATGAAAATACACAATGTGCTTGCACAAAGAATAAAGACCACCAACTCTAAAATAATTCAAGTTATGCACAAACTTTGAGATAACCACACAGTTAAAATTATAATCATAAATGCTCGTTCACAAAAACAAAAAAGATGTGTGAAAGCAACACAACCATGTTCTTGTACTCACACAATATGCACACTTATATACCCTAAAATGCACTAACGGGCTTAGATGGAATGCATAATGGGCACGCATAACAATGGACAATGTGCATGCACAAAGAGTCAAGACCATCTACGCTCAAATAATTTAAGGCATGCACAAACTTTCACGTAACCACGCACTTGAAAAGGCAAACATACATGTTTGTACCCTAAAACTAATGCATAAATAGGAAAAAAAATGGGAGCACGCAACACATTCATGTTCTTGCACACGCACAAAATGCACAATTATACACCCAAAAATGCAATAACGGGCTTTGATAGAATGTGTAATGCGAATGCATGAAAATGCACAATGTGCTTGCTAAAGATTAAAGGTAAGCCACGCTAAAATAATTCAGGTCACACACAAACTTTGACATAACCCCAAAGTTAAAATTGCAAACGAACATATTCTTGCGCTCGCATATTCTTGCGCTCGCACAAAATGCACACTCATATGCCCAAAAAACCGCTAAAGGGCTTAGAAGGAATGCATAATGCGCACGCATAACAATGGACAATGTGCATGTGCAAAAGCATGAAACCACCCATGCTCAAATAGTTCAAGGCATGCACAAACTTTGATTTAACCATCCGCTTAAAAATGCAAACATACAAATTTCGGCACTAAAAGTAATGCACAAATAAAAAATGATGTGCGCAGGCAACACAAACATGTTCTTCCACTCGCACAAAATGCACACTTACATATCCAAAAAAGCGCTAAAGGGCTTAGATGATATGCATAATGCGTACTCATGAAAACGTAAAATATGGATGCACAAAGAATGAAGACCACCCATGCTCAAATAATTCAAGGCATGCACAAACTTTGAAAAAACCACACACTTAAAAATGCAACCATACATATTCGTGTACTAAAAGTAATGCACAAATACAAAAAAGATGCACACACGCAACACAAACTTGATCTTACACTCGCACAAAATACACAATTACATACCCCAAAATGCGCTAATGGGCTTAGATGGAATGCATGATGCGCATGCATCAAAATATACAATGTGCTTGAGCAAAGAAAAAAGACCTCTAACTCTAAATTAATTCAAGACATGCACAAACTTTGACATAACCACACAGTTAAAATTGCAAACATAAATGTTTGTCCACAAAAACAAATATACAAATACAAAAAATATGCACGAATATAACAAAAACATGTTCTTGTACTCGCACAAAATGCACACTTATATACCCCAAAATGCGCTAACAGGCTTAGATGGAATGCCTAATGCACATGCATGAGAGTGGACAATGTGCGTGCGCAAAGAGTCGAGACCACCCACGCTTATATAATTTAAGGCATGCACGAACTTTAACATAACCACGCACTTAAAAATGCAAACTTACATGTTCGTGCACAATAACTGTAACACCATTAAACCCTATGTGACATGTTCGTGCACAATAACTGTAACACCATTAAACCCTATGTGACGCCCTTTCCCCACGTCAGACTAGCTTAGCTAGTCTTAGTTAGAGAAGGTCGCGCACACACAACAGAACACATGCATAACCTTATGGAAACCCAAACAAAAAGATTTCATCACATACGGTCATACATCATACATACTTATACAATTGTTTCGTTACTATTCTTAGTTATCTCATTATTACATGCCTTTACATATCTGATACACATAATAATTATACAAAAGTCTATACAAAATTCCCGAGTAACAAACCCCAAAACCTACACTATCCACTTCCTATTGTTGACCGTCGATATGCGGTTGCGTCCTTCAGTCACCTCTTGTCAGTACCTGCACGGATTAGAGTAAACCCGTGCTAAGCGATAACGCTTAGTGGGGAACACATATAACAAGTAATTCTACACATTAACATGGTTATCACACATTGCATGCTAACAATCAAACTTAATTAAGAATCACTTCATCAAATTCCATTCCATGCATAACATGGTTTAATACTATATTCAATCATAAAGCAACATTCACATATTCCCATATTCACATCGCATACTATATTGTATCACATTCATTTCCACTTATTTAATTAGTTGGTTAGCCTGCAATCCAAAGACGCAGATAACGGGTATCGCATTAGTACCACTCAGGTACTAGAATCTCATCGAGATTACATTTACGCATTGGTACCCTCAGGTACTTAACATCAATCCACTTATAGTAAAATCCAGCAAGGATTATTCGCATTGTTTTCGCATTGTGATTCCCATGGAATCAGACACATTAAACGCATGGGGCTGCAGCACTCGACCCTATAGGCATGCCTAACTATCCACTACTTAACTCGCAGGCTTAAGTTGTTAAACATATTATTCAGTTCACATTAATCACTTTTCACATCACATATGTTGATAGCTAACATCACATTCACTTTACACATTCGCATTAGCACATAGCTATACATTTCACTTGCATACTCAATATGTTTCCAAACTCATTCTTCATAGTTAATAATCACATATTTGATTGCATTCAAGAATCATCATGTAGTATGCAATTGTACATTACCTAATACACACATAATACTTACTCATAATGTCCTTCATTTAAGCTCAAAGCCTTGCCATTTGAAAGGCCAAACACATTAGGGTTATATTGCCAAAACAGGGTAGGTCACGGTCACAACCAATTTGGTTGTCACCGTGACATGTTGAAGTCCAAAACAGAATGCAAATTGAGGACAGGTCACGGTCACAATCAATTTGATTGCCACCGTGACATGTTCCCAATTCTCGGCAGAATGCTACTTGAGGGTATGTCACGGTCACAATCAATTTGATTGTCACCGTGACATATCATATTTTGCAGGGCGGAATGCTTCCTTGGATACCTCACGGTCACAATCAATTTGATTGTCACCATGACATACCCAATTCAGCTAGGCAGAACAGAATTCCAGCATACCTCATGGTCACAATCAATTTGATTGTCACCGTGACCCATGCAAGATTTCTCCAAATCCCCATTCAATTCCCATTTCCTTTCAAGGACTTCCAACACATTTTCTTTTTTAACAAATTAGCCCAATTCATCAACCACATACCCAATTGGCACATACCTGATTTCCATCTTGACATTGGCATTCACTCATAGCATAAATCATAATCATATTCATTATACACATAGCATACATATTCTCAAACAACATTTTCTCAAAGCATATCTCCACATCCAATATTAAACCTAGCCATACAATTTCATGCTCAAGGCCATTACTTCTCATATACACATGATTCATACCAAATTCATATTCAAGCAACACAACTTTTCATAGCTATACAACTAGGGTTTGTTCCCAAACATTGTTGCCTTAGCTCCTAATCTCGACGAACGCTCGGTTCTCCTATTACAGCTTTCCCTTTATCCTTCTTCACTTCTTCAACTAGCAAAACCAGTCCAATTCCAGAATTGAACATAATCCATCAATTCTCATTCCAATACCAAATCAAAACCAACAAGAAGAGTAGAAGATAAGAACAAACATTCATAATCACTTACCTCTTAAGTCCAACAACTTAAATCTTGAGCAACTTAACAACTTGAACTTCTTAACAATTATGCAATTTGATTTAGAGACTAAAGGAACTACTCACATGGCAGGAGGAGGTAGAAAACACAGAAAATGACTCAATCCTCACAAATGGGTCATTACCCTCCTCAAGAGACTTATGCATGCAAAAGTGGAGGTGGCTTACTCTCAAGAAGCCACACGGATTCCACTCACAAAATTAGCCTCCACCAACTGATTCCTACATTATTTTATTCCTAATTAAACCATCATTAAGTGACCTAATCAGCCCTTAAATCATTCCTAACTTAATCTCATAAATATACCAATTAGCCACTAAACTATCCACTCAACTTTCAATCAAGTCCTGCCTTCATTTCAATTCACACACACATGCCAATTCAAGTTAATTCTTTTAGGGTACAAGTCCGGCCATGACAACTCTCCCCTCCTTAAAGAATTTCGTCCTCGAAATTCATACCTGTGATAAACAACCGCGGGTGTTGCTCTCGCATAGCAGCCTCTGGCTCTCAGGTTGCCTCCTCAACACCATGATGCTGCCAGAGCACTTTCACAAGCGGTATTTGCTTATTCCGAAGCTATCTCACCTCCCTTGCTAGTATCGCCTTTGGCTTCTCGTCATAGGTGAAGTCTGGCTGAACTTCCACCTCTTGCACAGGCAACACATGAGATTCATCTGACCTGTATCTTCTCAGCATGGACACATGGAACACATCATGAAGCTTAGTTAATGCCGGAGGCAATGCCAATCGATATGCTACAAGGCCCACTCTTTCCAGAACTTCATATGGTCCAATAAACCTCGGACTCAGTTTACCTTTCTTGCCAAACCTCAGTACCTTCCTCCAAGGAGATACTTTCAAAAACACTTTGTCACCCACTTCAAATTCAACATCCCTTCGCTTCAAATCCGCATAGGATTTCTGTCTATCACTAGCTGCCTTTAGCCTTTGCTGAATAAGCCTTGCTTTCTCTTCTGTATCGCGAACCAAATCTGGCCCAATGACTCTGTGTTCATTCAATTCCATCCAGCAAATCGGTGTACGACATTTCCTTCCGTACAAAGCTTTATACGGTGCCATGCCAATACTAGTCTGATAACTGTTGTTATAAGCAAATTCCATAAGTGGAAGATACTTATCCCAACTCTTAGAGAAATCCAACACACATGCTCGCATCAAATCTTCCAGTACCTAGATAATTCTTTCCGATTGTCCATCAGTTTGCGGATGGAAAGCAGTACTGAAGTTCAATTTCGTACCCAGGGCAACCTGCAGACTCTTCCAAAACTTAGAAGTAAATCTGGGATCCCTATCAGAAACAATAGATAAGGGTACTCCATGCAACCGAACAATCTCTCTCACATACAATTCTGCCAACCTTTCCATAGAGTAATTCATCCGAACTGGTATAAAATGAGTCGATTTTGAGAACCTGTCCACAATAACCCATACTGCATCTTGCTGTCTTAAGGTCAGAGGCAATCCAGAAACAAAATCCATTGTGATGTTATCCCATTTCCATTGTGCAATAGGGAGTGGATTCAACATTCCTTGTGGGACTTGATGTTCCGCCTTAACTTGCTGACATACCAAGCACTTGGACACATACTCCACTATATCTTTCTTCATATCGGGCCACCAATACATCTGTTTCAGATTCTGATACATCTTGTTTCCACCTGGATGCATAGTGAAAACTGTATTATGGGCTTCATACATCAATCGTCTCTTCAGTTCTTTATCACTTGCCACACATATTGATGCGTGCACAGGGGGGGTCAACCCATCATGGCAATCCTACGCAGGTCGAATTGTGGAAGCTATGGAGATTCAAGAGAGAGTTGAGCCAAATTGTGCTATATCTAATCCAATGGGGCCAAATACAAAAGATGGGCTTCAATTGTGCTTGATTAATTATTTCAATCTCGAAGAGTAGCTTTAGGCTGCCCAAGGGGCTTATTTTATTATGTTGAACTTGTTTTGTTTTAATTATTTAGTTGGACCCTCATATAGCTTAATAGGCTTATTTTAAGTGAGTTGGGCTTACTTTAACTTGGGCTCATTTAAATTAATTATTTTAGGCTTGTGGGTTGTTGTATTTTAGAGTTAATAAATTTGGGCTTTAGTTATTTGGTGGGAGGCCCATGTGTTAGGTGGCTTTTGACTTATTTAAGGTTTGGTGGGAGGCCCATGTGTTAGGTGGCCATGTGTTAGGTGGACTTTTGACTTATTTAGGGTTACCTACCTTTTTGGAGGCTATAAATACCTCATTATAAGTTGTAAAAGATACATCTAAAACACTTTTGAATATCATCATTTGGCTTGGCCGAATTTTCTTCATTAGAGAGGAAAGCTTGTCTTCTTCTTTTGCATCAAGAACTTAAATTCTTATCAAGGTATTTACTTTGTGGCGAATTCTGTTCTTGTGTTTTTAAATCAATCTATTATAAGCGTTTCCATTCACATGTTGTTTGGGGGTTCTTTAGATTGGGAGTTTCTTCTTGTTCATGTTCATGCCATATTGTATGTTTAAGGGGTTTCGGGTTCTTTAGCCTTGGGGTTCCGCATCATTTGGTATCAGAGCTTGGATTAGGATAAATTCTTATTTATCTTGTGTTAATTTGCTATTCTGTTGTTTTATTTCCATTAGAACAAGATAATTCCACGTTGTTTAATTTGCAATCTTATTCTTATCAATTTCGTGTTCTTCTTTATTTTTGAATTTGTTCTTTTGTGTTCTTCTTTATTCGTACATTAGATCTTGTGTTTGATGTTTTAAGTTCAAAAAAAAAAGGAAAAAAAAAATCATTGGTACTGTTCATAGTACTATTCACAGCACTGTTCATCCGAATTTAAAAAAAAAAAAAAGAAAAGTCAGCATTGAGATAAAGCTAGGAAAGAAAAATCACAAAGAAACAAAAAAATTTAGATCTGGTCATACTTTGAATTTGAAAATTAATTTGAAAAGTCAAAGTGAATATTTATGGGTAGTTGTCATTTTTGACTTTCTTTGATTTCTTATCTTCACATCCATTGCATTAAAATTGACTTTTCCATTAGGAAAGTACCAAAATTCAGATTTGTCCAACATTTGAATTTGGAAATTTATTTGAAAAGTCAAAGTGGCAATTTATGGGTAGGCGTCATTCTTGACTTTCTTTGTTAAGTGTTTTCATTGCATTCTCATTTAAATTTATTGAATTGTTAATCATCTTGTCTTGGGATTGAGTTCTAAAGTGCAATTGAAGACAGCAAGCTTGAATGGTAAAAGGCTTGAGTGAGTGAGCTTAAAAGAGGGTAAAAGCCAAATAGAGTGACACACGAGTGGAGTGCCATATTTTGAGTGAAACACGTGAGGAAGTGATTGTGAGGATGTCCTATTATAAGTCAAGACGACATTTAGATCAAGAAACATTGGATGAGTTAAAAAAGGATACTAAGTTATTGAATGAAGACCTTAAAAATGCAGAATTGCGGTTTAAACAACTTTTTAAACAACTAGATAAGTGTTTGCAAAAGGAGAAAAGAAAGAAAGAGAAAGTTGTAGTGGAAGAGATTATTTGTGAAGCTGAAAGAGATGCTATAGATTTATATGATGATGATATTATAAATGAGGAAGACATAAGTGGAAGTGCAGACGATGATTGTTTAAGGGAAAAGGAAGAAGATTGTAAAATGGAAGATGCTTGTTTAGTTGAGTTGGACGATCAGCATGTTACGATTAATCATGTAGTGTTTCAGGAGGCTGAATTGAACATGGAAAAAGAAGATAATCATGATCAAAATGAAATTCATGTATTGACTAACCATGCTTTTCCTAGTTTTTGTGTTAACTTGCAGGAACATAATGAGTTCTTTTCTGAAGAAGCGTTCATATTATTTCCACCTATTCCCAAGATTGTCTATGAAGATCAATTTATTCCACAAGCTTCAATTCCCAACTTAAATAAAACGAAGATTCGAGGACGAATCTTTTCTAAAGAGGGAGGGGATGATGCGTGCACAGGGGGGGTCAACCCATCATGGCAATCCTACGCAGGTCGAATTGTGGAAGCTATGGAGATTCAAGAGAGAGTTGAGCCAAATTGTGCTATATCTAATCCAATGGGGCCAAATACAAAAGATGGGCTTCAATTGTGCTTGATTAATTATTTCAATCTCGAAGAGTAGCTTTAGGCTGCCCAAGGGGCTTATTTTATTATGTTGAACTTGTTTTGTTTTAATTATTTAGTTGGACCCTCATATAGCTTAATAGGCTTATTTTAAGTGAGTTGGGCTTACTTTAGCTTGGGCTCATTTAAATTAATTATTTTAGGCTTGTGGGTTGTTGTATTTTAGAGTTAATAAATTTGGGCTTTAGTTATTTGGTGGGAGGCCCATGTGTTAGGTGGCCATGTGTTAGGTGGCTTTTGACTTATTTAAGGTTTGGTGGGAGGCCCATGTGTTAGGTGGCCATGTGTTAGGTGGACTTTTGACTTATTTAGGGTTACCTACCTTTTTGGGGGCTATAAATACCTCATTATAAGTTGTAAAAGATACATCTAAAACACTTTTGAATATCATCATTTGGCTTGGCCGAATTTTCTTCATTGGAGAGGAAAGCTTGTCTTCTTCTTTTGCATCAAGAACTTAAATTCTTATCAAGGTATTTACTTTGTGGCGAATTCTGTTCTTGTGTTTTTAAATCAATCTATTATAAGCGTTTCCATTCACATGTTGTTTGGGGGTTCTTTAGATTGGGAGTTTCTTCTTGTTCATGTTCATGCCATATTGTATGTTTAAGGGGTTTCAGGTTCTTTAGCCTTGGGGTTCCGCATCACATATCCTACCTTTATGTAACAACACTTCATACTCATTCACTGAATAATCAGTCTTATCACCAGTACCGACGGACTGCAGAATCTGCTGTAACCTTGCATCATTCCTCTATGCAGCTATTAATTCATCTCTCAAGATCGGTCTCGCTTTCAACTGTGCTAGCAAGGCTCCATCTGCAGAGATTCTCCATCTAATCTGCTTCAACTGTAATACTGAAATAGATTTCTTGCTCAATGCATATGTCACTACATTAGCTTTTCCCGAGTGATAATCCACAATACAATCATAATCTTTAAACAGCTCAAGCCATCTTCGCTGTCTCAGATTTAATTCTTTGAGTAAGCAGATATTTCAAACTCTTGTGATCGGTGTAAATTCTACACTTCTCACCATACAAGTAATGTCGCCAAATCTTTAAAGCGAACACTACTGCCGCCAATTCCAAGTCATGAGTTGGATAATTCTGCTAATGCGGTTTCAATTGCCTTGATGCATACGCTACCACCTTTCCATCTTGCATCAATACACAATCCAACCCTATTCCTGAGGCATCGGTGTACAGAACATACTCTTTACCAGTCATAAGCTGTGTAAGAATCGGTGCTTCGACCAGCATCCTCTTTAACTGGTCAAAACTCTGCTGACACTTTTCTGACCACTCATACCTAACTCCCTTTCGCAGTAATCTTGTCAGTGGAGAAGCTAACACTGAGAACCCTTTCACAAACCTCCTATAGTATCCAACCAACCCCAAGAAACTACGAATTTCAAGTACGTTCTTAGGTGGCTTCCAATTCACAATCGCTTCTATTTTAGCCGGATCCACCTTAATACCTTCAGAAGATATCACATGACCCAGAAAAGATACCTCTCGCAACCAAAACTCGCAGTTACTCAGTTTGGCATATAGTTGATGCTCCAGCAATGTCTGAAGCACAATTCTCAAATGCTGCTCATGCTCCGTCTCATTCCTTGAATAAACCAGAATATCATCTATAAACACTACCACAAATTGATCCAAATACGGTCTAAACACCCGATTCATCAAATCCATAAATGCAGCAGGCACATTAGTCAACCCAAACGGTATCACCAGAAACTCATAATGCCCATATCGGGTTCTAAATGCAGTTTTGGGTATATCTTCTTTCTTTACTTGTAATTGATAGTACCCAGAACGCAAATCAATCTTTGAGAACACACCTGCTCCTCTTAACTGATTAAACAAGTCCTCAATTCGCGGTAGAGGGTATCGGTTCTTTATTGTCACTTTGTTCAACTGCCGATAATCAATACACATTCGCATGGTACCATCCTTCTTCTTTACAAATAAGACCGGTGCTCCCCAAGGAGACACACTAGGTCTAATAAATCCCCTATCTAGTAATTCTTGCAACTGAGACTTTAACTCCTTCAACTCAGTCGGGGCCATCCTGTAGGGCGCTTTAGACACTGGCGCTGATCCAGATACAACCTCGATTGACAATTCCACCTCTCTTGCTGGTGGTACACCACTCAATTAACACATCATAGAACTCTCTTACCACAGGTATATCCTGTACTTTCATATGTTCCCTCTTGCTGTCCAACACCAAAGCCAGGTATGCTTCACACCCTTTCCTCATGCATCGATACGCTTGCATTGCTGAAACCACATTCACAAGGGAATTCGCACCGACTCCCTTTACAATCACTTTATTACCCTTACCATTACTGAGTATCACAATCTTTCTTTTACACTTAACCACTGCATTGTACTTAGTCAACCAATCCATTCCCAGTATTATATCAAATTCATCAAAAGGCAGCTCAATTAAATCCACTGGGAACACACTACCCTAAACTTCTAGTGCACATTCTCTATACACCTTATTTACATTCACGCTATTTCCCAAAGGACTAGATACACATATATCATATTTTAAACATTCTGCTTTAGGCATCCTTTCACATATCTTTTTAGCACACACATAAGAATGAGTTGAACCAGGGTCTATAAGTGCAAACATTTCCACATCATAAAGTAGAAAAGTACCTGCTATCACCTTAGGCGCATCTTGATCCTCTCGTGCCTTCATTGCATAAGCCCGCACTGGCGCCGCAATAGGCCTATCCACAATCTCAGAATCTGCTGCACCTCTGGACTGGTTACCTCTGCCACATCCTCTTCCTCTTCCTCTATTAGCAGAAGGCAAATTTGAACCACCCCTACTCTGCTCTTGCTGATTTCCTGACGTCTCATAAGCATTCGGGCAGTTAGCAAGGAAATGCTCAGTGCTTCCACATCTAAAGCAAGCTCCCGTCACTCTCCGGCATTCTCCTCTATGCCTCTTACCACAGTGAGGACACTCATGTACCTCACTTCTGTTACTAGATGTTCCTCTCCCAGAACCAGATGCTGTAGGAGCTCCACGCTTCTTACCCCTCGCTGCAGAACTGAATACTGATTCCGCAGGTGGTGCCATAGGAGAATCTCTTGATCTTTTACCAGCGTGGGAACCACCTCTATTTGCATTTCTCCTCTGTAACCTGTCTCGCTGAGCTCCCAAGGATCTCTCAGCTCTCATTGCCACCTGAACTATCCGGTAATAACTCACATTCTGCTCAGTAGTCAATGAAACCAACAATGCCTTGATTTCCTCATTCAATCCTTCTTCAAACTGCTGACACCGAAACTCCACAGTCAAAACACCTTTCGGCGCATACTTGCTCAAACGACAGAATTCCTTCTCATAATCCGCTACTGTCATAGCTCTCTGTCTTAAATTCAAGAACTGCTTCCAGTTGGCCTCTTTGTGAGCTTTCGTCACAAACTTGTTCCTGAACTCCTTTTCAAAGAACTCCCAAGTAATAGGATCAGGAAGCATCGGATTCTGCAGAACTAGCTTCCACCAATCATATGCTGCACCCTGAAGCAGCAACACCACACACTCCACTTGCTGTCCCAAAGGACACTTGATCTCTCCCAAAATCCTCTGTACCTTTTCCATCCAGTACTCTGCCTTTTCAGACTCATCCATACTGGTACCGTGGAATTCTTCTGCCCCATGTTTCCTCAGAGTTTCCAATGGTGCTTATGGTGCAGTCATGCGTTCCATAACCCTTGCCATATCAAGCGGCATTTTCATTAGAGTTTCCATAGGACCCTCTGGAATAACATTCCCAAGGCTAGCTGGCCGAGACTGACCAGACTCCATTACTTCTACTTCTCGAGGATTCACACTTTCAGCTGTCTCTTCTCTAGTATTGCGATCAGGATCCATTGCTGACTACACAAATCAAACAAGGACGTCCGCATTAGGTCAACAATACTAACCACAATCTAGCTAAACAATCTCCCAAAAAAGACTAAACCTAAAGCTCTGATACCACAACTTGTGACGCCCTTTCCCCACGTCAGACTAGCTTAGCTAGTCTTAGTTAGAGAAGGTCGCGCACACACAACAGAACACATGCATAACCTTATGGAAACCCAAACAAAAAGATTTCATCACATACGGTCATACATCATACATACTTATACAACTGTTTCGTTACTATTCTTAGTTATCTCATTATTACATGCCTTTACATATCTGATACACATAATAATTATACAAAAGTCTATACAAAATTCCCGAGTAACAAACCCCAAAACCTACACTATCCACTTCCTATTGTTGATCGTCGATATGCAGGTGCGTCCTTCAGTCACCTCTTGTTCGTACCTGCACGGATTAGAGTAAACCCGTGCTAAGCGATAATGCTTAGTGGGGAACACATATAACAAGTAATTCTACACACTAACATGGTTATCACACATTGCATGCTAACAATCATACTTAATTAAGAATCACTTCATCAAATTCCATTCCATGCATAACATGGTTTAATACTATATTCAATCATAAAGCAACATTCACATATTCCCGTATTCACATCGCATACTATATTGTATCACATTCATTTCCACTTATTTAATTAGCTGGTTATCCTGCAATCCAAAGACGCGGATAACGGGTATTGCATTGGTACCACTCAGGTACTAGAATCTCATCGAGATTACATTTACGCATTGGTACCCTCAGGAACTTAACATCAATCCACTTATAGTAAAATCCAGCAAGGATTATTCGCATTCTTTTCGCATTGTGATTCCCATGGAATCAGACACATTAAACGCAGGGGCTGCAGCACTTGACCCTATAGGCATGCCTAACTATCCACTACTTGACTCGCAGGCTTAAGTTGTTAAACATATTATTCAGTTCACATTAATCACTTTTCACATCACATATGTTGATAGCTAACATCACATTCACTTTACACATTTGCATTAGCACATAGCTATACATTTCACTTGCATACTCAATATGTTTCCAAACTCATTCTTCATAGTTAATAATCACATATTTGATTGCATTCAAGAATCATCATGTAGTATGCAATTGTACATTACCGATTACAGCTTTCCCTTTATCCTTCTTCACTTCTTCAACTAGCAAAACCAGTCCAATTCCAGAATTGAACATAATCCATCAATTCTCATTCCAATACCAAATCAAAACCAAGAAGAAGAGTAGAAGATGAGAACAAACATTCATAATCACTTACCTCTTAAGTCTAACAACTTAACTCTTGAGCAACTTAACAACTTGAACTTCTTAACAATTATGCAATTTGAGTTAGAGACTAAAGGAACTACTCACACGGCAAGAGGAGGTAGAAAACACATAAAATGACTCATTCCTCACAAATGGGTCATTACCCTCCTCAAGAGACTTATGCATGCAAAAGTGGAGGTGGCTTACTCTCAAGAAGCCACACGGATTCCACTCACAAAATCAGCCTCCACCAACTGATTCTTACATTATTTTATTCCTAATTAAACCATCATTAAGTGACCTAATCAGCCCTTAAACCATTCCTAACTTAATCTCATAAATATACCAATTAGCCACTAAACTATCCACTCAACTTTCAATCAAGTCCTGCCTTCATTTCAATTCACACACACATGCCAATTCAAGTTAATTCTTTTAGGGTACAAGTCCGGCCATGACACCCTATACGTACACTGCTGACTTAGAAATATTGTGTGATACGGATCATCCAACCATTAAAGACCCTTTGAAGATGCCTAGTGGTCCAGTCACAAGAGGGAGAGCTAAGAAGCTGAAGATGGCTATGACAACCTATGTGCAAGGCTTTGTTACTCAAGAACTACATGAAGATGCCTTTAAGAAGTGTTATAAAGAGCTTGAAGGAGGATTTCACAAATTACTTAGCCTTTTGGAAGCTTCTAGTGAAATTGGGCCAACTTAAGCCATTTTTGGGCCAATTTAAGTCATTTTGGGTTTATACTACTTTGGGCTTTATTTGTACAAGTCATGTGCTTCATTTAAAAGTCACATGACTCATTTATTTAATGACTTAATGGGCTAAACGAATTGGGCTTTTAGTTTGGGTTTAGTTTAGTTATTTTGGGTTTTTAATTAGTCTTTCTTTTGGGCTTATTTTAAGTGTGTTTAATTCTTTAGTTTGGGCTTAATTTATCTTGTAAAGCCCATGGATAATTCGGCCACACCATGTTTAAGGCCTCATTAGGGTTTGTTTTAGGTTATTTGCTAGCTAGGGTTAGCCACCCTATAAATAGAACATGTTATGTTAAGAATTTCAGATTTTGGATGATATTCATTGGCTTAGCCGAATTTTCTTTGCTTAGAATGAGAGTGAATTGCTTTCTTTTCTATTGCACAAAGAATTTGATTAACTTATCAATTGTTTGATTGTGGCGTTTTTCAGGTTCTTAATTCCCGATTATTTGCGTTTCCATTCACAAGTTGTTTGGGGGTTCAATAGGGAGGGTGTTTGTCTGATTTTGGTTTGCTATTCAAATCGTATGTGTGCGTTTGTAGCTCGTTAGCTATTGGGTTCCGCATCATTTGGTATCAGAGCCAAAGTAAGGTAAATTCCTATTTATCTTAGTGTTAGGGTTTGCGTTTTATTTTCTTTGATTTCTTTTTGTTTATGCCGAATTAGGTTGCATTAAGTTTCTTAGTTAATTGTGTTTTGTGTGTTTAAATTAGCCTTTTTCTTTTCTTACCTTTACCTTGAATTCGTGAAATAACCTTGAACCGAAATCTTGAACATCCTTAGCTTGAATCCGAATCCTTGTAGGAGGAGATTAGAGATTAGTTTGCTGTTTTGAAAAAAAAAATCAGAAAACTTCGAAAGGCCATAACTTTTGATATAGGAGTCCGATTTGTTATTATAATATCATTCCGGAAAGGGAATTTCGTACTCTACAATTGTTACTGGGCAAAGCCTTATGTAACTGACTTTTTTGGACCTTAAAAACGACGTTTAAGCCTCCGTTCTTCACTTTGAAGTTTTTGCGTTTTGAAAAAAAAAAGAAAATAAAAAGGGTTAGAAAACCGAATTTGAGTTCTGATCTTGTGGGCTTGAGAAGTTTGGTGGCTTGTAGTCTAGTTGTTCTCTATTTCATATAACTAAAAAAAAAAAGAAGAAAAAAAAAGAAAAAAAAAAAGTGAAAGAAAAGAAATAGAGGAGGAAGAAAAGGGTAGGAAGCAATTCGGCCAAGGGGTATTTATATAGCAATAAGGGAAAATCCAAATCCTTTAATAGGTGGAAAAACTTAATCCTAAGTGCTTGAGGATTAGGAGCAGCAATTAATCATTTTCTAAATAGAGGTGCGAAATCCTTTAAATAATAGGGAAAACTAATCCTATCTGTTTTGGGAATAGGAAAATTAATCCTATCTGTTTTGGGAATAGGAAAACTTAATCCTAAACCACCTTTGATTATTATTATTATCCAATTCGGATAAGGAATTATTTGTGCTACATTTTTTGTAACATTTTTTCCTATCATTTGCTATCCAATTTTGGTAACATTTTGGTACCATTTTTGCTGTCATTTTTGCACTATTTTGGTATCATTTTTGCCATCATTTGCCTACAATTTTTGCACCATTTTACCATCATTTGCCTACCATTTTGCACCATTTTGCCATCATTTACCTATCATTTTGCAATCATTTTTTTACACCATTTTGCCATCTTTTTGCACACAACTTGACACATTAATTAGAGCTTAATACACCATTCGGCCTATTCATCATCTTGGCTCTCAATTGAATTGTCTTGAGTGTATTCTATCTTATTTAGTATAATTAAGATTCTTTGTTATTTTCTTGCTTTGTTGGGTAGAATAACTAGGTTCTATATTTGATTTACTTTGTAGTGAGTCAGATTCATACATTTTGTCCAGAATTGTCATTTTTTTTTAATTCTTGTTGCGTAGTTCTTTGTTTGAGCTTGCTTTTGTCCCATTACACTGTTAGAGTATCTTTGCTTGTTCTAATACTCTAATTTTGATATAATCAAGTGGTATACTAGTCTTGTCTGTGTACCACCTCCATTTTGTTTAGTGTCTTCTTTTCTAGCATTGAGCTTTCTGTTATTGTTAGTCGCTTATTTCCTTGCTTTCTAAAACGTACTCAAATTCTTGGTTTGTGTATTGAATTCTGAAGTGCAATTTAAGAGTTGCAATTAGAGTGGTAAAAGACAAGAGCGTGTGAGTACATTAAGAGGGTAAAAGCGTTGTTTGAGTGAAACACGAGAGGAGTGACATCCTTTGAGTGTAAACACGTGAGGGAGTGTGTGAGGTTATTATCTAACATCTTTTTGCAGATTTTTCAATCATGACTGAAGAATCGGGTAAAAAGGGAGCAACTCTCGATGAGGTAGTGTTCTCCATTCAAGCTATGCATGGTACGTTTGAAAAATTCATGAGAGATATGGGAAATATGAATGATAGAATAGAGAGGCTAGAATTGGGTTCAAATAGTACATCTAGGAGAACAGCAAGGAGAGGAAGATGGACTGATGAGAATGTAAGGGTTGACTTAGAAGATTTAGATGAAGAAGAGACTAGTGGTAGATTGGATGGGAATTTAGGTAACATTAAGCTTAAGATTCCTCCATTTAAGGGTAGAAATAGTGCTGAAGAGTACCTAGAATGGGAAAGGAAGGTTGAAATGATCTTTGATTGTAATAGGTATTCTGAGGAGAAGAAAGTGAAGATAGCAGCTGTTGAGTTCACAGATTATGCATTATTTTGGTGGGATCAATTGAACTTGAGCAGAAGGAAAGTGGGTAGACGTCCTATTGGTAATTGGGAGGATATGAAGAAGGCCATGAGGAAAAGATTTGTGCCTTCACACTACTTTAGGGAGCTACATCAGAGGTTGCATAGGCTAGTGCAAGGGGGTAGATCAGTAGAGGACTACCATAAAGAAATGGAAATGTGCATGGTTAGAGCTAACATTGAGGAAGATGAAGAAGTAACCATGGCTCGGTTTTTAGGTGGATTGAATAAGGAGATTGCTGATGTCATTGAGCTTCATAGATATGACTCCATGGAGGAAATATTGAATATGGCAATGAAAATTGAGAAACAAAAGAAGAGTAGGAGTTTCAACCGAACCAGCAACAACTCAAGGGATAGTTTGGGATCTAGATGGACCAAAGGGGAGGATAGAAGAGATTTTAGGGGATCTAAACCTTATGGGGCAGATTCGGGTTCCAAAGATGCAAGGGCTGTCCAATCACCATCTAAGGTTGTAAAAGGTAACCCTAATACTCCAACTCCTAGTAGAGAGATTACATGCTTTAAATGCTTGGGGAAGGGGCATATGGCACGTGATTGTCCTAATAAAAGGGTCATTATAGCTAGGGATGATGGGGAAATTGTTTCTGAATCAGACCATAGTGAAGATGAGATGCCACCTTTGGAAGATTGTAGTGATTGTGATAGTGATGGAGAGTTATTGGTTGCTGAAAGTGGAAAATCTTTAGTGGCTAGGCGAGCTTTGAATTTGAATGTTAAGGAAGAGAGCCTAGAACAAAGAGAAAACATATTTCACACTAAGTGTTTAATTAGTGGAAGGGTGTGCACACTTATTGTTGATGGAGGTAGTTGCACCAATGTAGCTAGTGTGAGTATGGTTGATAAGCTGAATTTGGTATGTGAAAAGCATCCTAGACCTTATAAATTACAATGGCTGAATGACAGTGGAGAGGTCAAGGTAACAAGGCGAGTAAGAGTGCCATTTTCTATCGGGAGGTATAAGGATGAGGTGGTTTGTGATGTGGTACCTATGCAGGCAGGCCATTTGCTTTTGGGAAGGCCTTGGCAATTTGATAGACATGTTTTGCATAATGGTTACACTAACCGTTATTCTTTTTCTTATGAAGGTACAAAGGTTACATTAGCTCCATTATCACCTCAAGAAGTGTTTGAAGATCAAAAGAAATTAGTTGAGAGGGAGAGAGAGGCTTTGGCCAAGAGAGAAGAGGGGAGTGAAATTAAGAGAGAAAAAGAAAGAAAAGGAGAAAAAGAGGCCAGAAAAGAAACAAAACAAATAAATGGCCCATTGGTGAGTGAAAACAAGAAAGGTAGGAGGCAAAAACAGAATTTTTATGTAAGGGCAAGGGAGGTTAAGAGTGTTTTAGCAATAGGGCAGCCATTGATCCTTGTAACCTACAAAGAGATTTTGTTTTCTGACACTGACATTGACCATGAATCTTTGCCTTCTAGTTTTGTGTCTTTGTTGCAGGAATATTCAGATGTCTTTCCTGATGAGCTACCAGATGGATTACCACCTTTGAGAGGGATAGAACATCAGATTGATTTCATACCTGGATCAACCATTCCTAACCGACCAGCCTATAGAAGCAATCCTAAGGAAACTAAGGAAATGCAAAGGCAAGTGAAAGAACTCATGGAGAAGGGTTTGGTTAGGGAGAGTATGAGTCCTTGCGCAGTACCCGTTTTATTGGTGCCTAAGAAGGATGGAACTTGGAGGATGTGTGTTGATTGTCGAGCAGTCAACAAAATCACTGTAAAGTATAGACATCCTATCCCTAGGCTTGATGATATGTTAGATGAATTGTGTGGTGCTGTGTATTTTACTAAGATTGATTTAATGAGTGGATATCATCAAATAAGAATGAAACCTGGTGATGAATGGAAAACAGCTTTCAAAACTAAATATGGTTTGTATGAGTGGTTAGTCATGCCTTTTGGGCTATCTAACGCCCTTAGCACATTTATGAGACTTATGAACCATGTATTGCGTGCATATTTAGGAAAGTTTGTTGTTGTTTATTTTGATAATATACTCATTTACAGCAAGTCTTTTGAGGAACATATTGAGCATGTTAAGTTAGTTTTGCAAACTTTGAGGTATGAAAAGTTGTATGCTAAACTTAAGAAGTGCACATTTTGTATAGATAGACTTGTTTTTCTTGGTTTTGTGGTGAGTGCACAGGGTATTGAAGTAGATGAAGAGAAAGTTCAGGCAATTAGAGATTGGCCCACGCCTAAGTCCATTTCGGATGTGAGGAGCTTTCATGGCTTAGCAAGTTTTTATAGGCGTTTTGTGCAGGATTTCTCTTCTGTTGCTGCACCACTTACAAAAATCATAAAGAAGGAAGTTGGGTTTAAATGGGGAGAAGCACAGCAAAAGGCTTTTGAGAATTTAAAAGGGAAGTTGTGTTCTGCTCCTATTTTATCTTTGCCTAATTTTGATAAAACTTTTGAAATTGAGTGTGATGCTTCTGGTGTAGGTATTGGGGCTGTTCTAATGCAAGAAAAGAAGCCAGTAGCATATTTTAGTGAGAAGCTTCATGGACCCCAGCTCAATTATTCAACCTATGACAAGGAGCTTTATGCCTTGGTGAGAGCATTGGATGTGTGGCAACATTACCTCCTACCCAAGGAGTTTGTTATTCACACGGATCACGAGTCCCTCAAACACTTGAAGGGACAAGGTAAGTTGAATAAAAGGCATGCTAAATGGGTTGAATTTATTGAAACATTTCCCTATGTTATTCAATACAAGCATGGAAAGGACAATATTGTTGCTGATGCATTATCCAGAAGATATGCCTTGATTTCTACACTTAGTTCTAAGTTGTTAGGATTTGAGCATGTTAAGGAATTGTATGTTGATGATTCTAATTTTGGTAATGTATATCATGCATGTGAACATAAAGCCTTTGATAAATTCTATAGACATGATGGATTTTTATTTAAGGGCAGCAAGCTTTGTTTACCTAAATGTTCTATGCGTGACTTGCTTGTATTAGAGTCTCATTGTGGGGGATTGATGGGACATTTTGGAGTACATAAGACCTATGACATATTAAATGAGCATTTTTTTTGGCCACGCATGCGAAAAGATGTGGAAAAGGTGTGTAATGCATGTGTTGCATGTAAACAAGCTAAGTCTAAATCTATGCCTCATGGATTGTATATGCCTTTACCTGTACCTAGTTCTCCTTGGACTGACATTTCCATGGATTTTGTGCTTGGTTTGCCTAGGACAAAACGTGGTAGGGATAGTATCTTTGCTGTGGTAGATAGGTTTAGTAAAATGGCTCATTTTATTGCATGTCATAAATGTGATGATGCTGTTCATGTTGCTGATCTGTTCTTTAAGGAAGTTGTCCGTTTGCATGGTATTCCACACACTATAGTTTCAGATAGGGATACAAAGTTCCTTTCACATTTTTGGCGTGTTTTATGGGGTAAGTTGGGAACAAAGTTATTGTTTTCTACTACTTGTCACCCTCAAACTGATGGACAAACAGAAGTTGTGAATAGGACTTTGGGGACTTTATTACGTGCTATTGTGGGTAAGAATCTTAAAACTTGGGAAGATTGTTTGCCTTTTATTGAATTTGCTTATAATCGGAGTATTCATTCTTCCACTGGTTTTTCACCATTTGAGATTGTTTATGGTTTTAACCCACTAACTGTGCTTGATCTTTGTCCTTTACCTTTACATGAGCTTTCGAGTTTGGATGGTAGTAGGAAAGCAGAATTGGTGAAATCCTTACATGAGAAAGCACGGGCAAACATTGAAAAGAAAAACAGACAATATGCTGATAAGGCAAATAGGGGAAGGAAACAAGTGGTGTTCACCCCTGGAGATTGGGTTTGGGTGCATTTCAGAAAGGAGAGGTTCCCAAACCAAAGGAAGGGCAAGCTGGATGCACGTGGTGATGGTCCTTTCCAAGTCTTGGAGCGCATCAATGATAATGCTTATAAAATAGACTTGCCAGGTGAGTATGGTGTTTCAGCTACATTTAATGTTTCTGACCTTTCTCCTTTTGATGTGGATTCAGATTTGAGGACAAATCTTTTTGAGGAGGGAGGGAATGATACGGATCATCCAACCATTAAAGACCCTTTGAAGATGCCTAGTGGTCCAGTCACAAGAGGGAGAGCTAAGAAGCTGAAGATGGCTATGACAACCTATGTGCAAGGCTTTGTTACTCAAGAACTACATGAAGATGCCTTTAAAAAGTGTTATAAAGAGATTGAAGGAGGCTTTCACAAATTACTTAGCCTTTTGGAAGCTTCTAGTGAAATTGGGCCAACTTAAGCCATTTTTGGGCCAATTTAAGTCATTTTGGGTTTATACTACTTTGGGCTTTATTTGTACAAGTCATGTGCTTCATTTAAAAGTCACATGACTCATTTATTTAATGACTTAATGGGCTAAACGAATTGGGCTTTTAGTTTGGGTTTAGTTTAGTTATTTTGGGTTTTTAATTAGTCTTTCTTTTGGGCTTATTTTAAGTGTGTTTAATTCTTTAGTTTGGGCTTAATTTATCTTGTAAAGCCCATGGATAATTCGGCCACACCATGTTTAAGGCCTCATTAGGGTTTGTTTTAGGTTATTTGCTAGCTAGGGTTAGCCACCCTATAAATAGAACATGTTATGTTAAGAATTTCAGATTTTGGATGATATTCATTGGCTTAGCCGAATTTTCTTTGCTTAGAATGAGAGTGAATTGCTTTCTTTTCTATTGCACAAAGAATTTGATTAACTTATCAATTGTTTGATTGTGGCGTTTTTCAGGTTCTTAATTCCCGATTATTTGCGTTTCCATTCACAAGTTGTTTGGGGGTTCAATAGGGAGGGTGTTTGTCTGATTTTGGTTTGCTATTCAAATCGTATGTGTGGGTTTGTAGCTCGTTAGCTATTGGGTTCCGCATCATTGTGTGATAACCATGATTGTACTAAGGTAGACCTACACTTGTTATCGAATTGCGCCTAAATTTTTTTTTCTACATTTAAGCTTTTATTTGCTTAACCATTCATTTCACTTATCAAATTCACTTAACAATTTCACTTATTAACTTAGTTGTCGATTGACCTATAACTGTCTAATATTACTATTCATTTGGTAAGAATTTCGACAGTATGACGGCTTGTTTTTCTCACTACCCAAACCTGCAAATCTCAATAACCACAGCTTCAGCAAACCAATCACAGTCTAAAACATCCATCCATGAAGTCACAACATTCACATATATAAATACATCATAACTCATATAGCTTAGTCCCATTTCTTATATACATGCCAATACAAAAATACAAAAACATACAAAATATAACTTCAATCTTCCTTCTTCGGTGTTTGCTCCAATCCGACTGAGCTATGCTGCTCCAACCTACGATGTACCTACATGCAGTCAAAACAACTATGTGCTGAGCATTAGAATGCCCCGTGGTGGTTACAAATCCATAAATTTCCACTAGATCTAATTATTCAATTAACTATACTACTTTATTCTATTAACTATATTATTATTATTATTATTATTATTATTGTTATTAGATAAATTAATCCACTAAATTAACCACATAATTAAGCATTGAACCTCATTATACACTAATTACATTTAAATCCTTTTATTTAATTTACTATTCCACTAATTACAATTTTACCTTTAATTACCTTATAATTAAAATCATGCTTTTATTTACCATTATTTTCTTATTTACTTCACTAAATACAATTTAATCCTTTTATTAAATTTATTATTTCTCTAATTACATTGTTGTCCTTATTCTTTTCCCTTGGTTTCCATTCTTACCCTTAACTTTTCTATTAATTACAACTATGTCCCCACTTTTACCATAATTCCATCCATGTCCCTTCTTTTTCCTTAATTCCATTTATCTTAAATAGCCACTCCTCTACTTGCTCAGGTGTCATCGGATCACGACCATAAAAATCATCGGCTCCCATCTTTTTCAACCACTCCAAAATAGGGTTCCTCGGAGGCGGAGCAGGTGGTTACACTAGCACTGGTGGCTGCTGGGCCTATTCCATTCGTATGCGATACTGAATAAAATCTACTATTATATTCAAAAATTTAGTTTGCGGCGAAGGGAGTGGTGGTGACATTACTGAAGACGTTGCCTGCTCCTGTAGAGCCTCGGCTCGCCCCACACTGGCTGAAGTCCCTCTCTCACCATCACCCACACTATAACTTCGGTCAGATGCCATTATACACCATAACAAGAGCAAGCATACATCATTACCATAAGATAATATTCATGTAACACCTCAAAACGGGCCTAGTCGGAATGTGCATGCTAAGTCGGGATGAATGAGGGTATTTCGGTAATTAGTGTATGTGAAATTGGATTTATTAAGGACTTAATTGAAGAGATTAAATTAATAGGATGGTAAATGAGGAGGTTATCTAATGTGTATGTACATGTATGGTGCTTGAATGTATGAATGTTAAGATATTTATTGGGAGCCAATGAGAGTTTGGCTAGTGGCTTGGTAGGTGTGCATTAAATGAAAAGAAAGAAAAAGAGGGAAAGGATGGAGAGAGAATGCAGGAACAAGTCTGCTCCCCGTTCCCCTCTCTTTTTCGGTTCTTTTTTCTCATTTCTTCTCTATTTTCTGCACTTCCTCCTTTACTTTCTTACGGCTGGTGTTTGGGCACATGATTGGGTGATTTTGGTAGAGATTTGGATCAAGATTAAAAGGGTAAGTAGGGGTTTTAGGGTTCCTGCGTTTGGATTCTCTTTCTTCTTCTAGTTTTGTTTGAGTTAGGGTTTTTAGGTTAAGAGTAATTCTCTGAGTTTTGGTTTGTGCAAGCTTTGGGTGGAAAGAGGAAGCTCAAGGGCAAGGAAAATATTGAGGATTAAAGCTTGAAGAAGTGTGGGTTGAGCTTCAAAAGAGGTTTGGGAGTTGTCTCTGCCCTTTCTCTTTTTCTAGGACTAAGTTTGTGTGTATGTGTATTTGTGTTTAATTTATGGGATTATGAGTGTCTTGGCATGGGTTTATGTAAGATTTTGATGGGTAATTACTCTAGTAATGTATGTGTAGTAATTAGGATGAGTGCATGTTAATTTTGGTATGAGAATTATTTGAATTGGATAACCCCTGTTTTAGTGTTCTTGATCTACTATTTCTGTGATTTCTTTGATTTAAGTGTTGAATATTGTGTTAATCGAGTGTGATTTGATCATGAGTATGTTGTGGAATGCATTTGAGTATTAAGGTAAGAGTTTGTGCACGATTGTGTGGGTTTTGAAAGGTTTTTGAAAGAGTTTTGGAAAAAGATGGAAATCCTGCGTTTTGGCTAGGAATCGGGAATATCGTCTCTGTCGTGAGTGCAACACTCTCACGAGCATGACAGAGAGGAGCTTCCCATTCTCGTGTTAAAGTTCGCTGTAGTTTTGTCTGTGTCCGACTCGGATGGAGAAGCACGACTCGTGCTCTTTTGGCGTGCAAGTCGTGCATCTCAGCTTGACATCGGCAGGAAGAGAGGATAAGCACGACTCGTGCTGATGTAGCACGATTCATGCTTGTTCAGCACGAATCGTGCTGCTGTGACTTCTTCTCCGTGGCGTGTTGTGGAGCACGACTGAAGGGAAATAGCATGGACACGAGTCGTGTCCCTCAGCACGACTCGTGCTCATGCCGCTTCCTCTGCATGTCGTGCTTAAGGAGCACGACTGGGATAAGTCATCGACACGAGTCGTGTCCCTCAGCACGACTCGTGTCCGTGACTCTTCTGTAGCGAGCGCGACAGAGGCCCTGATCTGCCCTGTTTTCTCTTTTGCCTAGGTTTTTTCGAAAATGAGTTTCAAATGCCCTTTTCATGGTTTTTCCTTACTGTATGCTATATGAACTTGTTTATATGCCCACTATATTATGGATTATATTCGATAAATTATATGTTGTGACTTAAAACATGATTTGTGTGTTATTGAAGTGATGGTATGTTAATACTAGATTATGATATGCTTAGTGATGGTAATCCCTGTTAGACTATCATTTGATTTTAGTTGTATGATTTAGTTTATCAGTATTAATATTATGAATTGTATCACCTGTTGCCTTCTGAATACAAGTAAGTTATGAATGCCAACTTCATGGTTATTTATTATGAGCATGTTCTACTGAAACGGGGAGTGTGTAATGCATATCTTAATTCACGATTCTTCCCTAAGAATAATATATGATATTATATTTGACATAAATTGTACTAATGCAGGATAAGGGTTTTGTTTGGATAATCTTTGGTACAATATGGTTTCCCATATTTGATTCTAACATGCTGTAGAGTATATGCTTGGCAATGTGAATTGTATGATGTGTGTCCAATACTAGAAGGAATTGATATGTCTATTATACTCTGATTATGCATGATGATATCTATATATATACACTATACAATCCAAAACATGAATTGTTTTATGCATGACCTGCGAGAGTCAGTCTAGTGGATACTTAGGCATGCATAATAGAGCTTTGTAGCTGCAGTGCCCTTTGAACGAATGGACCCCGATCAGGTCCCTGGCTGGTTCCTCGCGAACCTTTATACTGTATGGATCTTGTTTGAGGTCCTTTTACCGAAATCTTTTTGAATGTGGAAAAATGATGTTGCTTTTCGATTCGTACCTGTAAGGTACGTTACCGTATTTTCTCGTTATCCACTAAAGTGAGTCAGCAGGTATTCTGTTTGCTTTGTCTGATATGAATATGAGAATGCGATTATGAATCTTGGAATGGATTAATTGTGACTGAAGCATGTATATTGTGTATTCTCTGCTTGTATGTAAATGACCTTGGTTATTGTATGTGTATATTGTTCATTTGTGTCGTATAATATGTATATTGCACTTCTGTATAGTGATGAGATAAATTAAAATGTATATAATGTAAGTTGGAATTTCGGAATGCTATGGTTAATTTGTATGTATATTAATGTGATTTTGTGCTGTTAACTGTTATGATTAATTTATGAGTTAAAATGAGTATGAATATAATCTTGATCTAGAGAATGCAACGAATTTAATACTATGCTATATATTTTCCTTGGTCTCAGCTAGTGTAGTATCTTTGACACGTTGCTATGTGTTTATGTTCCATGGCATGATATTTTTATGTATTAGAGTTGCGCAACGGAAGTGTGGTGGTCTGGATGTTGTCCCTTGGGTTTTGGCTAATGAGTGTGTGTTATGACTTAACAAAAGTATGTTTAGATATCTAGTAATGATGCATAATAGTTGGGTGCGTTATTGCATGGAAATCTTATTGCACGTGTATGAGTTTTCAGTTAATGTTTGGGTTACTGGTATGAAAGCAGCATGTTTAGTTGTTGAGTGGATAAGCATGACGCGGTTTTGATATCTGATACCTCGGTAAGTTTATGCACGTGAGATTGTATGCATTTCTGCATGATAATACTTGTATCTTGTATACCCCTCCATCTGCTTGGGTTTGATCGACACTAGTTTTGAATGTGGATATGATTTTCGGAATGCATAGCCTTTATATGCAAGTATGCCTAGGTGACCATTGTGAATGGCCGCTCATATATTTTTGTATGTTCTCCCCACTAAGCGTTATCGCTTAGCACGAGTTCCTTTTCTCGTGCAGGTGGCAGGTTTGCTTCTGCTCGAGTCGTGCATCTGCAAGGTCAAAGTTTTTTATTTTGTTCAGCTTCTGTATTTTGGATTTTATATTTCTGTAGTATTATGTATATGTAATAATATATAAAGATTCTGATGTAATATTTTGGGCTATGTAAATATTTTTATGTTAATGTGTTAAGTATTTCCTCTGTTTTATCTTTCGTCTTAGGCTTTTATTGTATGATTGTAAGTATGCATGTGTGTATGCTTTTGCTTAGTGTATGTGCGTTGGTGTATTATGTATGTTCAGCTTTTGCTCCTTAAGTTTTAAATTCCTCCGTATTTATATTTGCTTTGTATCGCTTTTGTCCGGTAACACACCTACTCGTACGGCTTCCTACTCCCTTGCGGATAGGTTCGCCTAAGCATGGGTAGGGGGTGTTACATTTAGTGGTATCAGAGCGCGGTTTGGCGGTTCTGGTTGTCTGGTTTGTTAAGTGTCAAGTCTTTACATGCTAGTCGGTTATGTGTCGCGTCTTTGTATGTAAGTCGGTTTTGTGTCGTGGCCTAATGCAGATGTTTCTTGTCTTGTGTCGTATTTAGATGGTGTCTGATCCGAGTGAGAATGTGGGCGAGACAACAGGAAGTGTGAACCTAGTTAGCGCTGATCAGAGTGTTTCTGAGCGTCCTTCGGTTAGAGATTCTGGTCCTGCTTCCGATGATAGGACGCTAGTGCAAGGGTTGATTCGGATCTTAGATAGGTTGACTACCCCTTACGTTCCTCAAGATTTTGTTCGGAAGGGACCTCAGAAGAGAAAAGTGTTGAGTAAAGAGGTGCCAGCGGGTAAGAGGATTCGAGAACCTCTGATGTGTCAACATTGTCAGAAGCGACATTGGGGTTTGTGTCGGAAGCTCACAGGTGCTTGTTTCCGATATGGCAGCCTGGAACATCAAATTGTTGATTGTCCTAAGACCAGGGAGAATCTAGCTCGACAAGCTAGAAAGGATGTGAAGAAATTGCTACGAGTTGCTCGTGTGCCATCAGAAGTTGTTGCGCACCGTAGTGAAGTAACAGAGTCTGCAGAGCCTTCCGGTAAGTCTTATTTTGATATGTTTGAGTAAAGTTTTTAGTATTTTAAGGTGAACGAGTATTTGGATTCTGTAAGGTTTTGGTAGTACTTTATATGCCTGTTAGCTGTCTCCAGAAAAATATTTGAATAAAAGCATATTGAATCATGGGGATGGGACAAAGTGCATCATTATAGCATCAATTGCATTTCCTCAGCATCACTCTGCATACATGAGCCATCACATTCTCATTGCATCATCATCCCTTTGACCACACATGATAAGCATTTGCATATGTGTTTTGAGTGAGAGAAAGCTGACAGGATATATGTGTACTATTTGCTATTAAGAGTAAGAGTGGAAAGGGCGAGCATAGCAATAGTTAAGGAAAGTGTTCCACGTTTGGTTAAGGTGGGGTAGAACGTGATTTAAGAGTAGCATGATGGTAGTAAGTATAAGCAAGTGAGTAGTTTGAAAATGAAATGTATGAATATGATGGTGACTTGAAGTGTAGTATTGGGGTTTCTTACCGGTGTAAGTGAATTTCGAGGACGAAATTCTTTTAGGAGGGAAGATTTGTAACACCCCAAAACGGGCCTAGTCGGAATGTGCATGCTAAGTCGGGATGAATGAGGGTATTTCGATAATTAGTGTATGTGAAATTGGATTTATTAAGGACTTAATTAAAGAGATTAAATTAATAGGATGGTAAATGAGGAGGTTATCTAATGTGTATGTACATGTATGGTGCTTGAATGTATGAATGTTAAGATATTTGTTGGGAGCCAATGAGAGTTTGCCTAGTGGCTTGGTAGGTGTGCATTAAATGAAAAGAAAGAAAAAGAGGGAAAGGGTGGAGAGAGAATGCAGGAACAAGTCTGCTCCCTGTTCCCCTCTCTTCTTCGGTTCTTTTTTCTCATTTCTTCTCTATTTTCTGCACTTCCTCCTTTTCTTTCTTGCGGCTGGTGTTTGGGCACATGATTGGGTGATTTTGGTAGAGATTTGGATCAAGATTAAAGAGGTAAGTAGGGGTTTTAGGGTTCCTGCATTTGGATTCTCTTTCTTCTTCTAGTTTTGTTTGAGTTAGGGTTTTTGGGTTAAGAGTAATTCTCTGGGTTTTGGTTTGTCCAAGCTTTGGGTGGCAAGAGGAAGCTCAAGGGCAAGGAAAATATTGAGGATTAAAGCTTGAAGAAGTGTGGGTTGAGCTTCAAAAGAGGTTTGGGAGTTGTCTCTGCTCTTTCTTTTTTTCTAGGATTAAGTTTGTGTGTATGTGTATTTGTGTTTGATTTATGGGATTATGAGTGTCTTGGCATGGGTTTATGTAAGATTTTGATGGGTAATTACTCTAGTAATGTATGTGTAATAATTAGGATGAGTGCATGTTGATTTTGGTATGAGAATTGTTTGAATTAGATAACCCCTGTTTTAGTGTTCTTGATCTACTATTTCTGTGATTTCTTTGATTTAAATGTTGAATCTTGTGTTAATCGAGTGTGATTTGATCATGAGTATGTTGTGGAATGCATTTGAGTATTAAGGTAAGAGTTTGTGCATGATTGTGTGGGTTTTGAAAGGTTTTTGAAAGAGTTTTGGAAAAAGATGGAAATCCTGCATTTTGTCTGGGAATCGGGAATATCATCTTTGTCGCGAGCGCGACAGAGAGGAGCTTCCCATTCTTGTGTTAAAGTTCGCTGTAGTTTTGTCTGTGTCCAACTCAGATGGAGAAGCACGACTCATGCTCTTTTGGCGTGCAAGTCGTGCATCTCAACTTGACGTCGGCAGGAAGAAAGGATCAGCACAACTCGTGCTGATGCAGCACGACTCGTGCTTGTTCAGCACGAATCGTGCTGCTGTGACTTCTTCTCCGTGGCGTGTTGTGGAGCACGACTGAAGGGAAATAGCATGGACATGAGTCGTGTCCCTCAGCACGACTCGTACTCATGCCGCTTCCTCTGCATGTCGTGCTTAAGGAGCACGACTGGGATAAGTCATCGACACGAGTCGTGTCCCTCAGCACGACTCGTGTCCGTGACTCTTCTGTAGCGAGCGCGACAGAGGCCCTGATCTGCCCTGTTTTCTCTTTTGCCTAGGTTTTTTCGAAAATGAGTTTCAAATGCCCTTTTCATGGTTTTTCCTTACTGTATGCTATATGAACTTGTTTATATGCCCACTATATTATGGATTATATTCGATAAATTATATGTTGTGACTTAAAACATGATTTGTGTGTTATTGAAGTGATGGTATGTTAATACTAGATTATGATATGCTTAGTGATGGTAATCCCTGTTAGACTATCATTTGATTTTAGTTGTATGATTTAGTTTATCAGTATTAATATTATGAATTGTATCACCTGTTGCCTTCTGAATACAAGTAAGTTATGAATGCCAACTTCATGGTTATTTATTATGAGCATGTTCTACTGAAATGGGGAGTGTGTATTGCATATCTTAATTCACGATTCTTCCCTAAGAATAATATATGATATTATATTTGACATAAATTGTACTAATGCATAAACTTTGGTACAATATGGTTTCCCATATTTGATTCTAACATGCTTTAGAGTATATGCTTGGCAATGTGAATTGTATGATGTGTGTCCAATACTAGAAGGAATTGATATGTCTATCATACTCTGATTATGCATGATGATATCTATATATATACACTATGAAATGCAAAACATGAATTGTTTTATGCATGACCTGCGAGAGTCAGTCTAGTGGATAGTTAGGCATGCCTAATAGAGTTTTGTAGCTGCAGCGCCCTTTGAACGAATGGACCCCGATCAGGTCCCTGGCTAGTTCCTCGCGAACCTTTATACTGTATGGATCTTGTTTAAGGTCCTTTTACCGAAATGTTTTTGAATGTGGAAAAATGATGTTGCTTTTCGATTCGTACCCGTAAGGTACGTTACCGTACTATTACCGTATTTTCTTATATACATGCCAATACAAAAATACCAAAACATAGAAAATGTAACTTCAATCTTCCTTCTTCGGTGCTTGCTCTAATCAGGCTGAGGTATGCTCCTCCGACCTCCGACGTACCTACACACAGTCAAAACAACTACGTACTGAGCATTAGAATGCCCAGTGGTGGTTACAAATCCATAAATTTTCACTAGATCTAATTATTCAATTAACTATAGTACTTTATTCTATTAACTATATTATTATTATTATTATTATTATTATTATTATTAGATCAATTAATCCACTAAATTAACCACATAATTAAGCATTGAACCTCATTATACACTAATTACAGTTAAATCCTTTTATTTAATTTACCATTCCACTAATTACACTTTTACCCTTAAGTACCTTATAATTAAAATCATTCTTTTATTTACCACTATTTTCTTATTTATTTCACTAAATACAATTTAATCCTTTTATTAAATTTATTATTTCTCTAATTACATTGTTGTCCTTATTTTTTCCCTTGGTTTCCATTCTTACCCTTAACTTTTCTATTAATTACATCTATGTCCCCACTTTTACCATAATTCCATCCATGTCTCTTCTTTTTCCTTAATTCCATTTATGTCCTCTTTTTTTCACATATTACTATTTTACCCTTAGTTATTATTTATTTACAATTTTAACCTCATTCAAACTTGTTTTTCACTTTTACCCCTTAATAACTTCTTTAATTACCAAAATGCCCTTTTTACTTCAAATATCCACTTTTAACCTTATAATTTCTCAAAATTGCAATTAGGTCCCTACTTTATCACTTTAACACCAAATTACCATTTTAACCTCATATTTTACCAAAGTTACCATATTACCCTTACCTTTACGCTTTTTACCTAACTTTTACACTTTTCACCAACTTTATGCAAAATTACCATTTTACCCCTAAACTTTCTATTTATTCCACTTTAGCCCCTTTTTCACATATTTTCACATATGTTACTATTTTAACCAATTTTATCACTTTATTACCATAATGCACCTATATTACTGTCAAATTACGATATTGCCCTTCTTTTCACTTTATTTACAATTATGCCATTTACTAATTATACTTCCACAATTATTCACTTTTTATTTTATAATATATTAATTAATCCACTAACCATTCATTTTCATGGTAAATTACATTTTAGCCCTTAACTTTTTATTTTCTTCAAATTAATATTTTCTTTACTCTTATTCATTATATTTTACGAATAAATATATTTTTAATCAATTTCTTTCAACTTTGCCCTTAGTAACACCCCGTAGTTATCACTAGATTAGATATGTGGGACTGGGCTTTATAGCCCTAACCTACCGAAGTGGCACTAGGGTGCCAAATTACACTTTGATAGTATCGAAGTGGCACTAGGGTGCCAAATTACACTCCGATGAGTATACACTTTGCACTACATTGACATATAGACCGTCATTGGTCTAAATTTTGCAAGTTGCCATGACTTGCCACCGCGGCTTACACTGATATCCCTATGGCTAGCCACATATATCATGAACTAGATTTCACTACCAGATAACTACTAAGGCCAATAATTCATCAAAGTTCATAAAAATATCATATTATGCCAACACATATATTTTGACGTGCACTTCAATTTCACTTACCACTTTACATGCACACTTATTTATCATTGTTTAGCCTTTATATGCCATTAAATGAGATATATCATCAATATACATACAATATATGTCATATATACCATTCGGCCCAAATGATACATTTTCATATCTTACACTATAATTTCATTTAATCACTCAATCATTCTCTTTTCATATTATACATGTTATAAATACCAATTACAAGCCATATTACACAACATATCCCATTAATTTCCTTAATAATCAATTCGACCAAACATATATAATTTCATTAAGTTTGTTTTTTAATCTTTTAACTATTCCATTATACATTACACATGTTGTACACATTATAACCATCACTTATATGCCATAACACTCATATATTCATTATGAATTTCCTTAGATTACCATTCGGCCTCCATTAGAAATTTCATACCAAATAGTTTTAATTTAATCTAACCATATTTATACACTATTTTAAGTCCACAAATAATGAATATTAAGTTAGATTTAATTTATCATGCCCTAATCACATAGTCACACTTAAACATAACCTAATATTCAACTTAAAACAATGGAAATAAAGAGATCTTGTAACCGAAAAACCTCAAATTTTTGCTCTACACTCCCTTAAGCTTTCTTTTCCTTCACTTTGGCTTGAGAAAACTCCTCCTCACCTTAATAACCTACCATGGCCGAATTAAAACAAGCTCATAACATTAAAACCAAGCTTCTTTTTTGCAAACTAACATCATAAATGACCCCTACACCCTTGAAAAACCCCCATAGGGACCAATAAACCTAATTAAAACCACTTTAATCTCTTACCTTAAAATGAACCCCAACCTTTGAACACTTGAAAATTCCCACTTCCAAAGCTTCAAATGGAATCCAATCACTTCTATTAGATTATAGAGGGACTGAAATTTGTCTAGGAGACTAGATTTTGTGGAAAAAATTGAAGAAGAAATGAAGAAAAGTGGAGGAAGAAATGAGAAATACCATTCGGCCTTAAAGAAGAAGAAAGAGGCAGTTTTATGGCTGGATTTCTCTATAGAAATCTGGCCTATCCTTCCTTTATATAGGCCATAAATGAACTGAACTGGTCTAACCGAAGTGGTCCTACCAGTTTGGACTAAAATTTCAATTTTCCGGTTCATTTGCACTATTTCAAAGCATCTATATGTTACCCAGATTATTTTCACTTATAACTAATTCCATCATTCTTAAAATATCAAAAATAGCCTCCCTGCAAATTTTTAGCTCAATCGGAGTGTATTTGTTCCCCGATTCACTTAAATCGGTCCGATTCAACCACTTTTTGTTTTGCCGTAATATCCAATTTTAATGCTGTCAAATCTTACAGGAAATTATTTTATGCCTTTATACTTCCCATTATAAACCCATTGGAGCTCAATAGCTATTTTTAAATGCTCAGTCAAATCTCGATCAAGCCCCGATTTAATTTGAACCGAATCGGAGGCCAACTTCAGAATAACTTTCGGAGACCAATTTATCTCAATTTTCACTCTAGATTTCACCACTAGATTCCTGACGACCCACCGATCATTTTCACCAAATTAGAATTTTTTGGCCGACGGACATTGGGTCGGCTATATGGCTACCCCAAGGTTAACCACCCTGGAATTTCTAAACTAGAAACACACTTTGCACTCAATATTATCCCACATAACCATACTTATGACATCACTCTACACTGATATCACACTAAAGACACTGTAATCTTACACTAACACTTCTAGACCGATATTTGGGCCACTACAATAACTAATGCACAAATACAAGTTCTTGCACTCGCACAAAATGCATACTTATATACCCAAAAATACGCTAACAATCTTAGATGGATTGCATAATGCGCACGCATGAAAATGCACAATATGCTTGCGCGAAGATTAAAGACCACCCATGTTCAAATAATTTAGGGCATGCACAAACTTTTACATAACCATACAGTAATGTTCGTCCAGAAAAAAAATCAAATACATAAAAGGTGCGTGAAAGCAACACAAACATGTTCTTGTACTCGCGTAAAATGGTCACTTGTATGCCTAAATATACGCTAACGGGCTTAGAATTAATGCATAATGTGACGCATGACAATGGACAATGAGCAGGCACAAAGAGTTGAGACCACCCACAGTCATATAATTTAAGGAATGCACAAACTTTCACATAACCACGCACTTAAAATTCAAAACATACATATTCGTGCATTAAAACTATTGCACAACTACAAAAAAAAGTTGACATGCAACACAAACATGTTCTTGCACTTGAACAAAATGCACACTCATATACCCAAAAAATCATTAAAGGGATTAGATGGAATGCGTAATGCACATGCATTGATATGAGCACAGCCAAGCATAATGGCATAAAATCAAGGTCAAAGAAACTTAAAGAAGTCCTACAAGCATTCATGAGGCCTTATGTAGAGAAGATACAAGTTCAAGAGGGGAAAGAAGCTGAATTGGGCTATGAAGACAAGTTGGGGCCGAATGGTCAAATGGGCCTTCAAGCTATTTTGTTTAGCTTCTATTCTTGTAATGACATATAATTAAATGTATTTGGGCAGCCTAGTACCTTAGAAAACGTTTTGGGCTTATTTAATTAGGTTTGTTTTATTTTTGGGCTTATTTGAGTGTTTTGGGTAGCTTAAGTGGTTAGGCTAAAGTTGGGCTTATCTCTTCTAAAGAGTTGGGCCAAAATAACTAAATAAGGCTTAGAAAACATGAGGGGGCCGGATTTGAAAGGGGAGAGCTGAATTTGGATGGGTTTGAGTCAAATTTAGCTTTATGCCTACATTGGTGAACTTGGGGTCCTAAATTTTAGGAATGGGTTTTCCTTGATAAATACTTATTATTTTGGGATATTATTGAATAGAGTTTGATGGAGAAATAATAGAATGAATTTATCTTGAGTGAGTTAGCCAAATTCCACTTATAGCCAAAATTGAGTCTACATTCATTTTCCTTAGGATAATCATTAGTTTTTAGGATTATTTTCAGATTGTATTTATCTTTATTTATTCATGTACTTAGTCCATATTGTGGCCAAATACATGTAGATAAATGTTAGGAATTATCTTTGTTATTTATTTTATTAATTATCTTTTAGAGTTAGTGTTTGATTATAACTCCTCTAGGGAGGCGTGGCTGCCTAGCCTATATAAAGGGATGAACTTCTTCATTTGTACTTTACATTTTGCATATCTTATGATTAATGAATTTTCATTGACTGAATTTGTGAGAGTTAATTTCTATTGATTCTTGCTATTGTATGAAGAATTTGACTTAGGCAATTTGCATGATTAATGTATGCTTGATTCTTATTCTTCTTACTTTCTAAATCAATCTATTATAAGCGTTTCCATTCAATCTTGTTTGGGGGTTCTTTAGATTGGGGATTTATTCACTTGTTTATGATCAATATTCATGGTATGTTGGCATTCTAGTTTGCATATAGGCTGGGGTTCCGCATCAATTGGTATCAGAGCTTAGGCTAAGTGATAAATTCTTAACTATCCTTTAATTTTGTCTTCTTGAAATTCTTTCTTTGTTTTGGCCGAATAGGACTTTGCATCTAGTTCCTTATTTGGTTCTTGCTCAATTGTGTTAAATTTACCTATCTCAAGTATTTGATCATTAGTTGTGTGATTTACATTTGAAAAAAAAAAAGAAAATTTATATACATATAAAAAAAATTTAGAAATTATCTTGTGTTCAATTCGGGTCCTATTATCTTGTTAAGTTCAAATTTGATCAATTAAGCTAGAACTTCCATAATTGGTTTGATTTCTTCAAAGATCAAGTTAAGTACTCGTTGTTTTTTTTGATTTTGGGTGATATTATTGCATGCTTTCTTTGATTTTCTTTTTGTTGAGTCTCTATAAAATCAGTTTAAACTAATCATTAGGTTTAGTTAAACATCGCATTTAAGTGCATCCGTCTTGTCTATTCTTTTCATTCTAAGTTATCAATTTGTGTGTCTAAACTGTTTTTGGTTCCAACTACGTTAGTTTAACATATTGCACATTGTTGAACATCTTTATATACTCAAGCGCACGAAATTTATCTCTTGTGTGCTATTTCCAAGTTTGTTCAATTTTGGTCAATTTGTCTCTAGAATTAGTACTCGTTGTTGTTCTTGTTAAGTATTCACTGTTTCCAAATCAAACTACTTAATTGTGCACATTTGTTTGAGTTTGTTTCTGAAGTACAATTGCGAGAAATTAAGTCATGAGTTGAGAGACAAACACGTGAGGGAGTGAATTGAGAGGTTTCTTTTTCCTTCTAATGTTTATTTGCAGCTTATAAATCATGTCAAGAAGGGAAAGAATAGAGATAATGCATGAGAAGGAGGATGGAAGTGTGCCTGATGTGAAAACAATGTATAAAACATTCCTGAGTGAGGTTAAGAAGTTGAATTCTAGGATGGATCGGGTGGAGGAGATAATTGATAAGTCTACTAGAATTCAAAACCAACGTAGATCAATTAACACTCATAGTAAAAATGAAGATTCTAAAGATATGGAATTGCATTTTAAACAACTTTCTACACTACTAAGTACGTATATGGGACAAGAGAAAAGAAAGAAAGAAGAGGAATTTGTAGTAGCAGAAATTATTTGTGAAGCTGAAAGAGATGCTATAGATTTATGTGAAGATGAGGTAGTGAATGATGAAGAGACAATTAAAAACGAAGATGTTGTCGCTTGTTTAGGTGAAAAGGAAGATGTTTGTGTAATTGAGTTAGAAGATCAGCATGTTATGATTCCTCCTTTATTAAATGAGGAGACTGAATTGCACGTGGAAAATGAAGAGAATAATGATCAGAACAAAAAGATTGTATTAAAAACTAACCATGTTTTGTCCTGTGCTTTTGTTGACTTGCAGGAACATGAGTTCTTTTCTAAAGAAGCATTCATTTTATTTCCACCTGTTCACAAGATCATCTATGAAGATCAATTTATTCCACAAGTTTCCATTCCCAATTTGAACAAAACGAAGATTCGAGGACGAATCTTTTCTAAAGAGGGAGGGGATGATGAGCACAGCCAAGCATAATGGCATAAAATCAAGGTCAAAGAAACTTAAAGAAGTCCTACAAGCATTCATGAGGCCTTATGTAGAGAAGATACAAGTTCAAGAGGGGAAAGAAGCTGAATTGGGCTATGAAGACAAGTTGGGGCCGAATGGTCAAATGGGCGTTCAAGCTATTTTGTTTAGCTTCTATTCTTGTAATGACATATAATTAAATGTATTTGGGCAGCCTAGTACCTTAGAAAATGTTTTGGGCTTATTTAGTTAGGTTTGTTTTATTTTTGGGCTTATTTGAGTGTTTTGGGTAACTTAAGTGGTTAGGCTAAAGTTGGGCTTATCTCTTCTAAAGAGTTGGGCCAAAATAACTAAATAAGGCTTAGAAAACATGAGGGGGCCGGATTTTAAAGGGAAGAGCTGAATTTGGATGGGTTTGAGTCAAATTTAGCTTTATGCCTACATTGGTGAACTTGGGGTCCTAAATTTTAGGAATGGGTTTTCCTTGATAAATACTTATTATTTTGGGATATTATTGAATAGAGTTTGATGGAGAAACAATAGGATGAATTTATCTTGAGTGAGTTAGCCAAATTCCACTTATAGCCAAAATTGAGTCTACATTCATTTTCCTTAGGATAATCATTAGCTTTTAGGATTATTTTCAGATTGTATTTATCTTTATTTATTCATGTACTTAGTCCATATTGTGGCCAAATACATGTAGATAAATGTTAGGAATTATCTTTGTTATTTATTTTATTAATTATCTTTTAGAGTTAGTGTTTGATTATAACTCCTCTAGGGAGGGGTGGCTGCCTAGCCTATATAAAGGGCTGAACTTCTTCATTTGTACTTTACATTTTGCATAACTTATGATTAATGAAATTTCATTGACTGAATTTGTGAGAGTTAATTTCTATTGATTCTTGCAATAGTATGAAGAATTAGACTTAGGCAATTTGCATGATTAATGTATGCTTGATTCTTATTCTTCTTACTTTCTAAATCAATCTATTATAAGCGTTTCCATTCAATCTTGTTTGGGGGTTCTTTAGATTGGGGATTTATTCACTTGTTTATGATCAATATTCATGGTATGTTGGCGTTCTAGTTTGCATATAGGCTGGGGTTCCGCATCATGCATGACAATGGACAACATGCAAGCGCAAAGAGTGAAGACCACCATGCTTAAATAATTCATGGCATGCACAAACATTGACGTAACGAAGTACTTAAAAAGGAAAATATACATGTTTGTGCACTAAAATTAATGCACAAATACAAAAAAGATGCACGCACACAACATAAACATATTCTTACACTTGCACAAAATGCACACTTATATACCCAAAAATACGATAAATGGTTTAGATAGATTGCATAACGCGCACGCATGAAAACGCACAATGTGCTTACGCAAAGAATGAAGACCACCCATGCTCAAATAATTCAAGGCATGCACAAACTTTGATAATACCACACACTTAAAAATGCAAACATAAATGTTCATGCATTAAAACTAATTTGCAAATACAAAAAAGATGCCTGCACGCCACGCAAACATGTTCTTGCACTCGCAGAAAATGCACACTCATATACCAAAAAATGTGCTTAAGGGCTTTGATGGAATGCATAATGTGTACGCATTACAACGGATAATGTGAATGCAAAAAGAATGAAGACCACCCATGCTAAAATAATTCAAGGCATGCACAAACTTTAACATAACCACGCACTTAAAAATGCAACCATACATGTTTGTGCATAAAAAATAGTGCACAAATACAAAAAAAAAAAAAAAAGTGAGCATGCAACACAAGCTTGTTCTTGCACTCACATAAAATGCACACTTATATACCCCGAAATGAGCTAACGAGCTTAGATGGAATGCATGATGCGCACGCATGAAAATACACAATGTTCTTGTGCAAAGAATAAAGACCACCAACTCTAAAATAATTCAAGACATACACAAACTTTGGCATAACCACGCAGTTAAAATTGCAAACATAAATATTCATCGACAAAAACAAATGTACAAATACAAAAAAGATGCGCAAAAGCAACACAAACATGTTCTTGTACTCGCACAAAATGCACACACATATACCCCAAAAAGCGCTAAAGGGCTTAGATGGAACAGGTAATGCCTATGCCTGACAATGCACAATGTGCATGTGCAAAGAGTGAAGGCCACCCACGCTCAGATAATTCAAGATATGCACAAACTTTCACATAACCATGCACTTAAAATGGCAAAAATACATGTTTGTGCACTAAAAGTAATGCACTAATACAAAAAAGATGCGTTCAAGCAACGCAAAAATGTTCTTGCAATTGCACAAAATACACACTTATATACCCATAAATGCGGTAAAGGGTTTAGATCGACTGCATCATGCGCAAGCATGAAAACGCACAATGTGCTTGTGCAAAGAATAAAGACCACCTACGCTCAAATAATTCAAGGCATGCAAAAACTTTGACATGACCACGCACTTAAAAATGCAAATATAAATGTTCCCGCACTAAAAGTAATCCATAAATACAAAAAAATATGCGTGGACACAGCACAAGCATTTTCTTGCATTTTGTGAAAGTGTACAAATACAAAATAGATGCGCACATGCCACACAAATATGTTCTTGCACTCGCACAAAATGCACACTTATATACCAAAAAGTGTGCTTACGGGCTTAGATGGAATGCTTAATGCGCACGCATGATAATGGGCAATGTGAATGTGCAAAGAATGAAGACCACCCATGTTCAAATAATTCAAGGCATGCACAAATTTTGACATAACTATGCACTTAAAAATGGAACCATATATGTTCGTGCACTAAAAGTAATCCACAAATACAAAAAAGATGCGCGCAAGCAACACAACCATGTTCTTGCACTCGCACAAAATGCTCACTTATGTTTGTGCACTAAAAGTAATCCACAAATACAAAAAAGATGCACGCACGCAACACAAACATGTTCTTGCACTCGCACAAAATTCTCACTTATATTCCCACAAATGTGCTAATAGACTTAAATGGAATGCATAATGCACACGCATGACTTTGGACAATGTGCATGCGCTAAGATTCAAGGCCAGACACACTCAAATAATTTAAGGCATGCACAAACTTTGACATAGCCACACACTCAAAATTGAAAACATACATGTTCGTGCAGTAAAACTAATGCACAAATACAAAAAAGATGCGCGCATGCAACACAAATGTGTTCTTGCACTCGAACAAAATACACACTTATACACCAAAAAATGAGCTAACGGGCTTAGATGGTATGCATAACGTGAAAGCATGAAAATGCACAATGTGCTTGCACAAAGAATAAAGACCACCCACACTTAAATAATTCAAGGCATCCACAAACTTTAACATAACCACGCAGTTAAAATTGCAAACAAACATGTTCGTGCATAAAAATGAATTTATGAATATAAAAAAGATGCGCATACCCATCCCAAACATGTTCTTGCACTCGCACAAAATGCACATTAATAGGCCAAAAAAAGCACTAAGTGGCTTAGAAGGAATGCGTAATGTGCATGCACAAAGGGTGAAGACCACCCACACTCAAATAATTCAAGGCATGTACAAACTTTGCTGTAACTACCCACTTAAACACGAAAACATACATGTTTGTGCACTAAAAGAAATGCACAAATACAAAAAAGATGTGCGCACGCAACACAAACATGTTTTTTCACTCGCGCAAAATACACACTTATATATCCAAAAATGCGTTAAAGGGCTTAGATAATGGACAATGTGAATGCGTAAATAATGAAGACCACCCATGCTCAAATAATGAAAGCCTCCTTTAAGCTCTTTATAACACTTCTTAAATTTGATCTCCATGAATATGAACTTCCATTGCTTATAATCTTGAAGTGTTGACCTCCCTGTGCACGCATCAGCTTGTGCATTTAAAGACCACCCACACTCAAATAATTCAAGGCATGCACAAACTTTGACATGACCACGCACTTAAAAATGCAAACATAAATGTTCATGCACTAAAACTACCGTACAAATACCAAAAAGATGCGCACAGGCCACACGAATATTTTCTTGCACTCGCACAAAATGCACACTTATACCAAAAAATGTGCTTACAGGCTTAGATGGAATGCATAATGCGCACGCATGATAATGGACAATGTGAATGCGTAAATAATGAAGACCACCCATGCTCAAATAATTCAAAGCATGCACAAACTTTGACATTTATGTTCGTGCACTAAAAATAGTCCATAAATACAAAAAAGATGCATGCACACAGCACAAACATGTTCTTGCATTCGCACAAAATGCACACTTATATTCCCACAAATGCACTAACGGGCTTAGATGGAATGCATAATGCGCATGCATGACTTTGGACAATGTGCATGCGCTAAGATTCAAGGCCACATATGCTAAAATAATTTAAGGCATACACAAACTTTGACATAACCTCGCACTCAAAATTGAAAACATACATGTTCGTGCACTAAAAATAATGCACAAATTCAAAACAGATGCACCCATTCAACACAAACATGATATTGCACTCGCACAAAATGCACACTTATATTCTAAAAAATGCGCTAACAGGCTTAAATGGAATGCATAATGCGAAAGCATGAAAATGCAAATGTTCTTGCACAAAGAATAAAGACCACCCATGCTCAAATAATTCAAGCCATGCACAAACTTTGATATAACCACGCTGTTAAAATTGCAAACATACATGTTCGTGCATAAAAACGTATGTACAAATACGAAAACGATGCACGCACCAAACACAAACATGTTTTTGCACTCTCACATAAATGCACACTCATATGCCCAAAAAAGCACTAAACGGCTTAAATGGAATGCGTAATGCGAACACATGCACAAACTTTTTCTTAACCACGCACGTGAAAATGCAAACATACATATTTGTGCACTAAAAGTAATGCACAAATACAAAAAAGAAGAGTGCAGGCAACCCAAACATGTTCTTCCTCTTGTACAAAATGCACACATATATATCCTAAAATGCACTAAAGGGCTTAGATGGCATGCATAATGCACACTCATGAAAATGTACAATGTAAATGTGCAAGGAATGAAGACCACCCATGCTTAAATAATTCAAGGCATGCAAAAACTTTCACATAACCATGCACTTAAAATTACAACCTTACATGTTCGTGCATTAAAAGTAATGGACAAACACAAAAATGATGCACTCATGCAACATGATACGGAACCCCAAGGCTAAAAAACCTGAAACCCCTTGAATATACAATATGGCATGAACATTAACAAGAACAAACCCCAACCCTAATGAACCCCCAATCAACTATATGAATAGAAATGCATATAATAAGGTTGATTTAAAAACTAGAATAGAATTCGCCATAAGCAATTACCTTGATAACAATTTGTTCTTGATACAATAGAAGACGACAAGCATAAAGCTCACTCCTCAAGGAGTTTTGGCCAAGCCAAAAGAAATATTCTCAATATATCAAAATTTGAATACAAATTCATTTTTGTGGAGTATATATACTCCCTTAAGCCCAATCAACTATGTGAATATAAATGCATATAATAAGGTTGATTTAAAAACAAGAATAGAATTTGCCATAAGTAATTACCTTGATAAGAATTTGTTCTTGATACAATGGAAGACAGCAAGCATAAACCTCACTCCTCAAGGAATTTTGGCCAAGCCAAAAGAAATATTCTTAATATATCAAAATTTGAATACAAATTCATTTTTGTGGAGTATATATACTCCCTTAAGCTAATAAAAACCCTAACTAATCAAATAGGCCTTTAAACATGGGCCTTACACCAAGATAACTAAAGGCCACACTAATTAACTTAAAATATAGCCCAAAAAGCCTAAAAAGAACTAATTAAATGAGCCCAAGCTAATTAAAGCCCATCTCACTTAAACAAACCCAAAAGAATAAGGTAAGGCCTAACAAATTACAAATAATCAAATAAAAATTAATAAATAAAAGCCTAAACTAAAAGCCCAAACAAATCAGCCCCATTACTCCATCAATTAACACATGCAATGCACATGCGTTAGCTCAAATTATGTGCACATGTATATGGCACATGAATAGCTCAGGACATGGCACATGTCTAGTACTTGTCAAGGTCACATGTTTGTCACATGTTAACATCACATGACTTGCACATGTCCATCTTCAATTTGGCTTCTTTATAGATTCAGCCCATAGACTTCCTTCAAGCCTTCTTTAACTTCTCCATGAATCCAAACTTGCAATGTTTATAATCTTGCAATACTGACCCCCCAGTGCACACATAATTCCCTCCCTCTTTAGAAAAGATTCGTCCTCGAATCTTCGTCTTGTTCAAGTTGGGAATGGAAACTTTTAGACTAAATTCATTTTCATATACGATCTTTTGAATAGGTGGAAATAAAATGAATGCTTCTTCAGAAAAGAACTCATCATGTTCCTGCAAGTTAATATGAAAACTAGGAAAAACATGGTTAGTCTTTAATACAATTTTTCGTTCTGATCATTATTCACTTCATTTTCCACGTGAAATTTAGCCTCCTCAATTAATAAAGGAGCAATCATAGCATGTTGATCTTCCATCTCAACTACACAAACATCCTCCAAGGCAACATCTTCACTTTCACTTACTTCTTTATCATTCATAACCTCATCATCATATAAATCTATAGTATCCCCTTCAGCTTCACAAACAATTTCTTCGACAATAACTTCCTCTTCTTTCTTTCTTTTCTCTTGTCTCATATATGTACTTAGTACTCTAGAAAGTTGTTTAAACTGCAATTACATATCTTTAAAATCTTCGTTTTTGCTCCAGTTTGGACTCCATTTGTTGTTGGAATTTGAGAATGACTTTGCTACCCTCCTTTGTTTCTGCTGCCTCTCCACCTTCACGGCAATGTTCACTAAGTCCTCCATTTCTCCATAATGTTGCAATTCAACTACATCAGCAATTTCTTTATTCAAACCTCCCATGAACCAAGCCATTATTACATCTTCCTCCTTTTCTATGTTAGCTTTGATCAATAACATCTCCATCTCCTTGTGATAATCTTCTACTGATCTTGCTCCTTGTGTGAGTCTATGTAATTGCTGGTGCAACTCCCTATAGTAACAAGATGGCACAAATATCTTCTTCATCACTCTCTTTATTTCCTCCCAAGTAGAAATAGGTGGATCCTTATTCCTCTTTCTATTCTTGAGTAACTTATTCCACCAAACCAAAGCATAATCACAAAACTCCACTGTAGCTAATCTTACCTTCTTATCTACAGAATAATTATGACAAGCAAAAATCATGTCCACCTTCCTTTCCCATTCTAGGTACACTTTAACATCATTCCTACCTTTAAAGGATGGAATGTTCACCTTGATGGCACTAATATTGTTGTCTCTCCTCTCGATTCTGTCTTCTCTTCTCACTCTTCCCCTTACCGAATGAACTTCATCCTCATTCTCCAACTCATCATGATCAGCCTCTTCATTCTTATTGACCCACCAACCTCTCCTGACAATCCTTCTAGAATTGTTGGATGTACTCACTTCCAACCTATCCAACCTATCATTGATGTTTTCCATATCTCTTATAAAATTCTCAAATGTACTATGCACTCCTTCAGTCATTATGTATACCTGGAAAAGATGTTAGATAAAAGCAACCTCACAAGACACTCCCTAACATGTTTCACTCATAGGATAGCACTCCACTCATGTTTCACTATATTTTTGCTTTTACCCTCTTTTAAAGTCACACACTCAAGCCTTTTTCAAGTCAAGCTTCCTGTCCTCAATTGCACTTCAGAAGCCAATTCCAATCAAGATAAATTACAAATAGCAAACAAAAACTCGAATACAATGAAAAAACCTAACAACGAATATAAGCACAATTCTAGAAGCAAAAGACCAAAATGAGAAAAAGAAATGAACATACAAGAGAAAGATATGTATGATGTCAAAATATACAAAAGTAAATTAACAAGAATCAATTGTTAATTATGGTGTAAATGGAAGCAAAAGATACAAGACACCAAAAAATATTGCAACTTAGAGTGAAAAAAATGACAAAACTGATGTATAAATGCAGCAATTGAGATTTTCCTAATGGAAAAATCAATTTTGATACAAGAGTATGTAATAACACAAAGACCAAAAAAGGAAACGTTTAAGACTTCAAGACAAAATAAGGAAACTTTCATGTCTAAGCTAAGACAATAGGGATAACAATATGTCTAAACGAAGACAAGATAAGGATAACAAGTTGTCTTAAGCTAAGATAAGATAAATTCTATCCTAAAGAAATCTAATCCTAATATTTTTTTTTATTAGATTATCTCTAACTAATTAGATAATAACAATTTTATCCTAAAAAAAATACAATCCTAATTGTACACACTAACTAAAGTAAACACAAATTGAAAGACTTTTTTTTAAAAAAATTCGAATGAACAGTACCGTGAACAGTGCGATGAATAGTACCATGAACAGTACCAACGAATTTTTTTACAAGAATAGCTAGATAACAACTAGAATAACTAATAACCTAAAAATCAAGATCAAACAATAAGAAATAACACTTAAAACAAAGCTCTCTATAATTTTGGTCCCTATGATGAACAAAAGTTCCTAAATTTTAGGAATCAAATAAATTGAAGAAAAATGAACAAAAATAGCAAAAAAATAAGGATACATAAGAATTTAATCCTAATCCAAGCTCTAATACCAAATGATGCGGAGCCCCAAGGCTAAAGAACTCGAAACTCCTTGAATATACAATATGGCATGTAACACCCCAAACACCCACACGTAGCATATCAAAGGATGAAGAGCTACTGTGAGCGAAGGGTGCTACTAGACAAAGACATACATGGCAATACAGAAATCAGAGTAATAAAATTTCTAACATCTAGAACCTCAATCACAAACACATTCTGAACTTATCTCACACACACCATCATTCGCACTAAGGATTATTACATCTCATAACAAATGCTAAATCAATAAACTTAATTACAAACCGACAATCAATAAAAACATTCTATAACCTCTACCAACTCATTGGCCAAAGTCACTGAGAACCGATGCGCTACTTTGATCTCCTAACTTGCACGGACAAACAACCGTGCTAAGCAAAAATGCTTAGTCGGGCGAAACAAATAATGGGCAGCCACTCACAGTAGTTGCCGAGGCAAACACATGTAAATCATTATATATACACATACATACACATAAAGTACCCCGGTTAAAGCTATCGTCAATTCATATTCCTTTTCTTATACGAAACCTAAACAATTTCCTATATACATTCGTTTACCTACCACAGCCGGAATTTACATTATTACCTTAATAATTTACGATGACATTATGCATACTTAGTTTGCTTAATTCATTTAATTAACTATGTGAATAGTTATACCTTCTAGGTTACCAAAGATATAATTGCTAGCGGCAAACTAAGTCATATCGATTCCCTTTATTACTAACATTTCCAAAATCATGCAGATTGTAGAATTTGTACTTACGTTAGAACATTTCATGTGTTCAAACCATTTATTGTTCAAAGCTAAACAAAACATTTAGATTTTCAGATTTGGTTCGGGCTTGGAATGTCATTCCAAGCTTCCTACGTATCCCTATGGTTGGGAATCAGAACCATGTAGTTCTACAAAAACTTATGCACACCTATTCCAAATTTAATCTTAACTCATTTTCCTACATACAATTGTCTATATCATGCTTAACACTTTATTATTCCTTTCTTACTAATCACTATATTTATAACTTACCATATTTATTAAAATCAACAGCAAGGCACATGAATTCCTTACCAAAATACTTACAGTAATTATCCAGGCTAAGATCCCGAAGATAGATAACACAATACATACCTGTATTCTCAATTTAAACATATAAACGGATATATATTCATGGAGTTTATTTATTGAGTACTTAACTATAGCAAATATGCATATCAATCATTTCAAAATTCTTACACAGACTTTACATAGACAATCGTACTCATAACTTATGAATAGATTAATAACAGGCATTTTTCACATACAAATTCTTATGCAAACAGTATTCATTCATACACACTTATTAGGACAACATGATTTGTTATATCTCTTTTCGATTAACTGACATTACATTCAGATACAAAGCCATTTAGGTATCCGAAGATACCACACAATTTCACATTCGAGTCCATAGAGGATCCAGAACAGAGGGGTGCATAATACACTAGTCAAATGGCATTTATCACAATTGCATCAAATGTTTATTCACATAATCATTTTGCAAATCATCACAAAACTTATCACTTTAATTCACATTAATTTTACTCTTTTAATTGCCTGCTAAGTCATAGGGGTGGATAAGTGAGTGAACACATGGCGGTACCTTACGGATATGAATCGAATGCATGGCGGTACCTTACGGGTACGAATCGAAAAGCAACATCGTATTTTCTCATTCAAAAATATTTTTACAGAGGGGATCTTAAACAAGATCCATACACATTGAGGTTTGCGAGGAACCAAACGGGGACCTAATCAGGGTCCAAACAGAACAGAGGGCTGCAGCTATCAGAACTCTATAGGCATGTCTATCTATCCACGACTCGACTAACGCAGGCTAGATTTTCCATATTATTATTATATTCTTCATATTCTCACATATATACCCATTCCATCAAATAATTACATCCTTCTCTTACGATCACATAGACACATGCATTAATATATGGATAAATGCATATCATAAGTACTAATCATATTCATCATATTCAAAAACCAATCATGTATTATTTCATGGATAACATATTCGTATAAACATACTGAACATAACCATATTACTGGGTATCATGCATCATTTAGACTTAACAATTAAATTGCTTTACATTACACACATACAATCTTTAAATAATAATGCTAGATAAAGATCTCATAATTCAATTATTATCATGTATAGAAGCATTTGACTAACTCATTTTAACTTTATAAAGACATAACATATTGTTTATAATGAAGAACCATAAAATTTAGACATACATAATCCAATTATATTTAACATGCAACATGCAATACAATTTACCATAAATATCATTTGGCTAAATTAAAATGCCAATTAATATCATTTACTAATTAATAATACACAAATAAAGATTAAAAACCCAAATTAAAAGAAAAAGGATCGAAAAAGACACAAGTGAACACTTTACAGAAATTGGAGGCAGAAGCATTTTACACGGCAGTATGGGTACTGCCGTGTGAAACGGGGGAACACGAATCGTGCATGAGGGACACGACTCATGTCACTTCCCAAATTGCCTGTCGCAAGTCGTGTTCCAAAATACGACTTGCGATAGAGCTTGATGTGAGCACGACCAAGGAACCAAGAGATGAGCTAGCTTTACCAGAAGGCCCAGTGACCAGATCAAGAGCCAAGAAATTCAAGGAGAGTCTCAAAGCCTACATGGGCCGAATGGTGGGAGATATGGACAAGCAAGAGGAGTTGGGGTCGAATCTTCAAAAGGGAATTCAAGTGGGCTCTTTAATTTGTATAAAGCCATTGGAATAAGCTTTGAGCAGCCCAATCCTTATGTTAGGCGTGTGGACTTGTATTTGGGCTCTTAAGTTGTGTTTTATTATCTTACTTAAGTTATTGGACTTATTTTTGTTATTAGGTTTATTTTAGTGAATGGGCTTAAGTAGCTGTATTTTGGGCAGCCCATTGTTAAGGCCTTTTTAATTAGGGTTAGGGTTATGTTTAGGAGGATATAAATTCATCCTTAACTATTTTGTATTCAGATTATGACATTGAATGAACTTTAGCCGAATTTCACCTTTGGAGAGGATTTGTCTTCTTCGATTGCATCAGGAACGATTTTCTTATCAAGGTATTCATCTTGTGGTGAATTTCTGTTCTTGTTCTTTTAATCAATCTATCATAAGCGTTTCCTTTCATTTTATTGATTGGGGGTTCTTTAGATTGGAGATTTAAATTCTGTTCTTGTTCTTGCCATTTGTGTGTTTGGGGTTTCGGGTTCTACATAGCCTAGGGGTTCCGCATCAGAGCTCCTCCCAGCCAGCACGAGTCGTGTTGCGCGTGCACGAGTCGTGCTATGCTCCACTGCTCGCCCACTCTTCGCTAAACTGCATGATTCGTGCACGCCAAAGGAAGCACGAGTCATGCTGTCTTGCACGAGTCGGACAAGCGGCCCATCTTTAGAAAGAACTTGAATCCAGAATGCGATCACACGGGGATATGCCCAATCATACCGCCGTGTGAAACGCACCAAACCCAAAAATTTCCCAGAAAAATCACCAACTCAAATCAAACATTCAAATCATTAAAATCAACTTAAAAACTCACCTTTTTGAAGTTCATAACCCAAGAAAATCATGCCATGAACATAATTAAATCATCCAACCAAAATCAATAATTATGATCATCATCTCATTCAAAAACCAGCAAATCACAATCCACCATACATCAAATGCATATATCATCCAATAAATTCATACTTTAAACTTTAAAAACTCAACATACTAAGATTTCATAGTATACCCTCATCAAGAACATCATTGCTCATACAATTTCACAGCAAATCAAATAAGAACAAAATACATAAAAATGCACAAAATTCCCAAACCTGGAAATCTTATGCTCCTAGTAGCTTTCTTGGTTGATCTTCTTGTTCCAAAACCCATCCAAAGATCTTTCTCAACCCAAAATCCTCATCAAACATACAAATACACAAAACATAAATCTAGGGTTTTATTGCTAACCAAAGGGACAAAGAAAATCAAAACTTAAACTTACCTTAACAAACTCTTCACTTAACCCACTGGATTTCAAAAACTTCATCATCTCAAACTAGGGTTTAGAATATAAGAGAGAGCAATATTGAAGCAAGATGAAGAAGAAAAATGAAGAAGAAGAGGCGTGAGGGGAGAAGAGAATGGGTGAGCAAGGGCAGGAAAAAGGGGCTCCCTTTCTTTCTCTCTCCAACCTATTAAATCACCCTCACTATCCACGTTGCAACAACCCATTGGAGGAATCTAACCAAAAACACCCCACCACCAAACATAACACCATACCCAATTCTAATATCATTAATACATACACTAACCCCTTATATGCATCCACACTATAACCAAGCCCTCTCACACATACACTACTACTATACATGCAACTGTACTCTAACAAAACTCATAACTCCTGCACAAAACTTAATTTAGAATAACACATACTAAAACTCACACAACTTTGGTCACCTTTTATTCTCAATATGCTCGAATTCTTCTAGGGTACATTTCAGGGTGTGACATGGCATGAACATGAACAAGAACAAACCCCTAACCCTAATGAACCCCCAATCAACTATGTGAATGGAAAGACATATAATAAGATTGATTTAAAAACAAGAATAGAATTTGCCACAAACAATTACCTTGATAAGAATTTATTCTTGATGCAATAGAAAAAGACAAGCATAAAGCTCACTCCTCAAGGAATTTCGGCCAAGCCAAAAGAAATATTCTCAATATATCAAAATCTGAATGCAAATTTTTTTTGTGGAGTATATATACTCCCTTAAGCTAATAAAACCCTAACTAATAAAAAAGGCCTTTAAACATGGGCCTTACACTCAGATAACTAAAGGCCACACTAATTAACTTAAAATACAGCCCAAAAAGCCTAAAAAAAACTAATTAAATATGCCCAAGCTAATTAAAGCCCATCTCACTTAAATAAGCCCAAAAGAATAAGATAAGGCCTAACATATTACAAATAACCAAATAAAAATAATAAATAAAAGCCAAAACTACAAGCCTAAACAAATCAGCCCCATTAGTCTATTAATTAACACAAGCAATGCACATGCCTTAGCTCACATGATCTGCACATGCATATGGCACATGCATAGCTCATGACATGGAAAATGTCTAGCACATGTCAAGGTCACATGTTTGGCACATGTTAACATCACATGACTTGAACATATCCTTCTTCGATTTGGCTTCTTCATAGATTCGTCACATGGACTTCCTTTAAGCCTTCTTTAATTTTCCTAAATTTGATCTCCATGAAGCCGAACTTGCAATGTTTATAATCTTGCAATGTTGACCCCCTTGTGCATGCATTACAATATAAACTTGATCTTGCACTCACACAAAATGCACAGTTATATACCCCAAAATGCACATGGGCTTTGATGGAATGCATGATGCGCACACATCAAAATACACAATGTGCTTACATAAAGAATAAATACCTCCAACTCAAAAAAAAATTCAAGACATGCACAAACTTTGACATAACTATGCATTTAAAATTGAAAACATAAATATTCGTTAAATAAAAATGTACAAATACAAAAAAAAGTTGAGCAAAGGCAACACAAACATGTTCCTATACTTGCACAAAATGCACACTTATATACCCCAAATGTTCTAATGAGCTTAGATGGAATGCATAATAGGAACACAGGATAGTGGACAATATGCATGTGCAAAGAGTCGATACCACCCACGCTCTTACAATTTAAGGCATGCACAAACTTTGACATAACCATGCACTTAAAAATGCAAACATACATATTTGTAGGATGCACAAATACAAAAAAGAAGGGCGCACATAATACAAACTTGTTATTGCTCTCGTACAAAATGCACACTTATATACCAAAAAATGCGCTAACAGGTTTAGATGGAAAGTATAATGCGCAGCATGAAATGCACAATTTCTTACATAAAGATTAAAGACCACGCACTCTTAAATAATTCCAGGCATGCACAAACTTTCACATAAAAAAGCAGTTAAAATTTCAAACATAAATGTTCATCCACCAAAACAAATGTACAAATTCAAAAAACATGCGAGAAAGCAACATAAACATGTTTTTGTACTCCCACAAATGCTCACTTATATACCCAAAAATATGCTAATAAGCTTTGATGGAAAGCATAATGCGCACGCATGATACAGGAAATGTGCAGGCACAAAGAGTCGAGACCACCCACATTCGAATAATTTAAGGCATGCAAAAACTTTGACATCACCATGCAATTAAAATTGAAAACATACATGTTCATTCACTAAAACTAAAGCACAAATAAAAAAAAGCACGCATGCAACACAAACATGTTTTTGCTCTCGTACAAGCATAAAATGCACACTCATATACCAAAAACAGCGTAAAAGGGCTTAGATTGAATGCATAATGTGCACGCATGACAGTGGAAAATGTGCAGGCACAAAGAGTCGATGCAACCCACGCTCGAATAATTTAAGGCATGCACAAACTTTGACATAACCACGCACTCAAAATTGAATGTTCGTGCACTAAAACTAATGCACAAATACAAAAAAGATGTGAGCACGCAACACAAACATGTTCTTACACTCGCAAAAGCACAAAATGCACACTCATAGGGCCAAAAGGCTTAGATGGAATGTGTAATGTGCACGCCTGACAATGGACAACATGCATGCGCTAAGAATGAAGACCACCCATGCTCAAATAATTCAAGGCATGCACAAACTTTGATGTAACCACACACTTAAAAAGACAAACATACATGTTTGTGCATTAAAGTAATGAACAAATACAAAAAAGATGCACGCAGGCAACACAAACATGTTCTTGCAATTGCACAAAATGAACACTTGCATCCAAAATTGCAATAAAGGATTTTAAATGGACTACATAATGCACAAGCATGAAAAAGCACAATGTGCTATGTGCTTGTGCAAAGAATAAAAACCACCCACGCTCAAAATATTCAAGGCATACGCAAACTTTGACATAACAACACACTTGAAAATGAAAACATAAATATTCGTGGACTAAAACAAATGTACAAATACAAAAAAGATGCGTGCACGCCACACAAACATGTTCTTGCACTCACACAAAATACACTCATATACCAAAAAATGTCCTTATAGGCTTAGATAGAATAAATAATGCGCACGTATGACAAGTGAATTTTTGGTTGTGAAAAGTAAATTTTTCAATAACATTGAAAATTTACTAACCGGACTGATTTGATTAAACCGGATAGGAATTGGACTCCGATTGACGTAAAATTTTGTCAATAGCCTAGTTTTTATATAATATAGATTATAGAATCAAATTTGGAATAAATTGGAGTTGGAAAGTCAAAGAACCATAGAAAATTGCTTGATGGACTTAAAATGGCTAATTGGGCTTTATAGGTTGGACCATAGGTTGAACCAAGGGTTGAACCATTGTGGTCTACTATAAAAGCACTTAAATTGGCAGTTGGGTTAACTGGATAATCTTGATCTTTTCTACCTTCCTCTCCCCTTTGTTGGCCATGACCTCTTTTCCTCTTTCTCTCCATTTTTCTTCATTTTTGCTGCAAATTCTTGCTAATTCCTAGCATCCTAGATGTAATTTAGCCCCTCTTTAAGATCATAGCAACCTCTAGCATCCATTTGATGGATTAAAAGCAAGGATCAAAGATTATGTCCTCACATAGAGGTAAGAGATTTATAGTGTTTTAATTTAATTTATTAGTTGTAGATAATAGATTAGCGTGTATAAAGAGTGATTATGAGATTTTATTGCATAAAAGAAAGAAATTGATAGTGTTTCTTTGATGTGTATAGTTGGCCATGGATGGAGGAATCAAGGGGAAAAACTATTTCAAAGGCTAAAGATAAGAAATAAGGAGCTTGTGAAGGCTAGAGCTTGGATATGAGATTTGTGATTACTCAATCCAAGAATTTTCAATTAGTAAACTAGGGTTTATATTATGTTTGAATTGTGATTGTGTGTGAAATGCATGAGTATTTGAAATTGAAGTAATAATTAAAGTTAAGGAAGTTAAATAAGATAATTAGGATGACTAAAGTGAAAGAAAACTAAGTGTAAGTTTTGAGCATTGTAAAACATAATGGTATGTTTAGGTGTACTCATAGTATACCTAGTGATTTATTGTAATTAAGGACATATATATGCTAATTGAGGTTTAATTTAGTGGAATGAGGATGAGTGAAGGAAAAGTAAAATGTTAGGGCCAAATACTAATGATGGCCGAATGGTTTGGTAAGGTAAATGTGATGGATTATATGATATGTGAGTAATGAATTAGACAATTGAGTGAATTAGACGTGAAAAAGAAAGTTTAATGAAAATAATTGTGTCAAAATCGAATATTTGATTTAATGAATTAAAAGTGTAATGTTAGGCTTATTTCTAAGTGCTAGTTCCGCAAGTATAGGGTGTACGAATTATAGTACAAAAGATGTCGATCCCACGGGGAATGTGATAAATATTACACACTATTACTACTCAATTTTATTCTTGTTTACAATGATTATTAATTTGTAAGTTAAATCTAAACTACTCTATCATATAAACTAATTAAACCTAGTTCATGTTAATCAAAGAAGACAAATCATGTAATGAAGAATTAACAATTATGAAACTTGATTCCATCATTAGAATATAAATTTATTCTCTTAAGCAAGCCAAGTTGGAATATAGTTTTAATCCACTCTCTCGACATGAATTAGAATGCTCAAAACATGCAATTAAAATGCTAATCCTAACTCTCATTAATGAACTAGTTGATTCTAATTACATACTTTAAGATTATTCACCAACCTATAGCAATTATCTCAACATGCGATCTCTCAAACTATGCCTTGATAATGAATTTCTATTAGATGTCAGATAAAGCGGTCTCTTAAATCTTACTTTAACTTATAAAGATCATGCAAAAGTTCTAATAGAAGATTCTGCATTAAAAGACTACTAAAATAGATGGTAATAGAAAAGAACAATAGTATGATTCAAGTATCTAAATAACATTCATTTAATAATTACAAAGAAGAAGTAGAGATTAGAAATGGAATAAGGGGATCTCTCAACCCTTTTTCCCTTCACCAGTTGTAGTCTTCTTCCTTGTAATTGCCTTCTCGTCAAAACATAAATCTAACTTTGAATTCTAACTATAGAACTTACAGAAAAATTTAGTTAAAACTCAATATATTAATCATAAAAAGTCCTCTAATAATCATACTCTAAAATTACAGTTGAGTTAATATTTATAGAGTTCTAAAAGTTTTGTCTCTTTGCTCAAATAGTTGTAAATATTGGTGGAAAATTATGACTCTTCAGATGACTTTTCACAGGAAACTGTCCAACGGATACTTCATCGCGCTTGCCATCATTATCATGCTCGCGACAGAACAGGGGGCTCCCTTTCTTTCCTCTTCTTTTCTCCTTTTCCCCTGCTTTCTCTCTGCATCTTCACGACTCGTGCACTGCCTACACGAGTCGTGTTCTCTTGCGTGAGTTGTGTGTTTGCTCACGTCTCGTGCTCTGCCTCCTTTTCTTCTCTTGCTCTTTTCTTTTCTTGCTGCTTGCACATCTTCATGAGTCGTGTCCCTCTTTCATGACTCGTGCTCCTCTGCTTCTTCTTCTATTGTTCAACTCGTGCACCTGCTTCATGCTACACTTCTTCCTTCACGAGTCGTGTTGTGGTTCACGACTCGTGCACTTCCATTTAAACTGCACAACTCATGCTTTTTTTCCCCATCCGTCCATCTTTTCCTCCTTTTGACCCAAAACTAACTACAAAACACAAACCACACGTAAAATGGACAAATAATATGAAAAATTCATATATTCACATACTTAACTTCTTAAACTCACACCAAACATACACTAAATAACGCATCAATTAGGCACCTATCAAATTCTCCCACACTTAAACCTTGCTTGTCCTTAAGCAAGAGAAAAGAGTAAAAGAATTTAACACCAATATACACTAATTAAATCTTATTATACAACATTGTTCATTAGGCATATGTCATATAGGATTGAAAAGAAATCAAATACCTGAAAGACTTAAAATATTAGTAGATCAAATCTTAAAGCATGTTATGAAAATTTAACAAGTCACCAAACTTTACTAATTCAAACAGCAAGAATATAGAGTCCCAAAAAAACTAAATATGATTTAAAGAGAGAATATTGATCATAAACTTTAAAATTCTTAGGTAGCTAATTACCTTGTAGGACAATTTGTAAGCTCACATACCCTTAATCCAATCTCATGGCATTTTTAGACTTTTCTTTGCTTTTTTTATTCTCTTTGTGTTTTGAACATGGGTATACTTTTAATTTTTATCCCATGAATAGCAAGAGAATGTAGTATGGGTGCGTTTTATGCTCCATCCCATACTTTTTTTCAACTTTGGATATATATCTTGCTTTATTTTTATGAATATTGTGGGTGCATTTTATGCTCCATCCCAATTATTTTTTTTCTTTGTAAGTCCTCATCCATTTTTGAAAGAAACTAAGGGTAAGTATTATGGCTATAGTTTACATAGGCAACTAGAACCCTAAAATTTAAACTAAATGAGCAAATTCTAACTTTAAAACATAGTCAGTAAAAAGACTAAATAATCTAAAATGTTGCAAGAAGTAAAAGAAAATAACTTGAAAAACTTAAAACACATACTAAAAATTTTGAAAAACTAATAAAATGAGCATAAAAGATAAATGACTTAACAATCTATATAGTATATAAATTGAATAATGCCTTATAATAAAAATTACTAAAAAGCCTAATTAAAAAACTAATACACACAATCAAATATGCAATCATACACAACACTCATACAAAAATTCATAAAATGCTAACATGCACACAAACATACAAGCACACTCCCCCACACTTAAAACCAACATTGTCCTCAATGTGAAAGAAATGAAATGAAATGAAATGAGAAAGTAAAAGAAAGAAATAAACCAAAGGTAAGAAAAACTCCCTAATCATGGTGAAGGCAGAGGCGAAGAGATGACATAGACAGCTTGTGCAATAAAGGTATCCACCTTATGCTCAAGCCTCCTTTGACATCTAGACAAAGAAGTAAGCTAATCTTGCATAGAGGACTGGTTTTGTAAAATCTGTTCAAGCATAGCTGTTACATTAGAGGAAGAAGGCCCAACATCAGGAGCTTCAGCCACATCTTGCATAGCTGCATCCCCACTACGCCCATCCTCACTATCTGCTTCTTGTGGAGTAGAGGATCCTGGAAGATCCCTCTAACAAGACCGTGAATGAGGTGGGATTTCTTGAAATGTGTTACTAACAACCTCTCCACGCACAAACAAATGCTTACTGAAATAAATACAAGGACGAATTCTAGTATAGGTACCAAGATTAATATCCATATGCCTTGCAATAACAGAGATTATGTGTCCATGTGTGAGAGGTGAATCATGTTTACTTGCACATTGTAATAACTGGCTAAAAATCCAATAAGACCAACACACAGATTTTCCTTTATGCACACACCACATTAAGAATAATTCATGAGAAGAAACACAATTATATTCAGACATATTAAAAACCAAGGAAGCTAAAATCTTATGCAAAATCCAATATCGTAAGTCTTTAATAAACATAGACTTATCTTATAATACCCCGTAAACACCCTAGTAGTATGAGCCATTTGTGTGTGTGATTTGGTGTGTGTGTTCAAGTTTGGCATGTGTTATTTTGTGTATGTGTATGATTTAATTTAAAGTGTTATGTGTTGTAGAGTTGTGTTTGGGTGTGAGTAAGTATATGGGAGTAGGGTATGTTTAGTGAGGTTAGTTTTATGTGTATGTGAGAGGATGGGCTTTGTGTATGTCTTGGGGTAGCTTTCCAATGGGGAGTTGCCATGTGGCATTAGAGTGGGTATGTGAGTGAGGAGAGAGGTGAGAAAAGTCAGATTTTTCCTTATCTCTTTTTCCCGTTTTCTTTCTTCTTCCCGTTCCTTTTCTTCCTCTTGCTTTCATCTTAAATTTCTTGCAATCTTCCCTTTCTAGCTGTAATTTAGGTGAGTTTTGGGTGATCTTAAATTGATTTAGGTGAGTAAAAGCTTATTGTTCTTCCTCACCTTCTTATTTCCTTATATTTTTAGTTAATTTAAGTATTTGGGTATTTTTGGGGTTTGAGTTTTAAGCTTGTTGTGATGGGTGTTTTTGCTCAGAGATCCCTCCTAGAGAGCCCAAAGGAAAGGAAATCGCAAGTGGAAGCAGAGCCCGTGATTAGAGTTCAAGTATTCGAGGTTTGGGAATATTTCTGATTTTGATATGTTTTGTGTGATTTTTGTGCTTCGTGGTTATGGGTTAGATTGATGGGGTGATTTATGGGTATTTATGTGTAATTGCTATGGGTATTAATTATTTTGGATTGAGATGTGTAATTGGTGAAGAATTGGGTTATGGCAAGAGTTTGTATGAATTCTATGAGAAATTGCTGGTTTGATTAATTCTGGAATTTGATCTTGTAAATTGGATGATTTGATGATGATAATTAGTTTATAAGTTGAGTTTTAGGTGGTTTAAGGTGTTGTGAATGATCTATTTGTGTGGGGTTGTGTTTTGAAGCCAATTGAAGGTTTGGGTGAATTTTGAAACCAGATTTCCGCAAGTTTTTGCGTTGGGGCTGGAAATCCCGACCCTATTGCGAGCGTGACACTCTCGTAAGGTTGCAATAGAGCTCGGTGATTGCAGCCTTCACGCGAGCTGTATGCGCACTGTTGAGCTGCCTCGGCGAGAGCTCCCTGTTGCGAGCGTGACAGAGCGCTTAGCCACTGCACGATCTTTGGACAATCTCCTGTGAGCGCGACAGAAGTTGCTGGCGGCTCACTATCACAAGCGCGACAACTATCGCGACCATGACAGTGAGGTGTGTTTCTATCCTCGAGCAGCGCGAGGACTATAGCGATCGCTACTTGAGGCAGATCTTTACCTTTGTCGCAAGCATGACAGTGTCGCGAGCGCGACACCTCCTGGCTTCAAAAAGTAAGTTTTCTTTTTATGCTTCTAATGTTTAATTTTTAGTCTTGTTATGCTTTCATAGATATATATATTGACAATTTTAAGAATTATATGAATACAAATTAGTTAAACTATGTTTTACCTGTGAAAGTCAATAAGTGGATAAATAGGCATGCCTATAGAGTTCAGTTTGCTGCAGCCATGCATTTATGTTTTGGACCCCGATCATCTCCCTGAATTGGATCCGCATGATCCCCATCTAACTTGAATCTTATTTAAGATTCTATGCGAAAATATTTTGAAATAAAAAGAAAAGGATGATTTTGATACCCTCGGGTATCCATGCGTTTCAAATGATTATGCGTTACTCACTATCCACTACTTTGAATAACCAGGTCTTCTTATGTGATTATGAGTTTTGATTTGGCAATGTATGCTTGATTTGTTGGTAATAGATATCATTATCTTTAGTATGATGAATTGTTAAAGTATTGATTTAAGTATGTGCCATGTGTATGTGATTTGTATCAACGTCCATTGTGAGTGGTCGTTTTTCATTGTGCTTTTCCCCACTAAGCGTATTCGCTTAGCACGGGTGTTTTATCCGTGCAGGTGTGGAAGATGTGGGAGTCCATGAGCAGGGTGAACCATTTCAGAAGGGCCGAAACAACTAGGAGAGAGATTTTGTAGTTCAGGATTGTGCTCCTTTTTGCATATGTAATAGTTAGGGATTTTGTAATGAAAACTATTAATGTAAGCTCCTGTTTTATAAGTTGGTTTGATACCAAGTTTGTAACCGATCTTTTGAGCTACGACACTTTTGTAATATGACATGTAAAGACTATTATGTACATTAATAATATTATACCTTTTGTTCTCAGCCTTGGCCTTATGTTTAAGAAATTTTATTTTACTGCTTTGAGTGTGTGATTTATTATTGTACGTTTGTGCTTGCGGTTTTGCGTGACAACCCTCATCTATCGGGACCCTTTATCCTCCTCCAAGGATGTAGTTTCCTACGTATAAGTAAGGGGTGTGGTATCAGAGCGATAGGTTTAGACGTTTCTGGGCTAATGTAAGATAAAGTGTATCGATTCTCAACCATCTCCGATGGTGCTTATACTGTCTGCCCTCTTCGTCTACCTCCTCTAGGAGATCCAGTCACTCCCATGTTACCCTTACTTTTTGGCTGAACTAAACCCTCAAAACTGAATAATTGGCCAGCATATACTCCATACTGCCACATCGAAAACATGCTCCAGAAAGTCTTCTACAAGTACCCCAATGGAACCTATCACAGTGCTCACACTTAGGCACTGTACTTCCCTTACTTGATGGTGCAAAAACACTATCCTTTAATACCGGCGCATGACCTGATCCTCGGGTAATCTGCCTACTTTAGCTTCTCGCGACTTCTTAACACTCGGCACACCACTATTATTTGCTCTTCTCTTAAGTTCCTTACACTGCTTAATCACCAGACTCTTCCTGCTTTATTGCTGCCGAAACTAATTGGTAGTAACCTACTGAATGCATGACGGTCATAGCTGAAAGAGGGCCTCTGATACTCTCTCTTAACCCATCTTCAAACTGACGACACTTGAATTTCTCGGTTAGCAACAAATCTGGCACATACTTACTTAACCTACTGAATTCCTTCTCATAATCACTTACTGACAAACCTTTCTGCCTCAGACTTGCGAATTCCTTCTATTTTGCCTCTCGGTAAGCTTTAGTCACATACCTCTTCTCAAACTCTTGCACAAAATAATCCCATGTCATCTCTATAGGTCTCTAGGGGTTCCTTAGCACTAGCTTCCACCAATCATAAGCCGGACCTTGCAAAAGGGACACTGCACAATAACCCTTTAATCCAATGGGCAGTTTATCTCTTGCAGAATTCTGCCCGTCTTCTCTAACCAATACTCAGCTGAATTCGACTGATCCAAAGTCGTACCACTAAATTCTTCTGTCCCTCTTCTTCTAATCAAATCAGTTGGGGCCATAGGGGCAATTAACCTCTCAATTAATTACATCATTCCTTGCATCAATACTGGATCACCATGAGCTGCACCCAAACCTTCAACCCAAGGTCTCTTTTGTGCTGGCTGATTAACCCTCGCAGGATTAACACTACCCACCATCTCACCTATCTCTTCACTGGGATCGGACTCCATCTAAACTCTACACAAGACAACATCTGCATTAGGCCATGACTCTAGACAGACTCACTGTCACACCCCGTTTTCCCCTAGTAGTTTGAGCCATGCTGCATGTGTGTATGTGTGTGTGTTAGCATGTGTTATTGTATTTTGGGGTTATATGCATGATTTGTGGGTTTTGTTAGAGTGTGCATGCATATAGGGAGTTAGTATATGTGTTTGTGGGGTTAGTCTTATGTGTGGTGTAGAGTGTGTTTGTAGGGTGTGAGTGGTCAAGTTCCACCAATTGCAAGAGGACAAGTGACAAGGACTTGGAGAGGGGTATTCAAGGCAAGGAGAGAGAAAGAGAGAGCAGAAATTTCTGCCCTAGCTGAACCGTTCTCTTCCTCACGCCTCCTTCTACTCCTCTTCTTCTTCCCACTTTGCTCCATTTTGATTCCTCCTCTTTGGCTATGATTTTTGGTGGAAATTGATCAACCCTAAGAGTTTATTGGTAAGTTTTGTTGAGTTTCTTTCCTTGCCTTCATCTTCTTCTTATTGGTTTGTTAGATGTGTTTTAATCTAGGGTTTTTGTGTTTGTGTGATTTATGGGTATCTTGGTTTAGAAGTGACTCCTCGAGATCCCAAGGGGAAAGAGAAGGCAAGTGGGAGTGGAGCTTGTAACTAGGAGCTTAAGATTTACAGGTTTGGGAATTTATGTGTTTTGATGCATTTTCATGGTTTGTATCTTGGGTTGATTTTTCTTGAATTTGATGATTAATGAGGTTCATGTTAGTATAAATGTTATGGGTTTTATTTGATTTAAGTTGTGATACTTGATTGATGATTTATTGAAGCAAAATATAAGTTGATGGGTTTTTGCTGGAAATTTTCTGGGTTTGCAATGGTTGGGATTTTAAGTATGTTAATCCATGATTTGATTGTGTTAATTGATGTAAAAGTTGTGTTTTATGTTGCTTATAATGGATGGAAGGTTTGATTTGAGGTAAGTTGAAGTTTGTTTTGATTTGGGTAAGTTGGGATTTGATTATAGAATTCTGTAATTTTCTACGTTTTTGGCTGAGATTAGAAGACCCAACACTGTCGTGATGGCGACGTTGTTGTGAGCGTGACAGAATTGCATATTCCAGTTCTCGCTGTGCAGGGACGCTTGCTCCGAGTCATGAAGGGCAGCACGAGTCGTGAAGCTTTTGGCATGCATGACTCGTGAAGCTTCTCACGAATCAGCATGGGAGCATGAAGCATTCACGAATCGTAAAGTTTTAACAAGTCGTGAATGCAAGCACGACTCATGCTCTATTAGAGAGCCTTGTTATGAGTCATGTACAAGGACACGACTCGTGACAGGGTCTGTTGGGCTTCGACACGACTCGTGTCATCATGCACGACTCGTGTCCACCTCTTCTTGTGCTTAACGTATCTGGCTACTGTCGCGAGCGCGACTCTTATAGCGATTCGCGCTTATGACAGTGACCCTTTGCTTGCCCTGTTTTTTCGATATTGCCCTGTTCTTCTAAAATGAATTTCATATCTATTCTTCATAGGCTTTTACTACTGTATGAAATAAAAACATGCTTATATATATGTATTATATCATGGTTTCTTTATGATAAATTACATGTTATGTTCTGAATATGATTTGTATTATGCATGACCTGCAAAAGTCAAAATAGTGGATAGTTAGGCATGCCTAAAGAGTTCAGTTGCTGCAGCACCTTTGTTCTGTTCGGACCCCGATTAGGTCCCCGTTTGGATCCTCATGATCCCCAATGTGTATGGATCTTGTTTAAGATCCTCAATGTGAAAATGTTTTGAATGAGAAAAATATGATGTTGCTTTTCGAATAGTACCCTCGGGTACCCCAATGTGTTACTCATTGTCCACTATTGTGAGTCAACAGGTGTTATATTTTGTTGTGTTATAAGAATGTGAATTATGAGTAACTCTATTTATGAGCATATGAATCAATTAATATGTGAATATTATTATGAGCCTTTGAATGATTACGAATGTGATTCAATTATGATTATGTTTTATATGATATTTAGCATATGCCATTATAAATGTGTTTTGCCTCGACGACCATTGTGAATGGCCGCCCACTCTATTTTTTTCCCCACTAAGCGTTATCGTTTAGCACGGGTGTTTCATCCGTGCAGGTGCAGAAGGTGGTTTGCTTTTGGGAGAGTCTCCGCAAGTCCAGCCAACACAGAGGGTTTGATATTAGGACTTAGCTTTTTGTATTATGATTCTTTTTGTAATAGTGAACTCTCATTGTATTATTCTTTTGTTTAACTTCAGTCTTGTATTTTGGCAGAAGCAATTATTTTGTAATATCAGCTTATGTTCAGAGAGATATTGTAATGAATATTATTATTACTTCTATGAATGATCATTTTCTTAAAAGTTTTATGTTCGCTGTATTTTCGTATATGTATAGTATGTGGATGTATGTTTATTATATCATTTTGCGTGGTGACACCCTTGCTCATACGGGTTCTCACTCCATTGCGGATGGATTCTCCTATGCATGGGTAGGGTGTTACACTCACACACATATTAACATCTTATCGACTAGAATCATTTATTCGGGCTCTGATACCATAACTTGTAATGCCCCAATGCCCCTCGGGAGGAACATCGGGATGCCACAACAGAAACACGCAAAAGACACAAGCTAATCACTGAAGTGGAAGCATATACATGATAGCAGAAATGAAAGCAACTCAGAAGCAACATAAACTTATAAACTGAACTTAAAACATAAACATATACAAAATCATAACATGCCATTGATCAAAATTACATGCCTTATAGAACATTTACAAATTACATGCCTTATAAAACAACCCTAGTGGCCAGCAGTTGGGGCCTCTCGCTCTGAATAGAACCTGCAAACCTAGATGAAAACAAACATCCGTGCTAAGCGATAACGCTTAGTGGGGATGAATAGAAGCAAAGGACTTCCGAACAAGTCACAGCAAAACATAATACTTGCATAGCAGTAACAGATACTCGAATCAAGATTCAAAAACTCATCATATACATAGCAAGCAGGAAAGTACAATACTCAAGTCAAAGCAAATTTAGAAGCAATAACAATTACTAGCACTCAGGAGTATCAGAACATACAATTGCTAATATCAGGAGTATACAGAACATATAACCAAACTCAGCTTTACATATAACCTGACATTCAAATGAACAATTAGCCTGAGTTACAAAGATGGTGGATACGGGTAACAGAATACTGGCGAGTAATATCAGAAGACCGAAGTCTAAAAGCTTAAATTCAGAAGACTGAAGTCTAGTTTTCAAAAGACCGAAGTCTAAAACTTTAACCCATGCGGGTCGACAGGAGCAGCTGCAAAACTCTAGCCCTTAATAAGCATGCTTATCTACCTTGACCGATCAGGCTGACAAACAACTTAAATAACCAAACTTCTACTCATGCACTCAAGTACGATCAACTTAAATCAATTCATGTACAAGTCAAGTAATTCATCATACTAAAACATAGCTTTAAGCACATATCAATCCTCATAGAATGATGTTAAACTAGGTTAAAATGATGCTAAAACTCATGCATAACATTTACAAATGAAAATAAATCATAGAGCAAAAATAGGGTACTTCACGGTCACAACCACTTACTTGTCACCGTGACATACCAAGGATGCAAAACAGAAAGCAACATAGGGTACCTCACGGTCACAACCACTTGGTTGTCACTGTGACATACCTCACAATATCCGGGCAGTAAGCAATCAAGGGTATCTTATGGTCACAACCACTTTGGTTGTCATCATGACATACCAAAGATGCAAAATAGAATGTAAACTTAAGGTACCTCATGGTCACAGCCACTTTTGATACGGATCATCCAACCATTAAAGACCCTTTGAAGATGCCTAGTGGTCCAGTCACAAGAGGGAGAGCTAAGAAGCTGAAGATGGCTATGACAACCTATGTGCAAGGCTTTGTTACTCAAGAACTATAAGAAGATGCCTTTAAGAAGTGTTATAAAGAGCTTGAAGGAGGCTTTCACAAAGTACTTAGCCTTTTGGAAGCTTCTAGTGAAATTGGGCCAACTTAAGTCATTTTTGGGTTTATACAACTTTGGGCTTTATTTGTACAAGTCATGTGCTTCATTTAAAAGTCACATGACTCATTTAATTAGTGACTTAATGGGATAGACGTTTTGGGCTTCTTAGATTGGGTTTAGTTAAGTTATTTTGGGTTTTAATTAGTCTTTCTTTTGGACTTATTTTAAGTGTGTTTAATTCTTTAGTTTGGGCTTAACTTATCTTGTAAAGCCCATAGACAATTCGGCCACACCATGTTTAAGGCCTCATTAGGGTTTGTTTTAGGTTATTTGCTAGCTAGGGTTAGCCACCCTATAAATAGAACATGTTATGTTAAGAATTTTAGATTTTGGATGATATTCATTGGCATAGCCGAATTATCTTGCTTAGATTGAGAGTGAATTGCTTTCTTTTCTATTGCATGAAGAATTTGATTAACTTATCAATTGTTTGATTGTGGCATTTTTCAGGTTCTTTAATTCCCGATTATTTGCGTTTCCATTCACAAGTTGTTTGGGGGTTCAATAGGGAGGGTGTTTATCTGATTTGGTTTGCTATTCGAATTGTATGTGTGGGTTTGTAGCTCACTAGCTATTGGGTTCCGCATCAACTTTGGTTGTCACCGTGACATACCATACACTCCACGGACAGAAGCTTTTCTTGCATACCTTACGGTCACAACCACTCGGGTTGTCACCGTCACCTTGTTAGCGTATTTCTACATGCTAATTCCGTAAGTATAAGGTGTACCGATTATAGTACAAAAGATGTCGATCCCACGAGGAATGTGATAAATATTACACACTATTACTACTCAATTTTAATCTTGTTTACAATGATCAAGAAATTGTAAGTTAAATCTAAACTACTCTATCATATAAACTAATTAAACCTAGTTCATGTTAATCAAAGACAAATCATATAATAAAGATTTAACAATTATGAAACTTGATTCCATCATTATAATATAAATTTAATCTCTTAAGCAAGCCAAGTTGGAATATAGTTCTAATCCACTCTCTAGACCATGAATTAGAATGTCTAAAACATGCAATTACAACACTAACTCACAACTCTCGTTAATGAACTAGTTAATTCCAATTACACATTCTAAGAATAATCACCAACCTATAGCAACTATCTCAACATACTGATCTCTCTAACATGCATTGATAATGAATTCCTATTAGATTTCAGTTAAAGCGGTCTCTCAAATCTCACTTTAACTTATAAAGATCATGCAAAAAGTACTAATAGAAATTATGCATTCAAAGACAACTAACATAGATGGGAATAGAAAAGAACAAAAGTATAATTTCAGTTTCATTAAATAACATTCATTTGATTTACAGAGAAGAAATAATAGATATGAGTAATGAGAAAGATGACTTGTTCACTTATCTCAAACCCTTGTAATTAATTTTTCTTCTCCTTGGTGTTCTTCTTCAAAGCATAATTCTACTAAAAAAAACTTTAACCATAGAACTTACAGAAAATAAAACAATAGTTAAAATTCTATATTCTAATCATCTATCTAACCTCTAATAATCATCCTCTAAAATTACAGTTGAGTTACATATTTATAGAGTTCCAAAAGTTGTATCTCTTTGCTCAAATAGTTGCAAATATTGGTGGAAAATTATGACTGTTCAGGTGACTTTTCACAGAAAACTGCCCAACGGATAACACGGGGCTCCTTTTCTTTCCTTTTCTTTTCTCCTTTTCCCTTGCTTTCTCTATGCATCTTCATGACTCGTGCTTTACTGGCACGAGTCGTGTTCTCTTGCGTGAGTCGTACGTTTGCTCACGTCTCGTGCTCTGCCACCTTTTCTTCTCTCTTTCTTTTCTTTTCTCGTTGCTTGCAAATCTTCACGAGTTGTGTCCCTCTTTCATGGCTCATGCTCCTCCTCCTCTTCTTCTTCTTCTTCTTCTTCTTCTTCTACTGTTCAACTCATGCACCTGCTTTATGCTATAATTCTTCCTTCATGAATCGTGCTATGGTTCACGACTCGTTCACTTCCATTTAAACTGCACAACTCGTGCTCTTTTTCCCCATTCATGCATCTTTTCCTCCTTTTCACCCAAAAATAACTACAAAACACAAACCAAACGTAAAATGGATAAATAACATGAAAAATTCATATGTTCACATGCCTAACTTCTTAAACTCACACCAAACATACACTAAATAATGCATCAATTATGCACCTATCAAATTTCGCCACACTTAAACCTTGCTTATCCTCAAGCAAGAGAAAAAGTAAAAAATTTAACACCAATATACACTAAGTAAATCTTATTATACATCATTATTCATTATGCATATGTCATATAAGATTGTAAAGAAATTAAATACCTTAAAAGACTCAAAATATTAGTATCAAATCTTAAAGCATGTTATGAAAATTTAACAAGTCACCAAACTTTATTAATTCCAACAGTAAGAATATAGAGTCCCAAAAAACTAAATATGATTTAAAGAGAGAATATTGATCATAAACTTTAAAATTCTAAGGTGGCTAATTACCTTGTAGGACAATTTGTAATCTCACATACCCTTAATCTAATCTCATGGCATTTTTAGACTTTTCTTTTCTTTTTACTCTTCTTTTTGTTTTGAACATGTGTATACTTTTTGTAACGACCCAAAAAGGGCCTAGTCAGAATTTGCATGCTAAGTCAGGAAATTAAGGGTATTTCAGCAACTTATGCAAGTGGATTGGAATTATTAACGACCTAATTGAAGAATTAATTAAAGTTTTAAGTAAAGAAATAAATTTAGGGAGTAAAGTGCAAAGTCATGTTTGTTGACTCTTGGGTCCAATATGGGCATGCCATGTGGACTTGGTGGTTGGGCATTTAATGCAAAAGGAAGAGAGAGGGAAGGGAGGGGCAGAAAAGGGGATTAGCTTCCCGTGGAATCTGTGTTTTCCCTCTTGGCTTACTCAATTCCCGTTCCTCTCATCTGTTTCTTTTTATTTTGATGTTCTTCATCTTTGCATGAGTTGGTGCTTCAATCTTTGAGTTGGATTTCTCTGAGTTTGAGCTGGGTTGTGAAGAGGTAAGTGCTTGGGTTTTAATTTGGGTCTCTTCTTCTTCTTCTACTCTATTTTCTGGTTTGGAAGGGTTAATGTATGGTTTGACTTAAGTTAGTATTTTGGCTGGGTTTTGTGCAAGAATTGGAGGAAAGAAGGAAGAGCAAAGGATAAGAGGAAGTGGGATCTTGAAGTGGATGGATTGAAGCTTCTTTTGTTAGGTTTGGGAGTGTTTTGCCTTTTCTCTTTTCGGATCATCTGTGTCTTATGCTTTAATTTCTAGAGATCTTGAGTGTTAAATTATGTGTAAATGCATGTATGTGATTGAGTTGGATTATTGGTTTGGCATGATTCAAGTTGTAGTGATTTGCATGTATAGTTTTATTAGTGATATAGTATGAGTTAATGTAAATTTTAATTTGTATGCTCTTGTGATTTAATTGTGATTTCCTATTTAAATTAGTGTAAATTGAGTGTAAATTGATGATAAGCATGTCTTGGTATGTAATTGAGTGATGAGGTAAGTGTTAGTTCATGATTGAGTGGATTGAGTATTGGTTGAGTTGGGAAGAAGTGCAGTGAAGTGCAGATTTAGGGTAATTCTCATGTCTATCGCGACGGCAATGACGGTCATGAGCACGACAGAGTGCGAAAGGGCCTTAGTATTGCTGAGGAGCCCTCTGTCTCGAGCGCGATGCAAGTCACGAGCACGATAGAGAGCTCAGTAGGCCGAGCTACAGTAAGCCGAGACTAGTGCGAGCGTGATGCGGAACCCCAGCCTATATGCAAACTAGAATGCCAACATACCATGAATATTGATCATAAACAAGTGAATAAACCCCCAATCTAAAGAACCCCCAAACAAGATTGAATGGAAACGCTTATAATAGATTGATTTAGAAAGTAAGAAGAATAAGAATCAAGCATACATTAACCATGCAAATTGCCTAAGTCTAATTCTTCATACAATAGCAAGAATCAATAGAAATTAACTCTCACAAATTCAATCAATGAAAATTCATTAATCATAAGATATGCAAAAAAATGTCAAGTACAAATGAAGAAGTTCAGCCCTTTATATAGGCTAGGCAGCCACCCCTCCCTAGAGGAGTTATAATCAAACACTAACTCTAAGAGATAATTAATAAAATAAATAACAAAGATAATTCCTAACCTTTATCTACATGTATTTGGCCACAATATGGACTAAGTACATGAATAAATAAAGATAAATACAATCTGAAAATAATCCTAAAAGCTAATGATTATCCTAAGGAAAAATGAATGTAGACTCAATTTTGGCTATAAGTGGAATTTGGCTAACCCAATCAAGATAAATTCATCCTATTGTTTCTCCATCAAACTCTATTCAATAATATCCCAAAATAATAAGTATTTATCAAATAAAACCCATTCCTAAAATTTAGGACCCTAAGTTCACCAATGTAGGCATAAAGCTAAATTTGACTCAAACCCATCCAAATTCAGCTCTCCCCTTTAAAATCCGGCCCCCTCATGTTTTCTAAGCCTCAATTAGTTATTTAGGCCCAACTCTTTAGAAGAGATAAGCCCAACTTTAGCCTACCCACTTAAACTACCCAAAATACTCAAATAAACCCAAAAATAAAACAAACCTAATTAAATAAGCCCAAAACGTTTTCTAAGGTACTAGGCTGCCCAAATACATTTATTTATATGTCATTACAAGAATAGAAGCTAAACAAAATAGCTTGAAGGCCCATTTGACCATTCGGCCCCAACTTGTCTTCATAGCCCAATTCAGCTTCTTTCCCCTCTTAAACTTGTATCTTCTCTACATAAGGCCTCATGAATGCTTGTAGGACTTCTTTAAGCTTCTTGTTGCCATTATGCTTGGTTGCGCTCATATCATCCCCTCCCTCTTTAGAAAAGATTCGTCCTCGAATCTGAATCACAGTCAAATGGAGATAAGTCAGAAATATTAAAAGTTGCACTTACACCATACTCACCTGGCAAATCAATCTTGTATGCATTGTCATTGATTCGTTTTAGCACTTGAAATGGTCCATCTCCTCTTGCATCAAGTTTAGACTTCCTTTGGTTAGGAAACCTCTCTTTACGCATATGGATCCAAACCCAATCTCCTGGTTCGAATATCACTTGTCTACGGCCCTTGTTAGCCTGCTTTGCATACATCTTGTTCTTCTTCTCAATGTGCTCACGTGCTTTATTATGTATTGTCTTAACCAAATCAGCCTTAGCCTTGCCATCTAAATTAGAAAGTTCATTCAAAGGTAAAGGCATCAAATCCAACACAGTCAATGGATTAAAACCATACACAATTTCAAAAGGTGAAAACCCTGTGGAAGTATGAATTGCACGATTATAAGCAAACTCAACAAATGGCAAACATTCTTCCCAAGTTTTAAGATGCTTACCAACTATAGCACGCAACATAGTTCCTAAAGTTCTATTAACAACCTCAGTTTGGCCATCAGTTTGTGGATGACAAGTAGTCGAAAACACAAGTTTAGTACCAAGTTTACCCCACAAAACACGCCAAAAGTGACTTAGGAACTTAGAATCTCTATCAGAGACAATAGTTCTAGGTATACCATGCAATCGAACTACTTCCCTAAAAAACAAATCAGCTATGTTTGTTGCATCATCAGTTTTATGACAAGCAATGAAATGCGCCATTTTACTAAATCGGTCCACTACAACAAACACACTATCCCTTCCCCTTTTTGTCCTAGGTAAACCTACAATGAAGTCCATGGAAATGTCAGTCCAAGGTTCAGTGGGAACAGGCAAAGGAGTATACAAACCTTGATTTAAAGACTTAGACTTAGCCTGTTTACATGCAAAACATTGGGCACACACTTTTTCAACATATTTTCGCATATTAGGCCAATAAAAATGTTCATTAAGCATGTCTAAAGTCTTTTGCACACCAAAGTGTCCCATCAATCCCCCGCTATGCGATTCTTTCACAAGCAACTCTCTAATATAACATGCAGGTATACACAGTTGTTTTCCCCTAAAAAGAAACCCATCATGTCTATAGAACTTATTAAATGCATAATGTTCACATGCCTTATACACTTCACCAAAATCAGAATCATGCTCATACATTTCTTTCAAATGCTCAAAACCTAACAATTTGGAACTAAGCATAGAAATCAGTGCATATCTCCTAGAAAGCGCATCGGCAACAACATTCTCTTTACCTTGCTTGTATTTAATTACATATGGAAAAGTATCAAGGTACTCTACCCACTTACCATGCCTTCTATTCAACTTACCTTGTCCCTTTAGATATTTGAGAGACTGGTGATCTGTGTGTATCACGAATTCTTTAGGCAAAAGGTAGTGTTCCCAAACCTCAAGAGCTCTCACCAACGCATAGAACTCTTTATCATAGGTAGAGTAATTCAGCTGTGCTCCACTCAACTTCTCACTAAAGTATGCTATTGGGCGGTTTTCCTGCATCAAAACAGCACCTATACCAATCCCAGAAGCATCACATTCAATCTCAAAAGTCTTAGAAAAATCAGGTAATTTCAAAACAGGAGCAGTACACAATTTATCTTTCAAAGCATTAAAAGCATCTTCCTGTTCTTTACCCCATTTAAAACCAACAGACTTTTTAATGATTTCATTTAAAGGTGCAGCAATGGTGGAAAAATCTTTAACAAATCTCCTATAGAAACTTGCTAAACCATGAAAGCTCCTTACCTCACTTGCATTCTTAGGTGTTGGCCATTCTTGGATAGCCTTAACCTTTTCATTATCAACTTCAACACCACGTGCACTAACAATAAATCCTAGGAAAACAACACTATCAACATAAAAAGTGCATTTCTTCAAATTAGCATACAATTGTTGTTCTCTCAAAACAGCTAACACAAGTGCAACATGCCTTAAATGTTCTTCTAGGTTTTTGCTGTAAATTAAGATATCATCAAAGTATACAACAACAAATTTACCTAAAAATTCACGCAAAACATGGTTCATGAGTCTCATAAATGTGCTAGGCGCATTAGTTAAACCAAAAGGCATAACCAACCATTCATACAAACCATATTTTGTTTTAAAGGCAGTTTTCCATTCATCACCTAACTTCATCCTGATTTGATGATAACCACTTTTTAAGTCAATTTTAGTGAATATTACAGCACCATTTAACTCTTCAAGCATATCATCTAACCTAGGAATGGGATGGCGATACTTTACAGTGATTTTGTTAACTGCTCGACAATCAACACACATGCGCATGGTTCCATCCTTCTTAGGTACCAAAAGAACAGGTACGGCACAAGGACTTAGGCTTTCTCTCACGTGTCCCTTTGCTAAAAGTTCCTCCACTTGTCTTTGCAACTCCTTTGTTTCTTCCGGATTGCTTCGATAAGCTGGACGGTTTGGAATTTGTGCACCAGGAACAAAATCAATTTGATGTTCAATCCCTCTAATTGGTGGCAACCCAGGTGGTATCTCCTCAGGGAAGACATCTTTATAATCCTGCAATAAGTCAGAAAAAGAACTAGGCAAATTTGGGTTAAGGTTAGTTTCAGAAAAATAATTGTCCTTAAACCTCAAAAGTACTAAAGTTCTCATGCCTAAGTAAGCACTCTTCAACTCTCTCTCTTTTGCATAAAAGGAATATTTGCTGAATTTTTCACTCAACTCATTCTGCTCTCCTTTTACCTCAACACACATTAACTTCTTCTCTCCTGCACTTCTCTCATTCTTTCTCTCACTAGTGCAGTCACTCACCATTGAGCCTTTACTTTTATTCTTTTTACTACTGGCCTCTTCTCTCTCATTTTTCTTTTCTTTCTCACTTCCCTTTACCTCTTTTGCAGATTGATGTATCTTCACTTGATCTGCATATACATCTTTAGGTGCCAAAGGGGCAAGTGTGTGTTTACATCCTTTAAATTCAAAAGTGTACCTATTTCTAAATCCATCATGTAATACGCGCCTATCAAATTGCCAAGGCCTTCCTAGCAAAATATGACCAGCATGCATAGGTACAACATCACAAGTGACTTCATCTTCATATTTACCAATGGAAAATAATATAGTTACACGTTTGGTCACCTTAACTTCCCCACTATCATTCAACCACTGAAGTCTGTATGGGTTAGGGTGTTTCTTAGTTTTAAGTCCTAATTTATCAACTAAGACTGTACTAGCAACATTAACGCAACTACCCCCATCAATTATCATGCTACAGACTTTCCCACCTATTAGGCATCTAGTATGAAATATGTTTTCCCTCTGTTCTATTCCTTCTTCTTTTACATTTACATTCAATGCACGCAACACCACTAAGGACTCTCCCTGAACAGGATACTCTAAATTTTCATCTACATCAGAACAATCCTCCAAAGGTGGCATATCATCACAGTCATTATCAGATTCAGAATCAGAAACAATTTCATCCCCCCTTATTATCATGGTCTTTTTATTCCCACATTCATTAGCGTAATGACCACGACCCTTACATTTGAAACACTGAATGTCCCTATGTCTATTAGGTTTAGGGGTTGTTTCAGAAGTACCTTTTTGTGCAGTAACCGTTTTCTCTTTGGAATTTGACTGGTACTTGGAAGTGGATTCTTTCTTTGTGTCACCCTTGTTCCACTTTGAATTCCATTTATTGTTATTGGAATTTGCATAGGATTTGGTTGTCCCACGTCTACTTCTTTGTCTCTCCACTTTAATTGCAATGTTCACCAAATCATCCATATCCACATAATGCTGCAATTCAACAATATCAGCAAGTTCTCTATTCATACCTCCCAAAAAGCGAGACATCGTTTGATATTCATCCTCCACAATGCTTGCTTTAATCATGAGCATCTCCATCTCCTTGTAGTAATCCTCCACTGAACTAGATCCTTGTGTAAGTCTTTGTAACTGATTGTGGAGTTCCTTATGATAATAACTAGGCACATACTTCTTTCTCATGATTCTTTTCATTTCCTCCCAAGAAGTGATAGGGAGTTCCCCATTTCTCCTCCTACTTTTCAATAACTCATCCCACCAAATTAGTGCATAATCAGAAAATTCAATGGCTGCGAGTTTTACCTTTTTCTCATCTGAATAGTGGTGGCATGAAAAGATCATCTCTACCTTTCTTTCCCAATCGAGATAGGCATCCACGTCATTTTTGCCTTTGAATGGGGGAATCTTCATCTTGATAGCACTCAAATTATTGTCTTTACTTTCCATTCGATTGTCATACCTCCTTGCTCTCATTGGGAAGGAATGAGCCTCCTCTTCTCCATCATCATTGTATAATTGGTCTACTTCTTCCTCCCTTGTATATTTGCCCTTGGAAGCTTTAAGGTCACTCTCCATGCTATCCATCCTGAGATTTAGCTTTTGCAAACTATCCATAAAAGCTTTAATCATAAGTTTAGTATCATGGGGAATCTCAGTCTCATCTTTACTATTGTTTCCAGACATCTTTAAACTTAAGTAAACAAGTAAAGAAAAGATCCACTCAACCTCACGTGTTTGTCTCTCAACTCACAAATTGATTTCTCACAATTGTACTTCAGAAACAAACTCAAACAAATATGCACAATTGAGTAGTTTGATTTGGAAACAATGAGTACTTAACAAGAACAGCAAAAAGTACCAATTCTAGAGGCAAATTGACCAAATTGAACAAACTTAGAAATTAGCACACAAGAGATAAATTTCGTGCGCTTTAGTGTATAAAGATGTTCAACAATGTGCAATATGTTAAACTAGTGTAGTTGGAACCAAAAACAGTTTAGACACACAAATTGATAACTTAGAATGAAAAGAATAGACAAGACGGATGCACTTAAATGCGATGTTTAACTAAACCTAATGATTAGTTTAAACAGATTTTATATAGACTCAACAAAAATAAAATCAAAGAAAGCATGCAAGAATATAACCCAAAATCTAAAAGCAACGAGTACTTAACCTGCCCTTTGAAGAAATCAAACAAATTATGGAAGTTCTAGCTTAATTGATCAAATTTGAACTTAACAAGATAATAGGACCTGAATTGAACACAAGGTAATTTTCAGATTTTTTTTTTCGATATGTATATAAGCTTTCTTTTTTTCTTCTCTTTTTTTTTTTCAAAACATAAATCACACAACTAATGATCAAATACTTGAGATAGGTGATTTAACACAATTGAGCAACAACCAAATAAGGAACTAGATGCAAAGTCCTATTCGGCCAAAACAAAGAAAGAATTTCAAGAAGACAAAATTAAAGGATAGTTAAGAATTTATCACTTAGCCTAAACTCTGATACCAATTGATGCGGAACCCCAGCCTATATGCAAACTAGAATGCCAACATACCATGAATATTGATCATAAACAAGTGAATAAACCCCCAATCTAAAGAACCCCCAAACAAGATTGAATGGAAACGCTTATAATAGATTGATTTAAAAAGTAAGAAGAATAAGAATCAAGCATACATTAACCATGCAAATTGCCTAAGTCTAATTCTTCATACAATAGCAAGAATCAATAGAAATTAACTCTCACAAATTCAATCAATGAAAATTCATTAATCATAAGATATGCAAAAAAATGTCAAGTACAAATGAAGAAGTTCAGCCCTTTATATAGGCTAGGCAGCCACCCCTCCCTAGAGGAGTTATAATCAAACACTAACTCTAAGAGATAATTAATAAAATAAATAACAAAGATAATTCCTAACCTTTATCTACATGTATTTGGCCACAATATGGACTAAGTACATGAATAAATAAAGATAAATACAATCTGAAAATAATCCTAAAAGCTAATGATTATCCTAAGGAAAAATGAATGTAGACTCAATTTTGGCTATAAGTGGAATTTGGCTAACCCAATCAAGATAAATTCATCCTATTGTTTCTCCATCAAACTCTATTCAATAATATCCCAAAATAATAAGTATTTATCAAATAAAACCCATTCCTAAAATTTAGGACCCTAAGTTCACCAATGTAGGCATAAAGCTAAATTTGACTCAAACCCATCCAAATTCAGCTCTCCCCTTTAAAATCCGGCCCCCTCATGTTTTCTAAGCCTCAATTAGTTATTTAGGCCCAACTCTTTAGAAGAGATAAGCCCAACTTTAGCCTACCCACTTAAACTACCCAAAATACTCAAATAAACCCAAAAATAAAACAAACCTAATTAAATAAGCCCAAAACGTTTTCTAAGGTACTAGGCTGCCCAAATACATTTATTTATATGTCATTACAAGAATAGAAGCTAAACAAAATAGCTTGAAGGCCCATTTGACCATTCGGCCCCAACTTGTCTTCATAGCCCAATTCAGCTTCTTTCCCCTCTTAAACTTGTATCTTCTCTACATAAGGCCTCATGAATGCTTGTAGGACTTCTTTAAGCTTCTTGTTGCCATTATGCTTGGTTGTGCTCATATCAGAGCGTGCCCCCAAGCGCGAACAAGAAGGGGAAGTGCCCTATCTCTGTCGTAAGCATGACAGAGCTCGGTAAAGTGAGCATCTACCGAACTGTGCTTCATCGCCAGTGCGTCTTTGCATGAGCACGCGATGGGGTATCCTGTGCTCTGTCACGAGCGCGACGCACGTCGCGATCGTGACAGAGGCCCTTCCTGCCTGTCTTATTTTCTAAATTGATTCTTCTTATCCCACTTTGCACGATTTCACACTATTGCATGGTACATGGTTTTGCTCATGCCTTGATGGTATTAGTGTTCTAGCCTTTTTATTAATAATTAATGTTTTGCTAGTGTTTGAATACTTGTTTTGCCAATGTTTAGTGATAAATGTTAAGAGTGAGTGAGTTGAGCCTGAAGCGTCATAATAGTGGATAGATAAGCATGCTTATAAAGGGATAAGGAGTGTAGCTGCCTATGTTGCCCCGTTTGGGCTTTTCGATGACCCCGCTTAGGGTCTTAGTGATTAGTGATAGTGTTGAGGCTTGGGTCTCTACTTTTTTATACTGTTCGCAGTGTTCCCTCCAGTGTAGTGTTCCCGTATCCACAGCAAATGAAATTCAGGCTATTATGTGATGTTCGGTATTTTTTATCAGTGAAGTGTTATGTATATTTTGAGTGATCCTAGTTTAGTGAACGTGCATTTGGTATTTCTGACCCTTATTAATTTATTGATTTAGTGAGTTGATATAAATATCTATGTATGAATTTTCTTCACTTATTTGTCTAGTGTATTGAATTGTGTTTAGAGTTGTTATGTTAATTGCATGAATGTACAATGATTATGCTTTATGCATGTTGACTGCTGTTATTATTAGTGTTCTCGGTAAGTGATGCTGATGCGGAACCCCAAGGCTAAAGAACCCGAAACCCCTTAAACATACAATATGGCATGAACATGAACAAGAAGAAATTCCCAATCTAAAGAACCCCCAAACAACATGTGAATGGAAACGCTTATAATAGATTGATTTAAAAACACAAGAACATATTTCGCCACAAGAAAATACCTTGATAAGAAATTAGTTCTTGATGCAAAAGAAGAAGACAAGCAAATCCTCTCCCTTGAAGAAAATTCGGCCAAGCCAAATGATGATATTCAAAAGTGTTTTAAAATCTATCTTTTACAACTTATAATGAGGTATTTATAGCCCTCAAAAGGTAGGTAACCCTAAATAAGTCAAAAGGCCACCTAACACATGGGCCTCCCACCAAATAACTAAAGCCCAAACTTATTAACTCTAAAATACAACAGCCCACAAGCCTAAAATAATTAAATTAAATGAACCCAAGCTAAAATAAGCCCAACTCACTTAAAATAAACTTATTAAGCTATATGAGGGTCCAACTAAATAATTAAAACAAAATAAGTTCAACATAATAAAATAAGCCCCTTGGGCAGCCTAAAGCTACTCTTCGAGATTGAAATAATTAATCAAGCACAATTGAAGCCCATCTTTTGCATTTGGCCCCATTGGATTAGATATAGCACAATTTGGCTCAACTCTCTCTTGAATCTCCATAGCTTCCACAATTCGGCCTGCGTAGGATTGCCATGATGGGTTGACCCCCCCTGTGCACGCATCATCCCCTCCCTCTTTAGAAAAAATTCGTCCTCGAATCTTCGTTTTATTTAAGTTGGGAATTGAAGCTTGTGGAATAAATTGATCTTCACAGACGATCTTGGGAACATGTGGAAATAATATGAATGTTTCTTCAGAAAAGAACTCATCATGTTCCTGCAAGTTAACACGAAAACTAGGAAAAGCATGGTTAGTCAATACAGGAATTTCATTTTGATCATGATTATCTTCTTTTTCCATGTTCAATTCAGCCTCCTGAAGCACTACAAGATCAATCATAACATGTTGATCGTCCAACTTAACAAAACAAGCATCTTCCATTTTACAATCTTTTTCCTTTTTCCTCAAACAATCAACGTCTACACTTCTACTTATGTCTTCCTCATTTACAACATCATCATCATATAAATCTATAGCATCTCTTTCAGCTTCACAAATAATCTCTTCCACTACAACTTCCTCTTTCTTTATTTTCTCCTTTTGCAAACACTTATCTAGTTGTCTAAAAAGTTGTTTAAACCGCAATTCTGCATTTTTAAGGTCTTCCTTCAATAACTTAGTATCCTTTTTTAACTCATCCAATGTTTCTTGATCTAAATGTCGTCTTGACTTATAATAGGACATCCTCACAATCACTTCCTCACGTGTTTCACTCAAAATATGGCACTCCACTCGTGTATCACTCTATTTGGCTTTTACCCTCTTTTAAGCTCACTCAAGCCTTTTTACCATTCAAACTTGCTGTCTTCAATTGCACTTTAGAACTCAATCTCAAGTCAAGATGATTCACAATTCAACAAATTTAAATGAGAATGCAATGGAAACACTTAACAAAGAAAGTCAAGAATGACGCCTACCAACAAATTGCCACTTTGACTTTTCAAATTAATTTTCAAATTCAAATGTTGGACAAATTTGAATTTTGGTATTTCCTTATTGGAAAAGTCAATTTTGATACAATGGATGTGAAGACAAGAAATCAAAGAAGGTCAAAAATGACACCTACCCATAGATTACCACTTTGACTTTTCAAATTAATTTCCAAATTGAAAGTATGACAAATCTGAATTTTGGTATTTCCCTAATGGAAAAGTCAATTTTGATACAATGGATGTGAAGACAATAAATCAAAGAAAGTCAAAAAATGACAACTACCCATAAATATTCACTTTGACTTTTCAAATTAATTTCCAAATTCAAAGTATGACAAATCTGAATTTTTTTGTTTCTTTGTGATTTTTCTTTCCTAGCTTTATCTCAATGCTGACTTTTCTTTTTTTTTTTAAATTCGGATGAACAGTGCTATGAATAGTAGTATGAACAGTAATGTGAACAGTACTAATTTTTTTTTAGAACATAAAACATCAAACACAAGATCTAATGTAGGAACAAAGAAGAACACAAAAGAACAAATTCAAAAATAAAGAAGAACACGAAATTGATAAGAATAAGATTGTAAATTATACAATGCGGAATTATCTTGTTCTAATGAAAATAAAACAATAGAATAGCAAATTAACACAAGATAAATAAGAATTTATCCTAATCCAAGCTCTGATACCAAATGATGCGGAGACCCCAAGGCTAGAGAACCCGAAACCCCTTAAACATACAATATGGCATGAACATGAACAAGAAGAAATTCCCAATCTAAAGAACCCCCAAACAACATGTGAATGGAAACGCTTATAATAGATTGATTTAAAAACACAAGAACATATTTCGCCACAAGAAAATACCTTGATAAGAAATTAGTTCTTGATGCAAAAGAAGAAGACAAGCAAATCCTCTCCCTTGAAGAAAATTCGGCCAAGCCAAATGATGATATTCAAAAGTGTTTTAAAATCTATATTTTACAACTTATAATGAGGTATTTATAGCCCTCAAAAGGTAGGTAACCCTAAATAAGTCAAAAGGCCACCTAACACATGGGCCTCCCACCAAATAACTAAAGCCCAAACTTATTAACTCTAAAATACAACAGACCACAAGCCTAAAATAATTAAATTAAATGAACCCAAGCTAAAATAAGCCCAACTCACTTAAAATAAACTTATTAAGCTATATGAGGGTCCAACTAAATAATTAAAACAAAACAAGTTCAACATAATAAAATAAGCCCCTTGGGCAGCCTAAAGCTACTCTTCGAGATTGAAATAATTAATCAAGCACAATTGAAGCCCATCTTTTGCATTTGGCCCCATTGGATTAGATATAGCACAATTTGGCTCAACTCTCTCTTGAATCTCCATAGCTTCCACAATTCGGCCTGCGTAGGATTGCCATGATGGGTTGACCCCCCTGTGCACGCATCAGATGCTTATTTACATGTGTTAGCATGATATTACTTGTATATTATTTAGTGCTCTTTTGTCTTTGTCCCTCCCCACTAAGCGTTATCGCTTAGCACGGGTTGTTTTCCCGTGTAGATGGCAAGATTTCGGTTCCATTCAAGTCGTGCATCCGCAGGTCGGCCACATAGGAGTAGGGTTGGTTTTATTTTGTACTCCTCCTGTATTCTTTTTGTATATTATTTTGGTTATGTAATTAAGTAATTTTTTTAGGTACAATAATATATGTATTTGATGATGATTATGTAATTTTGGATAATGTAATATTTTTCGGATAATGTATATAAGTATATTTTGTTAAGATTATAAGATTTATTATTGTCATTATATGCTTCTGCTTATATGTATGTATGTATGTGCCATGAGTGTCGCAGTAGCGCTCCAGTATCCCTTCCAACGGGGGTATCGGTGTGTTACAATTTGTGGTATTAGAGCACCGATTTAGGTGATTCTGGTTGTCTTTGAATGTTGAGTGTCGAGTCTTTGCATGCGAGTTGATTTTGTGTCGTGGCCTAATACGGTTGTGTTTTGTGTAGTGTCTAGATGGAGTCCGATCCAAGTGAGAACATGGGTGAGACAACTGGTAGTGTAAATGCAGTTAGAGTTGAGCAACCTGCTCCGCTGCATCAGCGTGATGAGCGCAATGATATGCCTGGTATGGGGTTTGAGAATCTGGCCTTAGTGCAAGGTTTGCTTCAGTTAGTGGATAAGTTGACTGCTCCTAAGGCATCTACTGAGTTATTGAGAAAGAGAGAAGCCGAAGATTCTCATGGGACTACATTGGACCAATCAGATGTGGCCGAGTTCTAGATTGAGAGAGTAGATCGGATTTTGCAAGAGATTAATGTCCTGCAAATCAGAGGGTATCATGTGTTGGGTCGTTACTTCAAGGGCCGACATATGATTGGTGGAAGCTTGTGCTTTATAACCCTTAACGGCCAGCTGAGTTCACATGGGAGTTCTTTAAGCAAGAGTTTGAAAGAAAATATGTGATAAAGGCATACCGGGAAGCCAAGTGGAAGGAGTTCATTAGTTTGAAGCAGCGGGGTATGTCGGTCAGTGAGTATGATGCGGAACCCAATTGATAATGAGCTACAAACCTACACATACAATTCGAATAGCAAACCAAATCAGATAAACACCCTCCCTATTGAACCCCCAAACAACTTGTGAATGGAAACGCAAATAATCGGGAATTAAAGAACCTGAAAAACGCCACAATCAAACAATTGATAAGTTAATCAAATTCTTCATGCAATAGAAAAGAAAGCAATTCACTCTCAATCTAAGCAAGATAATTCGGCTATGCCAATGAATATCATCCAAAATCTGAAATTCTTAACATAACATGTTCTATTTATAGGGTGGCTAACCCTAGCTAGCAAATAACCTAAAACAAACCCTAATGAGGCCTTAAACATGGTGTGGCCGAATTGTCCATGGGCTTTACAAGATAAATTAAGCCCAAACTAAAGAATTAAACACACTTAAAATAAGCCCAAAAGAAAGACTAATTAAAACCCAAAATAACTTAACTAAACCCAATCTAAGAAGCCCAAAACGTCTAGCCCATTAAGTCACTAATTAAATGAGTCATGTGACTTTTAAATGAAGCACATGACTTGTACAAATAAAGTCCAAAGTTGTATAAACCCAAAAATGACTTAAGTTGGCCCAATTTCACTAGAAGCTTCCAAAAGGCTAAGTACTTTGTGAAAGCCTCCTTCAAGCTCTTTATAACACTTCTTAAAGGCATCTTCATGTAGTTCTTGAGTAACAAAGCCTTGCACATAGGTTGTCATAGCCATCTTCAGCTTCTTAGCTCTCCCTCTTGTGACTGGACCACTAGGCATCTTCAAAGGGTCTTTAATGGTTGGATGATGCGTATCATTCCCTCCCTCCTCAAAAAGATTTGTCCTCAAATCTGAATCCATATCAAAAGGAGAAAGGTCAGAAACATTAAATGTAGCTGAAATACCATACTCACCTGGCAAGTCTATTTTGTATGCATTGTCGTTGATGCGCTCCAAGACTTGGAAAGGACCATCACCTCGTGCATCCAGCTTGCCCTACCTTTGGTTGGGAAACCTCTCCTTTCTGAAATGCACCCAAACCCAATCTCCAGGGGTGAACACCACTTGTTTCCTTCCCCTATTTGCCTTATCGGCATATTGCCTATTTTTCTTCTCAATGCTTGCCCGTGCTTTCTCATGCAGTGATTTCACCAATTCTGCTTTCCTACTACCATCCAAACTCGAAAGCTCATGTAAAGGTAAAGGACAAAGATCAAGCACAGTTAGTGGGTTAAAACCATAAACAAGCTCAAATGGTGAAAAACCAGTGGAAGAATGAATACTTCGATTATAAGCAAATTCAATAAAAGGCAAACAATCTTCCCAAGTTTTAAGATTCTTACACACAATAGCACGCAATAAAGTCCCCAAAGTTCTATTCACAACTTCTGTTTGCCCATCAGTTTGAGGGTGACAAGTAGTAGAAAATAATAACTTTGTTCCTAACTTACCCAATAAAACACGCCAAAAATGTGAAAGGAACTTTGTATCCCTATCTGAAACTATGGTATGTGGAATACCATGCAAACGGACAACTTCCTTAAAGAATAGATCTGCAACATGCACAGCATCATCACATTTATGACATGCAATAAAATGAGCCATTTTACTAAACCTATCTACCACAACAAAGATACTATCCCTACCACGTTTTGTCCTAGGCAAACCAAGCACAAAATCCACAGAAATGTCAGTCCAAGGAGAACTAGGTACAGGTAAAGGCATATACAATCCATGAGGCATAGATTTAGACTTAGCTTGTTTACATGCAACACATGCATTACACACCTTTTCCACATCTTTTCGCATGTGTGGCCAAAAGAAATGCTCATTTAACATGGTCTTATGTACCCCAAAATGTCCCATCAATCCCCCACAATGAGACTCTAATACAAGCAAATCACGCATTGAACATTTAGGCACACAAAGCTTACTTCCCCTAAATAAGAATCCTTCATGTCTATAAAATTTATCAAAGGCCTTATGCTCACATGCATTATACACATTACCAAAATCAGAATCATCAACATATAATTCCTTAACATGCTCAAATCCTAACAACCTAGAACTAAGTGTAGAAATCAAGGCATATCTTCTTGATAATGCATCAGCAACGATATTGTCCTTTCCATGCTTGTATTGAATAACATAGGGAAATGTTTCAATAAATTCAACCCATTTAGCATGCCTTTTATTCAACTTACCTTGTCCCTTCAAGTGTTTGAGGGACTTATTGATGCGTGCACAGGGGGGTCAACATTTCAAGATTATAAACAATGGAAGTTCATATTCATGGAGATCAAATTTGGAGAAGTTAAAGAAGGCTTGAAGGAAGTCCGTGGGCCAAATTTATGAAGAAGCCAAATTGAAGATGGACATGTGCTAGTCATGTGATGACTTAACATGTGCAGGTCATGTGACACTTAACATGTGCCGATCATGTGACCTTGACATATGCTATGCATGTGAGCCAGAGCATGTGCAATGCATGTGCTAATTGGTGGATTAAGGGGCTGATTTATTTGGGCTTTTAGTTTAGGCTTTTATTTATTATTTTTATTTGATTATTTGTAATATGCTAGGCCTTTTGGGCTTATTTAAGTAAGATGGGCTTTAATTAGCTTGGGCTCATTTAATTAGCTATTTTTAGGCTTTTTGGGCTGAATTTTAAGTTAATTAGTGTGGGCTTTAGTTATCTTAGTGTAAAGCCCATGTTTTAAGGCCTATTTGATTAATTAGGGTTTTTATTAGCTTAAGTGAGTATAAATACTCCTCAAAAACGAATTTGTAATTCAGACTTGGAGATTATGATATTTTGAGACTTTTAATTGGCTTGGACAAATTCTTCATTGGAGAGGATTGTTTGTCTTCTTCTTTTGCATCAAGAACTGTAATTCTTATCAAGGTAAATACTTTGTGGCGAATTCTGTTCTTGTGTTTTAAATCAATCTATTATAAGCGTTTCCATTCACATAGTTGTTTGGGGGTTCTTTAGATTGGGGGTTTATTCTTGTTCATGTTCATGCCATATTGTATGTTCAAGGGGTTTCGGGTTCTTTAGCCTTGGGGTTCCGCATCATTTGGTATCAGAGCTTGGATTTGGATTAAATTCTTATTTATCCATGTTTGTTTGCTGTTTTTATTCATTAATTTTCAGTTTATGTGATTCCTAAAATTTAGGAACCCTTGTTCATCATAGGGGCCGAAAATTTAGGAGCCTTGTTTTAGGCTGAATTTTTTGTTATTTGATCTTAAAGTTTAGGTTGTTTGCTGTTCTAGTTGTTAAAAATCAAAATATATAAAAAAAAAAGAAAAGAAAAAGTTGTTGGCGGCTAGAAAAGAAAAGTATACAAATTAGGGTTGTTGAATTAGTTTGGGTGTGAATTACATTGAATTAAACCTATTGGGCCAGATTTGGAGTTGGATAATTATTTGGGTTTGATTTAACCCTATTGGGCCAGATTTGGAGTTGGATAATTATTTGGGTTTAACTTGAACCTATTGGGCTGATTTGGGTTTCCATGTCTTGAACTAATTAAGACATAGTGGATAAGTTATTTTGTCTTAGTCTAGACATTTGGGTTTCCTTATTTGATCTTATTAAGACATATTGGTTTAAACTTTGTCTTATTTTGGACAATCATTTGGGTTTCCTAATCTTGATTCAGTTTGGACATATTGGTGCTTCCTTTTCATTTTGTCTTAGTGTGTTAACCCATATTGTATCAAATTGAATTTTCCATTTGGGAGATTTCAATTTCCGCAATCTTGCATTAGTTTTGTCATTTCTTTCATTCTTAAGTTTCCATTTTTGGTGTCTTTGTGTTTTTGCTTCCGATTACACTATAATTAACAATTTGATTCTTGTTAGTTAAATTTATACAATTCGGACGGCATACATATCTTCACCTTGTATGCTCATTTCAACGTTCTTCACTTTGGTCTTTTGCTTCTAGTTTTGTGCCTATCTTCTTTGTTAAGTATTTTCATTGCATTCTTTTACTATAATTTGCTGCTTGTGAACTATTTTGACTTGAGTTTGAGTTCTGCAGTGCAATTGAAGACAGCAAGCTTGAGTGGTAAAAGGCTTGAGAGTGTGAGCTTAAAGGAGGGTAAAAGCCAAATTTGAGCGACACACGAGTGGAGTGTCACTTCTTTGAGTGTAAACACGTGAGGGAGTGTAGTGAGGCTAGTTTATTTAACATCTTTTGCAGGTAAAGCACCATGACTGACGAATCTAGTAAGAAGGAGATGTCTATAGAACAGGTTGTGTTTGCTATACAAGAAATGCAAGGTACCCTTGAGAATTTGTTGAGGGAAAGAGTGGACGTTAAAGAGAGGTTGGATAAATTAGAAGGGGGAACATCCAACAACTCAAGGAGGACAGCTAGGAGGGGAAGATGGATTAATGAGCGAGAGAAGGTTGATCAAGGCGATTGGGATGAAGATGATGAAGTTCATTCCATGAGGGGTAGAGTGAGAAGAGAAGATAAAGTGGACAGCAACATCAATGCCATCAAGATGAACATTCCATCCTTTAAAGGTAGGAATGATGCTGAAGTGTATTTAGAATGGGAAAGGAAGGTGGACATGATTTTTGCTTGTCATAACTATTCTGAAGAGAAGAAAGTAAGGATAGCAGCAGTGGAGTTTAGTGATTATGCGCTGGTTTGGTGGAATGAGTTAGTTAAAAGTAGAAGGAGGAATGGGGATCCGCCTATCTCTACTTGGGAAGAAATGAAGAGAGTAATGAAGAGGAGGTTTGTACCATCCTACTACTATAGAGAGTTGCACCAGCAATTACATAGGCTCACTCAATGAGCTAGAACAGTGGAGGATTATCACAAGGAAATGGAAATGCTCATGATTAAAGCCAATATAGAAGAGGAAGAAGAGGTTATTATGGCTCGGTTCATGGGAGGATTGAATAGGGAAATTGCTGATGTGGTGGACTTACAACATTATGGAGTAATGGAGGACCTAGTAAATATTGCCATGAAAGTGGAGAGGCAACAAAAGCAAAGGAGGACAGCAAGGTTATTTTCAAATTCCCACAACAAGAGTTGTTCAAACTGGAGCAAAAATGAAGATTTTAAAAATATGGAATTGCAGTTTAAACAACTTTCTGGACTAATAAGTACGTATAGGAGACAAGAGGAAAGAAAGAAAGAAGAGGAAGTCATTGTCGACGAAATTGTTTGTGAAGCTGAAAGAGATGGTATAGACTTATATGTTGATGAAGTTGTAAATGGTGAAGAAATAAGTGGATGTGATGAAGATGTTGTTTTGAGTGAAAAGGAAAACATAATTAAAAGAGAAGATGTTGCTTTGAGTGAACAGAAGGATGTTTGTGTAATTGAGATAGAAGATCAGCATGTTATAATTGACCCTACAGTTCTTAAGGAGGTTGAATTGAACGTGGAAAGTGAAGATAATAATGATCAGAATGAAAAGATTATATTAAGGACTAACCATGTTTTGCCTAGTTTTCATGTTAAATTGCAGGAACATGATGAGTCCTCAGCTGAAGAAGCATTCATTTTATTTCCACCTATTCAGAAGATCTTATATGAAGATGAATTTATTCTACAAGTGTCAATTCCCAACTTGAACAAGACGAAGATTCGAGGATGAATCTTTTCTAAAGAGGGAGGGAATGATGCGTGCACAGGGGGGTCAACATTTCAAGATTATAAACAATGGAAGTTCATATTCATGGAGATCAAATTTGGAGAAGTTAAAGAAGGCTTGAAGGAAGTCCGTGGGCCAAATTTATGAAGAAGCCAAATTGAAGATGGACATGTGCTAGTCATGTGATGACTTAACATGTGCAGGTCATGTGACACTTGACATGTGCCGATCATATGACCTTGACATGTGCTATGCATGTGAGCCAGAGCATGTGCAATGCATGTGCTAATTGGTGGATTAAGGGGCTGATTTATTTGGGCTTTTAGTTTAGGCTTTTATTTATTATTTTTATTTGATTATTTGTAATATGCTAGGCCTTTTGGGCTTATTTAAGTGAGATGGGCTTTAATTAGCTTGGGCTCATTTAATTAGCTATTTTTAGGCTTTTTGGGCTGAATTTTAAGTTAATTAGTGTGGGCTTTAGTTATCTTAGTGTAAAGCCCATGTTTTAAGGCCTATTTGATTAATTAGGGTTTTTATTAGCTTAAGTGAGTATAAATACTCCTCAAAAACGAATTTGTAATTCAGACTTGGAGATTATGATATTTTGAGACTTTTATTTGGCTTGGCCAAATTCTTCATTGGAGAGGATTGTTTGTCTTCTTCTTTTGCATCAAAAACTTTAATTCTTATCAAGGTAAATACTTTGTGGCGAATTCTGTTCTTGTGTTTTAAATCAATCTATTATAAGCGTTTCCATTCACATAGTTATTTGGGGGTTCTTTAGATTGGGGGTTTATTCTTGTTCATGTTCATGCCATATTGTATGTTCAAGGGGTTTCGGGTTCTTTAGCCCTGGGGTTCCGCATCACTCGTGATCGGTGTGAATGACAAACTCCTTGGGTAGGAGGTAATGCTGCCACACATCCAATGCTCTCACCAAGGCATAAAGCTCCTTGTCATAGGTTGAATAATTGAGCTGGGCTCCATGAAGCTTCTCACTAAAATATGCTACTGGTTTCTTTTCTTGCATTAGAACAGCCCCAATACCTATATCAGAAGCATCACACTCAATTTCAAAAGTCTTATCAAAATTAGGCAAAGATAAAATAGGAGCAGAACACAACTTCCCTTTCAATTTTTCAAAAGCTTTTTGCTGTGCTTCTCCCCACTTAAACCCAACTTCTTTTTTGATTATTTCTATAAGTGGTGCAGCAACAGAAGAGAAATCCTGCACAAAACGCCTATAAAAACTTGCTAAGCCATGAAAGCTCCTCACATCCGAAATGGACTTAGGCGTGGGCCAATCTCTAATCGCCTTCACTTTCTCTTCATCTACTTCAATACCCTGTGCACTCACCACAAAACCAAGAAAAACAAGTCTATCTATACAAAATGTGCACTTCTTAAGTTTAGAATACAATTTTTCATGCCTCAAAGTTTGCAAAACTAACTTAACATGCTCAGTATGTTCATCAAAAGACTTGTTGTAAATGAGTATATCATCAAAGTAAACAACAACAAACTTTCCTAAATATGCACGCAATACATGGTTCATAAGTCTCATAAATGTGCTAGGGGCATTAGATAGCCCAAATGGCATGACTAACCACTCATACAAACCATATTTAGTTTTGAAAGCTGTTTTCCATTCATCACCAGGTTTCATTCTTATTTGATGATATCCACTCATTAAATCAATCTTAGTAAAAAAACACAGCACCACACAATTCATCTAACATATCATCAAGCCTAGGAATAGGATGTCTATACTTTACAGTGATTTTGTTGACTGCACGACAATCAACACACATCCTCCAAGTTCCATCCTTCTTAGGCACCAATAGAACGGGTACTACGCAAGGACTCAGACTCTCCCTAATCAAACCCTTCTCCATGAGTTCTTCCACTTGCCTTTGCATTTCCTTAGTTTCCTTAGGATTGCTTCTATAGGCTGGTCGGTTAGGAATGGTTGATCCAGGTATGAAATCAATCTGATTTTCTATCCCTCTCAAAGGTGGTAATCCATCTGGCAGCTCATCAGGAAAGACATCTGAATATTCCTGCAATAAAGACACAAAACTAGAAGGCAAAGATTCATGGTCAATGTCAGTGTCAGAAAACAAAATCTCTTTGTAAGTTACAAGGATCAATGGCTGCCCTATTGCTAAAGCACTCTTAAACTCTCTTGCCCTTACATAAAAATTCTGTTTTTTTCTCCCACCTTTCTTGTTTTCACTCACCAATGGGCCATTTATTTGTTTTGTTTCTTTTCAGGCCTGTTTTCCCCCTTTTCTTTCTTTTTTCTCTCTTAATTTCACTCACCTCTTCTCTCTTGGCCAAAGCCTCTCTCTCCCTCTCAACTAATTTCTTTTGATCTTCAAACACTTATTTAGGAGATAACGGTGTCAAAGTCACTTTTGTACCTTCATAAGAAAAAGAATAACGGTTAGTGTACCCATTATGCAAAACATGTCTATCAAATTGCCAAGGCCTTCCCAAAAGTAAATGGCCTGCATGCATAGGTACCACATCACAAACCACCTCATCCTTATACCTCCCAATAGAAAATGGCACTCTTACTTGCCTTGTTACCTTGACCTCCCCACTGTCATTCAACCATTGTAATTTATAAGGTCTAGGATGCTTTTCACATACCAAATTCAGCTTATCAACCATATTCACACTAGCTACATCGGTGCAACTACCTCCATCAACAATAAGTGTGCACACCCTTCCATTAATTAAACACTTAGTGTGAAATATGTTTTCTCTTTGTTCTAGGCTCTCTTCCTTAACATTCAAATTCAAAGCTCGCCTAGCCACTAAAGACTTCCCACTTTCAGCAACCAATAACTCTCCATCACTATCACAATCACTATAATCTTCCAAAGGTGGCATCTCATCTTCACTATGGTCTGATTCAGAAACAATTTCCCCATCATCCCTAGCTATTATCACCCTTTTATTAGGACAATCACGTGCCATATGCCCCTTCCCCAAGCATTTAAAGCATTTAATCTCTCTACTAGGAGTTGGAGTATTAGGGTTACCTTTTACAACCTTAGATGGTGATTGGACAGCCCTTGCATCTTTGAAACCCGAATCTGCCCCATAAGGTTTGGATCTCCTAAAGTCTCTTCTATCCTCCCCTTTGGTCCATCTAGATCCCAAACTATCCCTTGAGCTGTTGCTGGTTCGGTTGAAGCTCCTACTCTTCTTCTGTTTCTCAATTTTCATTGCCATATTCAACATTTCCTCCATGGAGTCATATCTATGAAGCTCAATGACATCAGCAATCTCCTTATTCAATCCACCTAAAAACCGAGCCATGGTTACCTCTTCATCTTCCTCAATGTTAGTTCTAACCATGCACATTTCCATTTCTTTATGGTAGTCCTCTACTGATCTACCCCCTTGCACTAACCTATGCAACTTCTGATGTAGCTCCCTAAAGTAATGTGAAGGCACAAATCTTTTCCTCGTGGCCTCCTTCATATCCTCCCAATTACCAATAGGACGTCTACCCACTTTCCTTCTGCTCAAGTTCAATTGATCCCACCAAAATAAGGCATAATTTGTAAACTCCACAGCTGCTATCTTCACTTTCTTCTCCTCAGAATACCTATTACACTCAAAGATCATTTCAACCTTCCTTTCCCATTCTAGGTACTCTTCAGCACTGTTTCTACCTTTAAATGGAGGAATCTTAAGCTTAATGTTACCTAAATTCCCATCTAATCTCCCACTTGTCTCTTCTTCATCTAAGTCTTCTATGTCAGCCCTTACATTTTCATCAGTCCATCTATCTCTCCTAGCTGTCCTCCTAGAATTATTAGATGCACTCACTTCAAATTTCTCCTCCATTCCTTCCATTCTAGCGTTTAACTTCTTGAACTCATTAATGAAGGCCTTGTACATCACTTTCATATCGGGCATGGCTTCGTCCTCCTCATACATTGTTTCCTTTTCTTCTCTTCTTGACATGATTTGAATTCTGCAAAACAGATGTTAGATAATAACCTCACACACTCCCTCACGTGTTTACGCTCAAAGATGCCACTCCTCTCGTGTTTCACTCAATAAGGCTTTTACCCTCTTAATGTACTCGCACACTCTGCCTTTTACCACTCTAATTGCAACTTTAAAATTGCACTTCAGAATTCAATTCACAAACCAAGAATTTGAGTACGTTTTAGAAAGCAAAGAAATAAGCAACTAACAACAAAAGAAAGTTCAAAGCTAGAAAAGAAGACTCTAGACACAATGAAGGTGGTACACGGACAAGACTGGTATACCACTTGATTATATCTAAATTAGAGTATTAGAACAAGCAAAGATACTCTAACAGTGTAAAGGAACAAAAGCAAGCTCAAAACAAAAAAATAAGCAACAAGAATTAAGAAAAAATGACAATTCTGGACAAAATGTATGAATTTGATTCACTATAAAGTAAACCAAATATAGAACCTATATATTCTACCCAGCAAAGCAAGAAATCAACAAAAAGAAAAAATTAAACTAAATAAAGTAGTTTGCATGCAAGACAATTCAATTTAGAGCCAAAATAATGAATAGGTGTATGATGCGGAACCCCAAGGTTAAAGAACCCGAAACACCTTGAACATACACTTTGATTGCAAAGACAAAGAAGACAAAAACCCTCCCTATTGAACCCCCAAACAACACGTGAATGGAAACGCAAATAATTGGAAAATCGAAGAAAATGAAAACGCCACAATCAAGACAATTGATAAGTTATCAAATTCCTCATGCAATAGAAAAGAAAAGCAAGCAATCTCACTAATCTCCCTAAAGAAATTCGGCCAAGCCAAGAAGAGAATACTCTCAAATGTTTAATTGATCAAAAATCTGCAGGTTACAACTTATGTTAGCCTATTTATATGGTGGCTAACCCTAATTACTCTTAAAACCTAAAACAAACCTAAAACAAACCCTACTAAGGCCTTAATCATTCATAGGCCGAAATTGACATGGGCTTTACAAGCTAAATTAAGCCCACAATAAAGAAAATAAACATACTTAAAGGTAAGGGTTAAAGGCTGAATGTGAAAGCCCAAAACAAGACAAAATAAACAATCAAACTAACTAAACTAAGCCCAACAAGAAGCCCACACGCCTAGCCCATTTAAATACAACTTAAGTGAGTCATGTGACTTTTAAATGAGGCACATGACATGTACAATTAAAAGCCCAAAGTTGTATAAGCCCTTGATGGCTTAAATTGACCCAATTCCTTCACTTGCTTCCAGAAGGCTAAGTACTTTCATTTGGCCTTCAAGCTCTCCAGAACATTTCTCAATAGCCTCTTCATGAATTTCTTGAGTGACAAAAGCCTGAACAAAAGATGTCATAGCCATCTTTAGCTTCTGAGCACGTCCTCTCGTTATTGGACCACTAGGCATCTTCAAATGATCTTTGATGGTTGGTGGATCCGTATCAGTGTATCAAGCTCTAATTAATGTGTCAAGTTGTGTGCAAAATGATGGCAAAATGGTGTAAAAATGATGGCAAAATGGTAGGTAAATGATGGCAAAATGGTAGGCAAATGATGGTAAAATGGTGCAAAATGGTAGGCAAATGATGGTAAGATGGTAGAAAAAAATGATGGCAAAATGATACCAAAATGGTGTAAAAATGACAGCAAAAATGGTACCAAAATGTTACCAAAAATGGATAGCAAATGATAGAAAAATGTTACCAAAAATGATAAGCAAATGGTAGCACAAATGAATCCTTATCCGAATTGGATAATAATAATCAAAGGTGGTTTAGGATTAAGTTTTCCTATTCCCAAAACAGATAGGATTAATTTTTCCTATCTCTATTATGAAAAGGATTAATTGCTGCCCCTAATCCTCAAGCACTTAGGATTAAGTTTTTCCACCTATTAAAGGATTTGGATTTTCCCTTATTGCTACATAAATACCCCTTGGCCGAATTTACTCCCTACCCTTTTCTCCACACGCAAAGTTCTTCTTTATTTCTCTTCTTTCACGTTTTTTTTTCTTTTTTTTTCTCCTTTTTTTTTAATGAAATAAATAACAACCAAACTACAACTACCAAACTTCACAAGCCCAAAGTGATCAGAACTCAAATTCGGTTTTCTACCCTTTGTTTTTTTTTCAAAACGCAAAACTTCAAGGTGCAAAACGGAGGCTTAAACGTCGTTTTTAAGGGCTGAAAATTGCAATTACATAGGGCAAAGCCCAAGTAACGATTATAGAGCACGAAATTCCCTTTCCGAAAATATCTTATAATAGCAAATCCGACACCCGAGTCAAAAGTTATGGCTTTTCGAAATTTCTATTTTTTTTTTCAAAACAGCAAACTAATCTCTCATGGTCCTACAAGGATTCGGATTCAAGCTAAGGATGTTCAAGATTTCGGTTCAAGGCTATTTCACGAATTCAAGGTAAAGGTAAGAAAAGAAAAGGCTAATTTAAACACACAAAACACAATTAACTAAGAAACTTAATGCAACCTAATTCGGCATAAACAAGAAAAGAATTCAAAGAAAATAAAACACAAACCTAACACTAAGATAAATAGGAATTTACCTTAACTTTGGCTCTGATACCAAATGATGCGGAACCCAATAGCTAACGAGTTACAAACCCACACATACAATTCGAATAGCAAACCAAATCAGATAAACACCCTCCCTATTGAACCCCCAAACAACTTGTGAATGGAAACGCAAATAATCGGGAATTAAAGAACCTGAAAAATGCCACAATCAAACAATTGATAAGTTAATCAAATTCTTCATGCAATAGAAAAGAAAGCAATTCACTCTCAATCTAAGCAAGATAATTCGGCTATGCCAATGAATATCATCCAAAATCTGAAATTCTTAACATAACATGTTCTATTTATAGGGTGGCTAACCCTAGCTAGCAAATAACCTAAAACAAACCCTAATGAGGCCTTAAACATGGTGTGGCCGAATTGTCCATGGGCTTTACAAGATAAATTAAGCCCAAACTAAAGAATTAAACACACTTAAAATAAGCCCAAAAGAAAGACTAATTAAAACCCAAAATAACTTAACTAAACCCAATCTAAGAAGCCCAAAACGTCTAGCCCATTAAGTCACTAATTAAATGAGTCATGTGACTTTTAAATGAAGCACATGACTTGTACAAATAAAGCCCAAAGTTGTATAAACCCAAAAATGACTTAAGTTGGCCCAATTTCACTAGAAGCTTCCAAAAGGCTAAGTACTTTGTGAAAGCCTCCTTCAAGCTCTTTATAACACTTCTTAAAGGAATCTTCATGTAGTTCTTGAGTAACAAAGCCTTGAACATAGGTTGTCATAGCCATCTTCAGCTTCTTAGCTCTCCCTCTTGTGATTGGACCACTAGGCACCTTCAAAGGGTCTTTAATGGTTGGATGATCCGTATCAGAAGGTTGTATTAAAGACTAACTATGTTTTATCCAGTGATTTTGTTAGCTTCCAGGACATGATGATTTCTTTTCTGAAAAAGTATTCATATTATTTCCACCTGTTTACAAGATCATCTATGAAGATCAATATATTCCACAAGCTTCAATTCCCAACTTGAATAAGATGAAGATTCGAGGACGAATCTCTTCTAAAGAGGGAGGTGATGATGCGTGCATGTGGGGGTTAACCCATCATGGAAATCCTACACGGACCAAATTGTAGAAATTATGGAAAGTTAAGAGATATTGAGGCCGAATGGCATCGATGCCAATCCAATAAGGCCGAATGCATAAGATGGACTTCAATTATGTTTGTCATGTGCAAGTCATGTGATGTATGAAGTATGTGTTTAATTAATGGACTTAAAGGCTATTTTGGTTTGGGCTTTTTATTAGAGCCTTAACTAATGTTTTAATCAAGACTATATGATTTTAATAAGCCTTAAAACATGTGGCCTTTGTTTATTAGGGTCAGATTAGGTTTATTTTATGTAATAAAGCTTAAATTACTGTTTGGGGCTTAATTAGTGGATTAGGGCAACATTGGGCTTAAGTAGCTTTTAAGTTAAGTTAAATGTAATAAGTTTAGCTTAGCTTAGCTTTAATGGGCTGGATGAAATTACAAGTGAGCCCATTCATTTGGTCTTGTTTTTTACTATTTCAAGTAGAAAAAGGCCTAATTTCCATTCCTAACTTACATGGGAATTTGGCCTACTTTTCTAATTAGTGTTTAGGTTATTTAGGAGGCTATAAATACCTTATAATAAGCATTGTAATGGAAACTTTTTGAGATTTTAATATATTTCTTTGGCTTGGCCGAAATTCCTTGAGGAGTGAGCTTTATGCTTGTCTTCTTCTATTGCATCAAGAATAAATTCTTATCAAGGTAAACTCTTGTGGCAAATTCTATTCTTGTTTTAAATCAACCTTATTAAATGTGTTTCCATTCACATAGTTGATTGGGGGTTCAATAGGGTTGGGGGTTTTTTCTTATTCATGTTCATGCCATATTGTATGTTCAAGGGGTTTCAGGTTCTTTAGCCTTAGGGTTCCACATCATACCATGAGAATCCTTACATGGATAATAAATCTATATTAATAACGAATCTCTATGTAACAGTGGTGCAAGTATCCTCAGATTGAGATCACCAAAGTTATCTTAAGTAGTGAGTTGTATGTATACTTTGACTCCATGAATGCTTACCTTCATCGAGGGGTGAACATAGTTAGGAGGTTGGGTATATCATGAGCTACTTGAAGATAGTTGAGTGATCAATAAAGGATTTACCATCCTAGATTTATTAAAGAAGTTATCTCACATTTTCTATAATACCCTTTTCTCAGAGAATCTCTGGCCAGAGTGGGATGCCAAGTTGGATGAGTTCTACAAGGGGTATTTTGGGAACAATGGTTAAATTATTAGAACAACTATATTTAGGTTTATATGAGTTGACAAAATTCATACTCAAAATCAAAATGAGATAAAGTAAGGTGAAATGAGTAATTGCACGTTAACTATTAAATGGAAAGGTTTAGTAAAAATCACTTAACTTTTCTATCACTTGGATAATCATGATGCTTGGCTAGAGGCCTCTCATGATTTGTACATGAACATGAGTATAAATATTAATTAGAGGATGAATATAATGATTTAAAAAGTTTAAATTATGTAATTCATTAATTGCAAATATGTTTGTACTACCAAGTAGACTAGAAAATCCAATTGGTCACACACCTATAGGGAAAGGGTATAATGGTAAAATGATAGAAGTAATAATATTTAATATTATAATGGACAGAGGAAATAAAGAAAGGAACAATTAATTAAAGTTAATTGTTTATGCACAGAAAAGTCCACAAAGCTTTCTACGTTAATCTGTAATAATAGACCAGACTAGTCTATTTTAATCTAGAATAAAATATTATTAGACTTTAAGTATTGTAAGATTGAAATAATAATATTGGATCAATTGGAGAATTTTTTTTTTAAAAAAATGCCTAAAATGAAAGTCATCTGCGCAGAAGCCCACTAGGATTGGTTTTTGCAACGAAAGCATACAGAAGGCCTTAATGGCCTAAATTTTAAGCCATGTCAAATTAAATATGACCCATAAGTGTTATGGACCGTATATATTTAATTTAGTAGGATTTGGAATCCATTTTGGTAATTAAGCCAATTTAATTAATTAATTGAGAGTTAATTATAAATTAATTCTCAGGCCTTTTTAGAGTTTTAATCCCATTAGAAATATGCTTTTAATTTAGAGTATAAAAGCAGTAATTTAGTGGGAGTTGAACTGAACAACTAAAGAATTAGATTCCTCCTTATTCTCTTCCTATTCTTGCCAAAATTACTCTCTCTAATGCACAAAGATTTCAACTACCTAGTCACCCATTTTTTGGTTCATTTAATCTTTCTCAGGTATGGATTAGCATTAGAGGTGTTTGTCACTGGACAATGTGGTTTACGACAATCCAATGCGAAGTAAAATCAATTGTTCAACAAAACTCAACAAGTGATTTTTCTAAGCTAAATAGAATTTGTAATTTCATGGCAAGATCCTTATTAGTATGGTTAAAATTTTAAAATTCCACTATGTATGTGATGCATGTAACCATAGCTAAACCTAACAGTTTCATATTGTATGACAATATATGAAGTATTGATAAGAATTATAAGTGCTTAAAGAGAGTATATGTATATGTGAACAAGTTTGGACGATTGGTCATAGAGTAATACACACACACACACACACACACACACATATACTTGTAAATGTGTTTGATGTAGTGATGATTAAAGTAAATATATGTACATATTTGATATATATACAATTATATTAATTACAAGCACATGTTATGCATATATATGAGTACATATTTTGATTATATTATTATACTTGAGTATATATTGATATATTAAAGAATTAAAGGATGAAAAAAATTATGATAAGAGAAATATCATTACAGTTGGCTGCTTATTTGTCTTGGTTGTGGAAAGATATGCATGCATATAGGGTTATCGTGCAGCTGCTACATGTTTGACACCCATAGCGTCCACATCAACACTAAAATGTCTATATATATTTCATACCTTTGGGTATTTATATGTACAAGTCTAATACTTTTGTGTATTTATACATTTCATACCTTTAGGTATTTATATGTTTCATACCTTTGGGTATTTACTGTACCACACCCATTATCCACACCCGTAGAAAAGTGCAAGCTGATTACAAAAAGTAATTGAATTGCTATAAATGAAAGAAATGATATGGAAACAGACGGATTGTGTTATATGATACTTGTCTATGAAAGTATGGATTATATATGTTATTGTGTAATATATGAATGTCACAACTGAACATGTTTATAAGTGTTACACTCACTCTGACTATGCATTGGCAAATTTTATATTTGTATTCTATAATTTGTACTGTAATCGGCTGATTCAATTTTGTCTATTGAATTTTGCTTTTAAAATAAAATTTAAATTAGATAATTAAAACTGGAAAATTAGTTGTAAATGTTATAATGTTACACATAGTGTATTTCTAAATCTAGATTAAAATATGTCTGGTAATATGTAATTTTGTTATATGAATTTTGATTCGTACTTTAACATGAAATGATAATTATGAGGGAAAGGACACACGAAATGGTAAACTAAGTAAAGGTATTCTGTAACACCCCGTTTCCCATCCTAGTAGTTTGAGCCATTTTGTATATGTATGTGTATTTTTAGCATGTGTTATTTAATTTGAGTTTTATGCAAGTTTTGGGTATTGTTAGAGTGTAGTGGTATGTATTGAGTTAATGTGTGAGTTTGCGTGGCTACACTTGGGTGTAATGTGGTAGATGGTTGTAGGGTGTGATTGGTTAAATTTCACCAATGGGTTGATGCCATGTGGCAAGTGAGGGAGGCTATATAAGCCAAGGAGAGAGAAAGAGAGGCAGCTGTCCCTTGCCCCTCTCCCGTTCTCTTCTCCCCTCATGCCAATTCTTCTTCTTTCTCTTTTTCCTCTTTGTTCTTCTTGATTCATCTTCTTGTGGCCTCAATAATTGGTGGGATTTAGCAATTCTTGAGTCTATTTGGTAAGTTTTAGTTAGTTTCTTCTTCTTGTTCATCTTTACTTTGATTTTGCTAGTGTATGTTTATAGTTAGGATTTTTGAGTTTTGTGTGATTGTGGATGTTCTTGATCAGAAATGCCCCCTAGAGAACCCAAGGGTAAGGAGAAGGCTCGTGGAAGTGGAGCCCCTTGATTAGGAGCAAAGGAGATCAAGGTTGGGAATTTATGATTTTGGTGTGTTATTTGATTGTATTGGTTTTGAGTTGATTTTCTGAAAATTTATGAGGTTTAAGTTGCTTAAGTTTGTCTAAATGTTATGGGTTTTGAGTAATTTTGGTTGAGATGCTTTGGATGTGGAGTATTGAACCAAAATATGATTTTGATTGAAGTTTTGAAGTAGAATTTCTGGTTTGTTTAATTAAAGATTTTGATTGTGTTAATTGAATCATTTAATGGTAATTTTTTGATACAAAAGTTGGGTTTTATGTTGTTTATGATGATTTGAAACTTTAATTTGAGTTGTGTTGAGGTTTGGGTTAAATTGGAGGTTTGGGTAAAATTTTGGAGGAGATGAATTTCTACAGATTTGCTGGAGAACAGGAAAACGTGACCCTGTCGCGAGCGCGATGTCTGTCGCGAGCGCGATGTCTGTCGCGAGCGCGATAGAGCTTGATGATTCCATCATCTCGCGGGTGACCGAGCTCTATTCTGCCAAGCAGTAGCCGCACGTGCATGCTGTCATGAGCGTGATAGAATGCGCGATGCCGAGCTGAGGTTGGGCAGCGCTATCGCCAGCACGCGTGCGAGTGCGCGATCGTGATAGCAATGTCGGGCACGTTCTATCGCGAGCGTGACAGAAGCCGATTTGTTCCTTTGCACGCGAGCGCAAGGCCTGTTGCGAGTGCGGCACTCAGGGAGCTTTGCCCCTGTCGTGAGTGCGATAGCAGTCGCGAGCGTGACACCTCCTACTTTTCAAAACAGGATTTCTGTTGTGCTTTCGATATTTATTTTCCAAACTTGTGATGTTTTTAGACTTATGCATGAATGATTTTATGAACAATATGAATATGATTGGATGATTTATGCATGGCCTTCAAGTGTCAAATTAAAGGATAGTTAGGCATGCCTAATAGAGTTCAGTAGCTGCAGCCCCAATGCGTTCCAGGCCCTGATCAGGTCCCCATTTGGATCCTCGCGATCCTCAATGTGTTCGGATCTTGTTTAGGATCCTCTAATGTGAAAACGTTTTGAATGAGAAAATTTAAGATGTTGCTTTTCGATTGTACCCTCAGGTACCCCAATGTGTTCACTCATTATTTGCTATTGTGAGTCAGTAGGCATTTGTTTTGTTGTGATTATGAGTATGTGAAATCAATTTGACATATATATATTTTGATTATGAGCTTTTGAACATAATTGATGATGATTAAGCTGTGATTTAATTATATATGATTATAAGCATGTGCCATGTTGTATGTGTTCTATCTTAACGACCATTGTGAATGGCCGTTCATATTATTGTGTGTTTTTCCCACTAAGCATTATCGCTTAGCACAGGTGTTTCATCCATGTAGGTGCGAAAGGAGTCGAGTTTTTAGGAGAGTCTCCGCAGGTCAAGACAACACAGAAGGATCGAAGTGCTATTGCTTAGTTTTGTATTTAGGCTCTTTTTGTAATATTTTGGACTCTTATATTGTATTCATTCTTTTGCAATGCTTCCGCTTTGTATTTTAGAAGATGGAATTTTTGTAATATCAGTTATGTACATTATATTTTTGTAATGACCCTTTAATATCTATGAATGATCTTCGAGTTCTCAAGTTTTAATTTCTTCTGTTATTTCAATATTTGTATATGTATATTGTATTGCCTTGTTTGGTGACACCCTTGTCCATACGGGTTCTCACTCCCTTCGAGGATGAGTTCTCCTACGTATGGGTAAGGGGCGTTACATATTCTATGTATTTACATAACTTCTAAGAAATTATAAATGTGATTTTTGTATTATGGATGGTTTGGATGTATGTATTTTGTATAATACGTGTAATACCCCTTATCCGTACGTAATGAACTTCAGCTCCTTAAAAAATGAGTCACTACAACAGGTGAGGGCTGTCACACTCAAATTATGCTAACAGAGAAACTCAAGCATTGACTTACACGCATGCATAATGACCAGATTAGGAACTATAAAATTTCTTTCGTCAAATTCAGGCATACATTTCTATTAACCAATTACTTGAAAAAAGCGATTACCATAATGAGCACCTTTTATTATATCTGTTGTAAACTTACATAATTTACATGATTAAAATACATATATATAACTTAATACAACCCCGCATATTACAAATTATAAACAAAAGAAACCTACACAAAAAAAGCTCGTCCTATTGTACTAGCACTGGAGAAATGTAGGGCTGTCCTTTAAGGATCACTAATCTTCTGTACCTACATGGACAAACACCCTGCTAAGCACAACCGTTTAGTGGGAAAAAAACATGCAATAGACAACCACTCACAGTGGTTATCAATATGTACATAAGCATATGTGATGCAATTACAAATAATAAGAGCAGTGGAAATAGTAAATACACCATTGTACATCAACATAAAGTTTAGAGACACTAAACACATATACAGATATTTCACAAATATGCCATTATATTTCTTATTACTTCCATAAGTCAAAGTTGCCTGCATTACAAAGTGGTGGATAACGGGTTATAACGCATAGGTGCCCGAAGGTACAGTTCCATATTTAAATTCATATGCATAAGGATTTAAGCAAGATCCAAAACACATAGGGATCCAACAGGACCTGAGATGCATAGGGACCTCAATGGGGTCCGAACACGTAAGTTGCAGCAAAAGACCCTGTAGGCATTCCTATCTATCCATCACCCATCTTTTACAGGTTATCAAATCATTTCATTCATTTTTTCAAAGCCAATAATATCCGTATAGAATTCCATTTAAAAAAAGAAATGCATTAATTAGGCCTTAATAACAATATTTAAATCATATGAGATGATTTATAGCATTTAATTATGCACAGAACAGATAATATAATTAAATATTCAAACAGAAATGAGCGACGGCCAGGCCTTATGATCGACAGCGATCGGTTATTCACTCATACCTGCCCCTGGTGAGCCACACCCTAAGGATGGCCGCCACTTCGCTTTGACTCGTCCCTAGCACTCCATGCCTGAGGGATGGCTGTCGGTTAAGGTGTGCGCCGTCCCTTAGAAGGATACCCTTGAGGGATGGCCACGCCACATCACGCGCATCCTTCCTTGGAAGAATCTCACTCAAGGGACAACCGTCAGTCATGATGGATGCCCTTCGCTCCCGCAAAAATGCTGAGGACAGCAGAACTGATTTCCTCCTTTTGAGACTAAGATTCATCCTTTTAAAATAGAATGCAAGGTTCACTTGCAGAGCTAAAAACACTAGATTAAGCCCATTTTTAGCTAAAGTGACCTTCATAACAATTAATCCCCTAGATGTTAACTTTCAGGTCATTTGGAGTTAAAACCAGAAATATATGGCCTTAGAAACCCAAACTGCTCCAAAGACCCTATTCCAGAAAAAAAAAAAAAAGCTGCTATTTTGTGCAATTTTGAAGGCCTTAGAGTCAAAAATAAATTATAACTATTTCTAGACATTTGTAGGCATAGATGTCCCAATTTACTCCTGAAACAGAATTCCTTTTTCACACATAATCTTATCCAAATCAACTTAATTCTCACAATCCATCACACATCCTCAACTCAAATCAACTCAACATCATCAAAAGTATCTCAATTTAAGTAATTAAACAAAATACACATGAAATTCAACAAAATTCCCAAACCTTCTTCTTGGCTTATTTCAAGCTCAATTAGCTCTTTCTTCTTCTACTTTCTCCTTGCCTTTAGCTCCACTTGGTTTTTTCACTACAAATCAATCAAAAGCCATCATTACCATACTAAACTCTTGACTCATAATTACAAAAATTCCATGAGTAGAAGGAGAAAACCCAACCATTACTTACATCTTTAGCTTGCACAAACACTAAAACTCAACTAGCTAACTTGAGTGACAATTGAGGCAGTCAAATTAATGGGAGATTGGATGGCTTAAAGGTGGAAGAAGAGGAAGAAGAAGATGGCGAAATTTGGGAGGAGAGAGGAGGCCGAAATTATCCTTTCCCACCAACCCCAAAGTCTTCAAGTCATCCTCATCCTTCTTCCTTTACTTCTCATCCACACATTTATCACTCAATGATTGGCTCTCCTTCCTAATTACTTCTTTAATCCTTTAATGCCTTATAAATCATGCATTAATCTCTTAATAAACTTAATTTATACATTAGTATATGGAATAATCCATTTAATGCAATTTAATCCATAAGATTCAATGACAATTTTAATTCTAACAATTTACTTAATACCGCATATATCCCGAACACATTCACTTAACTAAATACTCACTTAGGCCACTCTCATGCCCCTAATGGCATGCAAAATGACTAGGGTATAAGTTGGGACCTTACATTATGTGTTGATTTAGTGTTCATACATACGTAGTTTTATAGCCATTTTAATCCTGCATTATTAGATGTACACATTAACTTATGACCTAAATTATGCATGCAAATATAAGAAACATGAAGAAGTAAATCAGTATAGATTTAAAATTTTATGTAAATTGTTTAGAAACATGAAATGGAGTTTTAAAGTGAAAAATTATATTTTGCATAATATGCGATATTGTTGTGAATAGGCATGCTTATGATCGACATTACTATATTCTATGCAAAGCTGCATGTTTAAATATGCATATATTTTTTATAACTTATGTGAGAGGTCATCCACATTTTATATTTTCCCTACTAAGATAGTAAGCTTAGCACTGTTTTTATCTGTGCAGGATCAGGTGAAAGTAACTAGTAATAGGGATAAAGTAACGGCCCAAAATCTACCCTAGTAGTATGTTGGCTTGATTAGGGTAGTTGGGTGAATTTAATAGTGAGTTTGCTAACTTGGACTTAAGTGTAATTGAGAAATCAAGGACCTAATTGTATAAGGTAAATAACTTTAAGTGGCCAATTTGTAAATGTGCATGTTTGAGTTAAGTGGGTTGATTTGCATTAATATGGATTAATTAAGTCAAAGAAATCAAATTTAAGAGTGAGTGGGAGTTGGTGTAGTGGAAATCCAGGTGTCCTTTTCTCCTTGTGCCACATCAGCATTTTACATGCAATATTTATAGCTTAGATGGAAGAGAAATTCCCCATTTCCTGCATGTGAACTTCGGCCACTTCCTCCTTCATCTCTTCTTGTTCTTCTTCTTTTTCTTTAGTTGGAATTCTTCTAATTTTTGTTGATTTAGTAAAGAGGTGTTTGCATGTGTGGTTTAATCATCTAGTCAAAGTAAGAGGTTGAGATAGTTTGATCATCTTCTTCTTCTCCTTTTCTTTTAATTTGAGATGGAAGTAATCCCTTTGTTCCCCATTTCTAGAATTTGATTGTGCATGTGGTGGTGGATATGAGAAAAGAGAAGGGAAAGAAGAGGGTTGACTAGCAAGGTGGCAAGTGAGCATATTGGAGCTAAGGAAATTGAGGTTTGGAAAATTTGTGTAATATTGCATTTTGATGTTTAATTTCTTATTTTAAAGTATCGATGGAATATTTGTGTTGAATTGTTGTGATAGATTTGGTAGATTTGATAATTTGGGCATGTTGAGTTTCTAGGGGAAACTCTACTTAAATTTAGTTTTACCTTTATTGATTATTTTTGTCATAATTCAAGTTCCATATTGAATTAAACTAGCTCCATTAGAAAGCTAATACACATATCTTTAAATTTTTTAGAAATATCCATGACCAAATTCTGGCTCAAAGACCCTTATTAATGGCCAAAAGTTAGGTGTCTCTATTTTGGAGGGTGCATTAGAATAGTATAGGTTGTTTAGATCCTTTCTGACATTTTAGAAGTCCAAATTACCTGAAATTTGTCCCATTGGAAACTTAAAATCCTAGGGAACAATTTTTAATGAGGACATTTTGTCTAAAAATGATGTTTAGATATTGGTTTAAGTGGTTCAAGTTTGAGATGAAAACCAGTCTTGATATTCTGTTGTGTGGGACTTAGTGGATGCTTCTGTCACGAGCACAACCATGGTTGCGAGCGCAATAGAATATGATATTTGATGGCTTTGGGACCCCAAGGCTAGTACAAATCATTGCCCACCAATGCCTTTCCCTATTTTGTATATTTTGGCGAGTTTTTCCTTTTGAAACACACCTGAACTTCACTAAAACTTTTCGGAACTTATTCGACATATGTTTAGAGTCATAAAAAGAGAAATTGAATGGTTACCACTTAGGAATACATGTGACTAAGGTTATAAATATATGAATTACTAAGGTACTTAAAGTGTAACTAAATTCTATAGGAGGGCTTTTGGAACAAGTGGCATTTCACTGGCCATAACTCCTTAATTTCAAGTCCAATTGTAATGAGATTTGTTCCATGGAATGTTAGCATATAGATAAACATTTGATCTGAAATTCGAGATGGCTGAAAGTGGTGTTATGTTGGTCTTTAGAAGTCACATAGGTAGGAATTAGATAAGTGCTTGAAAGAGGTTAGTGGAATGAAGCTTCATGAAGTTCAACCACTGTCACGAGCGCGACAAATGTCACGGGTGCTACAATGTGCTCTGACGAGTATAGTTGTGAGATTGAGTTCTATCGCGAGCGCGGGCATTGCCGCGAGCGCGACAGAAGGGATTTGCGAGGACTATCGCGAGCACGACAGAGTCTCAAGTTTGGAATCCTTTCTAAATATCCTATTTTGTGTAAATTGTGGTATTGGCCTATGAATAGCTATGCTTATGAAAATTATAGATGTGTTAATTCGTGAGGATATATATAAATATAATGAAGTGTGTGATTGTTAATGAATCATACATGTGTGTATAATATTAAATGACATGTTAATGGCTAACATGATTACATAGAGACTAATAATGTGGCAATCCAGGTGAGCATGTGTCTATATATGTTTATACAATTTGTATGAATTTAATGATGAAGTGTGAGATTGATAATAAGCTATATGCGTATGAAAGTGAATAGTGTTAAGAACTATCTGATATTTGTTTGACACAGTTAGGCAAAGATTTATAACATGTGAGTTCTAATTAAGTAATTGAGTCAGTTGTCTGGCCTGCAAGTCGAGTCATGGATAGATAGGCATACCTATAGGATCTAAAGTGCTGCAGCCAAAAGCGAGTGATTTCTATTAATCAGCCCCGTTTGGGTCAGGGGTAATCCTGGAATAGGTTCCCCAAAAGCGAGTGATTGTGTTTATCTTTATTTAAAGGTATCTACGGATACCAGAATGCGATTGATTATTTCGATACCTACGGGTACTAATGCCATTAATTATTTCAGTACTTATTGATACTAATGCGATTGATTATTTCAGTATCTATGGGTACTAATGCGATTGATTATTTCGGTACCTATGGGTACTAATGCGATTGATTATTTTGGTACCTACGGGTACTAATGCGATTGATTATTTCTGTACCTACGAGTACTAATACAATTGATTGTATCAATATCTAACGATACTAGCTTAAAGGTATCTACGGATATCAGAGTGATAACCCATTATCCACTACTATAGAAGTGCATACAATTTAGAAAATAGTTAACAAACAAGTGATTGATTGACAACTTTGTGTATTATGTGAATTTGTGAATATATATCATTGTTAGGTTAAGGTGCAAGTAATGTGAATTGGTGATTATAATTTCATGAGGATGTGTTCTATATATATATGGGTATTAATAAATATTAATGTATAATGTGGGTTTAATACTTAATGGGTACAAAATGTGATATCAGGCAAGCTATGATTTAACAAACATGATAATGACTATAAACTTTATATGAATTAATGAGCGTGTAATATTGTTAGGGATTGATTATAAGTATACATTAATTGGATTTGTATTCATAATATGTTGAGGGCGTTTATGCATATCATGTACTAATAGTTATTTTGACATATATGAACTTATATATGTGATGCATGTAAAAGATTAGCGTTATGAGTTTGCAATGAATGAATAGAGAGGTACCAAAATGAGCAAATGAATACATGTGAATTCAGGATACAAAAGAAAGAATTATATAATGGCTTAGGGATAATGATAGTTGCCGGTATGTAATTGTAGATGAGTGCACTGATCGGTGCTCAGCAAGTGTACTGAATCGACAAGTAATATAGCGAATATAATTAAAGACCCGCGAATATCGAACCCAAGGGAAAAAGGATTGTCACGTTGAATATCTATGGTTGAGTGAATCTGAGATATCCCCAATTTGTTTGGTGGGAAATTCTAAGCTAAACAAGAAAATAAAATTATAAAATAACAATTAACTACAAAATTGTTCATCAAGAAATTAAACAAGGAAGAATTGGATGCTTAGGAAATTCTATCCTCATAATTGTAATTGAACACAGGTAAATGCATATTAACATGAAATTCTAGACAACCCAACTAAACCCAAGCCTACCATTCCGGATTAAGCTATTCTAATTAATATGCCTACCATTCCGGATTCAACCTATTAATTAGCTTAAGCGCGAGTTACCAAATTCTAGGTCCAAGACAACCTACCATTCCGGATTCAGCTATTTCAAACTCATCTATTCCTCACTATTCTGAACATAATAACATTAATACCCACAAGCCAACCTACCATTCCGGATTCAATTGGAAATATAAATGCCAATATTAAAAGAACAGAGCATTTACACAAGTAACAATTTTCAGATTTAGTTCCAATAATCATCATACATGCATATAAAAAGATTAAGAGAAATAGAAGAAACATGAAAATATTCATTAAACCCAAATATCCAAAATACAATTATGATTCAAGAACTCCTAAGCATAAAGAACTACTCTAACATCAAGAATATAATCATCAAATATAGAAAATTAAAGTTTAGAATACACCCATGATGAGAGAGAAAATAGATCTTAAAACTCCTTCTTCTTCAACCTTGGAATCTCCTTGAATCCCAAAATATAAATCTAAACTAAATTAATCTAAATTATTTAAGAACGGAATTGGAATTTTTTAATTAAATCTAAGCTAATACATAGTAATTAAGAAGAAATAAAACTTAAAAGAAAGAAAAATAAATGATGGCCGCTAAAAAATTAAACCTAAGTCTCCTCCGAAGATGAAGCGGCGTTTTGCTTTTAAAGTCTGACAAAAAGCACAACTATGCTTTGTGAAGCACAGCTATGTTTTTTAGCACATTAGGTTGCGTCGTGTGTGCACAATTTGGTGGAAACGGTGCAACACTGCTGTGCGTTTTGCGAAAGCACAGCTGTGCATTTGGCGTGATCGTGCGCATTGCTACCTTCTCTGCACATGCCTCTTGCTGCGTAACATAGCTGTGTTTTGCATGAAAACACAGCTGTGCCTTCGGTGATTCTCGCTAGCACGGGTGATATAGATCATCCAACCATTAAAGACCCTTTGAAGATGCCTAGTGGTCCAGTCACAAGAGGGAGAGCTAAGAAGCTGAAGATGGCTATGACAACCTATGTGCAAGGCTTTGTTACTCAAGAACTACATGAAGATGCCTTTAAGAAGTGTTATAAAGAGCTTGAAGGAGGCTTTCACAAAGTACTTAGCCTTTTGGAAGCTTCTAGTGAAATTGGGCCAACTTAAGTCATTTTTGGGTTTATACAACTTTGGGCTTTATTTGTACAAGTCATGTGCTTCATTTAAAAGTCACATGACTCATTTAATTAGTGACTTAATGGGCTAGATGTCACACCCCGAACTGGGCCTAGTCGGAATATGCTTGCTCGATCGGAATGAGTGAGGGTAATTCGGTAATTTGTACATGAATAATATGGATAATAAGGATTTATTTGCAAAGAAATTAATTAAATAAGTTAAGTGAAGGAAATATTATGGTGTGCTTGTTGTGTATGGAAGTAGGGTATAAGTGGGTTTTAGGAAATGATTTGGTGTGACTCAAGTATGGTACCTTGAAGATTTTTATTCAAGAAATGTTTGTATGTGGAGTGAGTATGGTGCCAAGGTTGGAATTAGTCAAATATGTATCTTGGATTTAATAGGATTATGACAAGTGGACCTTTAGGATGGTGACAAGTGGCATTTGGGATAAGTTTGACTTAATTAAGGAAAGAGAGAGAGCAAATTTCTGCACTTTCCCCTCTCCTCCTTCACGTGAATTCCCTTTGTTCTTCTTCACTCCCTCTTCTTCTTCATCTCACGCCAGCCCTCTCTCTCTCTTCTTGTAAACCCAAGTTTTGTATAATGGATGGTAGCTCAAGCATTGGTATGAGAGATTAGAGATAGAAGAGTAAGTTATAACTTTCTGATTTCTGCAATTCCTCTTTGGTTAATTAGAAACCCTAATTAATGTTATGTATTTTCTTGATGAGGAAATTTGAGTGGTGAATCTATGGAAGAGTATATGAGCAAGGAAGTACTACCATTTAAGCTAGTGGAGCAAAGGAGCTAAGGTTTGGGAACTTTCTTTTATCTGTAAATGAATTTTTATATATTTATGTACGATATAAGTTTCTTGAGTGTGTTGTGATGAATTGTGATGATGGTAGTGAGTGTTGACTCAAATGACTTATTGGTGCATGTGAATAAGTTTTTAGGTGAAAAAAATGGTTTAGAATACACTGGACCTTTCTTCGGTTATTACACTGTTTTGGGAGTTTTAGAACTCCAAATCATGCGATTCTTGAACCATTAGAACCATAAATACCATTACTTTAAATGTCTCAGAAATAGCCTTGGACAAATTCTCGCTCTAAGACATCGAAAAATTGATTACAAATGTAGTGTCCCTGTTGTGTCGGGTTGTTTGACCAGTATGGGTTGTGGAGTGCATATCTGGAGTTGTAGACATTCAATTGATGTGAAACTTGTTTCATTTGAAAGCTAAGACGTAGGAGAACATTTGTTAAGAAGACCACTTTTCCTAAAAATGAGGTTTAGAGGTCGGTTTATATGATACGAACTGGTGGTAGAAAGCAGTATGTTAGGGGAGCTGAAGCGAGCCTCTGTCGCGAGCGCGACAAGGGTCGCGACCTCGCGACAGAAAAGTATGTTTGGAGTCTTTTCTTCTATATTTTTGAGTCTAGGATTGACCCGGATCAATCCCGTATCTTTCCCATCAGTTATTACGCATGTTTAGGGTAATTAATTGGCTATACAAGTAATTATCGTTGGGAAAACTTAGGAGTACATTTTCAATTGGTGATTTAACTAGTAATTAATCATAGATATAATCCTATGAAGGTTTGTTTATGGATGAGTGCTATTATGTGATAGTCTCATGAGTAACCTTAACATGATGTACCGTATGTATGAATGCAGTTAATGTGGGTGCGATTGAAATGATTGACGAATAATGTTGTTATTATAGATTGTGTATATGGATATTGATAATGGCATGTTTGATTGAAATACTTGATACGAATGTTGGATTTATGTTGTCAATGATGTGTGACTGGCTAGAGATGAGGTAAGAGACCTTTGAATGTGTTTTGTGTGTTTATGGATGAATTTGAGGAAGGAAAGATCTTGAAAAATTCTGCAGATTTTCGGAATCATGACTCTGTCGCGATCGCGACCATGTCGCGAGCGCGACAGAGACTGATGATTTTGATGTTGTGCCGTCGCGAGCACGCGACGCTGTCGCGAGCCCGCGATAGCAATAGCTTGTCTGCTCTCTGTCGCGAGCGCGACAACCGTCGCGATCGCGACAGAGCACATTGTTGGCCTGTGCTATCGCGAGCACGCGACTTGTCGCGACCCCGCGATAGCAATACTTGCCCTCTGTCGCGACCGCGACAATATCGCGAGCGCGACAGAGCTGGGCCCTTCTTTCCTTCCCACGATCGCGAAGTCCGTCGCGCGCGCGCAGCGAAGAGACTATGGTCTCTGTCGCGAGCGCGACAGATGTGTTTTGTTGAATGAATTTTCTTGGTAATTCCAATGTTTGAATTCCGAACTTGTGATGCCTTTAGGTTTACTCTTTGACTATTTTATGAAGTATGTTAATGTAATTGAATGTATTATGTATAATTATAGTTTTGATCTTTTCTAAGATTATCATGTTATGTTCAAAGTGTAAATTGTATGATGCATGTTTGACTTTATGAACTTGTTCATATGTCTCAACTATTGCTAATTGTGTACAATGATATAAAGTATGTGATTTGAAATATGATTTGTATTAAGCATGACTGATATTATGAATTTCTTTATATGTTTAATATACTCTGGATTAAGTATGATGATATTATATATATTGTCTGATGTGATACCTGATTTAAATGATGCATGACCTGCGAGAGTCAGTCTAGTGGATAGTTAGGCATGCCTAATAGAGTCTTTGTAGCTGCAGCGCCCTTTGAATGATTTGGACCCTGATCAGGTCCCACGACTGGTTCCTTGCGAACCCTTTGATATGAAATGTTTTTTGGAATGTGGAAAAAGATGATGTTGCTTTTCGACTTGTACCTGTATGGTACATTATATTATGTGTTCCCTCTGAGGGTTACCCGGTCAGAGATCGGGCTATGTGTTTCCTCATGAGGTCTTCCCCTCCGTACTCGTTATCCACTATTATGAGTCAGCAGGTATTTTGATGGTTTGTTTTATTCTGTTTTGAAATAGCCATCAGAATGTGATATCTGAATGGGCAAGAATCAGTTTATGTGTATATGAATATGACCACGGGCTTCAGAAGGTAAATCTGTATTTAGTAAACATGACTTTTCAGTTAACATGATTATCCGTACTTGACATGTGATTTGTTATTAGTTTCTGAATGCTTTGAAATGATTTGATCGATGTATTTATGTATATGAGTTAAGCATGGTTTTGATATGGATGTGAAGTGATGTGATTATGCCTTCAGTCTTCGTTATGGGAGTGTTTACATCATAATATGCTATGTTTTAGAGTTGTGCAGCAGAAGTGTGGTGTTTTGGATGATTTTCTTGGGTATGTGGCTCAGCATGATAACACTGGTGTCGTGTTTTGGGTTGTGACTGTTTTGGCCATTCCTGATATATGTATATGGTTATGTATGTGAGTTTCCGAATGAATGCCTTTATTATGCAAGTCTGTTTAGATATGTATTTTGAATATCCGCAATTGCCATTTGAATGTATTTTGCCTCGACGACCATTGTGAATGGCCGTCCATATTATTATGTTTGTTTTCCCCACTAAGCGTTATCGCTTAGCACGGGTTCTTTTTCCCGTGCAGGTGGCAGGTTTGCTTCTGTTCGAGTCGCGCATCTGCAGAGTCGGCCACATAGGAGTTAGAAGTGATGTATTTTGTGTAATTTCTGTAGCCTGGATTTTGTAATTCTGACGAATATGTATATGTAATAATATGTAAGATATTTATATAATATTCTGGGCCATGTAAATATTTGTATAGCGATGTTTGGAGAATAACTTCTATTGTATGCTTGTAAGTTCTCACAACTGTATGCTCTTGCTTAGTGTATGCGCACTTGCGAAATATGCATGTCCAAATCTACTCCTCAAGTTTTAAATTCCTCCGTATTTTAGTATGCTTTGACTCGCTTCAGTCCGGTAACACACCTACTCGTACGGCTTCCTACTCCATTGCGGATGGGTTCGTCCACGTATGAGTTGGGGTGTTACACTAGACGTTTTGGGCTTCTTAGATTGGGTTTAGTTAAGTTATTTTGGGTTTTAATTAGTCTTTTTTTTGGGCTTATTTTAAGTGTGTTTAATTCTTTAGTTTGGGCTTAACTTATCTTGTAAAGCCCATGGACAATTCGGCCACACCATGTTTAAGGCCTCATTAGAGTTTGTTTTATGTTATTTGCTAGCTAGGGTTAGCCACCCTATAAATAGTACATGTTATGTTAAGAATTTCAGATTTTGGATGATAGTCATTGGCATAGCCGAATTATCTTGCTTAGATTGAGAGTGAATTGCTTTCTTTTCTATTGCATGAAGAATTTGATTAACTTATCAATTGTTTGATTGTGGCATTTTTCAGGTTCTTTAATTCCCGATTATTTGCGTTTCCATTCACAAGTTGTTTGGGGGTTCAATAGGGAGGGTGTTTATCTGATTTGGTTTGCTATTCGAATTGTATGTGTGGGTTTGTAGCTCGCTAGCTATTTGGTTCTGCATCAACGGGACTGGAAAAAAACACAGCTGTATTTTATTTAAAACACGGTTGTACTTTTTGGGTAGCTATGCTCTCCTTTACAAATTGCTACTAAAATCAACCTTGAGTCTCCAATTTAGCTCCGGATTAAAATAAAATGCCTAAAAACATCCCAAAACTTATTAAAAATTATAAAAATAATATAAACTAATAGAATGACAAAAAAACTAACTAATGCGGAACCCCAAGGTTAAAGAACCCGAAACCCCTTGAACATACATTTTGATGGCAAAGAACAAAAGAGATAAAAACCCTCCCTATTGAACCCCCAATCAACATGTGAATGGAAATGCAAATAATTGGTAAATAAAGAACCTGAAAAATGCCACAATCAAATAATTGATAAGTTAATCAAATTCTTCATGCAATACAAAAGAAAAACAAGCAAATCTCACAAATTTAATTTATTAGAATTTTGGCAAAGCCAAGAAAAGAGGATAGCCTCCAATGTTTAATAATTCCAATATCTGAATACAAATCATGTTTTTGTGGAGTAAATATACTCCTTTAAGCTAATAAAAACCCTAATTAATCAAATAGGCCTTAAAACATGAGTCTTACACCAAGATAACTAAAGCCCACACTAATTGAGAACTAATTAAATGAGCCCAAGCTAATTAAAGCCCATCTCACTTAAATAAACCCAAAAGAATAAGTTAAGGCCTAACATATTACAAATAATCAAATAAAAATAATAAATAAAAGCCTAAACTAAAAGCCCAAACAAAACAGCCCATTAAGTCCATTAATTGGCACATGCATTGCACATGTAATGTGATGCGGAAACCCCAAGGCTAAAGAACCCGAAACCCCTTAAACACACAATATGGCATGAACATGAACAAGAAGAAACTCCCAATCTAAAGAACCCCCAAACAACATGTGAATGGAAACGCTTATGATAGATTGATTTATAAACACAAGAACAGAATTCGCCACAAAGTAAATACCTTGATAAGAATTTAAGTTCTTGATGCAAAAGAAGAAGACAAGCTTTCCTCTCCAATGAAGAAAATTCGACCAAGCCAAATGATGATATTCAAAAGTGTTTTAGATGTGTCTTTTACAACTTATAATGAGGTATTTATAGCCCCCAAAAGGTAGGTAACCCTAAAGTAAGCCCAACTCACTTAAAATAAGCTTATTAAGCTATATGAGGGTCCAACTAAATAATTAAAACAAAACAAGTTGAACATAATAAAATAAGCCCCTTGGGCAGCCTAAAGCTACTCTTCGAGATTAATCAAGCACAATTGAAGCCCATCTTTTGCATTTGGCCCCATTGGATTAGATATAGCACAATTTGGCTCAACTCTCTCTTGAATCTCCATAACTTCCACAATTTGACCTGCGTAGGATTGCCATGATGGGTTGACCCCCCTGTGCACGCATCATAATGTGTCACATGATGTGCACATGCATATGGCACATGCATAGCACATGACATAGCACATGTCTAGCACATGGATGGCACATGTCAAGGTCACATGACTTGCACATGTCAAGGTGTCACATGACTTGCACATGCCTCTCTTCAAAGTCTCTTTTTTGATTCAGCTTCCTCATAATTCAGTAAACCACCTTCAAGCCTCCTTTAACTTCCATAAATTTAATCTCTATAAATCCGAACTTGCAAATTTATAATCTTGCAATGTTGACCCCCTGTGCATGCATCATTCCCTTCCTCTTTAGAAAAGATTCTTCCTCGAATCTTCGTCTTGTTCAAGTTGGGAATTAGCACTTGTAGAATAAATTCATCTTCATATAAGATCTTCTGAATAGGTGGAAATAAAATGAATGCTTCTTCAGCAAAGAACTCATCATGTTCCTGCAAGTTAACATAAACATTAGGAAAAACATAGTTATTCAATGTATCATTTTCGTTCTGATCATGGTTCTTTTCTTCCTCCATATTCAATTCAGCCTCCTTAAGCACTACAGGATCAGTCATAACATATTGATCTCCAATCTCAATTACACTATCTTCTTCCTTTTTACAATCTTCTTCCTTTTTACTCAAACAATCTACAACATCCTTACTTTCACTTATATCCTCCTCATTTACAACCTCATCAGCATATAAATCTAAAGCATCTCTTTCAGCTTCACAAACAATTTCTTTGACAATAACTTCTTCTTCTTTCCTTCTTTCCTCTTATTTTATATACGTACTTAGTAGTCCAGAAAGTTGTTTAAATTGCAATTTCATATTTTTAGAATCTTCATTTTTGCTCCAGTTTGGACAGCTTTTGTTGTTTTAATTTGAGAATGACCTTGCTTCCCTCCTTTGTTTCTGTTGCCTCTCCACCTTAATGGCAATGTTCACTAAGTCCTCCATTTTTCCATAATGTTGCAATTCAACTACATCCGCAATTTCTTTATTCAAACCTCCTAGAAACCAAGCCATTATTACCTCTTCCTCCTCTTCTATGTTAGCTTTGATCAATAACATCTCCATCTCCTTGTGATAATCTTCTACTAATCTAGCTCCTTGCACTAGTCTATGCAACCTCTGATGTAACTCCCTAAAGTAGTGTCAAGGCATAAATCTTTTCCTCATGGCCTCCTTCATATCCTCCCAACTACTAATAGGACATCTCCTCATCTTCCTTCTGCCTATATTCAAATGATCCCACCAAAACAAAGCATAGTAAGTGAATTCTACAGCTGCAATCTTCACTTTCTTTTCCTCTGAGTACCTGTTACAATAAAAAATTATCTCAACCTTTCTTTCCCACTCCAAGTACCCTTCTGCACTATTTCTGCCTTTGAATGGAGGAATCTTAAGTTTGATGTTGCCCAAGTTTCCATCTATCTTTGCACTAGTTTCCTCTTCCTTTTCATCATCAAAATCATGCTCCATATGTCCTTGAATAATTCGGCCTCTCCTTGCTGCCCTTCTAGGTGCATTAGATATACTTCATTCAAGCCTCTTTTCCATTCCATCCATTCTAAGGACAACTTCCAGATCTCACTAATGAAAGCTTGATATAGTGTGACGCGCGCCAAACCCCGTATCTTCCCGAAGGCCCGCTTTAGGGCTATCAGGAGAGGTTCTTAAAACTTGTAAGGTATTTACAAGTGCGTCTATTTCGGGCAACAAGGAGATTTCATGGAGTCGCCACCCAATAAAACATTGGAAAAGTTTGTCTCGCCTCAGTAAGCCTAAGACGGCGCTGCTATGTCCATTTTGGGCAAGCCAGAGGGGTCTTGGAGGTTCCATCCTAATAGAACATTAAGAGGGCCCTCTCGCCTCGTGGAGCCTAGGACTATGCAAGTTAAAGTCTTTTAACGGGACACAAGAGGTGTCTTGGAGATCCCTTTGAAATGGGTCGCTCGCCTCATTGAGCCCAAAGACCAGAGACAGGTTCAGGACTCCCCATTTATTCATACCTTTGATTAAGTTTATAATTGAGTTTTGAATTTAGTATTTCATGCCTTTTCTCATTCAATTTTAATGCAATTTAACTAAACACATATCATTCATATAAATAAAGCGGTAAATAAAGTAAATGAAAGCAAAATAAATGACAAAAAAAACTAGGGGAGGAATACAACCTCCATTTGTAAATAAAATACAAATCATGCATAAATCGGGCTATTTATTAAAAATGAGGACATTGGTCCTCTCATGCATGATTAAAGAAAATAAATTTTAAAGTGATAATTTATTTTGGATGAGAAAAACTAGGACATTGGTCCCATTTTTATTTAGAAAAACCCAAGTTTAATAGATAGAAATATTTTTGTGACTTTTTAATTAGCGTGCATAAAAATAAATTTATTATTACAAATTACATAATAATAATAAAATAAACCCAAATGAAAGCAAAATAATGAAAAACAATAAAAAATTGAACAACATCCAAATTATATCTTCAAGTCTCTATGGGCTCCCACTTGGCAAAAACTCACACATAAAAAAAATATTGAAAAATAAAAAAATAAATAAAAGTCATGTTAGTAATAAAAAAATGAATTAAACATGTAACGTGTAAAAAATGAACTAAAATAAGATATTTCATGCATGACAAATTAATTAGATAGCATAAAAAAATAACTTAACACTTTAACGATTTAACATGCATAAATAAAAACAATAAAATTTAACATGCATCAAACATGAAAATAATAATGATAATAAAATTCAACATGCATGAAAACATGAAAATAATAATGATAATGACAACAATAATAAATTATAAAAATAAACAAAGCTAATAAAAATAATAATGATGATAGTAATGACAAATAATAATAATAATGATAACACTAATCACAATAATAATAACAAATAATAATAATGATGATAATAATAATATCAAAGAATATGAACAATCCAATTAAATGTGCAAGTAATAATAATAATAATAATAATAATAATAATAATAATAATAATAATAATAATAATAATAATAAAATAATGATGGTAATAATAATAGTAAATTATAATAATAATGATGATAATAATAATAATATATGAACAAAAATAATGACAAGAATATGAACAATCAAATATAATAATAATAATAATAATAATAATAATAATAATAATAATAATAATAATAATAATAACAACAATAATAAAAATAATAATGACATCAAAGAAGATGAACAATCCAATTGAATATGAAGGAATAAAATGAAAATAAGATAAGCCAATTATGCTAAAACATGTTAAATGATGATACTAATAATATATGTGAACAAAAATGATAACAATAATATGAACATGAACAATTAAAGAAGAAATAAGAACAAGAAATAATAGAATAAACAATTAAAAAATAAGAAGTAATAACATGAACAATTAAATAATAGATCTAAAAGGATTTACATGATAATTAATTAAATAAAATCAAAAGAATAAAAAAAATAAAATGATAGAACTAAAAGAATTTACATGATAATTAATTAAATAAAATCAAAAGAATAAAAAAGGAATAAAATGATAGAACTAAAAGAATTTACATATTAATTAATTAATTGGAAACAAAAAAATGAAATTAAAAATTAAATTAAGAAATTGAGCCAAGAATGTTTACCCTCAAAATTTATCTTGATGAAATGAAGGTAAGATCCAATTCCTTATCTTGATTGTAAGAATAAAGTTAGGAAAACAATATATTGAAAATGGATTTTTACTCAAGAACAAATAATTGATTTATTTGTCTCAAAATAAAAATTGTCAATTGAAAATAAGAAAATTCTCAAGAACAAAAATTGTTATTTTTTGCCTTAAGAATTGCTGGAAATTCCTTTAGAAATTGAGAGAATTTGTTCTTGAAAGAAAAAAGAAGAAGAAAATATTTTCTCAAGAAAATCCCCCCTAATTCTCACTAAAAAACCCTTTTTATTCCCCTCAAAATTCAGATTTTTTAATTGAGAAATTAATTCCCATAACTACAAAAAAACAACTGAATTTATTGGGTTGGAAGATAAAAGGCTTTTTGAATTGAATTATGCAAAAAAAATGAGTTAAAAAGCATTTAAAATGAAGAAGTTATGGCCAAAAAGGCCATAAAAGGCCAAAACTGGCGAAAACGGGCGCACAGGGGCGAGGGGCGCCCCGTCGGTGCGCCCGACGGGCTTCCCGTCAGCGCGCTCCCGCGGCGCTGCGCGTCGCCCAGCGCGCTCAGCGCTGCCGTAGCCCAACACTCCCGCGAATTTTATTTTATTTTTTTAAAATTTTCTATAAAATATAATAATTTAAAAACTCACTTTTTTTATCACAAAATAATTTTTAAAATACTTTAAAAATATTTTTGAAATACATTTTTATTTAATTTTAAAACAACAAATCGACAAGGAAATCGTCACTTCCAACTTCATTCTTTTTGCCTATAGATCGGCACACTTAATTTCATCATTGGGTAATCCTGATCAAGGCTACTCGGGACCCGGTGTCTACAGTTGCCCCCAATTTTGGGGAGGCTAGTGTGTGGGTGCCTAGGTGAGCCAAAATTCAGGAAAAGGAAAGAAGCGCGTACCTGAGGCTGCCTCATTCCAACTTTTCCCTCGAGAATAGTGCTGTGATTCATCCTCTTGAGTTGCACTGAGTCGCTGAGAAGACTACCAAGTGCTAGGGAACCACCATAAGACGGTGATGTGCCGGGTCTGCTACAGACTTACAAAACGCGAGAAAGGCCCTCCTCAGAGGACTGCACCGAGTCTGCTACAAACTACAAAAAGTGCAGGAACCATCCAAAAATGGCGATGCGTCGAGCCTGCTACAGGCTACAAAAAACGCAAAAGGGGGATTGCACCGAGTCTGCTACAGATTATTAAAAGTGCAAAAAGAGGACTGCACTGAGTCTGCTACAGACTACTAAAAGTGCAGCTGCCATCCATAGATGACGATGCGTCGAGTCGCTGACAAGACTACAAAACGCAGGAGATACCCTCCTCAGAGGATTGCACCGAGTCTGCTACAGACTACTAAAAGTGCAAGAAGAGGGCTGCACCGAGTCTGCTACAGACTACTAAAAGTGCAGAGGTGTCATCCTCAGATGACGATGCGCCGAGCCTGCTACAGGCTACAAAAAACGCAAAAGGAGGACTGCACCGAGTCTACTACAGACTACTAAAAGTGCAGGAGATGCCCTCTTAGAGGACTGCACCGAGTCTGCTACAGACTACCAAAAATGCAAGAGATGCCCTCTTAGAGGACTGCACCGAGTCTGCTACAGACTACCAAAAGTGCAAGAGATGCCCTCTTAGAGGACTGCACCGAGTCTGCTACAGACTACCAAAAGTGCAAGAGAAAAAGAGATTTGTCTCTTAAGAGACCCTGGAGAATTGCCTCCTAAGAGGTCACCGAGAACTGCCTCATAAGAGGTCTTGGAGATTTACCGGCATAGATTCACCGGCGCAGATTCTATCTTGACCTGATTATCCAGCAAGGGTGAGTGCTAACGTTGCTGTCCTTGACTAGCTTTTATGTGTGTGGCCTTCATTTGGACTTTCCTGCAAAGTTGTGTGCTCAAGAATATATGCAAGAGATTGTGCATGCAAGTGTAAATGGCCATATGAAGATATTTGCTAAAGAATGGTATGAAATGCATGCAAAAATGAATAGACCATGTCCTGAGTGGTTAAAGATCCGTTGAGGATATGGTTTGGCCGCTCCACCATGCTAAGTAGTTAAAGGTCCGTTGAGGATATGGCTTGGCCGCTCCACCATGCCCCCTGAGGAACTAGAAATGGCATCTTTGCTTAGGGACCCTGACCCGTAAACTCTTCAAAGAGAACCGTCAGGTGCATCTTTGCCCACCGGTCATTGAGCAAATGCCCAGGATTCTGACTCATGTCCTGAATTATGTCTTATCTGGCTGAAAGGAAGATCATCCGAAGTATGCTGCCTTATTGCTCCAGGCATCAGAAGTCATTGTTTTAAAGGTAGTGCGTCCCTTGTGGATTTTCATACTAGCTTTTCTTCATGGGAAATGCGTCCCTTTAGGGATTTTCACATAACCCTTTGCCTAATTTTTGCCTGGAATGGACCCAACCCAATCCAATGGCTTTTCTCTTTTTTTTATAGAGCGGACTGCCTGTCTCCAGGTTTTCACCCTGCCCTTTTGGCCTAACTTTTGCTTAGAGAGCCAGTTACAGTTTTCATCTCTAACGGCCCTTTCTTCTTCTTCTTTTTTTTTAAGGACTAAAATCCTTTTCAGTTCTTGAATAATGGTCATATGGATTTTGTGCTGACAAATAGTTCGAAGCCGATGTCGGGGCAAGTCTGTTGAAGCATCAAGATGAAGATGGCAATGAGGGCCACTTATAGTAAATTGCACATATGCGAAGAAAAAACAATGCACTACTTTTTATACTGGATCTTAAACCATTTTGAGTATGCAAGATAAAGTGCTTTGCTTACATTAAAATATTATTGTATGTATGCATATGTTCCAGTCTGATTTCATCACACATGATCACCATTTGGCATTAATCAGAGAAAATACATGACCTTATCTAATCTCGAGATGGATCTTGAAATCATCAAACTCCTGTTATCAACCAGCTCTCTTGGATTTTCATGGTTGAAAATTTTCTCTCTGCTCTTAATTTTTGCCCGAATACTCTTTTCCTTTTTTCTTCCTCTAAGCACGTTGGGGATGAGACTCAACTCAAATGCATAAATGCATTCGTGGCTCCCCGCTTAAAGCTCAAGAAACACCATATGCCTCTTCTTACGTACCAAACCTTATTAAAAGGTCATCTCCGCTAATTGGATAAGACTGAACTAAGAATCAAAAGGTCTTACTTTGGTTGTAATGCTAGGCTTAGGTAGATGGCTATCAAAGGAGGATCAGGTTTCTAGAGAAAAATGGCCGCAACGTTCATTTGGATGATGGAATCATTTTCAAACTAATTACATCTTGTCTAGAAATTCTCGAATTTGGACTCGGTAATACTCTGACTTATCAAACTCAACGTAACAATTAAGCTAAGAAAGATAGCTACTGAACTCATCAAGGGGTATTATCTTGGGCCCTACTATTTTCCTTATTTTTTCTTCTTTATTTTCTTTTTTTTTTTTCTCTTTTTTCTTCTTTTTTTCTTCTCTTTTTTCTTCACAAATTTATGTCTCTAATTACCCAAAAGATTTATTGGTGATTTAAAACACCTTTCCTGAAGTGTAGCCCAAAAATTATCGATGATCGCAAATTCATTTTCCAAAGGGTAGACCCATCCTTATCAGGGTGATTTTTAGTAACCCAAAAATTATCAATGGTTAAAATTCCCTTCTCGAACTATAGACCCATTTTCATCGGGGCAAATTTTTGATGGCCTAAAGGATTGCCAATGGTCAAGCCTCAAAGATCATCAATGATTAAAAATCTCTTTCAGAAGTGTAAACCCACTTTCACTAGGGCAATTTTTGGATAGCTCAAGCGGATATCGTAATGTACATCCATCCTTACTAGAGCGGCCATTCTTCTAAGGGGAAGCCAAAATTATTTTAGGCGAAAGGTAGTTTTAATATGTGTAACAATAAAATCGGTACGCATTTAGCATACCAAAATAAAGGCTCAACGGGCTAGCAAGCGATTTTGAAATGAGGGTAGGAAATGGTCATTTAGAGAGCTATACAAAGAAATAGTGCCTAAATCATTTTCTAGATCCAGCCTTATCCAGGAGTTGCTTTGACGGGTAATCAGAAAGGTTCTAGTGCTCTTAGTGAGTTTTCATCCAATCCCCTAATTGCATCTAGTTTTTCCTTTCCATAACTTTCTATTTTTATTTTCAGCTCTCAGGATTTTCCTCTCTTCAGGAGTTATATCAGATGCTACAACATCTCGAGATTATATGAAGGAGTATTTATTAAGTTAATATCAAATGTAAATGACTTGTGATTGTGATCATGCATAATGAAATCATGAGAACATAAACAAAAAGCCATTAATATAATTAATGTAAACAGTACTGCATACATTAAAACTGAAAAAAGTTCAAATATGAAAAGCATATCTACTAGAAGGTTTCCTCCCCTATTTCTTGCGATGCTCTGGATCAGTAATCTGTTTATTATCGATCAGATCTTGAATCTCATACCTTAGCCTCACACAATTGTCCGTCATATGCCCAGTGTGTTGGTGGAAGGCACAATACTGATCGGCCTTGTGATTGGGTTGTTCCTGGTTTCTGGCGGGCTTAGCAGGTAGTGGCTGTAGCTTACCTTCCTTCATTAATCTGTTGAGTACCCAAGACAAGGATCTGCCCAAATTAGAGTAATGCCTCTGATCCGCTTTAATTGCTGACACTTTCCTTACCTTTTGGGTGTCACTGCTATTATCATAGTAACCAACTCCTGGACTTGCGGGCCCAGCAATAGTCTTATTGAGAGGTGCCCGGGTAGTTGCAAGCTTGGACTTCACAATCTCTTCTTCAAGATCAGTTAGCTTCCTTTCCGTGTTCGAGGGACTGAGGAGGCCCATTGACTGTAAAGGCTCTAGTCCCTTTGCTCTTCCCAGTAGCTTGATTGGTGAGTCGAATGGTGCCTTGTGCCTAGGCTCGGGAGTGGACGGGAACATTACAGCCATCGTTGCATGAGCCTTCTGAGTCGGGGTCGAGTTAACCTGGCTAATAGAAGTCATCATGAATTGGGCTTGAAGAACAAGTGCCATGGCATCTATCCTCTCCTTAATCACGGCCAACAACTTTTTTTCTAGCTCTTCAAATCTCTCATCTATCTCTTGGGCCATTAGGGCACAGATCTCTTCAATTTGTTGTGATGGACCAGCCATTTCTAATATCTTCGGACGCTCTAGCAAGGATGCTAAATCTTTGTCAGCCAACTTGAACTCTGATCACTCTTTAGACAACTATCGGGATCCCTAAACCACCCAAGCAAATGGTCTATAATGGCTGAAAAGCAAGGAGTTAGAATGATGCATGAATTATATGCAATGCATGGTCGTGCTGTGCAACAAATGGTATGCAGTGACTAAAAGAGATTACAATGATACATGTGAAACGTTTGAAAAACTATACACAGGATGATATGTCCATGTAATAATTATATGCAAAGAAGAGGATGTATACATAGGGAAGAAATAAAAATTTTATTTGTGCATGAATGACATGAATATGCAATGCATCATCCACAACCACATGCAAGTAAGTGGATCCTTCCTACCTTATTGCCCCCACACACGAGGTCGATTGGTCTCTTTCCTAGGTGGGATTTATCCAAGGGTTATCAGGGAACCCATTGGACGCGTATGGTGCACGGTGGGAAACCGACAGCATAACATCTCTTATCTAATGTACATACATATGGGTGTTTGGCCATTATGTATTTAAACACCTCAATTAAATTAAGATGGGCCTACCGGGGCATGAAAGCCTTTGATGGAGACCATTTAATTTAACTAATTTTGTTCAATATATGATGGCCCAGGTAGCAAGCACGGTATTACGGTACATTTCACCTAGTGGAAGTATCTATTGCCATTACATGAGCTTTGGTCAAAGGTAGTGATACTTTAGGGCTACCCAAGCATGGTCCCTGCCAACGGGTCTAGCTCATCATGAACATAACGACCGATTGGGTCACCATTTAATATACCATAAGGTACGAGGCTTGGGCTGGTGATTATCCTTAACACTTCCCCACATTGAGTGAACGTAGGGTCGTGCTTCGGGAATGCACCGAGGTTAAGATAAGGACCAAACTAACATAATCTAAGGCTCTAATGATATGCTATGCAATTTTGAAAAGGGCTGAAATTTTTAAATTAAAACTCAATTATAAATTTAGCCAAGGTACTTTCGAAGGGAAGTCTCTTATAGGTCCCCAGTGGAGTCGCCACTGTGACGCGTGCCGAACCCCGTATCTTCCCAAAGGCCCACTTTAGGGCTATCAGGAGAGGTTCTTAAAACTTGTAAGGTATTTACAAGTGCGTCTATTTCAGGCAACAAGGAGATTTCATGGAGTCGCCACCCAATAAAATATTGGGAAAGTTCGTCTCGCCTCAGTGAGCCTAAGACGGCGTTGCTATGTCCATTTTGGGCAAGCCAGAGGGGTCTTGGAGGTTCCATCCTAATAGAACATTAGGAGGGCCCTCTCGCCTCGTGGAGCCTAGGACTATGCAAGTTAAAGTCTTTTTACGGGACACAAGAGGTGTCTTGGAGATCCCTTTGAAATGGGTCGCTCGCCTCATTGAGCCCAAAGACCAGAGACAGGTTCGGGACTCCCCATTTATTCATACCTTTGGTTAAGTTTATAATTGAGTTTTGAATTTAGTATTTCATGCCTTTTCTCATTCAATTTTAATGCAATTTAACTAAACGCATATCAATCATATAAATAAAGCGGTAAATAAAGTAAATGAAAGCAAAATAAATTACAACAAAACTAAGGGCGGAATACAACCCCCATTTGTAAATAAAATACAAATTATGCATAAATCGGGCTATTTATTAAAAATGAGGACATTGGTCCTCTCATGCATGATTAAAGAAAATAAATTTTAAAGTGACAATTTATTTTGGATGAGAAAAACTAGGACATTGGTCCCATTTTTATTTAGAAAAACCCAAGTTTAATAGATAGAAATATTTTTGTGACTTTTTAATTAGCGTGCATAAAAATAAATTTATCATTACAACTTACATAATAATAATAAAATAAACCCAAATGAAAGCAAAATAATGAAAAACAATAAAAAATTGAACAACATCCAAATGGTATCTTCAAGTCTCTATGGGCTCCCACTTGACAAAAACTCACACATAAAAAAAAGTATTGAAAAATAAAAAAACAAATAAAAGCCATGTTAGTAATAAAAAAATGAATTAAACATGTAACGTGTAAAAATGAATTAAAATAAGATATTTCATGCATGACAAATTAATTAGATAGCATAAAAAAAATAACTTAACACTTTAATGATTTAACATGCATAAATAAAAACAATAAAATTTAACATGCATCAAACATGAAAATAATAATGATAATAAAATTCAACATGTATGAAAATATGAAAATAATAATGATGATGACAACAATAATAAATTATAAAAATAAACAAAGCTAATAAAAATAATAATGATGATAGTAATGACAAATAATAATAATAATGATAACACTAATCACAATAATAATAACAAATAATAATAATGATGATAATAATATCAAAGAATATGAACAATCCAATTAAATGTGCAAGTAATAATAATAATAATAATAATAATAATAATAATAATAATAATAATAATAATAATAATAATAATAATAATAATAAAATAATGATGGTAATAATAATAGTAAATTATAATAATAATGATGATAATAATAATACTAATGATAATAATAATATATGAACAAAAATAATGACAAGAATATGAACAATCAATTATAATAATAATAATAATAATAATAATAATAATAATAATAATAATAATAATAATAATAATAATAATAATAATAATAATAATAATAATAATAATAATAATAATAATAATAATAATAATGACATCAAAGAAGATGAGCAATCCAATTGAATATGAAGGAATAAAATGAAAATAAGATAAGCCAATTATGCTAAAACATGTTAAATGATGATACTAATAATATATGTGAACAAAAATGATAACAATAATATGAACATGAACAATTAAAGAAGAAATAAGAACAAGAAATAATAGAATAAACAATTAAAAAATAAGAAGTAATAACATGAACAATTAAATAATAGATCTAAAAGGATTTACATGATAATTAATTAAATAAAATCAAAAGAATAAAAATAAAATAAAATAATAGAACTAAAAGAATTTACATGATAATTAATTAAATAAAATCAAAAGAATAAAAAAGGAATAAAATGATAGAACTAAAAGAATTTACATGTTAATTAATTAATTGGAAACAAAAAAAATGAAATTAAAAATTAAATTAAGAAATTGAGCCAAGAATGTTTACCCTCAAAATTTATCTTGATGAAATGAAGGTAAGATCCAATTCCTTGTCTTGATTGTAAGAATAAAGTTAGGAAAACAATATATTGAAAATGGATTTTTACTCAAGAACAAATAATTGATTTATTTGTCTTAAAATAAAAATTGTCAATTGAAAATAAGAAAATTCTCAAGAACAAAAATTGTTATTTTTTGCCTTAAGAATTGCTGGAAATTCCTTTAGAAATTGAGAGAATTTGTTCTTGAAAGAAAAAAGAAGAAGAAAATATTTTCTCAAGAAAATCCCCCCTAATTCTCACTAAAAAACCCTTTTTATTCCCCTCAAAATTCAGATTTTTTAATTGAAAAATTAATTCCCATAACTACAAAAAACAACTGAATTTATTGGGTTGGAAGATAAAAGGTTTTTTGAATTGAATTATGCAAAAAAAAAATGAGTTAAAAAGCATTTAAAATGAAGAAGTTATGGCCAAAAAGGCCATAAAAGGCCAAAACGGGCGAAAACGGGCGCACAGGGGCGAGGGGTGCGCACGACGGGCTTCCCGTCAGCGCGCACGGTGCTATGCGCCGCCCAGTGCGCGGGCGAGGGTACTCCGCCTACGCGTCGGGGCGCCGCGGCGCGCACCCAGCGCTGCCGCAGCCCGACACTCGCGCGAAAATTTTTTTTTTTTAAACAATTTTCTATAAAATATAGTAATTTAAAAACTCACTTTTTTCATCACAAAATAATTTTTAAAATACTACACTCCATACCCCTTGTAGAATAGCTCTACAGGTGGTTAGGGTGTGTGACAGATATTCTACAGTTTTAAAGGCTAGCACAAGTGGAGACTTTGGGTTTGAAGGTTTAAATTTTATAATTTTGCTTATGATATGTATTTGAATAGATGTATTCATGTTGTAGATAGATAAAATAGTTAGTGAAATTGTATTCTAACGATGTATAAGAAACTTAAGACATGAACTGATACAACAAGAATGTAAAATAGCTCCTAAAACATTATTTTAATAGTACTGCATATAGGGGTGAGCAACGGTCAGTTCGGTTCAATAACCGAACCGAAAAAATCGAAAATCGAAATTTCATAATTTATATAACCGAAATCGAACCGAATTTATATAAAACCAAACTAAAATCGAACCGAAATTTTCGGTCGGTTTGGTTCGGTTAACCGAAAAACCAAAAATTCAAAATTATAATTAAAAAAAATTATACAAAATTATAAATCATAAAATAAAAATAAAAATATTCAAATTGAAAAATATACATATATAATTTGAGTTCAAACCCCTTTAAATTAATATAAAAAATACAAAAATAATTTTTTATGTAAAAATTAAATAAAATAATATATTATTAAAATTTCGGTCGGTTCGGTTTTTCTTCGGTTTTTGCCGTTCAAAACCGAACCGAACCAAAATAATCGATTTACATGAAATTCCGAACCGAATAACAGAACCGAATTTTAAAAATCGGTCGGTTTGGTTCGGTTTTACCCGAATTCTGCTCACCCCTAGCTGCATAAGTAAATAATCGGTTTTCAGAAAGCATGCTAATTAGGAATTTGCCTAACCTATTAAGCACATGTAAACTTGTATGGGTTTTATAGGATCAAGATAGGGGTGTTACAATAATAACAAAATTATGACATACTAAGCATCTGAAACTAATTTTCATCCTCAATTTTCAATTCCAAAACAAAAATACAACAATGTCCCATGCAATTTGTTTCTCATCAAGGAATTTATAACATTTGGAATCCCAACACACGATCACATTACTATTTTCTGCTTATTTTGCCTTATTGCAAATCAAACAAGATGAGTAGAAATTATGTATAAAGATAAAATTCAGAAAATACTTATAGGGCACAATCATGAAACAAGTGATTATTAAGATTCTAAAGGAACATATGTCGCCATATAGTTAAAAAGATATTATGGATTTTTTATTTTCTTTTCTATACTATGGATTGCCTACTTACGTAGCAAGTGCTACATTTTTTTAGGGATTCACTTGAAGAAGGTGATGAAAGATGGACATTAGATTCCAAAAAAAATATTGTAGCTTCGATTCATGCCAATTTAATATCAAAAGCATTAATTCTTATTTTCATTTCTTGGTTTTCTTTCGGTTTTCTTTACGTTAGATAACAATGTCTCTTTCGATGAATTAGGTCCTTTCAACTATGTTGCACTTACCCCACATGTGTTCTATCTTTTTTTTTTTTAATAATTTCTCTCCATGAGTGTACTTTCCAAAGGCACATATTACGATCACAAACTATTATACCCAAGTTCCTTGAAAAGTCATCAAGATGCTCCCCAACAACTCGATTATTAAAAAAAATGACTTCCAATTTTTCTCCAGCCTTTAGTCCCACAACTTCTTTACACTTGTTTCTTTCTTAGACTTTTTCACCCATTAAGTTACTACTGGACTTATAAATAATAAATTAAGTTAAACATACAAATTCATGATCAATTAATAATAAAAATAAATTATATCTAATTCAATAAAATACTTGTTTGAGTGTCTTGCATCTCTTTATCCACTTAAGGAGAAAGATTACCATTTTCAATCAACTGGAATCCAAGAGGCACAAATGGTGGCTTATCTTGATTATAAGCTGCTATATGGGAAATTTTACTTGTTCTAGTTGAAATTTGTTGTTCAAAGGCTCTTAAAGAGGTGAAAAATCTTAAGTTTTGTCCTCATCCCCTACCTAGGCACTTTGTGGAATGAATGTTTGCTTGCCCATTTTTTATTTGGTTCCCATTTCAGTCTTTTGAAACCATGATGGATTCATGTTAAACCTAATAAAAAGAAAAAAATGTATAATATGGACACATCATCCAGTTTAACACATCATCATATAAATTTCAACTTTAAATAGTTGTAATATACACACGCAATCATATAAAGTTCAATAAGTTGCAACATACACACACAAAAGCATAATTAAAAGAAGAATATGAGAAAATCCAACCTTGATCAATATTTTTCCTTTTCTTTTGTGTTGAGTTGTCAAATGCTTCCAAATCCTCTTCCATTTTTTTACAACATCAAAGCAACCATGAGGTATAACCTTTCGCACAACATGCCAACCTTTATTGGAATGATCATTGGCACAAAATACTTATGATGTTTAATTGGCCAAGACAAAAGGCTCATCGGTTTTCAAAACTCATTAACGGTTAACATTTACAAAGTCATATTCATCTATTTTTACCCCTTTTTTCTTAGTCGTACACATCAAAACACATTCACTCTTTTTCCTTCGAGAAATTATAATTCAAGGAACTCAATTAGTTCTTTATAGTAGTCAATATTCCCATTCTTTCTATATGCCTTTCCAACAACAACCACTCTATAATTTTGTGTTCTTAAACCTTTATCATAATCTTGTTCATGAAACCTATATCCATTAACAATGTAACCATTGAAATTTGTCACATATTGTGTGGGACCATGTTTCAATTATGACAAATCAGCCATCAACTTATTATCATGTTGGTTATGCAAGTCTATTACCTGTCAAGATCAAGTTATATATATTAGCAATAACTATAAAGACACTAAGTTTAACCACAAATTACCTTTTCTTTAAACCAACTAATGAATTACTTATTCCAATCTAAATCATAAATGTGTTAAAAGGTATTAGATTAAATTTTTGAGAACTCTCTGTATAAAATTAAACTACAATAACGTGTCACTTAAAGTGAAAAAAATAATTAAGGACATAGATAAAAATAATTTATTGGAGGTACATACGCAAGAAAAGGTAGAACTTCATCACAATTCTTCAAAATATAAATATAAGCTTGCTCCAATTCATATGCATCAAGTCTACACTATTTGTTAGCCGTTAAAGTTCTTATAGGTTGAAAAAAATAGATAGACGATCCTTTATTAGATTTAATACTACATCATAATTATGTTTAAGGTGATTAAATTTTGTTTTCATTGTTTGTAGGTACCTTAAACATAGGGTCATACATTCACTTGTTAAGTGCCCTTTAGCAATAGAACCTTCAAAGCAAGCCTTATTACCAATAATAAACTTTGAAAAGCACAACCATCGCTCCACCCGATACATCCATCGGTATTGAACAGGTCTGACAATCTTAGCTCCATTAGCTAAATAAATTGGCAACTGCACCATGATATAAATAAATGATTGAGGGAAGACTTTTTCTAACTTGTACAAAGTAATAGGAATTTGACCTTCAATTTACTGTAACTCATCTATTTTTTAACATCTTCCTCCAAGCATATTGAAAAAAATGACTATTCGATGAGTAGTTCACAAATAGATTTAGAAAGCAGACCATATATGACAAGAAGGAGTAAATGTTGTAAAAGAACATGGAAATCATGACTCTTTAAACTTGATTTTGCAATCATTAAGGTTGAAATACTAAAAAATATTTATGGGACTTTTACATTCTTTAAGAAACTGCATAATTTTTGCTTCTCTTTAATAGATCATGTAGAGCATGAAGTGGGCAACTCATATTTATCACCACTTTTTATTGGATACAATTCCTTTTTAATAGTTATTACTTGCAAATCCAAGCGAGTTTTTATGCTATCCTTGGTTTTTCCTTTGACATTTAAGATTGTCCCTAAAATATTATAACATACATTTTTCTCAATGTGCATCACATCTAAATTGTGTCACAACAATAGCATTTTCCAATATGGAAGATCAAAAAAATGATTTTCTTATTCCAATTATAACCCCTACTAGCATGTGATATCTTAGTCTTTTTCTTTAGATCCTTAGTTAGCAACAACCCATCTAAATCAACCACTTGATCAAGTATATCATAACCAGACAATGGTTTAGGCAGTAATTTTCACTCCTTAGTTCATCAAATGACTCTTTATTGTTCCTCCACTTGTGATTAAGGGGAGGATAACATCTATGGGCCATATGACATTTTTTCTTACCATTGTATAACCTCATCGAGCAAGTTTCTTTATTGCAACATGCGCAAGGTATCTGTCCTTTTGTACTCCATCCAGACAAATTTCCATATGCTAGAAAGTCATTGATGGTCCATAAGAAAGCTGCATGTAACCTAAAATTCTATCTATTAAATGCATCATAGCATCTATCCTAGTTCCCCGTAATTCATTTAATTCCTCTACCAAAGGTTGGAGATAAACATCAATTGCATCTCCAAGACTCTCCAGACTAGGAATAAGTATTGACAAAATGAATTTTTCTTGCTCCATGCATAACTAAGGTTGTAAATTATAACTAATAAGGACAACTAGCTAAATATTATATGGAGTTTTTAAATTTCTAAATGGTTGGAAACCATCACTAGTAAGACCATGTCAAATATTACAAGGCTTTGAAAAAAGATTGATGAAGTTCATCAAAGGACTTCCATGCCATTGAATCAATTGGGTGTTCATTATTCCATCATCAACTATGTTGTCATGATGCCATCTCATTAGAGAAGATGTCTTTGTGGAAATAAACAACCTTTGACGTATTGGCTTTAAGGGAAAGTAATAATCTTGAATGGTAGTCTTTTCCCATTTTTACTCTTACTTACCCCGTTATGTTTATTCTTCTTCCATTTAGACGTGCCACAAAATTTGCAAGAGTTGAGAAACTTACCCTCTTTCCAATATATCCTGCAATCATTGTTACATGCAACAATCTAGTTGTAAGAAAGCTCAAGGTCTTGAATTATATTCTTTGCCTTATAATATGAATCTAGCAAGTTGGATCCATCAGGCAATAACTCTCCTTTAACATTTTTAGGAACATTATAAATGACTTGTTACTCCGATGACCAAAGACACTTATATGAAGCAATTTTACCAAAGTAGAAATCTTAGAGCTTTTTGAACTACTGTATAAGGGTTGCTCAAAATCATTTAAGAGCTTATAACTTTTTTTTGCCTCAAGATTGGGTTTGTCCTTAGGAACTTCCTCACCACCAATGTTCATAGCATCTTCTATCGAAATCGGGATGCAAATCTCTTAAAATACCTTGTATTTTATCCTCATCTTCAACATCTTCTATTTTATTATCATCTACATCTAAGCAATGTGATTGTGGCTCACCTAACTGCTCCCCATGGTGATACTAAAAGGTGCAATTTTGAATTATTCAATATGCTATCAAATATTAATTGACTATATTACATGTCCGTATAAAATGTTAAAACATTTGGTACACGTAGATGGTATTTTACATGTTTCTCCTATTCTTATGAAAGCATAATCCAAAACATTTTACACCCCAAATATATAAGCATCATCAATTCAATTATGAACAAGTTACATCCATTACTTACTAGGTGCCATAACCTTTATAATAACAATATATTAAAATAAAAACTAAAATGAGCAAGAAGTATTAATAAGCTTGTAAAAATTGACCCAAACCCAATAACCAGCCCAAGAAAAACTGACCCAAACCCTACCCAATTAAAAAATTACCCATCTTAACCCACCCAAAATCAGCCCACAAAAAAACAAACCCGTTTGAGTCTCCAAACATATGGCTATTGAGTTGCCCCCTGCTCATCTCTCACTTACCTAAATATGTTTCTCTGTTTGCCCCCTTCTCTCTTTCTCTCGATCTCGATCGAAATCAACAGCCGTTCATCATCTTGCCTGTGACTTGTCGCCAGCCACCTCGTCGGCCATTCCTCTTCTACCTCTCACCGATTTGGGTTATTGAGTAAGTAAATCTTCTTTACTTGTTCTTTCTGCCATTAATACAACAAATAATTCCTTTAATCTTTTCAAATAGTTAGTTTGAGTTTTTTTATTTTTGATAAGTAGATGGTGTTTGAGTTTTCCATTGGACTTTGATGACCTTGCTTTTTGTGTTGGGAATTTGGGTTTGAGAGTACTTCTCTTTTTATATATGTCAAAGGTTCACTTTGATCACTCTTCTATTGGATAAAATCTGTGCCATCCCATCATCTATATGCTATCTTAATTTTGATTCATGGAGCCCATTAGATTTTTCTTGTTTCATGAGGTTTTCTTTTTGTGCAGTGTTATTTTTGTTATGTAGTGATGTTTTTGTTAAAATTAGTCAGACTGCCTTTAACGATTTATCTTATTTTTGATAGAATTTATGTTCAAATGCTCATAGTTTATGTCTTATCTCGAGTGCATGATAGAGGTATTTGTAAGTCTAATCATCACTAGAATCGTCTATTAGAGCTTTCATACTTAGACTACCTAATTAAGATTTAAAGCATTTAAGTTCCGTGAAAAAATGAGATTATGGAATGATGAGTATTTCTATCTTGTAAAATTCATGGACAGTGAGCATTATATAATCATTAGGATATGCCATTTTTAAAATTAGTTCAGTAAAAACTTTAAGGGTTACCATACATTGATTTATGACGTTAATTCAAGTAATTTTGGAGAGAATCAGCATTTCAGTCTTTTATCTTAGCAAGGTGATGGAGAATTTCATTAGCCTTTTAAGACTGGTTATACATTGATTAATGATGCTACTTAGCATATAAGAAAGGGTGTATCATCTATCATCTTTAATTCTCATATTAGCTGGATCCTGCTTTGTTGTAGAATGAGGTATCACAAATTTCGGAATTCACACATTGGCATCCCAAAAGAAAACTCAATTTGGAAAAACAGGGAGTGTCGCGATCACGACGGATGTCGCGCTCGCGACAGAGGCTACTTGCCCATGTTGCAATCACGGCAACCTTCGCGATCTCGCGAGGGAACTAGGGCATCTCGCTGTCGCGCTCGCGACATCCATCGCACTCGCGACAGTGAACTGCCAATCCAAACAATTCGGCAACCGATCTCTCTGTCGCGCTCACGACATGTGTCGCGCTCGCGACAGAGGTGGGAATTTCAACCCTTACACAAGAAATCTGCAGAAAGTTTCCTCTTCACAACCCCCAAACTTAACCAACGTCGAAACATCAACTTACCTCCTCTCCAGCAAGCCACACATCATTGACAACATAGACACAACATTCGTATCAAGAATTCCGATAAAACATGCCACAACAATATCCATTTACACAATCTATAATATCAACACTATTCACCATTCATCACAAACGCACCCATGTTATGCATTCACATATACGGTACAACATGCCTCGGTTACTCATGAGATCGACACATATCCACACTCATCCATAAACCAACCTTCACGGAGTTATATCTATTATTATTCACTTGATAAATCACCAGTTCTTAATCATACTCATAAGTTTTACCAAAGACAACTACTTATATAGTCATTTAATTACCCTAAAGATGCATAATAAGCTGAGGGGAAGGTACAGGATTGATCCGGGTCAACCCAGGACTCAAAAATGAAGAAATAAAGGCTTAAATCATGCTTTTCTGTCACGATCGCGACAGAGGCTCACCTCTGAAGCCAAACGAGACTGCTTAACGCCCCAAACTTGTATTGCCTAAACCGACCTCTAAAACTCATTTTTAGCCAAACAGTCCTTCTTAACAAATGATCTCCACAACCCAGACTGTTCAAATAACCCGACCCAAACAGAAACACTACGATTTTGGTCAATTTTCTGGGTCTTAGAGCAAGAATTTGCCCAAGGCTATTTGTGAGACATTTAAAGACATGGAAATCATGGTTCTAATGGCTTAAGAATCACATGATTTAGAGCTCTATAACTACAAATATGATAAAAACAATGCACAGAGGTCAAAAGAGAACTGAACAGGATTACTAAAATCACCATAAAACATCAAAATCAAAGAAATCCCCAAACTCATGCATTTCAATGCCAATCCACATATACATTTATCTCAATCAAATACATGGATTACTAACACATTTACCCAAATTAGTTCATGCATAAACTCATATCAAACACTCAAATTTCCGGAAAGCAAACAATAATACAAACTCATGTTCCAAGGAGAATAGGCAAAGACAACTCAAAACTCAAATGTAAAATCAAAGCTCCCAAAAATTGCCGATGCAATCTTCAACCTTCAAGAGCCCACTTTCTCTTTTCCTTTATTCTTACTCTTGATACCCAAAGCTTGCACAAAACCAAAACGCACAAATTACTTTTCCAAAAACCCCAACTTAAATAAACCAAAGAAGAAGAAGAAGAAGGAGGAGGAGGAGAAGAGGAAACAAAAATCCAATTACAAGAACCCTAACTTACCTCTTCAAATTAGCTCCAAACCCAACCAAAATCACCGTAAGCAAAGCACAATCCAAGCCAAAAGAGAAGAAGAGGAAATGAGGGAGGGAGGGCAACGGGAAATGTAAATTTTCTGTGTTCTCTCTCTCTCTTTCCCTTCTTTTCTTACTTACTCATCAATGCCCACCAACCAATGCCACGTGGCAAGCTCCTATTGGACCACAATTCCCACTTTTGACTTATTCCTCCTTGCACCATACACCATCCACACATTAACAATATCTTACAATAATATCTCCAAGGTACCATACTCAACTCACACTATAACTTTTCTTAAAAATCCACTTACATCCTACTCCCATACATTACAAGCACACACTAGATTAATCCCAAATAACATACCCTACATCCATACACCACCTGCACACCTTAGTATTTCTCCTCTTAACATACTTAATTAATTTCCTTGCACTAAATCCTTAATATCCAAATTTTCCTCTTACACAAATTACGGAAAATACCCTTAATAAGCCGACTTATCGCGCAAAATTCCGACTAGGCCCTTTTTTGGGTGTTACATCAATAACCACTAAGTACTATTCTAACTTGGGAAAGCCCTTATCTTGTTGTTTGAAAAGGTTTCAAAAGGAATGAAAGATCCAACCACTGCCATCTCAACCTGCTAGTAATTAAGGTCTCCAAGGGCATTAGGTTGATTTGTATTGCGAGTATCACTAGCACACCAAACATGAGAGTGATTATTCTAGAACTTTGAGAGATAAGATCTAAGATCTTATTGCTTCTTTATAGATTAATGATCCTGAAAAGAGGAACAAGGGTCAAGGTGCCTATTCTAGTGTACCGCCATCAATTTTTTTATAGTGAACTTTGGCTTACCCAAATGGTATGTGTTACAAGACCTCTATGGGAATGAATATCTAGCTATAACAAGGAAAGTGAGTGAGGAGGTGAGTGATGAAGTAGAAGCTAAATTCAATATGACCAATATTTAGGACACTGAAAGTGAGAGTGAGAGTGAACCAATTAGGGAGATTTTAGGAAAGGAGAAAGTAGATAGAGATATCTAGGCAGATTCTGAAGGGGAATTTGAAAAGGTTATAAGCTAGAGTCTTTAGGATGATGGAGTAATATTATCACTCAAAGTGGACAAGTAGTTCACACAAATAATGATGATCAAGCACCTGTGCCTCCTAAAACTAAAAAGGGCAAAAAAGAGGATGATAGTATCCTTAAGCAATTGATGCAAAACCCAACTCACATTTTTGTTTGAGATCTATTGATGAAGTCTTTATCTCATAGGCAAAAAGTGGTTAAAGCTACAGTCTTCACTATTATTGCTCCTTCCCAGTTAATGGAAATAATTTAAGGAGAAAGTAAAGAAGTTGTGACCTTTCCAGATATAATGATTTGACAATTGAGGGGCACCGGCACAAATATCTTTTGTTTATTAAAGCTAAAGTAAACGGAAAGCATATAACTTGTGTTATGATGGATGATGGGTCCTATATTAATGTTTTTACTTTCAAGGCCATAACTGCTTATGGGATTGAGATTTAATTATTAGCAACTCTAAGCTAACCATCATGACTGATGATAACACAAAAAGGCATACTTATAGTACTTTTAAATCCAAGGTCAAAACTGGGCCTACAAATGATGAGGTGGAATTTGCAATCTTAGACATACCAACCAATTTTTCCTTGCTTTTGGGTAAACCATGGTTTTAAAAGTTTGGTAGAGTTCCTTCTACACTCCATCAAATGATTAAGATCCCTTATAATGGAGAAGTGGTCACTATTTGGGCTACTAGAGAGAATATTGTTTCTACTTTAAAGATTACTAATTAACTTTTCAGTGGCTTTTATATAGCCAGCATTTTTAATGAAGAAGATGATGATCCCAAGGTTTTCAACATGCTATAGATGATGTATTATCTCCCCGATGCTGGTCTAGGAAAGAATTCTTATAGAGACACAAAGGTTGTCAAGATCCAATGTCAAAAGAGCAAAAAGGGAGTTAGATATGTTTCTGATGCTGATAAAGGGAACCAAAAAAAGAAGGCTATATGAATTCCCAAGTTGGATGAAGTCTTTAATCCTGCTCCACAAGATGTGAGGTATGCTAGTGAGCTAAAACCTATTTTATTCAAAGGGAAGGTCAAACTTGGTTTTGAGATCTTTATGGATTTAGTCAATTTTACTACTAATGAGATCAAGGTTGCTTCAATTTTTTAGGATGATAACATACCCATAGTATTGAAGACTTGTTCTTTGAACCCAAAGAGAGGTCCTAACTCCAGATTTAATTGTAAAAATAGCCAAAAGGAAAGAAAAGGTTGAAGAGGAGGTTGATCCTACACCACCAACTCTAAATGATGCTTCTGCATCGACTGTTAATGAGTCTTATGCTATTGATATCATTTATATTCCTAAACTTTTTAATGACAATGTTTCTTTTTGGTTTTATTAATGGCATGAACAGTTTTGCTTATTTTTGTTATGTCTCATTTGATTGTATCATGCATGATAATAATAAGGTCATACATATATTTGGCATTAATTCAATTAACACCACTCATTTTAATCTTGGCACCTCGAAAGAGATCTTAATTTCATCAGACATAACTCATTAAGAGAGAATTAAATTTGAAAGAATAATAAAAAAAATATGAAAAAGCCTTTGCATGGACCTATGAAGATATGCTAAGGGTTGATAGAGAAATGGCTAAACATGCAATTCCAACCTATCCATATGCTAAATCAATTAGGCAAAAGTTAAGAAGAATGAGGCTAAAATGGGTTAAAAAGATTAAGGAAGAGATGCAAAATAAATTAAAGTCAAAGTTTTTAAAAGAGGTCAAATACCCGACATTGTTAGCCAATGTAGTCCTAGTTGCCAAGAAAGATGGGAGGGGACTATAGAGATCTAAACAAAAGCTGCCTAAAGGATGATTTTTGTTTACCACATATAGATGTCCTAATTGATAGTGTTGCCAGGTGCATGATGTACAGTTTTATATATGGGTATGATGGGTATAATAAGATATTGAATAAGGTTCTAGACAAATTCAAAATAGCCTTTATTATTGAATGGGTACTTATTGCTATAGGATTATGCCTTTAGGTCTAATGAATGCTCGGCAAACTAACCATAGAATGGCCACTAGAATCCTATATGACTTGATTGACAAAGAAATTAAGGTTTATATAGATGACATGATGATTAAGCCTACCACTAGAGAGGAGCATTTTAAAGCCTTGAAAAAGTTCTTAAAAAGAATTGATAAGTATAACCTCTATTTAAACCCTAAAAAGTGTGTTTAGAGTAACTTCAATGAAGGCTTTTAGGCCATATAGTAAGTCAAAGGGGAATTTAAGTAAATCTTGACAAAATCAAGGCCATTAGGGAGATGCCTGCATTAAAGAAGGAAAAGGAGTAAGGGGTTTTCTAGGAAAAATCCAATACGTTAGCTGCTTCATTGCTAAGCTCATCACCATATGTGAGCCAATTTTCAAACATTTAAAGAAATATATCAACCAGTAAAATGGAATGATGATTGCTAAAAAGTCCCTGATACCATAAGGAAATATTTAGATAACCCACCTATTCTTCAACCTCCTAAGTTGGGAAAGCCTTTAATTTTGTACCTATTAATAGAAAAGAACTCCATAGGAGTTATGTTGGAACAAGAAGATGAGTTTGGCATTGAATTTGCCATATACTTCTTCAGCAAGAAATTCATCCCTTATAAAAAGAAGTATGTAGAAGTATAGAAGATATATCTAGCTGTAGTATGGACTTCAAAAAAGTTGAGGCATTATTTCTAGTCAATTCAAGCAGTAGCCAAATGTGATCCATTAAGATACCTACAGTCAGCTCAATCTTTGTTGGGTAGAATGGAAAATGGCTTCTCTTGTTACAGAATTTGATGTGCATTACATAATCAGGAAAACATAAAGGGTAGGGTTGTAGCTGAATTCTTGGCCAATCACCCCTATAAAAGGAGATGAGATAGAATATGAGTTCTTAGCTCTAATAATAGTGTCTAGTTGCCAAATGTATTTTGATTGCATAACCAATGACAAGGGTGCGGGAACTTTGGTCATTTTAATAACCCCGGAAGGGGAGAAACTACCCTAGTTAAAAAGTTAAAGTATAAAGCTACAAACAATGTTGCTAAATATAACGTATGCTTTTATGGCTTAGAAGCACTGCTAACCTTAGGAGCAAAATCAATTGAAGTATTTGGAGATTCTTCACTAGTTGTTCACCAGGCCAAAGAAGAATGGTCAATTAAGGAAGAGAAGTTGGTACCCTTTGTAGAGCATTTAAAGAGGCTTTATAAGAAGTTTGAGATGTGCACTGTTGTCAAATTATTCCTAGATATGAAAATCAGCTTGCATGCTTTAACAATTCTAGTTTCCATGTGGGATAACCCAAAAAGGATAGTAATGAAAACAATTTCGATCTCTAGCTCAAATAAGCCATGTTTCTAGTCAGAGCAAGTAGGGGACATAGAGGCTAAAGATGGAAAGCCTTGGTTCTTAAACATTTGAAATTTTCATGAAAAAAAAGCTTCTGAAAGGGTTATGGAAAAAATACATTCAGGAATTTGTGGCACCCCTATAAATGGTCTGAACTCAATTGAAAAAATAATGAAACATGGTTTTTACTAATTAATAATGGATCATGATTTCTTCAAGTATGTGAAAAAGTGTTGGAAATGTCAACGGTATGGTGATTTAAGCCACTTGCCAACTTTTGAATTACACAATCAATCCTCTTCTTGGCCATTCACCTCATGGGAGATAGATATCATAGGGAAAAGTAACCTAACTATTTCTAATGGGCATAAATACAAAGTGATTGCCATAGATTACATCACCCAATAGGTAGAGGTAGAATCATTCAGCAAACTAAGGCCAAATGGATGGCTCGTTTTATTGAGAAAACCCTAATATGTAGATATTGTGTGCCTCATCACATAGTGTCTAATATGTTAGAAGTGTGCCCTAGAGCCCATGTAGAATAGGAAATTATATCATGTATACGAACTTATGAACTCATTTTGAATTTATGAGAAGCCTATAAATGTTATGTCATGAAAACCTCTGGTTTGATGTTATATCTTGAATTAATAAATGTAGTCCTTGATATTATAAACACAATGCAAAGGCAATCATTAAATAGTTCATGAAGATGCTTATTGCATGAAAATGTATTAATACCTAAATATCCCTAATCATAGTATTAATAAGACATGACATTGTTAATGCAGATAGACTAGCACATGTTATGCTTCTTGAAAGATTCAAGCAACTATTCTCATAACTGTGATCATGGAAATGATCAAAGCTGACATGTGGATGCTTATTAGAAGAATAAGTATATTGGAGACTTGCCATGAAAATCCTCACATGGATATTAAATCTATGTCAGTGGAGAATCTCTACATAACAGTGGTGTAAGTATCCTCAGACATAAGATCACCAAAGTTATTTTAAATATTTAGTGATATATTTTGACTCCATTACTATTTACTTCCATTGAGGGGTGAACATAGTTAGGAGGTTGGGTATATCATAACCTACTTGAAGATAGTTGAGTGATTAATAAAGGATGCACCATCACATATTTATTATGGGAGTTATCTCATAAGTTCAATAATACCATGGTTCAGGGAATCTCTAGCAAGAGTAGAAAGCCATGGTGGATGAGATCCACAAGGAGTATTTTGGGAATAATGGTTAAACTATTAGAACAACAATATTTAGGTTTATATGAGTTGACAAAATCCATACTCAAAACCTAAATGAGATAAAGTAAGGTGAAAGGAGTAATTGCACAGTAACTGTTTTATGGAAGGGTTCAGTCTAAACCACTTAACTGATTATCACTTGAATTGTCATGATACTTGACTAGAAGCCTTTCATGATTTGCATCTGAACAGAAATATAAATATTAATTACAAAATTAATATAATGGTTTTAGGGGTGAGCAAAATTGGGGTAAAACCGAAAAATCGAACCAAACCTACCGATCTTTTTAATTCAGTTCGGTTTCTGTTTTGGAATTCTATATAAATTGGTTAATTCGGTTCGTTTCGATTTTGAAAGGCAAAAACTGAAAAAAAATCAAACCGACCGAAATTTTAATATTATATGTTATTTTATCCAAATTTTACTTTAAAAAAATTATTTTTGTATTTTTTGATCAATTTAAGGGGATTGAACTCAAATTATATATGTACATTTTTCAATTTGGATGTTTTTATTTTAGTTTTATGATTTTTAAGTTTATATAATTTTTAAATTATTTTTTTTAATTATAATTTTCGATTTTCGATTTTTTCGGTCGACCGAACATTTCGGTTCGATATTAGTCCGACTTTCATATAATTTCGGTTCGGTTTGTATAAATTCTAATATTTTAGTTTTCGATTTTTCGGTTCGATTATTGAACCGAACCAATCATTGCTCACCCCTAAATGGTTTAAAGATTTTAAATCATGCAATTCATTAATTGCAATTATATATGTGCTGCCAAGTGGATTAGAAAATCGAATAGGTTACACACCTATGGGGAATGGGTAAAATGATAAAAAGATAGATTTAATAATGTTTGACATTATTATGCATAGAGGAAATAAAGATAGGAATAATTAATTATGCATATGCCGAAATACCCACAAAAAAATCCGCGGAGTTCTACTTTAACTTGGAGTATAAAAGCAGTAGTAAAGTAGAAATAGAACTTAACAACAAAAAAATCAGATTCTATCTATTATTCTCCTCCTTATTCGAAATTTACACAAATAGTCTCAGTGAAATTTTGGCTTCTTCTATACTTTTTTATTGGTTCATTCTAGTCTTCTATGGTGTGGACGATCATTGGAGGTGTTCGCCAATTGGACACTATGGTTTATGACAACTTGGTGCGATAAAAAATCAACTAATTAACAAAACTCCACTGGTGATTTTCCTAACATTTAAATAGCTAATATAATTTCATGGCAAGAACGTAATTAGCTTGGTTAAAAAAATTTTAAATTTCGCTTATGTATGTGATACATGTAACTAGCTAAAAATTTCAACATGGTATCAGAGCCTGATTTTGCCATGAAATTATGTTTTGTTTATTCTACGGAATAACTTTTTATTTATGAGCTATTTATTTCCTGAATTTTTTAAAATTTTGATTTTGATGTTCATAAATCTTAGATTAAGAAATATTGATTTCCATACTTGTATGATTAAAATTTAAAAAAGAAAAAGAAAGAATTGAAAATATTTTTGTAGAGAAAAGTTCTCTATGCAGAAGACTGTTCTTTTACGCAAAAGAACAACTAAAAAGGGGTTGTTCAAATTTTATTCATATTTTGATCCATGTAAAAATTATTTTGATGATATTTTATATTTTTAATATGTGATATTAAACCATATGATCAAACAAAATCGAAATCAGTTAAGTTTTGCATGAAAACCAGTTTTATCGAAAACTTAAGTAAATTGTGTTTTTTGTGTATTCTTGATTAGTTCTTGATTAGTTTCCTAATTTGGATAGTTTCCTAAACTTGATCACACTAAAAAAATAACTCACATAATGTTTCAAGAATTGAAACAAGTATTCTATATATAGATCTAATTTTATGCATGAGAATTGCATATAAGGATGTATGTTTGGTATGATGGTTAGTTATGGATTGAAGCTCAATGTGATTGAGCATACTATATGTTTTGGCCCATAAGGATTTTCATGTCCCGACCAATTATTTTTCTTTGTAATTTTCTAATTGTAATAAGTAATTAGATTACATAAAATAGAATTAGAATAATAAAAGAAGGTCACAAGCAATAGAGAAAGAAGGGACCGAATGAAGATTGAAGGTATTGTATTATTCTTCTTTGTTTGGTCATACATACTACCTAGGTTTGACCTTTTGATCTCCCTTATGGCTCGTGGAGGTCAATGTAGTAAAGTCCATAACTATGCCATATTTGTATGCTTTATATTTATGGGATATGTAACACCCCGATACCCCCGTTGGAAGGATACCGGTGCGCTATACCGACGCTCACTCAAAACGTTCATACAATATAGCGGAAGCATACAATAACGATAAAAAAAAAAAACTTATCATATTTACATATAATCAAAATATCTTATATACATCATTCAAAATTACATAAGGATCCTTAACAAAAATTACATATGCCTCCAATCAAAAGAATACATATACAAAAAGAATACAGGAGGAGTACAAAATAAAACAAGACTCTACTCCTAGTGGCCAACCCTGCAGATGCGCAACTCGAGCGGAACCAAAACCTACCACCTACACGGAAAAATAACCCGTGCTAAGCGATAACGCTTAGTGGGGAGGAACAAAGACAACAGGACACTATACAATAATATCATACAATTATACATGTAAATAAGCATCACAGACCGAATTCACTAAATAGTAGAAACAAATATACATAAGTCATAATCACTATAAGGAAATAGAACTTAAAATAGCAGGCATAGAGCAAATGCAATACTAGAATCACTCAATGATCATAACACTTCACTAAACAAAATGCCAAACACATTAAACCATAGCCTGAATTTCAGTGGTGGTGGATACGAGAACACTACACTGGAGAATGAAGCCTCAAAATATTTATTACCCGAAGGTAACACGGGAGATCAAAGTCTCAAAACATTTTTACTAAGACCATAATGGAGGTCAACCGTAATCACTAGACCAAAGAGGGGCCAACACTGGCAGCTGCACTCACTATCCTTTATAAGCATGCTTATCTATCCACTACTTTGACACTTCAGGCTCAACTACTCACTCATAGTTGCAATACTTTAAATTATTCAAAAGACTCGAATCAAACAATATCATTATCATTATTCACTAATACCATACTTGGACAATAATTTTAGCAAGGCACAAGCAAAACAAGAATCATACTATAGCGAAAAACCCATATAAAAAGGAAGAGAAGAAAACCTTCGAGAAAACAGAAACAGGCAGGAGAGGCTCACTGTCGCGATCGCGACTTGCGTCATGAGCGTGACAGTAGCCAGCAGTGCCGCAGGCCAGAAGGAGTTTGCACGAGTCACCTCAAGGAGCACGACTCGTGCAAACTAGCAAAGGAAAGGCTGAAAATCTTGTTGCGATGCAGGGCTCGCGACAGGCCAAAAGCTGGCACGAGTCGTGCTATGGTGCACGACTCGTGCTGGCTTCCATTGGCTGGTCACGAGTCGCATTGAGAAGCACGACTCGTGCACAAGCCAAAATTGCCGAGCCGTATGCCACGCCGAGCAGGAGTCCCTGCCGAGCGGCAATCACCGAGCAAAGCACTACAGCCGACTAGGGCTCTTCTTCACGACTCGTGAAGAATCACTTGCCAAGCCGCTCACATCCGATCAGGCAATTTTCATGACTCGTGAAGGATTTCGCGTGTCGGGAAGAGTTCATCCGAGCGGGCTACGAGAAGCTGGAAACAAGCGGCTCTGTCGCACTCACGACAAGCATCGCAATCACGACAAAGTCACTTTATCCAGTTCCTCGGCACAAGCACCTCTTTTCAAAACCATCAAAACACAAACCAAACACACCCAATCACTTAAACAAGTGTAAACACTTACCTCGTCACTGGAATACTTCCAAAACATGCCCATAATCATGTATAACATAATTTACACAATAATCATACAGTTAAACTCTTGAAGATCAAAGTAACTAAACAAACCTAGAACTCATGCCAAAGCTATGCTCATTTATTTCAACATAACATGCAAATCATCCTTATCATAGCACTAGCATACAAATCCAATTCCATTACCCAAACATACACATGCATTTACACATCCTCACACATAATCCAAGAGAAAACCAGGGCAGACGAACTTCCAAACCAAAACACAGAAGAAGCCAACTTCCAAACAGAACACATCAAAGACAGAGCTCCCAAACCTGTCAAAAGCAGCTTTAATCCGATCCCTTCAAGATCCCACTTTTTCCTTGCCCTTGATCTTCCTTCTCTCCTCCGATTCTTGCACAAAACCCAGCCATAATTACACACTTAATCAAACCATACACTAATACTTTCAAACCCAGAAAACAGAAAAGAGGAAGAAGAAGAAACCCCAAAATAAAAACCCCAAGCACTCACCTCTTCGAAACCCAATTCAAAACTCAGAAGAATCCAACATAAGCTTGAAGGTTCACATTAGGGCAAACAGGAGAGAGCAAGAAAGAAAGGAAGAAGGTGAAGAAGAGGGAGACATAAGCAAGAAGCAAAAATTCTGCTTTTTTTTCCTTCCCTCTCTCTTTCACTCACTTCACAATTAATGCTCTCACCAACCCATCCCACTTGGCAAGCTCTCATTGGACCAAAAGTTCCCATCTTTGACTTCTCTCAATCAAGGCACCATACACAATAATCCACTAGATAAATTCTTTATTAAATACTTTAAATCCTTGGTACCAAACACTCACCTCACTAGATAAACTCTTCACTAAACATTTTTAATTACTTTTGCAATTAAATCCTTATTATCCAAATTTCCTCATGCACAAATTACTGAAATACCCTTAATTTTCTGACTTAGCATGCAAATTTCAACTAGGCCCTTTTTCGGTCATTACAGGATAGATATAGGAAGCATACCAATATATGCCAACCATGTATGATGAGACCGAATTAACAAAACCCCTAAAAACAATACTAAGGTTTATAAGCCTTCTATTAATTGGAAGAGAACCAGAGTTCTTTATAGTGTGTGGTTGTTAACTAAAGTCAAGCTCACATTATATTGAATATGTTCAAATCCAATTAATGGGCTATCTTAGCTAGCCCATTAGCTTATTGACCAAAGTCAAGGCCAATAGACCTAGAGGCAAGATTTTGGAGTGCATATAAGATATGCGTGCATCAAAAGTTGATAATCTAATGACCCAATAATTGTGTAGATAATATCTACCTTTCAAGGGTATGGAATTTGATTTGTTAACCAAAGTTAAAATCAAATTTCGTATCAAGGATTGGATAGTGGCCCATTAGAAAAGCCACCAGGTTTTCTCGGCTCAAATAATGAGGGCTATTAATTCGCAATAAATAGTAGGAGTTAAATGGATAAATTAAAGACCTAATTAATGCATGCATAGACATAATCATACTATAATATAGTTTTCTTCTTCACATTTTGGACTTCATTATAAGCACTTCTCATATAAACCTGCATGCTATATTGGACAACAAGCTGGTTGGCAGCAATTACTTAAAATGGATTAAGCAAGTGAGAACTATTCTCAGGGCTGAGAACATCCATTATGTCTTGGATCAAGGTCCACCATCACTTTCATCAAATGATGCCATTGATGAGATCAATGGCATTTATCATAAATACATAGAGGATCATGAAGCAGTAACATGCGTGATGCTTGATGCTATGTCCTCAGAGCTTTAGAAGCAACGTGAAAATATGGATGCTAGGACCATCGTTTTACACTTAGAAGAACTTTATGCTTTTCAAGCTAGAAGTGAGCACCAAGAGATTGCTATAGCCCTTTTTAGTTGTAAAATGCTGGAGGGCACTTTGGCTGCCGCTCATTCATTGAAGATGTATAGGTATATAGAGCACCTTGGTAGGCTCGGCTATGTTATGGATAGTGATTTATACATAAACTTAATTTTATACTCGTTGGCTCTAAGTTTTGCACATTTTGTGCTTAAACTTCAACACGAATAAGATTCAAGTTTCTGTACCAAAGCTTATTAATATGCTCAAAATAGCTGATGGATCACTTGAGATGTAACACCCTAATTTGACCCTAGAAGTTTTGGCTAAATTGAGTTGGATTATTTGATGTGTTATGGATATGTGGCAATGTAGGAAGTTGACACATGGCAACATGGGAATTTAACACTTGGTTTAAATGAGTTTTGTTTTAAGTAAATAAATGCATTAATGAAGTGGTAAGTGGCATTTAAGGAAGTGGTTTAGCATTTATGAGATTTGGTGGGCATTAGTGAGAGGATTTGGCTTTCTTTGGGTTGACCGGCCACTCTCTTCCTCTTACTTCTTTCAATTTTTGCTTTTGGCCTATAGTTCTTCTTTTGTTTCTTTACTTTTGTATTTTGCCGTGCTCGTTTGCTTTGCCATTTCTTTTCCTTTTCTTCTTCATTTGCTTTATTCTTTGAGTGAACCTCTTGGATTGGTTTGAAGGGAGTGAAAAAAAGGGTAGAGTTGGATTCTTGAGAAGAGGTAAGTGGTTTGATTTCTATTAGTATTGGTCTTCTTCTTCTGGGTTTTGTTTTTTATTTAAAGTGAGAAGAGGTTTAACTCAAGTGTTTTCTATATGATTTTGTTGAAGCTGTTGACAAGAAGAGGGACAAGGGAAAGGAGAAGATCAGAATCGAATAGAGAGCAGTGATCCAGCTACCGAGAGGTCGGGATCGTGTGCGATTTTGACTTTGTTCATTTTGATTGCTTGCGGTGTTCTTATATTAGATGTATTTATATACGTTTATAAGTATGTAATTTGATCATGTGCATGTGTGATGATGATGCTAGGTAATTGCCATATAGGTTTATAGTGTAAGGTTTGGTTTTCGAAAACTCTGCTCATTTTTCATCAGACCTCCGTGTAATATTTTTCTCATAAGTAGAGTTTTAAACCTCTAAATGGAGTGATTGTTGATCCATTAGAACCGTAACTTCCATTCCTATAAGAGTTTCAGAAATGACCTTGAGCAAATTCTTGCTCTAACACCCTGCAAATTTGCCAAAACTATAGTATTGCTATTTGGGCCGAGTTACTAGAGCAGTATAGGTTGTTTAGCTCATATCTAAAGTTATAGATGTCCAAATGACTTAAAACTTGTCCCATTTGAAATTTAACGAATATTTGTTAAGAAGAAAGTTTTGCCTAAAAATTTCTCTAACTATGCGAAAAATGGAGTGTAAGTTTGGACCTGAAGTCTGTCTAGAGTCTGCCTTGTGTTTTGAGGCAGAATAGATTCACACGGCGGTAAGGAATTCCTCGCCGCCGTGTAAAAGCATTTTGTCCCATAATGACCCATTTTTAGTGTCCCACACTGCGGTATGGAATTCCTTACCACCGTGTTACCTCATCCTTCAGCCTAAAATGTACTTTTTCCTTCCCGAATCGAACCCGAACTTCACCGGAAGTTCTTACCACTTGTCCAACTTATGTCTAACATTATAAAATGAGTATATGAGTGTTTTTCCAATTGAATTATATGTAAATGATGCTATGGCATGAGAGTTTAATAATGGAATTAAATGTATTCATGCTTTTTAATTGTTGAACATGACTTGCCATGTGATATTAATTATATATGCTTGAATCATGATATAATGCTTGAGTGATTGTAATGTATATGATAGAGTGTATAGAGTCTTTATGTTAAGCCTGAATGGTTATAGTTGTGGATAGATAAGCATGCTTATAAAGGGTTAAAGGCGGCTGCAATAGTGACCTTAGTTGTGTCTACTTGATGAATACCTAAGGTATTCAACATTATTGAGTTAGTTCTCTAGAGTTTATATAATACCCACAGTACCCGTATCCACTGTTATTGAGAATTCAGGCTAATGTATATTTTGTAATGTTCAAGAGGTGAAGTAAAGACTTGTATATGTATATGAACATAGTATGAAATGTTACCCATATCGCTTGCCTTATTTGGATTTTTTGTACATGGTTGGTTGAAGCATGATGGTATTTGCTTACAAGGATGTGTATATGATTATTTGTATATAACATGACTATTGATATGCATGTGATATATTTGTGACTTCGTTCGAAGTCTTTTGCTTCTATTTATCCCCACTAAGCGTTATCGCTTAGCACGGGTATTTTTCCCGTGTAAGTTTTCAGGATGCGATTAGAGAGTTTGCATCTGTAGGTCATGGCCGCTAGGAGCTTGATGAAGATCTTTTTGTACTAGATAGAGTTTCTGATATTTTGAGTAACATAATTATTGTAAATAGAAAGTATAGTGTTTGTATGTAAATGTTATCGGTAATGTTTTATGTACAAAAGAATATTTTGTAATATGTACATTATTTTATTAATAGTATATGTTTGGCCCAAAAGAATGTTCTTATATTTATTTATTGTTATCGCTTCCGCCTTTGTGTATGCATGTGTACGAGTATGTGTGTGTTAGAGTCTGCGTAGCGCCCCGATATTCCTTCTCGGGGATATGGGCGTGTTACATTTAGTGGTATCAGAGTATAGGTTAGAGGTTCTGGTCTATAAGATGTAGAGTATAGATTGAATGTCAGAGTCTATCTAGAGTTGTGGCCTGATACAGATGTTATCTTGTAGAGTATAGATAGAATCGGATTCGAGTGAAGTTGTTAGTAAGTATAGTCTGCTCATATGTATAATAGCGGGGAAATTTCGAGGACGAAATTTCTTAACGGGGGGAGATTTGTAACACCCCAATTTGACCCTAGAAGTTTTGGCTAAATTGAGTTGGATTATTTGATGTGTTATGGACATGTGGCAATGTAGGAAGTTGACACATGGCAACATTGGAATTTAACACTTGGTCTAAATGAGTTTTGTTTTAAGTAAATAAATGCATTAATGAAGTGGTAAGTGGCATTTAATGAAGTGGTTTGGCATTTATGAGATTTGGTGGGCATTAGTGAGAGGATTTGGCTTTCTTTGGGTTGACCGGCCACTCCCTTCCTCTTACTTCTTTCAATTTCTGCTTTTGGCCTATAGTTCTTCTTTTGTTTCTTTGCTTTTGGATTTTTCCATGCTCCTTTGCTTTGCCATTTCTCTTCCTTTTCTTCTTCATTTGCTTTGTTTTTTGAGTGAACCTCTTGGATTGGTTTGAAGGGAGTGAAAAAAAAGGGTAGAGTTGGATTCTTGTGAAGAGGTAAGTGGTTTGATTTCTGTTAGTATTGGTCTTCTTCTTCTAGATTTTATTTTTGATTTAAAGTGAGAAGAGGTTTAACTCAAGTATTTTCTATATGATTTTGTTGAAGCTATTGACAAGAAGAGGGACAAGGGAAAGGAGAAGATCGGAATCGAATAAAGAGCAGTGATCCAGCTACCGAGAGGTCGGGATCGTGTGCGATTTTGACTTTGTTCATTTTGATTGCTTGCGGTGTTCTTATGTTATATGTATTTATATATGTTTATGAGTATGTAATTTGATCATGTGCATGTGTGATGATGATGTTAGGTAATAGCCATATAGGTTCATAGTGTAAGGTTTAGTTTTCAAAAACTCTGCTCATTTTTCATCAAACCTCCGTGTAATATTTTTCTCATAAGTAGAGTTTTAGACCTCTAAATGGAGTGATTGTTGAGCCACTAAAAATGTGACTTCCATTCCTATAAAAGTATCAGAAATGACCTTGAGAAAATTCTTACTCTAACACCCTGACAATTTGCCAAAACAGTAGTGTTGCTATTTGGGCCGAGTTACTAGAGCAGTATAGGTTGTTTAGCTCATATCTGAAGTTATAGATGTCCAAATGACTTAAAACTTGTCCCATTTGAAAGTTAACGTCCTAAGGAACATTTGTTAAGAGAAAGTTTTGCCTACAATGGTCTCTAACTATGCGAAAAATTGCGTGTAAGTTTGGACCTGAAGTCTATCTAGAGTCTGCCTTGTATTTTGAGGCAGAATAGGTTTACACGGCGGTAAGGAATTCCTCACTGCCATGTAAAAGCATTTTGTCCCATAATGACCCATTTTTAGTGTCCCACACGGCGGTATGGAATGGCTTACCACCGTGTGACCTCATCCTTCAACCTAAAATGTACTTTTTCCTTCTCGAATGGAACACGAACTTCACCGAAAGTTCTTACCACTTGTCCAACTTATGTCTAACATTATAAAATGAGTATATGAGTGTTTTTCCAATTGAATTATATGTAAATGATGCTATGGCATAAGAGTTTAATATTGGAATTAAATGTATTCATGCTTTTTAATTGTTGAACATGACTTGCCATGTGATATTAATTATATACGCTTGAATCATAATATAATGCTTGAGTGATTGTAATGTATATGATAGAGTGTATAGAGTCTTTATGTTAAGCTTGAATGGTCATAGTTGTGGATAGATAAGCATGCTTATAAAGGGTTAGAGGCGGCTGCAACAGTGACCTTAGTTGTGTCTACTTGATGAATACCTAAAGTATTCAACATTATTGAGTTAGTTCTCTAGAGTTTATACAATACCCACAGTACCCGTATCCACCGTTATTGAGAATTCAGGCTAATGTATATTTTGTAATGTTCAAGAGGTGAAGTAGAGACTTGTATATGTATATGAACATAGTATGAAATGTTACCCATATCGCTTGCCTTATTTGGATTTTTTGTACATGGTTGGTTGAAGCATGATGGTATTTGCTTACAAGGATGTGTATATGATTATTTGTATATGACATGACTATTGATATGCATGTGATATATTTGTGACTTCGTTCGAAGTCTTTTGCTTCTATTTATCCCCACTAAGCGTTATCGCTTAGCACGGGTGTTTTTCCCGTGTAGATTTTCAGGATGCGATTAGAGAGTTTGCATCTGCAGGTCATGGTCGCTAGGAGCTTGATGAAGATCTTTTTGTACTAGATAGAGTTTCTGATATTTTGAGTAACATAATTATTGTAAATAGAAAGTATAGTGTTTGTATGTAAATGTTATCGGTAATGTTTTATGTACAGAAGACTATTTTGTAATATGTACATTATTTTATTAATAGTATATGTTTGGCCCAAAAGAATGTTCTTATATTTATTTATTGTTATCGCTTCCGCCTTTGTGTATGCATGTGTACGAGTATGTGTGCGTTAGAGTCTGCGTAGCACCCCGATATTCCTTCCCGAGGGTAGAGGGTGTTACATGAGAAGGATCCAGTATCAATCATGGTTGTCTCTTCTGCTCATAAAGGAAAGAAGCAAAAAAAGAAGGCAATCAAAGGGCAACCCAAGCATGGTGGTATATCCAAAAAGAAGGTTGCTGAGAAGGAGAAGAATTCTGAAAGGACTTGCTTCCATTGTGGAAAAAGCTGTAAGGTATACTTAGATTCTCTCAAAGAGAAGAAGCCGGCTGAGGCTTCAACTCCAGATATTTATATGATTGAAATAAATACTTATTCTATTACTTCTAAGAAATCTTAGATATTAGATACCAAATGTGGACCTCACTTATATAATGATTTGCATGGTCTTAGAAGCAATAGAAAAGTCAGGAAGGCATGATATGTCTGTAGTGAGCTACTGGGCAGAACATCTCTACACAAGTTGGGGGGACTTATCACTTACCTCTTCTAAGTGGATTGACACTGGAACTAAATAACTATTATTATGTTCCAGTTTTATCTAGGAGTATTATTTCTTTCAGTTGTTTAATGAATGATTATGACATTTCTTTGAATAAGGACAAGAGTTGTTCTATTTTTAAGAACAATATATTTTATGTTAATGCAATTATTGAGAATGGCATATTTGTTCTTGATTTAAATAAAGAAGTTCATAATATGAATACTAAGAGAATAAAACAAGATAATCTTAATGCCTTTTATTTGCGGCATTATTATTTAGGTCATATATATGAGAAACACATGACCATGCAAGTCTAGTGATTTGGGTTTATTCGATTATAAATTATTTGATGCATGCGAATCTTGCTTATTAGGCAAAATAACAAAAGTACCCTTTACTGGTAAAGGAGTACGATCTAGTGAGACATTAGAACTAATACATTCAGATGTATATGGTCCAATGACTTCACATGCTAGAAGAGGCTATTCCTACTTTATAACCTTCGTAGATGATTATTCTGGATATGGATATATCTATCTTATGAAGTATAGATGTAAAGCTTTTGAAAAGTTCAAAGAGTTCAAAAATGAAGTAGAGAAACAACTTAGTAAGAGTATTAAAACACTTAGATCAAATCGAGGTGGAGAATACTTAAGCCAAGATTTTTAAGATTATTTAAGAGATAAGAGAATGTTATCTCAATGGACTCCACCATATACATCACAGCATAATAGGGTATCTAAGAGGAGGAATCAAACACTATTGGATATGGTTCGATCTATTATGAGCCTAGCAAACTTGCCTAAGTCTTTTAAGGTTATGCACCTGAAAATTGTCATTTAAACATTAAACAAAGTTCCTAGTAAGTCGGTTGATGTTACTCCATATGAGATGTGGAATAATAAGAAACCCACACTTTCTCATATGAAAGTATGGGGTTGTCCTGCTTATGTGAAGAGGACAGTGTCAAAAAAGCTAGATGCTAAATCTGACAAATACTTATTTGTGAGATATCCAAAAAAGACAATTCGATATTACTTCTATCATCCCTTGGAACAAAATGTGTTTATTTCAAGGCATGTTGTCATCTTATGAAGAGAATTCCTTCTAAGAGAGGACAGTGTGAGTAAAATTGAACTTAGTAAAGTTCAAAACCCACAAATTAAAAAAGATCAATCAGTTGACCCGATATTGAATCTCATAATAATGAGATTATAGTTGACTTGAATATATATAAGTTCCTAGAAAATTTACTAAGATACATTTTATCCTACCGAAATATCAATTCCTCGTGGACTCAAATGAGAATGTAACTGTAGTAGATGATAGTGAACCTATAAGCTATTAAGAAGTTCTAAATAGTTCAAAACGTGATTTGTGGCTTAAGGCTATGCAGTCCAAAATGAACTCCATATATGAGAACAAAGTATGGACTTTGACTCAAACACCTGAAGGGATAAAACCTGTAGGGTCCAAATGGGTCTTCAAGAAGAAGACTGACATTAAGGGTAATGTAGTTACCTACAAGGCTCGTTTGGTAGCTAAAGATTATTGTCAAAGAGAAGGTATTGACTTTGATGAAAACTTTTCTCCAGTAGTGATGCTTAAGTCCATTATAATATTTTTAGCCATTGATGCTCATTATGTTTGGCAAATGGATGTGAAGACAGCTTTCCTGAATGGAAATATGACTGAGGAGGTGTATATGACAAAATTTGAGGGGTTCATATCTGGGAATGGTGAAAAGGTATGAAAGCTTCAAAGATCCATTTATGGATTGAAGCAAGCATCTAGGAGCTAAAATATCCGATTCAATTTAATAATAAAGAGTTTGGTTTCTCATAGAATAAGAATGAACCTTGTGTGTTTAAGAAGGTTAATGGAAGTGGAATCATTTTCCTTGTTCTATCTATATATGGATGACATATTAATCATAAGAAACAATATCTCTATTCTTCAATCAGTTAAAATTTGGTTATCCATACAATTCTCCATGAAAGACTTTGGAGAAGCATCCTATATTCTAGGAATTAGGATCTATAGAGATAAATCTAATAGGTTGCTAGGTTTCATAGTCTACATACATAGATAGAGTATTGAAAAGGTTCAATATGAATCCCTTTAAGATATGATTTATTCCCATGGTACATGGGAAACACCTTTCTAAGTCTATGTGTCCTAAGACACAAAAGGATAAAGAGAACATGAATTGAATACCAAATGCATCTGCAATTGGTTCTATCATGTATGTTATGTTATTTATGCGTCCAAATGTAGCATTTGTTTTGAGTGTCATAAGTAGATTCTAATCCAATTATAGAAAGGAATATTGGATTGTAGTCAAGAATATCCTTAAGTACTTGAGATGGACTAAGGATATATTATTGGTATATGGAGAGGGTGATTTACTAGTAAGTGGATGTATTGATGCCAATTTTTCAGTCAGACAGAGATGACTATAAATCACAGTCGAATTTTATGTTCGTAATGGGAGGAGGAGCAATTAGTTAGAAGAGTTCTAAATAAGAGATGATTGTTGATTCTACTACAGAAGATGGATACATTGCTGCTTTAGAGGTGGCTAAGGAGGCAGTATGGATCAAGAAGTTCATTACTGAATTAGGAGTGATTCCTAGCATTGTTGATCCAATACCCTTGTATTATGATAACAATGGAGCCATTGCTCAATCAAAGGAACCACGGTCTTATCAATGATCCAAGCATGTTCTCAAACTCTACCATCTCATCTGGGAGATAATAGTAAGAAATAATGAGAAGATAGAAAGGGTTCAGATGTATGACAATGTGGTGGATCCTTTCACTAAGGCGCTATACTAAAACATGTATGATCATCATGTATATAGTATGGGCTTAAGACACATGAGTGATTAGCTCTAGTGCAAGTGGGAGATTGTTAGCAGTATGCCCTAGAGCCCATGTAGAATAGGGAATTATATCATGTTTATGAACTCATTTTGAATTTATGAGAAGGTTATATTCATTTATTAATGCTATGTTATGAAAACCTCTAATTTGATATTATATCTTAAACTAATAAATGTAGTCCTTGGTATTATAAATACAGTGCAAAGGCAATCATGAAAGAGTTCATGAAGTGAGATGTTTATTGCATGAAAATGTGTTAATACCTAAATATCCCTAGTCATAATATTAATAAGATAGGACATTATTAATACGGATAGATTAGCATATGTTATGCTTCTTAAAAGGTTCAAGCAACTGTTCTCATAACTTTGATCATAAAGATTATCAAAGCTAACTTGTGGATGCTTATTAGAAGAATAAGTATATTGGAGACCTGCTATGAGAATCCTCACATGGATATTAAATCTATGTCAGTGAGGAATCTCTACATAGCAGTGGTGTAAGTATTCTCGGACTTAAGATCACCAAAGTTATCTTAAGTAGTGAGTGATATATTTTAACTCCATAACTACTTACCTCCATCAAGAAGTGAAAATAGTTAGGAGGTTGGGAATATCATGAACTACTTGAAGATAGTTAAGTGATTAATAAAGGATTCACCATCTCAGATTTATTATTGTAGTAATCTCATAAGTTCAATAATACCCTTGTTCAGAGAACCTCTAGCCATAGTAGAATGCCAAGGTGGATGAGATCCACAAGGGGCATTTTGGGAACAATGGTTAAATTATTAGAACAACTATATTTAGGTTTATATGAGCTGATAAAATCTATAGTCAAAACCTAATGAGATAAAGTATGTTGAAAAGAGTAATTGCATGGTAATCGTTATATGGAAGGGTTCAGTCAAAACCACTTAACTTTCTATCACTTGGGTAGTTATAATGCTTGACTATAAGCCTCTCATGATTTGTACATGAACATAAATATAAATATTAATTAGAAAATTAATATAATGGTTTAAATAGTTTAAATCATGCAATTCATTAATTGCAATTATATATGTGCTGTTAAGTGGATCAGAAAATCGAATGGGTCACACACATATAGAAAAATGGTAAAATGGTAAAAAGACAGATGTAATAATGTTTGACATTATTATGGATAGAGGAAATAAAAATAGGAATAATTAATTAAAGAAGTTTAATTGATTATGCATGCGTAGAAAAGCCCATAAAAAAGTCCATGGAGCTTTCTGCACATGGTCTGAAATAATGGACCAAAATGGTCCATTCTGATCCAGAATAAAATATTATTGGACTATAAGTATTATAGAACTAAAATAATATTTATAGGTTGATTGGAGAATTAAATACGGGCCTAGAAGAAAAATGTTTTATGCATAAGCACTCTAAGAGTGTCTTTTGTGCATGAACCATCTAAAAAGCCCTAATGGCCTAATTCTTGGGCCAAGTTAAATTAAATATGATTTATAAATGTCATGAACCCTACATATTTAATTTGGTTGGATTTGAAATCCATTTGGGTAATAAAATCTAAGTCCGTAAGAAAGATGTCGGCTTCTGCATATGGTCCTTATGGTGGAGGCCCAGACTGGATTTAATTAAACAAATTTAATTAATTAATTATGAGTTAATACTTCAGCCCTTTTAGAGTTCTAATCTTACTGGAGTTCTATCTATTATTCTCCTCATTGGCCGAAATTTACACAACTAATCTCAGTGAAATTTCGGCTTCTTTTGTACTTCTTTTTTGATTCATTCTACTCTTCTCTGGTGTGGATGATCATTAGAGGTGTTCGCCAATTGGACATTGTGATTTGTGAAAACCCGGTGCGAAGAAAAATTAACTGATCAACAAAACTCCACAGATGATTTTCCTAACATTTTTATAACTAATATAATTTCATGGCAAGTTCTTAATTAGCTTGGTTAAAAAAATTAAATTCCACTTTATGTATGTGTTGCATGTAACCAGTTAAAAATTCCAACATAATAATGGAGTTCAGTTTTAGGTTAAGACAAAGGATTTGCTACTGAAGTACAAAATCCAACACTATAAGTCATCTCTTTATAGACCATAAGCCAATAGAGCTGTCGAGGCTTCTAACAAGAACCTGAAGGAAATCCAAGCTAAGACAGTTGAAACCTATAAAGATTGGGCAGGCAAACTACCTTATGCACTTTAGGGATATAGAACTACAATTAGAACTTCAACTAGAATAACCCCTTTCTCTTTGGTTTATGGTACTGAAGCGGTCTTCCCTGTTGAAGTTGACTTGGAATCACTGCGAGTAGCCTTGGAAGCTAACATCTAAAAATTTGAATGGGCAAGAGTAGATATCAACAATTGTCTTTGCTAGATGAATATAGAATAAAAGCCTATTATTACAACCTGATTTACCAGAAATGCATGGCTAGGGCATTTGGAAAGAAAGTTATACTCCATCATTCAAGAGAAAGGGACTTAGTGTACAAGCAATTAAGACAAGGAGTATAGGATCCTAAAGGCAAATTTAGGACTTATTGGGAGGGTCTTTTTGTGCTTAAAACTCTACTACCTAAAGGAGTTGTCATTCTCACAAATAGCAATTGTAATAAACTCAAAGTTTCAATTTTATGGGTAAAGACTTAAAAAGAGAAAAAGAGGAGAAATAAAAGCCTAATAAACTGAAAACTAAAAAAAGTAGTCTAGTAAAAATGGGCACCCTACTAGGAAAAAAACTGAAAAAAGGCATCCTAGGCAACAGTTAAAGTTTAGAGAAAATATTCAATCAAGAAAACTCGCAAGGGCTGATAGATAACCGGAGTTTGATGCACTTAGGGTGTCACCTGTTAGAATTAAAAAAGGAAAATGTGTTGTTGTATTGAATGTCTATGTCGTAATTATCATTATTGCAACATGGTGTACTCAGATTAGAATGCATTTATAAAGCATAATTGGTCATTTCATTGATAAAGTCAACAATAACATAAGTAGTTCAGAAATAAGAGTAGCAGACAATGTTTTGTAAGCAAAAGCTACATGCCTAGTACTTGTTGAAAAAGGCTAATAAAAGACATAATATCTTTCTACTAAATAGCTATCTAAAAATGTTGCCTCTTGCTTCCACTAGCATCACCATCTCTATATTCTTCAACCAAGAGGACCTGTTATCACACCCTGGGCCAATAACCCACATCTTATAATTAACTAAAAACTCAGAAGAAATAACACTGTAAGGAGGAATATAATTTGGTTTCATTAACAGCTGCCTCCACAATAGTTGAAACCTAGTAATAAACATGGGAGTCAACTCACCCCTAAAAAAAGGATAGCTGCTCCTACACCTCACCCAACTACCTCATATATCGGGCTAGGATGTAGTAGGAGGCCCTGTGTATACCAGCAAGGGGCACACAACTAGAGCAACCACCATACACCACATAAGTCAACCTCAGCCAATGGCACTTGAAGCTCACAACCACTAAGCCTTAAAAGCCAATCATCAACGGTGGGAAATTTTTGCTACACAACATATGCCATATAGTGTTAGGATCCATAGATAGGAATAACTCTTAAAAAAAGGATCGACCAATAGCCAAATTTGAAAAAAAAAAAAGAGAAGCAAAAGGGAACATCAGACACAAGTTAGTGCAGCGTTATAAGAGACTTGGCAAAATAGATACTTGCAACAAAATAGGACTGCCTCTAAATCCAGCAAAAACATAAGCTTGCACAGCATGCAAGTAAATTAAGGTCTCAGCTAGAATCAATGGAAATAGGTTATAGCATCCATGGATACCATCCAACACATTAAACAGTCAATAGTCACCTACAGGTTCTACATAGGTAACAGTCAAGAAGTAGGCAAAGCAAACAAATAACATCACCCTGCATGCTTAGGAAGGTATACCAGGACACCTCTCCATGGCATCCAAAAGAGGCTCCAAAGTAACTGTGTCACCTTAAGGAACTAGCAAATGGACCATAGAAGGCATAATCATAAAAGCATATGTGACTTTGCGCAGATAGTTAAGAACACAGTTTGTCACGAATGGTAAAGCAGTGGTGATGCGTGCACAGGGGGTCAACATTGCAAGATTTTAAACATTGCAAGTTCAGATTCACGGAGATCAAATTTGGGGAAGTTCAAGAAGGTTTAAAGGTGGTTTACTGTAGCTATGAAGAAGCCGAATCAAAAAGAGACTTTGAAGAGAGGCATGTGCAAGTGATGTGACATTGACATGTGCCATCCATGTGCTAGACATGTGCCATGTCATGTGCTATGCATGTGCCATATACATGTGCACATCATGTGACACATTACATGTGCAATGCATGTGCCAATTAATGGACTTAAGGGGCTGATTTGTTTGGGCTTTTAATTAGGGCTTTATTTATTATTTTTATTTGATATTTGTAATATGTTAGGCCTTAACTTATTCTTTTGGGCTTATTTAAGTGAGATGGGCTTTAATTAGCTTGGGCTCATTTAATTAGTTATTTTTAGGCTTTTTGGGTTGTATTTTAAGTTAATTAGTGTGAGCTTTAGTTATCTTGGTGTAAGGCCCATATTTTAAGGCCTATTTGATTAATTAGGGTTTTTTCTAGCTTAAGGGAGTATATATACTCCACAAAAACGAGATTGGAGGCAGATTTGATTAATTTGATAAATTTCTTTTGGCTTGGCCGAATTCTTCGTTGGAGAGGATTGTTTGTCTTCTTCTTTTGCATCAAGAACTTTAAATTCTTATCAAGGTATTTACTTTGTGGCGAATTCTGTTCTTGTGTTTTAAATCAATCTATTATAAGCGTTTCCATTCACATAGTTGTTTGGGGGTTCTTTAGATTGGAGGTTTATTCTTGTTCATGTTCATGCCATATTGTATGTTCAAGGGGTTTCGGGTTCTTTAGCCTTGGGGTTCCGCATCATTTGGTATCAGAGCTTGGATTTGGATTAAATTCTTATTTATCCATGTTTGTTTGCTGTTTTTATTCATTAATTTTCAGTTTATTTGATTCCTAAAATTTAGGAACCCTTGTTCATCATAGGGGCCGAAAATTTAGGAGCCTTGTTTTAGGCTGAATTCTTTGTTATTTGATCTTGAAGTTTAGGTTGTTTGCTGCACTAGTTGTTAAAAATAAAAAAATAATAAAAAAAAGGGTGAAAATTGTTGGCGGCTAGAAAAGAAAAGAATACAATTTAGGGTTTGGTTGATTTGGTTTGGGCGTGATACACACTGGGCTAAACCTATTGGGCCAGATTTGGAGTTGGACAATTATTTGGGTTTTATTTAAACCTATTGGGCCAGATTTGAAGTTGGATAATTATTTGGGTTTGATTTAAATCTATTGGACTAGATTTGGAGTTGGATAATTATTTGGATTTGACTTGAACCTATTGGGCTGAAATCGGTTTCCTTGACAATTAAGACATAGTGGATAAATCATTTTATCTTAGTCTAGACATTTGGATTTCCATATCTTAAACTAATTAAGACATAGTGGATAAGTCATTTTGTCTTAGTCTAGACATTGGGGTTACGTTATCTTGAACTAATTAAGACATTGTGGATAAGTCATCTTGTCTTAGTCTAGACATTTGGGTTTCCTAAACTTGAACTAATTAAGACATAGTGGATAAGTCATTTTGTCTTAGTCTAGACATTTGGGTTTCCTTATTTGATCTTATTAAGACATATTGGATTAATCTTTGTCTTATTTTGGACAAACATTTGGGTTTCCTAATCTTGTTTTAGTTTGGACATCTTGTGTCTTCTTTTCATTTTGTCTTAGTGTAATAACCCATATTGTATCAAATTGAATTTTCCATTAGGGAGATTTCAATTTCTGCATTGATTGCATTAGTTTTGTCATTTCTTCTACTCTAAGTTTCTTCTTTTGGTGTCTTTGTGTTTTTGCTTCCGATTAGACTATAATTAACAATTTGATTCTTGTTAGTTAAATTCACATAATTAGGACAGCATACATATCTTCATCTTGTATGCTCATTTTAGCGTTTTACACTTTGGTCTTTTGCTTCTAGTCTTGTGCCTATCTTCCTTGTTAAGTATTTTTATTGCATTCTTTTACTATAATTTGCTGCTTGTGAACTATTTTGACTTGAGTTTGAGTTCTGAAGTGCAACTGAAGACAGCAAGCTTGAGTGGTAAAAGGCTTGCGAGTGTGAGTTTAAAGGAGGGTAAAAGCCAAATTTGAGCGAAACACGATTGGAGTGTCACTTCTTTGAGTGTAAACACGTGAGGGAGTGTAGTGAGGCTGGTTTATTTAACATCTTTTGCAGGTAAAGCACCATGACTGACGGATCTAGTAAGAAGGAGATGTCTATAGAACAGGTTGTGTTTGCTATACAAGCAATGCAAGGTACCCTTGAGAATTTGTTGAGGGAAAGAGTGGACGTTAAAGAGAGGTTGGATAAATTAGAAGGGGGAACATCCAACAACTCAAGGAGAACAGTTAGGAGGGGAAGATGGATTAATGAGCGAGAGGAGGTTGATCAAGGCGATTGGGATGAAGATGATGAAGTTCAATCCGTGAGGGGTAGAGTGAGAAGAGAAGATAAAATGGACAGCAACATCAATGCCATCAAGATGAACATTCCATCCTTTAACGGTAGGAATGATGCTGAAGTGTATTTAGAATGGAAAAGGAAGGTGGACATGATTTTTGCTTGTCATAATTATTCTGAAGATAAGAAAGTAAGGATAGCAGCAGTAGAGTTTAGTGACTATGCGCCTGTTTGGTGGAATGAGTTAGTTAAGAGTAGAAGGAGGAATGGGGATCCACCTATCTCTACTTGGGAAGAAATGAAGAGAGTAATGAAGAGGAGGTTTGTACCATCCTACTACTATAGAGAGTTGCACCAGCAATTACATAGACTCAGCCAAGGAGCTAGAACCGTAGAGGATTATCACAAAGAAATGGAGATGCTAATGATTAAAGCCAATATAGAAGAGGAAGAAGAGGTTACTATGGCTCGGTTTATGGGAGGTTTGAATAGAGAAATTGCTGATGTGGTGCACTTACAACATTATGGTGTGATGGAGGACTTAATAAATATCGCCATGAAGGTGGAGAGGCAACAAAAGCAAAGAAGGGTAGCAAGGTCATTTCCAAATTCTAGCAATTAATGGAGTTCAAACTGGAGCAAAAATGAAGATTTTAAAAATATGGAATTGCAGTTTAAACAACTTTCTGGACTACTAAGTACGTATATGAAACAAGAGGAAAGAAAGAAAGAAGACGAAGTTATTGTCGAAAAAATTATATGTGAAGCCGAAAGAGATGCTTTGGATTTATATGCTGATGGGGTTGTAAATGAGGAGGATATAAGTGAAAGTAAGGATGTTGTCGACTGTTTGAGTAAAAAGGAAAAAGATTGTAAAAAGGAAGATGCTTGTGTATTGGAGATGGAAGATCAGCATGTTATGATAGATCCTGTAGTGCCTAAGGAGGTTGAATTGAACATGGAGCAAGAAAAGAACCATGATCAGAACGAAAAGTATGCATTGAATAACCATATTTTTCCTAATGTTTATGTTAACTTGCAGGAACATGATGAGTTCTTTGCTGAAGAAGCATTCATTTTATTTCCACCTGTTCAGAAGATGTTATATGAAGATGAATTTATTCTAGAAGTGCCAATTCCCAACTTGAACAAGACGAAGATTCGAGGACGAATCTTTTCTAAAGAGGGAGGGAATGATGAGTGCACAGGGGGGTCAACATTGCAAGTTCGGATTCACGGAGATCAAATTTGGGGAAGTTCAAGAAGGTTTGAAGGTGGTTTACTGTAGCTATGAAGAAGCCGAATCAAAAAGAGACTTTGAAGAGAGGCATGTGCAAGTGATGTGACTTTGACATGTGCTAGACATGTGCCATGTCATGTGCTATGTATGTGCCATATGCATGTGCACATCATGTGACACATTACATGTGCAATGCATGTGCCAATTAATGGACTTAAGGGGCTGATTTGTTTGGGCTTTTAATTAGGACTTTATTTATTATTTTTATTTGATATTTGTAATATGTTAGGCCTTAACTTATTCTTTTGGGCTTATTTAAGTGAGATGGGCTTTAATTAGTTTGGGCTCATTTAATTAGTTATTTTTAGGCTTTTTGGGTTGTATTTTAAGTTAATTAGTGTGGGCTTTAGTTATCTTGGTGTAAGGCCCATATTTTAAGGCCTATTTGATTAATTAGGGTTTTTTCTAGCTTAAGGGAGTATATATACTCCACAAAAAAGAGATTGGAGGCAGATTTGATTAATTTGATAAATTTTTTTTGGCTTGGCCGAATTCTTCATTGGAGAGGATTGTTTGTCTTCTTCTTTTGCATCAAGAACTTTAAATTCTTATCAAGGTATTTACTTTGTGGCGAATTCTGTTCTTGTGTTTTAAATCAATCTATTATAAGCGTTTCCATTCACATAGTTGTTTGGAGGTTCTTTAGATTGGAGGTTTATTCTTGTTCATGTTCATGCCATATTATATGTTCAAGGGGTTTCGGGTTCTTTAGCCTTGGGGTTCCGCATCAAGTGGCAACATAATAGACACTGGCAGCAAAAGAAACGGGCAAAGCTCCTGGTGAGTATGAAGCTGTGGATCGTAGAAGTGAGTAACAGCATGCAGGAGTTCCAAATCTACCTTGACTCGGCATAGAAAACTTCAAGCTTATAAAAGGAGAAGTCATAGTATTTTTCCTAAGTATGAGAAAAATCTAGCTTTTGGTTAATTCTCATGGTGAAGGAATCACCCATTTCTCTTAAAAATGGAATTTTAGAAGAAAAAAATTGAAAAAAGAGGAAGAATTTTGGGTCTTTGAAGGAAAAAAAAGGAATCCCAATTTATAGGGAGAAAATCGGTCAAATTATGGTCCAAATCTATACTTTATGGCTGTGAACCCCGCAAAAATTACAAAAGAACGGCCAACACCTGTAAATATTAAGGCATAGAGATTATGCTCGGACAATTCATGGGCATGAAATAGTCCCCACGGCCGTGAAACAAGTCCAATGGTCAAGAATATATCTACGATACAAACATCACCAAATCAACATAAACAAAGGGCTTATTCACGGGAGTGAACCATGGTTTCATGGTCGTGCATAGCAAAATGAGGAAAATTTTCATTTTTCATCCTTAAATTTTTACCATATGACCACAAGGACTTGATAGGTCTTTGACATCACCAATGCATATATGCAATTATATAATATTTTGTTGCACTAATGAAATATAGGGCATAACTCAGTCCAGTGACAAAATAAAGTGCACTTAAGCAGTCATTCCTTCACCGACTAGTAAGCTCGAGCAACCATAAGGGGCAAGCTTATAAGCTTGAAAAGCTTATAACTTCTCAAATGCAGTGTAATCATGTAGCACAGCGACTGCTAATATTTTGATCACTCATTCCACTACAAAGGGTAATATATAATAAGCTTTAGTAGCTGCTTCATAAAACAAGCTACTCCAATAAAGGGTAAATTTTTACTCATCCCTGTGTTAGAAAATGATCCCTATCTTTGAAGTTTACTAATGGTCTTTAGATCATTCTAAATCCTTGTATTGGAAGATGTTCCCGATTTAGAAGTTAATACACAGATTACCAAATACGTACTATGAGAGTAACACTTAGACCCCTATTCCAAAAGCTAGGGATATGGACGCCTAGAAAAGTACGTGTAACACCCCATGTACCCAAGTAGGAACTGGGTGTGCTACACTGATCTCATAATTGATTATAAGGCAAGTTCAACTATTTATTATAAATCATCTTACCCAAACCTTATCTTATAAATTAAGATATCATATGTCGGTTCAATTTACTCATTTACCGATTCAAGTCAAATCAGGCATTGATGTTCACTTGTTATATATTCGGGGCTTCTCAACTTACTTTCGTTCGATTTTTGATTTCATCTCATTTTATATATTGTGCTTATATTATTATACAAGATCCGAGTTTCATTATTAAGGTCTAAAGCTTGTATGTCACTTTATTTTTATACACTATTCTAATACATATTATTTTCTATATTTATAATAATTATACATTCATATCTGATTACTTACACAAATTACTGTGTTTTAGCCCTTCTAAAATATAGTCAAACGAAACCCAATGTTGAGTTTCATTCATAATTCTACCTAAAACTTTCATGCACTTATTAGTTCTCTATGATTTGGTTCGAACTTAGAATACACTACAAGAAATTTCAAGTTCTACTACAAAAAATTAGTGACGAAAATCATTTTCCTCGCTATTTAATGATGGAATTCTATTTTCGTTGCTAAAGTCATAGGTATGAATACTTATTTGCAATGGAAAAAATTATACGTATATTCCCGTCGCTAAAAATGGAGGTAAATCTCGCTAGTTTGTGCCGACGAAATTTGGCGATAAAAAACATAAACCGTCACTAAATCTAGCGCCAAATATTCTCCGTAGAGTTTTCTATGGAAATTAGCAACAAAAGTTGTTTTCCATCGCTACATTTGGGAATTAGCGATGAAATTTTTATTTTGTCGTTAATTTGTAAAATTAGTGACAGAATATTCTGTTTGTCATTAAAATATAAATTAACGATGGAAAATGAAAATACCGTAGCTAAATATAGCAAAGGTATTTTTCATATGTCGCAAAAAAAATGATAATTACCGATGGAAGTTTATTTTTCATCGGTAATGGTATGTTTTACGGATGGAAAAGAATTTTCGTCTTTAAAAGTGAAATTTAGCGATAGAAATAGTATATTTGGTCACTAAAATTAACATATATAAAAAAAACTCTCCCCCCTTCTCTCTCCCTCCCTCTCTCTTTCTCTTAGCCTGGATCTGCAGATATGCTCCGCCGTCGCCCCCCCCTGATCGCAGCCTGCTGTTGCTCACCCTCGCCCCGCTATTGCAGATCTACTCTCGCTGTTGCCGCTACCTCGCGCGTCGTCTCCCTTGCGCTATGTCTCCCGCTGCTCGCACCTTGCCGCCATCGATGCTCCCTACTAGGTCAGTTTCATTTTTCTTCCTTTTTTTTTGAAAATATATATTTACAATTAGGGGGTTTTCTTGTTTTGAAAAAACTAAAAACAGAATTTGCATAATGAAATTGAAAGAATCAAAAAAGAGAATGACAGTATGAAGACTGAGCTCAGGTAAGTTCTTCTCCTTCTTTAATTTAATTTGTAATTAGTAACTAGTAATTATTAAGAATTTATTTATGTTTAATTTGATTTTATATTTCTTGATTGTCAATCGCTCTTTAGTTGATTAATTTTATTTTATTCATATTATAAATAACATCTCAAGTCATAAGTAATCGTTTCAATTATTCATTAGATAATCTATCTTGTATTGATAAAAAGGTTATCTTCTTGTGAAATTATTCTGTTTTGTCATATTTTACCAGATAAAATTATATCAGAATTTGGTGTAGAACATACTACTCATGGGATTAGTGAGGACGTTTATTATTCACTTCAAATTGTCAATCTGGTTTAGGAATTAAAAAAATGTTCAGTTTAGTTTGAGAATTGTCTTAACTTTCTGGTGAAACTGTCAGTCTAAATCATGAAGTTGCCAATGAGTTCCATACGAAGTATTATATCACTAATTGCCATTAGTAGTGTTCAAATAACATGAAAACAACACCTTTGCTTCTCGGGGTAACATAATCTATTTTCTGCAAATATTTGTTAGGCATTGAGAGGAGTGGTTGGGACGAATGAAAAACTGTATAAATTTATGAAATATATATGTAAATTGACACTAAATATATTTGAAGACTTATAATATTTAGCCCATCAAATGTGTTACATTTTAGCCATTTTTTTGTTTTATAAATTAGTTGAATTTGTAAGCTTTAAACTGTATATCAATGACTACATACTACATAATGAATTTCATTTATTTATGAATTCCTTATTAATCTAAGGTTACAGGTAAACTTCATAATTGCTTTATAATTAGGTCAATAGTGTATATTTTACTTTCAGTTATTGCATTTCACATAATGGCAGTTTTAGTTAACACTAGTCTTCATAATTGTTGCATTTTTTTTTGCTTTAGATGGTTTAGTTGACTGGAATCAAGAGAGGCTGCTTCACTTTGGGGTTTTGGGTGGGCACTAAATAGTGTTCTAAATTGTCTTTTTACTAGTTGATGCCATATAATTGAACTTATTTCCTTAGATAACAAGAGCAGTTAATGGTTTTTTATTTGTCTTATTTTTTTCCTCCCATTTTCGTAATGCACATGCCTATGTTCTGAGAAAGGCATGCCCAAGAATGTTTGCTTAAGTGCCTTCAAAAGTTATATTGTCTACTAGATTTGGGTAACATTCATTCATGACATCTGTTTGAAAGTGTCATCATGTTTACTCCATTCAATGTCTGCCTTTGACTTGCTAAAGGCTTTCAAGTTGAATTATGAGTGCTGTAATCTTTGATAATTTGAGCTATATTTTTATTTGCACATCATAGGTTGATCATCTTGTATGAAGCATCTTCCTTAGACTCCTATTAATGAGGCATATATAGTGTTGTTATTTAATTGTATTGCATTTTCCATATGCTAATTGTTCTTTTTATCAATTATGTATAATTTTTATATTTGAAGATTGTCCTTCCTTGTAAATGGAGATTAAAATTCTCTTAACTCATTAATAGGGTTTGAAAGATGCATTGGCATCTAGTGCTAATAAAAATGAAGAAGATTCAAATAAGAGAACAGCATTGCATTTTGCTTGTGGATATAGAGACGTATGATTATTTCTTAGAACTAACCTCCTCCTCTTTTCCATGGCTGTACTTGTGTGGCTATTGGGAATGAGGATCACGAGGGACCGTTGTTATCTAACACTATTGGATGCCTATTGATAAGACTGAGATCGTCTTTATCTAGAAAAGAGAGAAGCTGGTTGGAAGTTTCAAGTGGTAGAGAGTGAGAGCCGATCGGATGGTTGAGACGTACAATAAAGAATACCAGGTCGGACCAGGCGTAAGCACTCCGAAGCTTAAGTTAGTAGCTTTTTAGAGAGAGAGTTTCAGAGATTTGATACCTGGTGCCACTATTTGTTGGGCCATTTATATGAGATAGGAGAGGTGCACTTGAGTGCCTGGGGAGTGATAACTGGTAGTTAGAGTAGGTGAGCAGTGAAGCGACAGGGAGAAGGTGAAGGGCATGGCGCTGCCTTGTGTCAGTGGGCTGATTGGACGTGTTATCACATCAGTCCGATCGGACGTGGCGCTGCCTTCATGCTCAAGCTTGTGCTCTTTTCTGATGGGCTTTGGGCCCTGCCAAGTGGATTAGGCCGACTGAATGGGCCTCTTTGGGTATGTCATTTATGATGTTATCACTTGTCCCCCCTCAAAAAGGTTCGATCAGGCATAGATTTGCCTTGAGTTGCTCCGCTCAGGGAGAGTTAATTTTGAGTTGTGCCGATCGGGAGACATCCGTTGGCGGGATTTTTGAATTTTGAAGGGCGCTCATCTGAAGAGGCGTGCCTATTGAGATAGTTATATCATTTAATACTGTTGCGCATACACCGAGGGTGATGCTTCATTCTTCGTACAATAATGATGCTCTTAGGACACGTGGCGAGCATCCTGTGGTGAGACGTTTGGCATTTTCGAGAAGCTTTCGTCTATAAAAAGGTAACTTCTGGGCATTTTTTCCTCACTTTTCTACAATCCTTAGAGGAACTCTGCTAAATTTTCTTCTCGCCTCTTCCATACTTCGACGATTCTTGCTTTCCATTCTTCAAAATTTTTCAAAGTACCTATAACCTTCAATCAAGTAAGTACTCCTTTCTTGCCTACCTTTAATTTTTCCTCTCTTTCTTTCTATTGCATCATTGCATTCAACTCACTTCACCCCATTAGAAATTAGGGTTACTGTGTTGAAAATGGCTTTCAGTAGCAGTCGATCAATAGATAGGAGCTTCATGGAGGATTACAAGGATATACCAGCAGTTGAGCGTTGCTTCAGGTTGAGCCCTAGCGAGGTGGCTGAAATCCCCTCTAAATATGGCCTTCCCGATGACGTCTTCGTGATGCCCTGCCCTGATTCCATATCGGTGATGAATGGGCCTTTCGGTCATCAGGAGAACAAGTGGTTTGTTTGCTACCTTTGGAGCCTGGATGCAGGCCTGAGGTTCCCGTTGGGCGCCTTTGAGATGGTGGAAGAGAGAACGTGAGCATTAGAATTGTAGAAGAGAGAACAGCACAAGTTGACATTCACGCATTGCATATGCACTACCTGTTAGCTTTTCAAAAAGAATACTTATCTTGTTTGCTTTTGTGATGCAATTGCGATGGCTGGAGGGGATGATCTGACAAGGCAACTTGCCACTCGGGCTAAGGCTAAACGGGATGCCGATCGGGCTGTGAGGGAGGAGAGGCAATCAAAGAAAAGGAAGATCCTACCTGCCTCAGAAGTGCTTGCCTCTTGAGGTCCGATGGGTGCTCCTCCCCCTGCTGTTTCGGTTGCTGCGATCCCGATCCCTCGTTCAACTTTGGTCATCTTCGAGCCTGCAGCTTCCCAGACTGGTACACGGAGCACAGCCAGTCGTTATTTCTCCCAGCATCCAATAGCTGAGGGAGGTTGCCCAAAAGAAGGCTGCAGGGCTGGTGGCTGCCTCGAACGCCCGAGTGGCAGGAAAAGGCAAGGCGCCGATGCAAAATGAGCCGACCCGGTGAGCTACAGGGGGAGCCCTTGAGAGGCGAACTATGCCTTTAAAGGAAGTGCTGAGGGAGAATTTCGGCAGTGACTGGTCGGCGAGCAACAAAGTAGTCTCCAGTTACCTTTGCCGGGGTATTCTTCAGGATGACGACTTCAAAGTCATGGGAGATCCCAGTGTGCTCGCCCGGGAGCTAAGCATTTTCAAATAGCAGAGCCTGGAGGTGAGATTTGGCCACCTTCATCTTTGTCGTCTGTAAATTGTTGATGTCCTCCTTCGCTAATGTGTTGTTTTTGTTATTATTTTTTAGCGGATCAGGAGGGGCCATCACATGCACGGTGTAGCCAGCTTCTTGGAGGCAAGGTCAAAAGACGCTATTAAGGCGAAGGGGGAGGTCGATGCTCAACGTGATGCTGCCCAGAAGGAAAACTCTGCCCTTCGCCTGGAGGTTTCAGATCTGCAAAAGGAGACCTTTGCTCTTCATGGAGAGGTGGTAAATGCGAGGAAGGAGGCATCTCGGCACGCCCAGGAGCTAAAGTATCGACTAGGCAAGGTCAATCGGCTGAAGGGTGAGGTCTCACGCCTGACAACTGATAGTGCTCAATGCCAGAAATTTGAAGAGGAGGCAGCCAGACTGAGCGCCGAGTGCAAGCTCCTGAGCACTAAGAAGGGTAAAGCCTTAGCAGAGTGTGACAAACTTCGAGCCGAGCAGGATTCACTGAAGGCTGCTTTAGAGGATAAGGAAACCTCCTGGAGGAAGAAGCTTGAAGAGGAGCTTGCCTCTCAAAAGGAGCAGCTTCTTGATCAACTGGGAGAGGCTCAAGGGAAGTTGTCATCTCGGCTAATCTATGAAGCCGGGAGGCGCTTCCCTGTGGTTAATCTCGACTGGATGGAAGATCCCAATGTTTTGCCCGATCTGCCATCTAGTAACGATGAAGAGAAGGTTCCGAGAGAGGAGGCAACTGATAGAGCGACATCGCCCACGGAAGATCCTTTGCCGACCGAAGTTCAGCCAGACGTGCCCCCCGGAGTTGAGGTGGGCGCTTTTTTGCCAGCAGAGGCAATGTCTGAGGTGGCTGCCAAGCCTTCTCAGCCTGCTGCCGAGTTGAGCCTGGAGACAGCTGCTGATCTAGTCCCGGCTCTAGTTGATGTAGAAATTGTAGATATAGAAACATAGATTAGATTAGGATTTTCCATTGTATACTTTATTTTTTGTACTGATCCTTTGTAAGTTGTACAGTATACAATTTCTTCAATAAATGACAACTTTTGCGTAAATTGCAAACTTTCATAGTTATAAATTGGCATTCTTCAATAACTTGTAAAACCGCATATAACTTGCGAAAATCGCATATAACTTGCTAGTGTGATAGATTGATTAATCGTAAATACTTCCTGAATTGGAATCAATAACCTTCAAGACCAGCGTATGACTTCTTAGCCTCGTATAGACTTGGAATTAGGTGAATAGTTTCGTACATCAAGTTAGCGTTTTTAGTTTGCCTTTCAATCCGTGACTGTTGGGGAACATTCAACTTGGGAGAAACTTTTACTATAACTTGACCCTCGCATTTTTGGTTCGGGATTGGCGTCGAACCTAACAAATGAGTTAGTGGAGATTAGGCATTTTTCATATCTTTGGATCGGAAATATCGTCGATTCTAACGGATGAGCACGTTGTGCAAACAGATGGATTTTAATTTTCGCATTTTTGGCTTGGAATGAGCATCAAGCCTAGCGTATAAATTGTACCACACATGCCTTTTACAGAGATGAATACGCATGCCTTTTACAGAGATGAATAAAAACTTCTTTATTGATTGAATTCATTTTTCAATACATCACTACATGTGGTACTTCTTGAGCACTTCAACATTCCAGCTCCTGGGGATGTCTTGCCCATCTATTATTTGGAGTTTGTATGTGCTCGACCTTAAGACTTTGGAGACTTCATAGGGGCCCTTCCCAATTTGGCATTAGCTTTCTGACTCCTACATTTCCCGAGCCTATGTCTGCCTTTCTAAGTACCAGATCACCAACGTTGAAAGCTCTAGACTTCACCTTTATATTGTGGTATCTGGCGACTCTTTGCTTGTAGGCAGCAATTTTGGCGTAGGCGTCCTCCCTCCTTTCTTTTATTAAGTCTAGGTCCTGGCATCTTTCCTGGATGTTCGTCCGTTTAGAATATAATGAAAGGCCGATAGAATGCTGACCGATAGGATGAAAGGCCGACCTCTATGGGTATCATTGCTTCGGAGCCATAGATCAGAGAAAATGGCGTTTAATGAGTGCCCGTCCTTGGTGAAGTCCTGTAAGACCATAGGATACTCTGCAGTTCTTCAGTCCAGTTGCCTTTTGCTTCACCCAGTCATTTCTTCAGCCCTTCTAGGATGGTCCGATTAGAGACCTCTGTCATCCCGTTGCTCTGAGGGTGAGTGACTGAGGTGAATCTCAGGCTGATGTTCAAGTCTTGGCAAAAATTTCTAAAGGTGGAGCTGTCGAACTGCTTGCCATTATCTGTAATGAAAATGTTAGGTAAGCCATACCTGCAGATGATATTCTTCCATACGAAGTTTTTGACCCTCTCTACTGTGATCGTTCGAGGTTCTGCTTCAATCCATTTGGAGAAGTGGTCGACTGCTACGATAAGGAACTTCATCTGCCTTTTTCCTTGAGGGAAAGGTCCCAGGATATCCAGGCCCCATTGGTCAAATGGCCATGCTATTCCGATCGGCTGTTGGTCTGCTCTGGGCTGTCTCATGGCCCTTCCATGAATCTGGCATCTTCTTACTTTTTCCTGGGCATCTCTAAAAATACTTGGCCAGAAGTATCCGGTCTGGAGTACTTTTCTTGCCATAGCCCTGCTAGCTTCGTGTGCCCCACAAATGCCTTCATGGACCTCTCTCAGCATGTAGTCTCCTTTTTCCTCCGTTGCGCAGTTGAGACAGGGATGACTTAAAGCTTTTTTGTACAAGTCACCATTAATAATGGAGTAATTGAGGGATTTGCGTGATACCTTTCGGGCTTCAATTTTGTCTTTTGGTAGTTGCCCTGTTTGTAGGTACCGCTTGATCGAGCTCATCCAGGTTTCATCCCCTTGATCAATTTCCATCATTTTCGGCTCATCTAAGGAGGAGGAGACTTGGTCGATGACAATGATATTTTCTTCTATTGCTGTTTGTTGGGAGGCAGACATTTTTGCGAGCCGATCGACCTCTGAAGTTTGGTCCCTTGGCACCTTCTGGAGATTCCAGTCTGATCCAGATTCCTCGAGTATTTTGAACGCGGCCTTGACCTTTGCAAAGTACTGGATCATGTTGGTTTCTCTAGCTTTAAAGGTGCCCAAGACTTAGCTCGTTACGAGCTGGGAGTCGCTCTTGATGGTCACTGACTCTGGTCAGATGGTCTGGAGTAGTCTCAATCCGTGCAGGAACGCTTCATACTCTACCACATTATTAGTAGCTTTGAAGCAAAGTTTTATTGCATACCTTATTACGATGCCCAAGGGGCCTGTTATTACAATGCCCACACCTCCTCGGGTATCATTTGCTGCGCCGTCTACAATCATTTCCCATTTTTGGAGCTTGGGTTGACCGTCGGGCTCTTTGCCGGCGTATTCAACGATAAAATCTGCTAGAGCCTGGGCCTTTATTGCCACCCTGGGCTCGTACCTCACGTCCCACGACTGTAGCTTGATTGCCCATCCCACCATTTTGCCCTCAAGGTCGGGGGTCTGAAGAATTTTTCTGATTAGATGACCTGACCGGACCACAATCGTGTGTGCTTTGAAGTATTGTCTTAGCTTTCTCGTGCACATCATGAGGGCAATGATGAGCTGCTCGACCGGACCCTTCTTTAATTCTGCACCTCTGAGCACTTAGCTCACATAATATACAGGCAGCTGTTGGGTTCTTTCTTCCCTGACTAGGACACCTGCAACGGCTTGACTAGAGGTGCATAAGTAGAGATACAAGTTTACACCTGGGATCGGTCGGCTGAGCATTGGCGAGTTGGTGAGGAATCTCTTTAGCTCTTCAAAAGCTTGCTGACTGTCTGCACCCCAACTGAAACTCTCATTTTTCCTCAGCTTCTTGAAAAAAGGAGTGCATCGCTTGGCTGAGGAGGAGATGAATCTTCCAAGGAGATGAAACTCTCATTTTTCCTCAGCTTCTTGAAAAAAGGAGTGCATCGCTTGGCTGAGGAGGAGATGAATCTTCCAAGGGCAATAATTCTGCCATTCAGCTTCTGAACGTCCTTTATGCTCCTAGGTATCTCAAAGATGGCCTTTATTTTCTCCGGATTGGCTTCAATCCCCCTTTGAAAAACCATGAAACCCAAAAAAATTCCTAATGGGACCCCAAAGATGCATTTCTCGGGGTTGAGCTTTATCTGAAATTTATTCAAAGTGCAAAAAACTTTTGCCAGATCGGCAAGGTGTTCTTCAGGGCTCTTGCTCTTGACAATCATGTCGTCCACATATACCTCCACGTTTTGCCCGATCTGGTCTTTAAAAATTTTGTTCATAAGACGCTGATATATGGCACCCGCATTTTTCAGACCGAACGGCATCACCTTGTAACAGAAGGTTTCGTTGTCTGTGATAAAGCTCATCTTCTCCTGATAAAAGAGCGACATCAAGATTTGATGGTAGCCAATGTATGCATCGAGGAGGGAGTAGATTGCATGGCCTGCAGTGGCATCTACCAGTTGGTCTATACTTGGCAGGGGGTAGCTGTCTTTCGGACATGCTTTGTTGAGATCTGTAAAATCCACACACTTTCGCATCTTCCCCGTCTTCTTTTTCACCAGGACCACATTAGCAAGCCACTCGGGATAGTCTACCTCTCGGATCATCTCGGTCTTAAGTAGCCTATCGACCTCCTCATATATGAACTTCCTCCGCTCGGGCGCATGCCTGTGGAGCTTCTGCCTTACCGGTGGGTGAGGTGGGTCCACATTGAGTTTGTGGGTGATCACTTTAGGATCAATGCCGGGGATATCTTCTGGCTTCTAGGCGAAGGATGCTTGGTTGATGGTCAAGACCTGCATGACGGCATCATCCGTTTCTGCACTCATGCTGGTCTCAACCTGGACGTTTTTGCCCTTTGACAATGCCCTTGTTTTCACTTCTTCGGCGAAATCCATTCTTGTCCTTTCTGCCTGTTCGGACCGCTCCACCCCTGGCTCCACATCAGGGCCTCTTTCTGCTGCTTTATCATAGTGACGTATGCCTCACGGGATGCCTTTTGATCGCCCCTCAGAATGGCAACGCCCCGTCGGGTAGGGATTTTCATCACCATGTATCGTATGCTTGTAACAGCTCCGGTTTGAAAAAGCAATGGCTTGAGCGCCTCTTGGCCGAGCTCGACAAAGAGTTCCACAGATCCCACTACTGGGACAGTAGCATTGCCGAGATCGATCAGCGGAGTGGCATTCGGTTTTAGCTCTTCTATCGGAAGTCCCATGGCTTGGTAGGCTTGAAGGGTGAGCACATTAACAGCATTGCCATTGTCTACCAAAATCCTCTTAACATTGAAATTGTTAATCCTGGCTCTGACGACGAGTGCGTCCTCGTGAGGGAACACTACGTCTCGTGCGTCTTCGCTTGATATGGTGACTGAAGCATGTTGTTCGGCTTGGTGAGAGAGATAAACACCCTTCCCCTCCTTTTTTTTGGATAGGTCCTCTCCATAGGACGATCCTCCAGTAATCACGTTTACCACTCCGGCATATGGTCTACGCGGGTCAGCATTCCTCGGATTTCTGTGCTCGTCATCATCATCATCTGAGCCAGAGTTATCCTTCCTGGGGTCCGACCGTCTACAGGGACTTTCCCCTTTAGCCGGACCTATGAACTTTTTGAGGGACCCCCTTCGAATCAAACGTTCAATCTCCTTTTTCAAAGAGGTGCACTCGTCAGTCGTGTGACCAACATCTCTGTGAAACTCGCAATATTTCTTAGGGTCCCTTACAGTTCTGCTTCGCTCGGACAGCCTTCTGGGCCAATTGACCTGGCTGTGTTTTGCCTTGATCCACATTAACACCTGAGCCCGGTTGGTGTTGAGTGGGGTAAATGTTCTGATCGGCCGGTCGTCTGAGCTTTCAGCTCTATCCCGTCTGGACTCTTTTTGCTTCCCTAAATTTCTTGAGGTTGTGGCTCTGTCCGGGCTCCTCGCTATTCGTTCGGACGCGGGAGCTCTAGTGAATGACCGTCTGTCTGGATACTATAGTCGATCCATGACGTTGGTCCTTCTTCCCCTATTGGCCCTTAGGGCGTCATCCAGCTGGATGTGCTGCCTAGCCCTTTCCATCAGATCAGAAAAATTGACCGGGGGTCTTGTAGTTATTGATTCAAATAGTGGGCGATCCGTGATGGCCCCAACCAAGGTGGTACTCGTTATTTCCACACTTACGTTCCTCACTTCAGACATAGTAGCTTGGAACCTATCAATGTAGTCTCTAAGACTTTCATCGGATCTCTAGTAGATATTGCATAGGTCGTTCACCGATTTTGGTGCGTGTGTCTACACGATGAACCTTGTGGTGAACAACTCCTTGAGTTGTCTGAAGGAGGTGATTGATTCCTGTGACAGTTCATGGAACCAATTCAAAGCATCACCTCCTAAGGTGGTGGGGAAGATTCTGCAGGTTATCCTCTCATCGTAGGTGTAGACCTGCACTTTTGTCAAATATTCCGCTAGATGAGTGGTGGGGTCAGTTTTACCGGTATATTTATCCATCACCACATCTCTCCACCTGGAAGGTAGCTCGGAGTCTGTTATTTCCCTGCAGAATGGGGAGGCAGTGTTCCTACAGGTGTTCCCTTCGAATATGGCTTTTTTGGGGCCGGTGAACCCGAACTACCTGAGCTTTTGCTTAAGCCATTTGTCTTCCCTGCTCATAGCCGTAGACATAGACTCGTTTCACAGCCTTCTAGAGTGGGTGCGGTTTGGCGTGCACATAAAGGACAGGTCATCCCCAATGGATGGGGTGGAAGATCTGCTGGGAAGATAAGTAGAGTCCCTACTCGAGGACATTGTCCTTTTCCCTTTATCGTATCTTCCTGGGGTCCTGGTAACTCCCCTTCCACTGTCATAAGCCCTTGGCTCGTTGATGGAGATTCCCTTATTTCTTCTCCTTTCGAAGTCTTCATCCATGAAGTCCTCTTCATGGTCTCTTCCGAAGGTTCTGGGCATCTTGCCCTTTCTGATTGTTTGGACCATACTCTTAGTGAAGTCACTAAGGAGGGCGAGCATATCCCTGACTATAATGGGAGTGTTCTCTGGTTGCCGTAGAATGGCATCATTAAATTTTAGGAGAAGTTTCCCCCTGACTAGTGACCTGGGAGATCATTCTCTTCTCTCTGAGGGCCTAGATCTGCCCTGGCTATTGCCACTGCGATTGTGCTCTCCAGAATTCTCGTTTGATCTTGAACTTGCCATACCTCTCAACAAAAGCACCAAATGATAAGACTAAGATCGTCTTTATCTAGAAAAGAGAGAAGCTGGTTGGAAGTTTCAAGTAGTATAGAGTGAGAGCTGATCGGATGGTTGAGACCTGCAATAAAGAATGTCCGGTCGGACCAGATGTAAGCACATCGAACCTTAAGTTAGTAGCTTTCTAGAGAGAGAATTCTTAGATAGAGAGTCTCAGAGATTTAATATCTGGTGCCACTGTTTGTTGGGCCATTTATATGAGATAGCAGAGGTGCACTTGAGTGCCTGGGGAGTGATAACTAGCAGTCAGAGTAGGTGAGCGGCGAAGCGACAGGGAGCAGGTGAAGGGCATGGCATTGCCTTGTGTCAGTGGGCTGATTGAACGTGTTGTCACATCAGTCCAATCGGACGTGGCGCTGCCTTCATGCTCAAGCTTTGTGCTCTTTTCTGATGGGCCTTAGGCCCTGCCAAGTGGATTGGGTCGACTGAATGGGCCTCTTTGGGTATGTCATTTATTGATGCATGTACGGGGGGGTCAACATTTCAAGATTATAAACAATGGAAGTTCATATTCATGGAGATCAAATTTGGAGAAGTTAAAGAAGGCTTGAAGGAAGTCCATGGGCCAAATTTATGAAGAAGCCAAATTGAAGATGGACATGTGCTAGTCATGTGACGACTTAACATGTGCAGGTCATGTGACACTTGACATGTGCCGATCATGTGACCTTGACATGTGCTATGCATGTGAGCTAGAGCATGTGCAATGCATGTGCTAATTAGTGGATTAAGGGGCTGATTTATTTGGGCTTTTAGTTTAGGATTTTATTTATTATTTTCATTTGATTATTTGTAATATGTTAGGCCTTAATTTATTCTTTTGGGCTTATTTAAGTGAGATGGGCTTTAATTAGCTTGGGCTCATTTAATTAGTTCTTTTTAGGCTTTTTGGGCTAAATTTTAAGTTAATTAGTGTGGGCTTTAGTTATCTTAGTGTAAGGCCCATGTTTTAAGACCTATTTGATTAATTAGGGTTTTTATTAGCTTAAGAGAGTATAAATACTCTACAAAAATGAGATTGGAGGCAGATTTGATTGATTTGATAAATTTCTTTTGGCTTGGCCGAATTCTTCATTGGAGAGGATTGTTTGTCTTCTTCTTTTGCATCAAGAACTTTAATTCTTATCAAGGTATTTACTTTGTGGCGAATTCTGTTCTTGTGTTTATAAATCAATCTATTATAAACGTTTCCATTCACATAGTTGTTTGGGGGTTCTTTAGATTGGGGGTTTATTCTTGTTCATGTCTATGCCATATTGTATGTTCAAGGGGTTTCGGGTTCTTTAGCCTTGGGGTTCCGCATCATTTATGGTGTTATCACTTATTATATACATGTCTATGCCTAAATTGTGTGAAGACAAGTTATATTAATTTTAGCACACTTCATCTAACTAACTACAAGATTGTGATTTTTAATTAATTTTTTGAGTGTAGTCAATGCATATAATTGTAGTCTTTTGGTATCGATATTTTCAATTTAATTAAGCTATTTTGATGTTTTATTAAAATTACCGACGGAATATCGACGAAAAATTCTTTCGGTAAAAAAAATTAATATAAATTTTCATAAATTAAAATAAAAAATTAAAAAAATTAAAAATTCCGTTATTTAACCAATGGAAAGGATATTTCCATTAGTAAATTTTGCGACGAAAAAAAGCAATTTTCATCATTAAATTTAGCTACGAAAATTACTTTTTCGCTGTAAAATTTGTGATGGAAGAGAAGTTACCATCGCTAAAGTTAATGACGGAAATTGCTTTTTCGTCGTAAAAACATTTACGATGGAAAACTAATTTCCATCGCAAAATTTACCGATAAAAATTACTTTTCTGTATGTAAATCCACGACAGTGATGATGACAGAAGCTCTGTCTTTAAATTGGTTTAGCAATGGAATTTCGTCAGTAAATTCCGTCGTTAATCTGTGTTTTTTTTGTAGTGATAGCATTTTCAAGCTTCCTACATATCTCGAAATTTGGAAATAAAAATCACATAGTTCTATAAATTCTATTATACAGTGTTTAACGCATTCAAATCACATTATTCAATTAATTTCTTGCCTGCTTTATATGGGTGTGGATAAGCAGGAGAACCATTAGGCACACCCGAAGGTGAGAATTTATTAATACCCATATGTATATAGATCTGGCACACTCGGAGGTGAGATTTACATGAATTCCATATGCTGGCATACTCGAATGTAAGAATAAAAGAGACAACCAGTCTCAAAACAAGACACGGCATGTGTCAATTAGATTTGCAGCTTCTCGAGCACCCTATAGATATGTCTATCTATCCATATTTTAGACTGGCTAAGCAGGCCTTATTATCAATTCTGAATTATTTACAATGATATTACATTCACAGTGTTCATTCATAAATATATAATTGTATATATACTTCAGAAACAGTTAAAACGGGCAATTAAAGAACATAATGTCAACAATTATTATTCACAAACATATTGCTTCACATAAGCATTATATTTATAATTCTATAATTTTCATGTTAATTCATATATATTGCATATATGTATATGTTAAATATCATTGAACAAACATTGGACAAGTTTCATGCACTTTCGAATAAATTTAGGATTGATAAAGTAAGAAAAACTCATAATTTATATTGCTGATCATTGGCAGAATTTTAAGTCTAATGTGTGTAAGATATTCCACCCAACAAATGACATTTCTGGGCAAAAGTTCCTTCACAACAAATGTTCTATTATATCTTATGTTTATCATGGCGTAAAAATCATACAATCGGTCCTGTAATCTATGAGTTATGCTCATTAGAACACAAATTGCTCCAACAGTGCAACCGGGCAATTTTAGATACTAGGCAGAATCTTAAGTCAGTTTTGTCCAAAGGTTTTCACCGAGTAAAAGTCATTTCTGGATAGAGATCCCTTCATAACAAATGTTCTATTATGTATTAAGTTTATAATGACATAAAAATCATTCCAATTGGACCTTTAATCTAAGAGATATACTCATTAGGACACAAACTGCTCCAATAGTAGGGACAACATTTAGTTTAAACATTTGACTGCATTTTCACACATCTTAAGGACGGAATTAGATTTCTATTTCTTCGAGACATTTATAGATATCTGTTTTATGGTTCTATTACAATTGGAATCATATCATTTGGAGGTCTACAAGTCCAGTTATGCTCAAAATTCCAGAATTGGTTCAAGTGAACTAAAAGCTAGAAATCAACCAACAATCACTTTCAACTAATTAAATACTCAATCCGGCCAATCCAACATTAAACTAATATTTTTCCATCAAATTCATACTTATGAAATGGTATAAATAAATTCAAAATAATCAAACTCATACATCTAGTTTCATAATTTGAAGAGGAAAAAAATAAATAGAAATTGAACTCATTTGCTTGAGATAGATATTTCATTTAGTCATCACTTTTTCTTTCCAATCCATTATCTACTGATTTCCCCATAATTTCCATTTTCTTGGTATCAAAGATACACACATAGAAGAATTCGGTTGAGCTAAACCAAGAGAGAAGAAGAATAAATGTACATCACAATTCCTTTTTTAATTCTCCTATTCAAAACCGTGTACTCCCCAAGAATTTCAAGCTTCTTGTCCTTTTTTGCTTGGCTGAATTTTCTTCATGAATACCAACATAAAACCGTAGTAAAACTTCTAAAGGAGAAGAGAAAGTGTGTCCCTCTTTTCTCTCTCTTCACTTCCAATTATATATGCATGAAAACCTTTATGTTAGCTTCCTATCCAAGTGATACATATTTTTCCACTATCTCACAATATAATTAATCCCTATTTAGTTAATTAATCACTCTTACCATCTAATCGCAGCATTTTTTTTCTTTAGTCACTTAAGTTATTTTTCTTATTTCAATTAAGTCCTTTATGATGCGTTGTCACAAAATCATGCTTATTTAATTACCGTTTCATCCTAGACATGTCTCAATACGACTGTGGTATATTTTTGATCTTTACAGTAAGCGCCTTCTTTCCGACTAAGAGAGAATAACACCCGGCACCCTAACTTCAAATCTTAGATATTGATGGCCCCAAAAAGGTATGCTCGAATCCTACCAAAACAGAGATAGCTCTTAGACCTCAAATTCAAATAATGGAATTCTCCAAAAAGGTACGTTGATGCGGAACCCAATAGCTAACGAGCTACAAACCCACACATACGATTTGAATAGCAAACCAAAATCAGACAAACACCCTCCCTATTGAACCCCCAATCAACCTGTGACTGAAAACGCAAATAATCGGGAAACAAAGAACTGAAAAACGCCACAATCAAACGATTGATAAGTTAATCAAATTCTTCATGCAATAGAAAAGAAAGCAATTCACTCTCTTAATCTAAGCAAATAAATTCGGCTATGCCAAGAATATCATTCAAAAATCTGCCGTTTACAATCTATAATAGCCTATTTATATGGTGGCTAACCCTAGCTAGCAAAATAACATAAAGAAAACCCTAATGAGGCCTTAAACTAAGCTAGGCCGAATTGTCCATGGGCTTTACAAGATAAATTAAGCCCAAACTAAAGAATTAAACACACTTAAAATAAGCCCAAAAGAAAGACTAATTAAAAACCCAAAATAACTAAACTAAACCCAAACTAAAAGCCCAATTCGTTTAGCCCATTAAGTCATTAAATAAATGAGTCATGTGACTTTTAAATGAAGCACATGACTTGTACAAATAAAGCCCAAAGTAGTATAAACCCAAAAATGACTTAAATTGGCCCAAAAATGGCTTAAGTTGGCCCAATTTCACTAGAAGCTTCCAAAAGGCTAAGTACTTTGTGAAAACCTCCTTCAAGCTCTTTTTGACACTTCTCAAAGACATCTTCATTTAGCTCTTGAGTAACAAAGCCTTGTACATAAGTTGTCATAGCCATTTTCAGCTTCTTAGCTCGCCCCCTTGTAATTGGTCCACTTGGAATCTTCAAAGAATCCTGAGTATCTGGCTGATCCGTATCATTCCCTCCCTCCTCAAAAAGATTTGTCCTCAAATCTGCATCCACATCAAAAGGAGAAAGGTCAGAAACATTAAATGTAGCAGAAACACCATACTCACCTGGCAAGTCTATTTTATAGGCATTATCGTTGATGCGCTCCAAAACTTGAAAAGGACCATCACCGCGTGCATCCAGCGTTCCTTTCCTTTGGTTTGGAAATCTTTCCTTCCGAAAATGCACCCAAACCCAATCTCCAGGGGTGAACACCATGTGTTTCCTTCCCTTATTCGCCTTATCAGCATATTGCCTGTTTTTCTTTTCAATGTTTGCCCGTGCTTTCTCATGTAAGGATTTGACCAATTCTGCCTTCCTATTACCATCCAAACTTGAAAGCTCATGTAAAGGTAAAGGACAAAGATCAAGCACAGTTAGTGGGTTAAAACCATAAACAAGCTCAAATGGTGAAAAACCAGTGGAAGAATGAATACTTCGATTATAAGCAAATTCAATAAAAGGCAAACAATCTTCCCAAGTTTTAAGATTCTTACCCACAATAGCACGTAATAAAGTCCCTAAAGTCCTATTCACAACCTCTGTTTGTCCATCAGTTTGAGGATGACAAGTAGTAGAAAACAATAACTTTGTTCCTAACTTACCCCATAAAACACGCCAAAAATGTGAAAGGAACTTTGTATCCCTATCTGAAACTATGGTGTGTGGAATACCATGCAAACGGACAACTTCCTTAAAGAATAGATCAGCAACATGCACAGCATCATCACATTTATGACATGCAATAAAATGAGCCATTTTACTAAACCTATCTACCACAACAAAGATACTATCCCTACCACGTTTTGTCCTGGGCAAACCAAGCACAAAATCCATGGAAATGTCAGTCCAAGGAGAACTAGGTACGGGTAAAGGCATATACAATCCATGAGGCATAGATTTAGACTTAGCTTGTTTACATGCAACACATGCATTACACACCTTTTTCACATCTTTTCGCATGCGTGGCCAAAAGAAATGCTCATTCAACATGTCATAAGTCTTATGTACCCCAAAATGTCCCATCAATCCCCCACAATGAGACTCTAATACAAGCAAGTCACGCATAGAACACTTAGGTAAACAAAGCTTGCTGCCCTTAAATAAAAATCCATCATGTCTATAGAATTTATCAAAGGCTTTATGTTCACATGCATGATACACATTACCAAAATCAGAATCATCAACATACAATTCCTTAACATGCTCAAATCCTAACAACTTAGAACTAAGTGTAGAAATCAAGGCATATCTTCTGGATAATGCATCAGCAACAATATTGTCCTTTCCATGCTTGTATTGAATAACATAGGGAAATGTTTCAATAAATTCAACCCATTTAGCATGCCTTTTATTTAGCTTACCTTGTCCCTTCAAGTGTTTGAGGGACTCGTGATCCGTGTGAATAACAAACTCCTTGGGTAGGAGGTAATGTTGCCACACATCCAAGGCTCTCACCAAGGCATAAAGCTCCTTGTCATAGGTTGAATAATTGAGCTGGGCTCCATGAAGCTTCTCACTAAAGTATGCTACTGGTTTCTTCTCTTGCATTAGAACAGCCCCAATACCTACACCAGAAGCATCACACTCAATTTCAAAAGTCTTATCGAAATTAGGCAAAGATAAAATAGGGGCAGAACACAACTTCCCTTTCAATTTTTCGAAAGCTTTTTGCTGTGCTTCTCCCCACTTAAACCCAACGTCCTTCTTTATGATTTCTGTAAGTGGTGCAGCAACAGAAGAGAAATCCTGCACAAAACGCCTATAAAAACTTGCTAAGCCATGAAAGCTCCTCACATCCGAAATGGACTTAGGCGTGGGCCAATCTCTAATTGCCTGAACTTTCTCTTCATCTACTTCAATACCCTGTGCACTCACCACAAAACCAAGAAAAACAAGTCTATCTATACAAAATGTGCACTTCTTAAGTTTAGCATACAACTTTTCATACCTCAAAGTTTGCAAAACTAACTTAACATGCTCAATATGTTCCTCAAAAGACTTGCTGTAAATGAGTATATCATCAAAATAAACAACAACAAACTTTCCTAAATATGCACGCAATACATGGTTCATAAGTCTCATAAATGTGCTAGGGGCGTTAGATAGCCCAAAAGGCATGACTAACCACTCATACAAACCATATTTAGTTTTGAAAGCTGTTTTCCATTCATCACCAGGTTTCATTCTTATTTGATGATATCCACTCATTAAATCAATCTTAGTAAAATACACAGCACCACACAATTCATCTAACATATCATCAAGCCTAGGGATAGGATGTCTATACTTTACAGTGATTTTGTTGACTGCACGACAGTCAACACACATCCTCCAAGTTCCATCCTTCTTAGGCACCAATAAAACGGGTACTGCACAAGGACTCATACTCTCCCTAACCAAACCCTTCTCCATGAGTTCTTCCACTTGCCTTTGCATTTCCTTAGTTTCCTTAGGATTGCTTCTATAGGCTGGTCGGTTAGGAATGGTTGATCCAGGTATGAAATCAATCTGATGTTCTATCCCTCTCAAAGGTGGTAATCCATCTGGTAACTCATCAGGAAAGACATCTGAATATTCCTGCAACAAAGACACAAAACTAGAAGGCAAAGATTCATGGTCAATGTCAGTGTCAGAAAACAAAATCTCTTTGTAGGTTACAAGGATCAATGGCTGCCCTATTGCTAAAGCACTCTTAACCTCTCTTGCCCTTACATAAAAATTCTGTTTTTGCCTCCCACCTTTCTTGTTTTCACTCACCAATGGGCCATTTATTTGTTTTATTTCTTTTCTGGCCTCTTTTTCCCCTTTTCTTTCTTTTTCTCTCTTAATTTCACTCCCCTCTTCTCTCTTGGCCAAAGCCTCTCTCTCCCTCTCAACTAATTTCTTTTGATCTTTAAACACTTCTTGAGGTGATAATGGAGCTAATGTAACCTTTGTACCTTCATAAGAAAAAGAATAACGATTAGTGTACCCATTATGCAAAACATGTCTATCAAATTGCCAAGGCCTTCCCAAAAGTAAATGGCCTGCCTGCATAGGTACCACATCACAAACCACCTCATCCTTATACCTCCCAATAGAAAATGGCACTCTTACTCGCCTTGTTACCTTGACCTCTCCACTGTCATTCAGCCATTGTAATTTATAAGGTCTAGGATGCTTTTCACATACCAAATTCAGCTTATCAACCATACTCACACTAGCTACATTGGTGCAACTACCTCCATCAACAATAAGTGTGCACACCCTTCCACTAATTAAACACTTAGTGTGAAATATGTTTTCTCTTTGTTCTAGGCTCTCTTCCTTAACATTCAAATTCAAAGCTCGCCTAGCCACTAAAGATTTTCCACTTTCAGCAACCAATAACTCTCCATCACTATCACAATCACTACAATCTTCCAAAGGTGGCATCTCATCTTCACTATGGTCTGATTCAGAAACAATTTCCCCATCATCCCTAGCTATTATCACCCTTTTATTAGGACAATCACGTGCCATATGCCCCTTCCCCAAGCATTTAAAGCATTTAATCTCTCTACTAGGAGTTGGAGTATTAGGGTTACCTTTTACAACCTTAGATGGTGATTGGACAGCCCTTGCATCTTTGGAACCCGAACCTGCCCCATAAGGTTTGGATCCCCTAAAGTCTCTTCTATCCTCCCCTTTGGTCCATCTGGATCCCAAACTATCCCTTGAGTTGTTGCTGGTTCGGTTGAAGCTCCTACTCTTCTTCTGTTTTTCAATCTTCATTGCCATATTCAACATTTCCTCCATGGAGTCATATCTATGAAGCTCAATGACATCAGCAATCTCTTTATTCAATCCACCTAAAAACCGAGCCATGGTCACCTCCTCATCTTCCTCAATATTAGCTCTAACCATGCACATTTCCATTTCTTTATGGTAGTCCTCTACTGATCTACCCCCTTGCACTAGCCTATGCAACCTCTGATGTAGCTCCCTAAAGTAGTGTGAAGGCACAAATCTTTTCCTCATGGCCTCCTTCATATCCTCCCAATTACCAATAGGACGTCTACCCACTTTCCTTCTGCTCAAGTTCAATTGATCCCACCAAAAATAATGCATAATCTGTGAACTCCACAGCTGCTATCTTCACTTTCTTCTCCTCAGAATACCTATTACAATCAAAGATCATTTCAACCTTCCTTTCCCATTCTAGGTACTCTTCAGCACTATTTCTACCCTTAAATGGAGGAATCTTAAGCTTAATGTTACCTAAATTCCCATCCAATCTATCACTAGTCTCTTCTTCATCTAAATCTTCTAAGTCAGCCCTGACATTCTCATCAGTCCATCTTCCTCTCCTTGCTGTTCTCCTAGAATTATTTGATGCACTCACTTCAAATTTCTCCTCCATCCCGTCCATTCTAGCGTTTAGCTTCTTGAACTCATTAATGAAGGCCTTGTACATCACTTTCATATCGGGCATGGCTTCCTCCTAGAATTACTTTAGGGAGAGTATGACACCGGGTCCCGAGTAGCCTTGATCAGGATTACCCAATAATAAAATTAAGTGTGCCGATTTATAGGCAAAAACAATGAAAATTGGAAGTGATAATTTTCTTGTCGTTTTGATTTGTTAGGAATGAAGAAAAATGTATTTTAAAAATGTTTTAAAAATTATTTTGGGATAAAAAGTTAGTTGTTAAATTATTGTGTTTTTATAGAATTTTATTTAAAAAAAAAAAGAAAAAAAAATTTCACGCGAGTGTCGGGCTGCGGCAGCGCTGGGCGCGCGCCGCAGCGCCTGGCGCGCAGGTGGGGCGCGCGCTGACGGGCTGCCCGTCGCGCGCGCCTGCGCGCGGGAAGCCCGTCGGGGCGCCCCAAGCCCGGTGCGCTCCTGTTCACCCGTTTTGCTTTTTTTTGGCCTTTTTGGCCATAAATTCTTCATTTTAAATGTTTTTAACTCTTTTTTTTTGCAAAATTTAATTCAAAAAACCTTTTATCTTCCAACCCAATAAATTCAGTGGTTTTTTGTAGTTATGGGAATTAAATTAATTTAATTTCTTAATTAAAAAATCTGAATTTTGAGAGGAATAAAAAAGGTTTTTTAGTGAGAATTGGGGGGGATTTTTCTTTAGAAAAATATTTTTCTTCTTCTTTCTTCTTTCAAGAACAAATTCTCTCAATTTCTAAAGGAATTTTCAGCAATTCTTAAGGCAAAAAATAACAATTTTTGTTCTTGAGAATTTTATTATTTTCAATTGACAATTTTTTCTTTGAGACAAATAAATAAATTATTTGTCCTTGAGTAAAAATTCACTTTCAATATTTTATTTTCTAATTTTATTCCAACAATACAAGACAAGGAATTGGATCTTACCTTTTTTTCATCAAGATAAATTTTGAGGGTAAACATTCTTGGCTCAATTTCTTAGCTTAATTTTTTATTTCTAATTAACTAGTTAACATGTAAATTCTTTTAGTCTTATTATTTTCTTCTTATTTTTATTTTTATTTTTTATTTAATTAGTTAACAATGTAAATTCTCTTAGAACTATTTTCTTATTTTTATTTAACTGTTCATGTTGTTCATGTTGTTCATATTGTTCATCTTCTTTTATTATTATCATTATTATTATTATTATTATTATTATTATTATTATTATTATTATTATTATTATTATTATTATTATTATTATTATTATTATGTTTGATTGTTCATATCCTTTGTTATTATTGTGTTATTATTATCATTGTAGTTATTAACATCATTAGTATTAGTATTATTATTATTATCCTTACTCTTGTTTAATTTTATTATTACTATTATTATTTATGTTTTATGCATGCTGATTTTTATTATTAATTTTACTTTTTATGCATGATTGGACATTATTGTTATTATTTTATGTCTTTATGCATGTTAAATTTTATCATCATTATTTTATGCTTGTTTTTGCATGTTGAATTTTATTATTATTATGCCATCTTTTGTGCATGCTAATTTGTTAATTAATTGGATTGCATATTTTTATTATGTCATTTTAATTGGCTTGTCATACATGATGCAATTTTGATTGCTTTAATTTAATTGTTTATATGTTTAATTAATTTTTTTTTGCTAACTTCACTTTTATTTGTTTTTTTATTTAGTACTTATTTTTATGTGTGAGTCTTTTCCATACCAAGTTGGAGCCCATGAAGATTTGAAGATCCATTTGGGGATTTGATTTGTTAATTTTTATTATTTTCATTTCTTTTACTTTCATTATTTTATTTCTAATATGTACTTTGTAATAAGTTTATTTAATTTATTTTTATGCACACTAATTAAAAAAATCACAAAAATATTTCTATTTAATTAATTTGGTTTTTCTAAATAAAATGGGACCAATGTCCTAGTTTCTTCCATCCAAAATAAATTGTTATTTTAAAATTATTTTCTTTAATTATGCATGAGAGGACTTACGTCCTCATTTTTAATAAATATCCCGATTTATGTATGAATTGTATTTTATTTACAAATGGGGGTTGTATTCCGCCCATAGTTTTGTTGTAATTTATTTTGCTTTCATTTATTTTATTTATCGCTTTTATTATGTGATTGGCATGCGCGTTTAATTAAATTGCATTAAAATTGAATGAGAAATGGGATGAAACGCTAAATTCAAAACTTGATTATAAACTTAGCCAAGGTATGAATAAATGGGAAGTCCCGAACCTGTCTCTGGTCTTTGGGCTCAACGAGGCGAGAAACCCATTTTAATGGGATCTCCAAGACACCTCTTGTGTCCCGTAAAAAGACTTTAGCCTGCATAGTCCTAGGCTCCACGAGGCGAGAGGGCCCTCCTAATGTTTTATTACGATGGGACCTCCAAGACCCCTCTGCCTTGCCCAAAATGGACATAGCAGCGCCGTCTTAGGCTCACTGAGACGAGACGAACTGTCCCAATATTTTATTGGGTGGCGACTCCATGAAATCTCCTTGTTGCCCAAAATAGACGCACTTGTAAATACCTTACAAGTTTCAATGAACCTATCCTGATAGCCCTAAAGCGGTGATGCAGAACCCCTAGGTTATTTAGAACCCGAAACCCCAAACACACAAAATGGCAAGAACAGAGGACAGAAATCAAATCCCCAATCTAAAGAACCCCCAATCAATAAAAATGAAAGGAAACGCTTATGATAGATTGATTAAAATAACAAGAACAGAAATTCGCCACAAGATGAATACCTTGATAAGAAAATCGTTCCTGATGCAATCGAAGAAGACAAATCCTCTCCAAAGGTGAAATTCGGCCAAAGTTCATTCCATATCATCATCTGAATACAAAATAGTTAAGGATGAATTTATATCCTCCTAAACATAACCCTAACCCTAATTAAAAAAGGCCTTAACAATGGGCTGCCCAAAATACAGCTACTTAAGCCCATTCACTAAAATAAACCTAATAACAAAAATAAGTCCAATAACTTAAGTAAGATAACAAAACACAACTTAAGAGCCCAAATACAAGCCCACACGCCTAACATAAGGATTGGGCTGCTCAAAGCTTATTCCAATGGCTTTATACAAATTAAAGAGCCCACTTGAATTCCCTCTTGAAGATTCGACCCCAACTCCTCTTGCTTGTCCATATCTCCCACCATTCGGCCCATGTAGGCTTTGAGACTCTCCTTGAATTTCTTGGCTCTTGATCTGGTCACTGGGCCTTCTGGTAAAGCTAGCTCATCTCTTGGTTCCTTGGTCGTGCTCACATCATCCCCTCCCTCTTCGAAAGAATTCGTCCTCGAATCTGAGTCAAAATCAAAAGGAGATAAATCAGAAACATTAAAGGTAGCACTAACGCCATACTCACCTGGTAAGTCAATCTTGTAGGCATTGTCATTGATGCGTTGCAAAACTTGAAATGGCCCATCACCCCTTGCATCAAGCTTTGACTTCCTTTGTTGTGGGAACCGTTCCTTTCGCATATGCACCCAAACCCAGTCACCTGGTTCAAAAATTATTTGTTTTCGCCCTTTGTTAGCCTTCTGTGCATACATGCGATTCTTCCTCTCAATCTGTTCACGTGCTTTCTCATGTATCTCTTTAACCAAATCAGCCTTCTTTTTGCCATCTAAGCTATCAAGCTTATTCAAAGGTAAAGGCGTTAAATCCAACACAGTTAAAGGATTAAAACCATAGACAATCTCAAATGGTGAAAACCCTGTAGAAGAATGTATAGCACGATTATATGCAAATTCAATGAATGGCAAACAATCCTCCCAAGTTTTCAAATTCTTTCCAACAATAGCACGCAACATAGTTCCTAAGGTTCTATTAACTACTTCAGTTTGCCCATCAGTATGGGGATGACATGTAGTAGAAAATAAAAGCTTAGTACCTAATTTCCCCCACAAAACTCTCCAAAAATGACCTAGAAATTTGACATCCCTATCTGATACAATGGTTCTTGGCACCCCGTGCAACCTAACCACTTCCCTAAAGAAAAGTTCAGCAATGTTTGTTGCATTATCTGTTTTATGGCAAGCAATGAAATGAGCCATTTTACTAAACCTGTCCACAACAACAAATATGCTGTCCCTCCCTTTCCTGGTCCTAGGTAAACCCAAAACAAAATCCATAGAAATGTCAGTCCAAGGCTCACTAGGTACAGGCAATGGTGTATATAACCCATGAGGCTTTGTTCTAGATTTAGCCTGCTTACAAGTAATGCATCTGGCACAAACCCTCTCCACATCTCTTCTCATATTTGGCCAATAAAAATGTTCATTAAGCATGCCCAAGGTCTTTTGCACACCAAAATGCCCCATTAACCCCCCACTATGTGACTCCCTCACAAGCAACTCCCTAATAGAACATGTAGGAATGCAAAGTTGTTTTCCCCTAAAAAGATATCCTTCATGCCTATAATACTTGTCAAATGCAGCACGCTCACATGCATGATACACAGAAGCAAAATCAGTATCGTCAACATACATCTCTTTCAAATGCTCAAATCCAAGTAATTTAGAAGTAAGCATAGAAATCAAAGCATACCTTCTGGATAGTGCATCTGCCACCACATTTTCCTTACCCTGCTTGTACTTGATCACATATGGGAATGTTTCTAGAAATTACACCCACCTTGCATGCCTTTTGTTCAGTTTCCCTTGTCCCTTCAAATACTTGAGGGATTGATGATCACTATGAATCACAAACTCCTTAGGCAGCAAGTAGTGCTCCCATACTTCAAGTGCTCTCACCAATGCATAAAGCTCCTTGTCATAGGTGGAATAGTTCAAAATTGGCCCACTCAACTTCTCGCTGAAATATGCTATGGGACGTCTTTCCTGCATCAAAACAGCACCTATACCAATCCCAGAAGCATCACATTCTATCTCAAAAGTTTTAGAAAAATCAGGCAAACACAAAACAGGAGCAGTACATAATTTCTCTTTTAACATGCAAAAAGCATTTTCTTGCTCTTTTCCCCATTTAAATCCAACATTCTTTTTGACTATATCATTCAATGGTGCGGCGATAGTAGAGAAATCCCTAACAAATCGCCTGTAAAAACTAGCTAAGCCATGAAAACTCCTCACCTCACTAATAGTCTTAGGCGTTGGCCATTCTTGAATAGCCTTCACCTTTTCAGTGTCAACTTCCACTCCCTTCTCACTAACCACAAAACCTAAGAAAGTTACTTTATCCATGCAAAAAGAACACTTCTTAAGGTTTCCATACAACTTCTCCTTCCTCAGCACACTCAAAACAGCTTTGACATGCAAAATATGATCATCTAAACATCTGCTGTAAACCAGAATATCATCAAAGTACACAACTACAAACTTTCCAAGGAACTCACGCAAGACATAATTCATTAAGCGCATGAAAGTACTAGGTGCATTAGACAACCCAAAAGGCATCACTAACCACTCATACAATCCGTATTTAGTCTTAAACGCAGTTTTCCACTCATCTCCCTCTTTCATCCTAATCTGATGATAGCCACTCTTCAAATCAATTTTTGTAAACAAACATGCACCATGCAATTCATCAAGCATATCATCTAATCTAGGAATAGGGTGGCGATACTTTACAGTGATTTTGTTGACCGCCCTGCAATCTACACACATCCTCCAAGTCCCATCTTTCTTAGGCACCAAAAGAACTGGTACTGCACAAGGACTCATGCTTTCCCTCACATACCCCCTTTGTAGCAGTTCATCCACTTGCCTTTGCAACTCCTTCGTCTCTTCTGGATTGCTTCGGTAAGCTGGACGGTTAGGTATTTGAGCCCCGGGTACAAGGTCAATCTGGTGCTCAATCCCCCTCAAGGGTGGCAATCCATGTGGAACTTCTTCTGAAAAAGACATCTTCATATTCCTGCAATAAGGTCACAAAAACACTAGGCAACTCGGGGTTAAGGTCAGTTTCAGTAAACAAAGTTTCCTTAAACCGAATCAAGACTAGAGCTCTCTTGCCTAAGTATGCACTCCTAACTTCTCTCTCTTTGGCATAATAACACGGTTGATTCTTTACTTTTTCACTCCTCTCAATTTCTTTTCTCTCACCTTTTAAATTTTTTTCTTTCCTCTCACTCACTAACTTCTTATCTCCTGCACATCCCACTTTTTTTTCCTCACTAGTGCAGTCACTCACCATCGGGCCTTTATTTTTATTCTTTTCTCTCATGGCCTCTTTTCTCTCTTCTTTTTTTTTTTATCTCACTACCCGAATTCCCACTTGAAGATTGCTGAATTTTCAACTGCTCCATGTATGTTTCTTTAGGTGACATTGGTGCAAGAATGACTTTCTGCCCATTATACATAAAAGAATACCTATTTAAATACCCATCATGCATAACACGCCTATCAAATTGCCAAGGCCTACCCAACAATACATGACCAGCCTGCATAGGCACAACATCACATACAACATCATCGGCATATCTACCAATGGAAAAAGAGACAACTACCTGCTTGGTCACTTTGACTTCACCACTATCATTCAGCCATTGCAACCTATAAGGACTAGGGTGTTTCTCACATTTGAGCCCCAATTTCTCGACCAAGGTACTGCTAGCAACATTTGTGCAACTACCCCCATCTATAATCAGACTACAAGCTTTACCACCTACCAAGCATTTAGTGTGAAAGATGTTCTCCCTCTGTTCTAGGCTATCTTCTTTTACATTCACATTCAATGCACGCCTAATGACTAAGGATTCTCCCTTAACAGCATACTCAACAAACTCCTCATTATCAGAACAGTCCTCTAAAGGTGGCATTTCATCACTATCAGATTCATGATCCCCATCAGATTCAGATACAATTTCCCCACCCCTAATAAACATAAACTTCCTATTTGGACATTCAGATGCATAATGACCACGCCCTTGACATTTAAAGCATTTAACTTCTCTATGTTTAGTATTAGAAGGGATTACATTAGAAGTACCTTTTGAGTCGGTTTTGCCACTCTTGATATCCTTGGATTTGTCTTTGGAATCATTGGACTTCTGAACAGTCTTGTTCTCTTCCCTTTTCCACTTCGGATTCCAATTTGAAGTTGAACCCGAATTCTGAACTCTATGGCTTCCCCTATACTTCAATTGTCTCTCCACCTTCATGGCCATGTTTACCAACTCTTCCATGAAATGAATGGGTGTAACTCCACGACATTAGCAATCTCCCTATTCAAGCCATTCAGAAACCGAGCCATGACTGCTTCTTCTTCTTCTTCAACATTGGCTTTAATCATCAACATCTCCATCTCCTTGTGGTAATCTTCCACTGTCCTGGACCCTTGAGTGAGTCTTTGCAATTGTTGATATATATCCCTGTAGTAGTAGCTTGGTACAAACCTCTTCCTCATGATTCTCTTCATTTCTTCCCAACTAGCTACAGGAGCTTCGCCGATTCTTCTTCTGGTTTTGTTCAATTCATCCCACCATACTAAAGCATAGTTAGAAAATTCAACAGCAGCAAGTCGTACCTTCTTATTTTCAGAATAGGTATGGCAAGCAAAAACCAGCTCCACCTTCCTTTCCCACTCCAAATACTCCTCAGCATCATTTCTGCCCCTGAACGATGGAATCCTCATCTTGATAGCATTGATGTTGCTATCTCTATCTTCCTCTCTTCTCGGCCTCCCTCTCACAGATTGCACTTCATCATACTCATCTTGGTCATCCTCATCATTACGGAATTGACCCCTCCTCGCATTCCTCCTGGTGGTATTAGTACTATTTTCCAACCTGTCCAGCCTGTCATTAACGTTTCCCATTTCCCTCATGAACCTCTCAAACGTTCCTTGCATTGCTTGTAATGCAAAGGCAACCTCCTCTTGGGACATTCCTTTCTTGCTGGATTCGTCACTCATTGTTTGTAGACCTGCAAAAAGGTTAGTTTGATAACCTCACAACACTCCCTCACGTGTTTGCACTCAAATGATGTCACTCCACTCGTGTTTTCACACAATTCTGGCTTTTACGAGCTCACACACTCAAGCCTCTTTCCACTCTACTTGCTGTCTCCAATTGCACTTTAGAACTTAAATCCAATTCAAGATAATTCACAAACAGCAAATTAAAATGGGAATGCAATGATAATACTTAACAAAGGAGATAGGCTCAAATCTAGAAGCAAAATACCGAAAATGAAGGAAATCGAAATGAACATACAAGAAGAAGAAGTGTATGCTACCTGAATATTAAATGGTGAATTAACAAGAAACAATTTGTTAATTATGATGTAAATGGAAGCAAAGGATACAAGACACCGAAAAATGGAAACTTAAGAATGAAAGATACCAAAATGATGCGGAACCCCTAGGTTATTTAGAACCCGAAACCCCAAACACACAAAATGGCAAGAACAGAGGACAGAAATCAAATCCCCAATCTAAAGAACCCCCAATCAATAAAAATGAAAGGAAACGCTTATGATAGATTGATTAAAATAACAAGAACAGAAATTCACCACAAGATGAATACCTTGATAAGAAAATCGTTCTTGATGCAATCGAAGAAGACAAATCCTCTCCAAAGGTGAAATTCGGCCAAAGTTCATTCCATATCATCATCTGAATACAAAATAGTTAAGGATGAATTTATATCCTCCTAAACATAACCCTAACCCTAATTAAAAAAGGCCTTAACAATGGGCTGCCCAAAATACAGCTACTTAAGCCCATTCACTAAAATAAACCTAATAACAAAAATAAGTCCAATAACTTAAGTAAGATAACAAAACACAACTTAAGAGCCCAAATACAAGCCCACACGCCTAACATAAGGATTGGGCTGCTCAAAGCTTATTCCAATGGCTTTATACAAATTAAAGAGCCCACTTGAATTCCCTCTTGAAGATTCGACCCCAACTCCTCTTGCTTGTCCATATCTCCCACCATTCGGCCCATGTAGGCTTTGAGACTCTCCTTGAATTTCTTGGCTCTTGATCTGGTCACTGGGCCTTCTGGTAAAGCTAGCTCATCTCTTGGTTCCTTGGTCGTGCTCACATCAAGCGGGCTTTCGGGAAGCCATGGGGTTCGGCGCGCGTCACAGTGGCGACTCCGCTGGGGATGAATAAGAGACTTCCCTTTTACCTTGGCTAAAATTTACAATTGAGTTTTAATTTAGAAATTTTATCTCTTTTCGAAATTGCATTGCATCCATGCTAGAGCCTTAGATTATGCTAGTTTGGTTCTTATTTTAACCCCGGTGCATTCCCAAAGCACAACCCTACGTTCACTCAATGTGGTGAAGTGTTAAGGATAATCACCAGCCCAAGCCTCGTACCTTATGGTATATCAAATGGTGATCCAATCAGTCGTTATGCTCGTGATGAGCTAGACCCGTTGGCAGGGACCATGCTTGGGTAGCCCTAAAGTATCACTACCTTTGACCAAAGCTTATGTAATGGCAATAGATACTTTCACTAGGCGAAATGTACCATAATACCGTGCTTGCTATATAGGCCATCATATATTGAATAAGATCAGTTAAATTAAATGGTCTCCATTAAAGGCTTTCATGCCCCGATGGGCCCATCTTAATTTAATTGAGGTGTTTAAATACATAATGGCCAAACACTCATACGTGTGTACATTAAATAAGAGCTGATATGTTGCCGGTTTTCCACCGTGCACCATACGCGTCTAAAGGGTTCCCTATTAACTCTTGGATAAAGCCCACCTAGGAGAGACTATGCTACCTCGTGTCTGGGGGTAATAAGGTTGGAAAGATCTATCTGCTTGCATGTGTTTGTCTATTTTGCATCAGCACGACCATGCATTGCATTTCAATCATGCATCATCTTAACGAGATGTATTTTTTTCAGCCATCATAGATTCGCCCGGGTGGTTTAGGGGTCCCGACGGTCGGTTGAGAAGGATTCCACTCTTGGGGTTACCAGAGCTAGTGCCGTATCGAAGCACAGATTCTCTTTCAGATAGTAGTGAGACTTTCTCTTCAGAATCATCAAGTATGTCTAATCCAGCCAGTGGGTCTGATGTAACCAGGGCAATGATTGCCGAGGAAGTGGGGAGAAAAATGGAAGAGTTTGAGGCTAGAATGATGGCTATGATGGGCAATCTTGCCACTACCATAGCTGGGCAACAAGTTGCTACTGCTCCTATTAGGGGGCCAGATGAACAAGGGGCTGTTAGGGAGGATCCCCCTGCTGTAGTTGACCCACCTGCAGTTGAGCAAAAAGCACCAGCACCTGTTGAGCGTAGAGAAGGCCCGAGATCTGAGGTTGACCTATGGGAGGATGAGCAAGAGGAACAGATGGTAGGAAAAGGAAAGTCGCCCAAGATAGAGGAAGCAATGTGGAGGAAGATAGAGGAGAAGTTTGAGGCTATGACAAGGATGATGACGGTAGGAAGGGGAATGACCCGGAGGATCGTGAGTTGGATGGGGATGATCTGGTCCCCCAGAACTTCAAGATGCCTGATATCCCAAAATTTGACGGCACCTCTGATCCTGCTACACACATTAAGCAGTATTCATTAGTCATGAAGGGGACAACTTTAACAAGGAAGCAGAAGATAGAGTACTTTTGCTTGAGTCTTACAGGAGCTGCCATTGACTGGTACCATGGGCTAGACAGGAGGTCCAAAGAAGACTGGGACTTATTGACTGAAGAGTTCTTAAAGCAATACGATTGCAGTACCCGGATTGAGGTCACACTGAAGGATCTAGAGCTGTTGCAGCAGAAGGCTGGGGAGTCTTTCCATGAATATCTCACCCGGTGGAGGAACCGGGTTATGGAGATGAAGCACAAACCTGATACACCCGATCAGATTCGGTTATTCATTCGGAATGCCAGCCCATATCTGAGAGATGGACTAAAAATGAAAGGGCTGAAAGATTGGGAGTCCTTGAAAGACATCGCTATAGAGGCAGAAGGAGAATATATGGCCAGAAGGGCAAGCAGTGAGGCTTATGCCAAGAATGGCTACAACAATCAAGGTGCAACCAAGTCAGCTAGTTCCAGCGGTGGTAATAGAAGTGGGAAGACAGCTGAGGTGTCGGCAGCAGGAATGAATCAGAGGTACTTCTCACATTTGGGTAGGCCTTTGTCATGGGTATTGAAGAGGTTGATGAAGGAGGGGAAGCTACAACCCCTACCACCTAGGCCAGCTAGGACCCAAGGGGAACCGGGGCATAAAGAGAACGAGTACTGTGCCTTTCACCAACATACGGGTCATCTGACAGACAATTACTTCAGGCTGAGGCACCAGATTCAGGATCTGATCGATAGTAAGCAAATCACCGATCCTGAAGAGAGGGAGAGCAAGAAGAAGTCTAATTTCAATGTTGTGCCACCGCCTGTCTTCATGATTGGGTTGAGCCTACCAGAATGGTATGTCCTTCAGGATTTGTATGGAAATGAATACGTCACTATCACTCGCCCTGAGGCAAGTGAAGAAGGGATTCCCGTGGCGGCGATAGACTATTGGTCCACTAGTGAGAGTGGAGACGAAGACGATGAGGAGAAAGATGGAGAGTTTGCGGATCCATGGGATTCGGAGGAGGATGAGAGAGTTTGGGCTGTAACAAGAAGTGGGAGAGTGGTCCCAGAAATTGAGAAGCAGCAGGACTTAGTGCAAGCACCTGTGGAGAAGGAGCCGGAAGAAAATTCCATAATAAAACAGCTGAAAAAGACCATGGCTCAGATATCTATTTGGGACCTTCTAAGGCAGTCCCCTTCTCATAGACAGAAGTTAATCGAGGCTTTGAGTGAGTCCACCGTAGCCACCACAATTTCTCCATCTGAGCTGCTAGATCTCGTTAAGGGGGGATCAGGGGAAAGACTGGTGTTTTCTGATGCAGATTTGCCAACTGAGGGCCGCAATCACAACCGACCACTATACATCAAGGCTCAAATTAATGGCAAGCACACCGCTTGTGTTATGGTTGATGATGGGTCATCCATAAATGTTTGCCCCCTAGTGGCACTTCAGGCTTTTGGGCTGGACGAGAGTATGTTGAGTAAGTCTGATCTGACCATCATAGCCTACGATAATTCTCGGAGACAGGTATCGGGAACATTCAGAGCTCTAGTTAGGACTGGGCCTATTCAGACGGAGGCAGAGTTTGTGGTCTTGCCTATCCCAATAAATTTCTCAGCCCTACTGGGAAGACCGTAGTTCCATAAATTGGGAGGAGTGCCGTCCACCCTACACCAAATGGTAAAAATACCTTATGAAGGGGAGGTGGTGACCATTAAAGCAGCAAGAGAGAACCAAGTATCTGCCTTAGGGATCTCTAATCAGCCATTTAGTGGCTTCCACGTATCAGTGATTGGTGAGGAGCAGGGCTTGGCAGGTAGCCCTCAGGTGATGAACATGATGAAGAGGATGCATTTCCTCCCAGGGGCCGGATTGGGTAAAAATTCGCAGGGGTTGCAAGATGCCATCACAACACAAGGCCAGAAAGATCGAAAGGGTCTGGGTTACAAAGGAGGACATGGCAGGAAAAAAGTGTCAGAGGAGATCCCCCATATTTCAGAGAGTTTTGTTCCCTCATCTTCGGTTTGTGCATATACTGGAGAAGAAGAACCTCAGTGGGTGGATGGAAAGATCATTCCGGGGTTTGAAATTTTTAATGATGTCTTTGACTGGGATATTGGAGTTATCAAGTCCGCAGAGAACTTTTGGGATGAGGAGATCATGACTCAGTGCAGTGTCTGGGACAGGGATGAGCCCGAGGAGATTGTCACTGATAAGCTGTTAGCTACCAGGTTAAAAGGAAAGGAAAAGATGGTAGAGCCAGAACTAAAGTTTGAAGATTTGGAGATCTCATCGGAGGTAGTTGAAAAGCCTTCACCAAGCCAAGAAGTTAAAGCACAGTCAGCTGCAGCATCATCGTCGACAGAAGATGAAAATAGTAGTTATTTAGATACTATTTTTATGCCAGAACTTTTTAATGACAATGTTAATGTTTCTGATTATATTAATGAGATGAATAACTTTGCTTACTTGTGTGATGTTTCTGATGATTTCATTTCTCATGATGCATTCATCTTTGACATTAACTCAACTAGCACAACTGCATTTAATCTCGGAACTTTGGAGAATGCAAAGGAAATTTTGATAGCATCAGACATAACTCCTGAGGAGAGGCTAAAATTTGAGAGAATATTAAAAAAATATGAAAAAGTCTTTGCCTGGACCTACGAGGACATACCGGGGATTGATCGAGATGTAGCCGAACATGCCATTCCAACTTACCCAGAAAGTAAACCGGTCAAGCAAAAGCTCAGAAGACTTAGGCCAGAATGGGCTCAAAAGGTGAAAGAGGAGATCCATAAGCAGATTGAGGCTAAGTTTCTACTGGAGGTTAAATACCCGACGTGGCTGGCTAATGTAGTTCCTGTGGCTAAAAAGGATGGAAAAGTTCGAGTATGTGTGGACTATCGGGACCTGAACAAAGCCTGCCCGAAAGATGATTTTCCTCTGCCTCATATTGATGTGCTGGTAGATAGTGCCGCTGCTTGCATGATGTACAGCTTCGTAGATGGGTACGCAGGGTACAATCAAATCCTTAACAAGATAGTGGATCGGATTAAGACAGCCTTCATCACCGAATGGGGTACTTTTGCTTACCGGGTTATGCCTTTCGGACTAAAGAATGCAGCAGCGACCTATCAGAGGATGGCCACCAGAGTTCTCAATTATTTGATCCACAAGGAAGTGGAGGTATATGTTGACGACATGATGATCAAGTCAGCTACCAGAGAAGGTCACTTCGAGGCCTTGGAAAAGTTCTTTCAAAGGATTAATAAGTATGATCTGCGCCTCAATCCCAAGAAGTGCATTTTCAGAGTTACCTCGGGTAAGCTGTTAGGCCATGTGGTAAGCCAGAGAGGAATTGAAGTAAATCCTGACAAGGTTAGGGCCATCAAAGAGATGCGAGTGCCTCAGAAAGAGAAAGAGGTTAGAAGTTTCCTGGGAAAGCTTCAGTACATCAGCCGATTTATTGCCAAGCTGGCTTCAGTATGTAAGCCCATTTTCAAGCTTCTTAGGAAGAATCAGCCGGTGGTGTGGAATAATGATTGTCAATTGGCTTTTGATACTATTAAGGATTATCTCCTGAATCCTCCAGTTTTAAGACCACCACGATATGCCAAGCCACTGATCCTGTATCTGGTGATAGAAGATAATTCAGTGGGTGCCATGATGGCCCAGGAGGATGATTTTGGGGTAGAGTTTGCTGTCTACTATCTTAGCAAGAAATTCTTGACATATGAAGCCAAATATGTGGAGGTGGAAAAGATTTGCTTAGCAGTTATTTGGGCTTCTAAGAAGTTGCGGCACTACTTTCATTCCTTCAATGTGCAAGCGGTTGCCAAGCATAACCCGCTCAGGTACCTTCAGGAAGCGCCCTCTCTGCTGGGAAAGATGGGAAGGTGGTTACTACTATTGCAGGAGTTCGATATCGAATACATCACCAGGAAAACCATTAAAGGAAGAGCTGTAGCTGAGTTCTTGGCTGAGCATCCTATTGAGGGAGACCAATTCGAATACAATTTCCCAGATGAAGATGTCATGGCCATAGCAGTGCAGGGGTGGCAATTGTTCTTTGATGGGGCAGTTAACAGTAAAGGGGCAAGAGCAGGGATCATTCTTACGACCCCGGATGGTGAAAAGCTGCCATTAGCCAAAAAATTGAGGTACAAGGCGACCAATAATGAAGCAGAATATGAAGCTTGCATCTTTGGATTGGAAGCATTGCTGGCTCTAGGGGCAAAGACCGCAGAAGTTTTCGGAGATTCTTCATTAGTAATCCATCAGATCAGAGGGGAATGGTCGGTTAAGGAAGAGAGGCTGTTACCTTATGTGAAGCATTTGAGAATGTTGAGTAGCCAGTTCGAGACTTGCACTTTTCACTTCACCTCCAGGGATGAAAATCAATTGGCCGATGCTCTCGCGATATTGGTGTCCATGTGGGATAATCCAACAGGGGTTACTATGAAGCCCGTGCTAATCTCTAGCTCGGAAAAGCCTTGCTTTGAAGCTGCGCAGGTGATGGATTTAGGGGCCACTGATGGAAACCCTTGGTACTACGACATTTAGAATTATTTGGAACGGTCAGTTTTTTCAGAAGAAGCCACGGAGAAAGATAAAAGGATGATTCAAAAGTTGTCCACTCAGTTTATCAGTGTAAATGGCACTTTGTATAAGAGACAAGTCGATGGTATCCAGTTAAGATGTTTGGCGGAGAAAGAAGCTGAAAAGGTTATGGAAGAGGTTCATGCCGGAGTCTGCGGAGCTCACATGAATGGCTTAGCCTTAGCGAAGAAGATCATGCGCCAAGGATTCTATTGGCTCACAATGGATACGGATTGTTCAAAATATGTGAAGCAATGCCAGTTATGCCAGCAATATGCGAATTTAAGGCATGTCCCAGTTTCAGAGCTACATAATTTGACATCTCCATGGCCATTTGCAGCTTGGGGGATAGATATCATAGGCGAGATACGTCCTACAGCGTCTAATGGGCACAGGTTCATCGTAGTTGCCATTGATTATTTCATTAAGTGGGTCGAAGCTGAATCTTTCAAGAAGATTGATGCTAGTGATATGGCTAAATTCATCGAGCGAAATTTGATATGCAGATATGGCCTCCCACACCATATTGTATCTGATAATGGGGTGCAATTCTTAGCAGAAACTAAACAGATGCTTCAGAGGTATGGAATCCATCATCACAAGTCTTCTCCTTACCGTCCTTAAGCTAACGGTGCGATTGAAGCGACGAACAAGAATGTGAAAAGAATATTGGCAAAGATGGTTCAGAGCTATAAAGATTGGGCGGAAAAGTTGGCTTTTGCACTCTGGGGTTATAGAACCGCAGTCAGAACCTCTATGGGAGCAACACCGTTCTCCCTGGTATACGGAACCAAAGCGGTTCTGCCGGTTGAAATTGAGCTGAAATCTTTAAGGGTAGTCATGGAAGCCGAGATTCCAGAGACAGAATGTGCACAACAGCGATTGTTGCAGTTGAATCTGTTGGATGAAGATAGGTTGAGAGCCTATTATCACAATCAGGTTTATCAGAAGAGACTAGCTCGGTCCTTTGGCAAGAAGGTACAAAAGCACCCATTGAAAGAAGGGGATTTCGTCTTTAAGATGATGAGGCCGGGAGTGCCAGACATACGAGAAAAATTCAGGCCAACCTAAGAAGGTCCGTTCATTGTGGAAAAGTTGCTAACAAAGGGAGCAGCAATCTTGGCAGACAGCGATGGGACTGAGTTTAAAGACCCGGTCAATGTCGATAGACTAAAAAAGTTTCATGGCTAAAGACCAAAAATGAAAAGAAGAGAATAAATGCCCCGCAGGTCGAAAACCGAAAAAAGGCGGCCTTGCTAAAATTAGGCGCCCTGTCAGGGTGAAAACCGAAAAAAGGTATCTTGGGCAAAAATTAAGGGCCAAGAGAGAATGTTCAAATGAGAAAACTCGAGAGGGCCGATTGATAACAGGAGTTTGATGCTTACAAGATCTATTCCGAGATTAGGTGAAGTCTTGTGCTTTTGAATTCTTGTTAAATAAGGATCATGTATGATGAAATCATATAGAAATGTACTCAATTTGGCAATGAATAAAAGAATACAGTTTACGTTTTCATTGTTCTTTTAGTTCTGCCTTAAAAAGAAATATGTCACTTATTCATCTAATGACTATTGTCTAATCATTCTGTCGGAAGGTGCCTAAGCAGATAGGTGCTATTCACTCTTAGCGGTGGTTCTGATAATAGCTTTCTCTTGCAGCTCAAAAAAAAATATATATATATATAAAAAAAGATAAAAAAAAAATCTTGAAAAAAGAGGCCGTTAGAGATGAAAACCGTAACTGGCTCTCTAAGCAAAAGTTAGGCCAAAGGGCAGGGTGAAAACCTGGAGACAGGCAGTCTGCCTTACAAAAAATATAAAAATAAAAAGCCGCTGGTTTGGGTTGGGACCATGCCAGGCAAAAATTAGGCAAAAGGTTATGTGAAAATCCCTTAGGGGACGCATTTCCCGCAAAGAAAAGCTAGTGTGAAAATCCACAAGGGACACACTACCTTTTAAAGCAATGACTTCCGATGCCTGGAGCAATAAGGCGACATATACTTCAGATGATCATTCTTCAGTCAGATAATGCATGAGTCAGAGTCCTGGGCATACGATCATTGACCGGGGGGCAAAGATGCACACTTGATATCTCTCTCGGAAAATGTTTTGGGGTCAGAGTCCCTAAAGCCAAAATGTCACTCTATCAGATTCTTGGAAGCGTAATGCAGCAGCCAAGCTATATCCTCGGCAGACCCTTAACCACCTAGGATGGGGTCAATCTATTTTTGCAAACATTTACATACATTTACATCTCATATACACTTAAATTTCGTATATTTTTCTGTGCACATTACTTTGCAGGAATATCTAAATGAAGATCATCGGTTTTCGCACTTTTAATAGTCTGTAGCAGACTCGGTGCGGTCATCTGCGGATGACACCCTTGCACTTTTGGTGGTCTTGGTAGCAACTCGGTGCATTTTGTTCGTGCGCTTTTGGTAGTCTTGGTAGTGGCTCGGCACATCGTCATCTGCGGATGGCACCTGCACTTTTGGTAGCCTTGGTAGTGGCTCGGTGTAGTTCTTTCGTGCACTTTTGGTAGTCTTGGTAGTGACTCGGTGCATCTCTTTTGGGCGCTTTTAGTAGCCTTGTCAGTGGTTCGGCGCATCGCTATTTGCAGATAGCACCTGTACGTTTAGTAGTCTTGTCAGTGACTCCGTATAGCGCACTTTTAGTAGCCTTGTCAGCGGGTCGGTGCTATTTATCTTTCGCGTTTTGTAGTCTTGGTAACGACTCGGCGCATCACCGTCTGATGATGGTTCCTAGCATTTCGTAGTCTTGTCAGCGACTCGGTGCCACTCGGAAAGGATATTCATATTTCAAGTCATAGCAGTGTTCCCCAGGGAGCAGCAGGAAGGTCGCCGCCTCAGGTATGCGCTTCTTTCCTTTTCCTGAATTTTGGGCTCACCTAGGCACCCACATACTAGCCTCCCCAAAATTGGGGGCAACTGTAGACACCGGGTTCTGAGTAGCATTGATCAGGATTACCCAATGATGAAATTAAGTGTGCCGATTTATAGGTAAAAACAATGAAAGTTGGAAGTGATAATTTCCTTGTCGTTTTGATTTGTTAGGAATGAAGAAAAATGTATTTTAAAAATGTTTTAAAAATTATTTTGGAATAAAAAGTTAGTTGTTAAATTATTGTATTTTTATAAAATTTTATTTAAAAAAAAAAGAAAAAAAAAATTTCGCACGAGTGTTGGGCTGCGGCAGCTCTGGGCGACGCGCAGCGCAGCGCGCGCCTGCGCGCGGGAAGCCCGTCGGGGCGCCCCGTGCCCTATGCGCCCCTGTTCGCCCGTTTTGCCTCTTTTTGGCCATAAATTCTTCATTTTAAATGCTTTTTAACTCATTTGTTTTGCAAAATTTAATTCAAAAAGCCTTTTATCTTCCAACCCAATAAATTCAGTGGTTTTTTGTAGTTATGGGAATTAAATTAATTTAATTTTTTAATTAAAAAATCTGAATTTTGAGGGGAATAAAAAAGGTTTTTTAGTGAGAATTGGGGGGGATTTTTCTTTAGAAAAATATTTTTCTTCTTCTTTCTTCTTTCAAAAACAAATTTTCTCAATTTTTAAAGGAATTTTCAGCAATTCTTAAAGCAAAAAATAATAATTTTTGTTCTTGAAAATTTTCTTATTTTTAATTGACAATTTTTGCTTTGAGACAAATAAATAAATTATTTGTTCTCGAGGAAAAATTCACTTTCAATATTTTATTTTCTATTTTTATTCCAACAATACAAGACAAGGAATTGGATCTTACCTTCTCTTCATCAAGATAAATTTTGAGGGTAAACATTATTGGCTCAATTTCTTAGTTTAATTTTTTAATTTAATTTTTTATTTCTAATTAACTACTTAACATGTAAATTCTTTTAGTCTTATTATTTTCTTCTTATTTCTTGTTTTTGTTTTTTATTTGATTAATTAACAATGTAAATTCTCTTAGAACTATTTTATTATTTTTATTTAATTGTTCATGTTGTTCATGTTGTTCATATTGTTCATCTTCTTTTATTATTATCATTATTATTATTATTATGTTTGATTGTTCATATCATTTGATTGTTTATGTTTTATGCATGCTGATTTTTATTATTACTTTTACTTTTTATGCATGATTGGACATTATTGTTATTATTTTATATCTTTATGCATGTTAAATTTTATCATCATTATTTTATACTTGTTTTTGCATGTTGAATTTTATTATTATTATGTCATCTTTTGTGCATGCTAATTTGTTAATTAATTGGATTGCATATTTTTATTATGTCATTTTAATTGGCTTGTCATACATGATGTAATTTTGATTGCTTTAATTTAATTGTTTATATGTTTAATTAATTTTTTTTACTAACTTCACTTTTATTTGTTTTTTTATTTAGTACTTATTTTTATGTGTGAGTCTTTTCCATACCAAGTTGGAGCCCATGAAGATTTGAAGAACCATTTGGGGATTTGATTTGTTAATTTTTATTATTTTCATTTCTTTTACTTTCATTATTTTATTTCTAACATGTAATTTGTAATAAGTTTATTTAATTTATTTTTATGCACGCTAATTAAAAAAATCACAAAAATATTTCTATTTAATTAATTTGGTTTTTCTAAATAAAATGAGACCAATGTCCTAGTTTCTTCCATCCAAAATAAATTGTTATTTTAAAATTATTTTCTTTAATTATGCGTGAAAGGACCTACGTCCTCATTTTTAATAAATATCCCGATTTATATATGAATTGTATTTTATTTATAAATGGGGGTTGTATTCCGCCCCTAGTTTTGTTGTAATTTATTTTGCTTTCATTTATTTTATTTATCGCTTTTATTATGTGATTGACATGCGCGTTTAATTAAATTGTATTAAAATTGAATGAGAAATGGGATGAAACGCTAAATTCAAAACTTGATTATAAACTTAGTCAAGATATGAATAAATGGGAAGTCTCGAACCTGTCTCTGGTCTTTGGGCTCAACGAGGCGAGAGATCCATTTTAATGGGATTTGCAAGACACCTCTTGTGTCCCGTAAAAAGACTTTAGCCTGCATAGTCCTAGGCTCCACGAGGCGAGAGGGCCCTCCTAATGTTCTATTAGGATTGGACCTCCAAGACCCCTCCTAATGTTCTATTAGGATGGGACCTCCAAGACCCCTCTGACTTGTCCAAAATGGATATAGGAGCGCCGTTTTAAGCTCACTGAGATGAGACGAACTGTCCCAATGTTTTATTGGGTGGCGACTTCATGAAATCTCCTTGTTGCCCAAAATAGACGCACTTGTAAATACCTTACAAGTTTCAATGAACCTCTTCTGATAGCCCTAAAGCGGGCTTTCGGGAAGCCACGGGATTCGGCGCGCGTCACAGTACGCAACATTGGGTCACCTCATAGCACACTACAATTGCTTCCCCAAAATTAGAGCTAACTGTAGACACGGCAAATTTTGGGGCTCACTAGTTAGATAGCACATTAGGATGATTATTCTCATAATGAGAACAAAAGTCTAAAGGAACCGAGAACAATTGGATCCACCAAAAAGGTTTTAATTGATAAAAATAATTTAAAAAACCAAGACCAAAATAGTCTACGGCCGTGGGTAATCATTCCACGACCATGAACCATGTGGTCATAACAAACATGGTTATAAAATCTCAATTCACACTTGTGTATAATGGCTCATGGGGCGTGGACAGTTATTCACAGTATTGGAAGATATTGTGATTATTGTTTCTTCCTTTTTTGGATATATTTGTCCAACTGTATCTGCATATTTTTAGGCTAGATTAATGTTGTTAAGTTACTTTTTTCCTGTTGTATTTTCTATATATTTGTTTCTGTTGTATACCAATCAATGAATAAAAGAAGTATTTCTTCCTTACTTTCTTATTCTATATTTCTTCCTTACTTTCTTATTCTATATTTCTTCATGGTATCAGAGCAGTGATCCTGTTTTTTGTTTCTTTTGATTTATCTCTGTCTTTATCATGGATGACAAGGAGAAATATACAGCAAAGGAGGTTGTTGTTGCTTCTTCCAGCGTTACTGTTGATAACGATATCAACACTTCACAAAAATTGACTTCTGTTTTGTTAAATAGTTTTAATTATCTTCCTTGGTCCAGAGCTGTTACTATAGCTCTCGGTGGAAGATCAAGATTGGGTTTTATCAATGGCAAGGAAAAACCTCCAGATTCTGATTCACCAGAATATGAATCTTGGCTGTCAAAGGATCAGATGGTTATGTCGATGATTCTCAACTCCATGGAGCGTAATCTTGCTGAAATCTTTAGTTATCATGAGTCTTCCTTCTGTCTGTGGGAAGCAGTTCAAGATATGTATGGAAACCAAAACAACTCTGCTCAAATTTTTCAGATTCAACAAGATATCGCTAGTCTTCAACAAGATGATAAGCCGTTTGTTAGTTTACTTGGCAAGTTGAAAAGCTTGTGGAATGAATTGGAGGTCTATTGACCTCATTCCATCGATTCTGTTGTTTTACGAAAGCGAACAGAAGAAGATCAGATTTTTCAATTATTGGCAAGTCTTGGTCCTGATTTTGAGGACTTACGGTGCCATATTCTGATGAACACTGAACTTCCATCCTTGAAGAGTGTGTGTGCAACGATACAACGTGAAGAGGTGCGGAGGAAGGTTATGACCCGTAATGTTACCTCACATACTTCAGATGCTCGGGCCTATGTTGTACATCAATCTTCTGAAAAGAAAGTTTACAAAGGAAAGCGTCCAGACCTGAAATGTGAATATTGCAATTTACTTGGACATTCAATGGATCGGTGTTGGACTCTTCATCCAGAGCTGAAGCCTAAATTTACCAAAGAAAAGAAGGGAGGGGATCAGAAATGAGCTACTAATCATAAGGCTCATTTGGTAACTAATGCTTCTAAATCATCTTCCTCTAATTCTATTGCTTTGCTAAATGATTTTGCAAGTTTTCTTCAAGAAAAGCATGGACATGTCCAAGATGGAACTATTAGCTGAAGGAATGATGAACCTGCTGCTCTTTTTAGCAAATTTGCGGATTATCTAACTCATGCCAGATCTGCAAATTCAGAGAATAATCAAGGTACTCATTTTGCCTTAACCACTATATTAGATTTATGTAATTTACATAATTTATGGATTGTCGATTCTGGTGCCACGGATCACATGTCTAATAAGTTAAGGAGTATTCAAAGTTTTAATCCTTTGTCTACTGCTTCTTTTGTCTCTGTAGCAAATGGAAAAGGTGCGTGTGTAAAGGGTAAGGGAAAAATTAATCTTGTATCTGATACTATAGAATCAGAGGTTCTTTATGTTCCCTCCTTTCCGTTTCAGCTACTCTCTGTTAAACAATTAACATCTTCTCTTAACTGTGAAGTCGTTTTCACTCCCTACAAGGTGATTTTTCAGGATTTTGTCACCAAGAAGACGATTGGTGAAGGTTTTCAATTGCATGGGCTCTATTTTTTGTCAAATTCTCGGGATTCCAGAGTTTTTCAAGCTTTTTCAGTTCATCACAATGAATATTCCTTATGGCATTATCGGCTAGCACATCCATCAGAACCTGTTCTCCTAAAAATAATTCCGGGTCTGTCTAGAGGGAATTGTGTTTGTGAAGTCTGTCATTACTCTAAGTCTGCCAGGCTTCCTTTTCATTTATCCTCATCTAGAACTCTTAAGCCCTTTGAACTTGTTCATTCAGATGTATGGGGACCTTTTTCAATTTCTATTGATGGTTTTAAATATTTTGTAACCTTTATTGACGATTTCTCAAAGGTTACTTGGGTTTATTTGTTGAAATCAAAATCTGAAGTCTTTAATTGCTTCAAAGATTTTCATATGTTGGTTGCTACACAATTTTTAGCTCATATTAAAATCCTTCGATCTGACAATGGCACAAAATATACATCTCATAAAATGAAAAATTACTTAAATTCTAATGGTATATTGCATCAGACCAGTTGTGTTAATTCCCCCCAACAAAATGGGATTGCTGAACGGAAGAATCGTGATTTATTGGAGAAAACTCGAGCCATTATGCTTCAAATGAATGTTCCGAAATATTTTTGGCCTTATGGCATTCTTACTGCAACATATCTGATAAATCGTTTACCCAGTCGAGTTCTGGATTTTCAATCTCCTCTTGAAGTATTGCAGGTTAAAAAACAAGGCTTATCTCATTTAAAGATCTTTGGCTGCACTTGTTTTGTGCACTTACCAGCAAGTCAACGTGACAAACTTGATCCTCGAGCTGTTAAATGCATTTTTTTGGGTTATTCTCAAACACAGAAGGGGTATAAATGTTATGATGTTGCTGCCAACAAGTTATATGTCAGCAGAGATGTTCGATTTGCTGAAACAAACCCTTTTTTTTCGAATTCTGATCAGGGGGAGCTATTGACTGACTTATTTCCTTTACCAAATGTTGAAGTTCCTTATGAACAATCACATTTTCAGCAAATGGAACATGCAGCCCCGACCTCAACTGTTGTTCAGAACTCTTCTACTGATGGTGTGCCTACTACTGCTAGCAATACACATATGGCAATTCCTATTGTTTCTAATGAGCAATCAGATATACAAGGCACACCTCAAGCTCCGCGACGAAATCCTTCACGAGATCGTCATCCTCCTACAAAGATGCACGATTATGTTGGTTATTCTGTCAGGTATCCTTTAACCAAATTTTTGACTTATCAGAGACTGTCACCCGTGCACTCAACATTTCTTGCAGCTATCTTGAATGATCGTGAGCCTAAAAGTTTTCATGAAGCTCAGACTCAAAGTGTATGGATGAAGGCAATGGAGGAAGAAGTAAAAGCACTTGAGGACAATAATACTTGGAGTATAATATCTCTTTCTGATAGTAAGCACACAGTTGGTAGTCGTTGGGTTTTTAAAACAAAATTCAATCCCGACGGCTCTATCGATCGTCATAAGGCTCGTCTTGTGGCTCAGGGATTTATTCAAAAATTTGGTATTGACTATAAGGAGACGTTCGCTCCAGTTGCTAAGATGACCACTGTTAGAGTTCTTTTGTTTGTTGCTATCAATAATGGCTGGTTTCTCTCACAAATGGATGTTAAAAATGCTTTTTTACACGGAGATCTTGAAGAAGAAGTCTTCATGAAGCTACCCCCGGGACATCCCCAAAGTAGTGATCCACGGCTGGTTTGTAAGCTTCACAAATCAATTTATGGACTGAAACAAAGTTCTCGGGCTTGGCATGCAAAGTTAAGTTATGCTCTTGAAGATCTTGGTTTTCTCAGAAGCTCTGCTGATTCCTCTTTGTATGTTCGAATTAAAAATGATGATAAGCTAATGGTTCTTGTTTATGTCGATGATCTTATTATCGCTGGTAATAATGTTGCTTCTCTTGCAACGCTGAAAAAGAATCTTCAACAGCAATTTTCTATTAAAGATCTCGGGTTTTTAAAGTATTTTCTTAGGATTGAAATGGCATCATCCAGCAAAGGACTCTTTTTAAATCAGCGAAAATATATTATGGATTTGCTCCAAGATGCTGGTATGTTATCTTGTAAACTTGCAGCTACTCCATTAGATAGTAAATTAAAGCTTGATTCTTCAGGAACAGTTCTTGATTCTCCCACATATTATCAGCAACTTGTTGGGAAACTTATCTATCTAACCATCACACGACCTGATATTTGCTTTGCTGTAAGTCTTGTCAGTCAGCATATGCACACACCTACAGATTATCATATGGGCATGGTGAAACGCATACTTCGATATTTAAAAGGAACGATTGGCCGTGGATTATTAATGCGTAGACATGAGCATACTCATATTGTGGGATATACTGATTCGGATTGGGCTGGGAATACTCTTGATCGCCGTTCTACTACTGGTTATTGTATGTTCGTAGGTGATAACCTTGTGTCTTGGAAAAGCAAAAAACAACATGTGGTGGCTCGTTCTAGTGCTGAAGCTGAGTATCGTGCTATGGCGTCTGCTGCGTGTGAGCTTGTGTAGCTTAAGAGTCTTCTTTCTGATATGGGTTGTTCATTTGCTACCCTGTTGACACTTTTTTGTGATAATCAGGCAGCCATGCACATAGCAGCCAATCCTGTGTTTCATGAAAGAACAAAACACATTGAGGTAGACTGTCATTATATTCGTCAGCAAGTTCAGTCTAAAGTTATTCATACCCATTATGTGCATTCAAGTGATCAACTTGCAGATGTGTTCACCAAGGTTCTGCCATCCACTCAGTTCCAACGATTATTAGGCAAGCTTGGATCCATCAACCTTCTGGATCCCGCTTGAGGGGGAGTATTGGAAGATATTGTGATTATTGTTTCTTCTTTTTTTGGATATATTTGTCCAACTGTACCTGCATATTTTTAGGCTAGATTAATGTTGTTAAGTTACTTTCTTCCTGTTGTATTTTCTATATATTTGTTTCTGTTGTATACCAATCAATGAATAAAAGAAGTATTTCTTCCTTACTTTCTTATTCTATATTTCTTCACACAGCCATGAATCATCGTATACAAGCATGAACTTTAGATGGAGAAAATATTCAGGAGAATATAAATTGAAGTGGTCGGGGTTTATATAAGATGAATATAATATTAAAAGAAAAAATTATGGTTAGTTAAAATCTCGGGACCAAAAGAATTTACCGTTATTGCGTGAAGGACTGAGGGGATAGTCTACTGCATTTGAAGTGTAAGTCTAACTATATATTCGTTAATCTTATTCTCAAAAGAAAAAAAAGATAATGTTTGAACTTAATCAACCTTCACAAATAAAATTTAGAAAAAGAAAATGTAATTCAAACATTTACGTAGTAACACTTTTCTTTTCTTTTTTTAAAATAACATTATTTTTAAAAAAATGCCTAATAGATCCTCACTTTTGTTAAGGCGCGGGTGCAAATCTTCAGTATTAGCCGATAGATCATCTTATTTCGATCTCAATGATCGATCAATCTCTGTTGAGATACCATAATATGAATCGGACAACTCTCATGGTATGACGCTAAAACGTCCGGTGGTTTCTTTCACGGAGAACAACCATTTGAGCATGAGAGTATATTGAGATAGATTTCCATGCAGAGAGCCATGGTGTGCTCTCCGCTCCCGAAGTGCTCTCAGCTGGGACCCGATAAGGGTCCCTGAAGAAGTGCACTGCTCAACCATAGCACTGTGTTAAACAGAATATTGCACGCTCACAGGCGGCTGTAACGAACACGCGGTAGTTTCATAGCTGCGAAGATATTCCCCATATTTTGGAGCGTGATTTAGATTCTAATTAATAACGCGTGCCAGAATTACTAATTCGAAACGTACAGCCCAAAATACCCCCCATCTCTCTCTCTCTGTTTTTTCGAGTGATAAAACATAACGTACGTCCCCCTTTATATTCTCGTTTTGTCATTTCCTCTCTTTACGCCCCCGCTCTCGCCGGCATCCGGCCGAGGAAAAACCAAGAAAAGAGAAGGAACATATCTGCATTGCGGAGAGTGATAAGGTATAGCTATAGATTCTGAAAGAAACGATGTCGGAAGAAGAGAAATTCTTAAAGGAGGCAAAGAAGTTGCCATGGGAAGATCGGCTATTACATAAGAACTGGAAGGTGAGGAACGAGGCCAACATCGACCTGGCTGCGGTTTGCGATTCTATTACGGATCCCAAGGATCCACGCCTTCGTGAATTCGGTGTGTTTGCTTTTTCAATCCCTCTTTTAGGGTTTTTCATTCCAGTTTAGTATCTGTAGCTTAGATCTGATTCTTCTAGTTGCGTGATCGATCTGTGTGTTTTTGAATTTTTGATACGGAATGTACGTTCATGTGGATGTGATTTTGAACTTATCCCTTTATGATTCGGGGGCTTAGGTCCATTTTTTCGGAAGACCGTAGCAGATTCAAATGCCCCAGTTCAAGAGAAGGCTCTTGATGCCTTGATAGCTTTTCAGCGAGCTGCAGATGCTGATTCTGGAAGGTAATGAACGTTTTTGATGTTTATCCTTTTGTTCGCTTAGTTCTCTATTTATTCATTTGTTCTATTGCTTTCTGAATTGTAATCTGGGGGTTGAATGTGCAGGTATGCAAAGGAGATTTGTGATGCCATTGTGGCAAAATGCCTCACCGGACGTCCCAAAACAGTGGAGAAGGCTCAGGCAGCATTCATGCTTTGGGTGGAGCTGGAGGCAGTTGAAATTTTTTTGGTAGGCTTATTGATGCTTCCGCATTTGAACTAATCTACAACTGCTCTGCAATGGTTTTTTGCATTGTGAAAACCCTAATACACTGGGATGTTATTTTTTCTAATTCTACTGGGATGTTATTTAGGCAATTTCAACATTTCTTCTTTTCAGTTCTAATGTGGACGTGAGGTGCTCATTTCAGTTTCTTAATATGAATATGTGCTCCCTTTTCCATCTAAGTGAAATTTTACTGCAGACTTTTTTCACTGATAAGCATTATGGGAGAAATTTGTTGGCCACTTCCCATATCTAGTTGGCAAATTGCAAAGAGAAAATGCATGTCTAGTTGAAATAGGTAGCTCATGTTTGAAATAAAATGCAAAATTATTTCTGGGTTAAATATTTAAAAGAACGGCAGTAATAATGGAAAGAAATTGCAGTAAGGTCCTTGGTTCAAATTCATTGAAAGCTACGTAATGGTAGTTATAGTTGTGCAGTAATTATATTTTGCACTAGACAGCTGTGGCATTGAATTTTCTCAACTTGTCCATGTCATGGATTTTAGTAGGTCTGCTGTAGGAATTGTTAGCTCTTGAGGGTTTATAGGTAAAAGTGGAGAGAAAGAAATATATATATTTTTTTCTTCCCAGAGTTTCTTGGGTTGTGTGGGAGAACGAAAGAAATGGGATGGCTTTAATGGGAGAGGCAATCCTTTGTCTGCTCGATGTTTTTGTAAACTTCTACCCTTTACATGCATGATTTTGCATTGTCATAGCTGTTTTTTATGTCCTTCTTCTTCTTCTTCTTCTTTATTTTAATTTCTCTCTTTGTTTACCTAGAAAAAGAAAAACTATGCATGAATAAGACATTGGTGTATCATTGTCCTTGAGAGTTAAGTTTATGGTGGCCTTGTGCTAGACAATTTAAGAGTAAATTTTGAAGCAGGCTACTGATGTAGGGAACATCATGTTTTCTGGTCGTACAGAATGGCATACTGGGAAAGATATAGGGATATTCTGTAAAGCTATAGCCCAACAATTTTTAGCTATATCTGTAATTTTCATAATTATATAGATCACTCTTATAAGTTATCAGTAATACAAACAATTTAGTTATTTGTCACCATGCATCATGCCTCACGAGTTGTCCTAAAATGGTTTAATGCCTCATGCATAAAAGGTATATGGGGGCTGATTGGGAAGTGCAACACATCCACTGACAATTTCAGTCCATCAGAAGAACTACAAGATTCAGACATTATTATGGCATCAAGAAAGTTGAGTTTAGGTTTTCTTTTTCTGGGAACCTACTTTCGTTGGGAGTCTGTCAGAAGTTGGAGAACTTAGAAGCAAAATCCTCTTCAGCGATTGTTAAAACTTGTCATGTATTATTGCATATCCAGGGTCCTGCTGATTGAAAATCACTATGCTTCTATTGATCATTAGATCCTGTCTAATATTTTGGAAAAATAAAAAATTAAATTCAATTTAAGTTTGAAGTAATAAAATTTTGATACTGCAGTTATCCTCACCATATAGGAAGCTTGGGTTTGATGACTGTCAAAAATATCCTTCCAAACTGTACTTGGGAACAAGGGTGCCATTTTGTCAATAAAAAGTTACAATTTTTTTTCTACAATACTTTTTCTATATCTTATCTTAATCTCAAAAGCACCAACAATGCTTCATTTGGAGAATGTAATACTCATTACATACTTATTTAATTACAATTTGACCAATTAAAATTTTTATTATTTGCTTTTTTCTTCTTTTTTTTTTTAAATTAATTAATTTAATTCTGTCTCTGTATAGCTTGTTTTTTTCCTCTCTCTCAATGACTATTATTCCCATATAAAAGTTTGTAGAGCACAATCCGGCCACTTCATAATTTAATTTACTTTCATTTTCTTTAATGTCTTGTAGTAACTTTCTTTTCTTTTTCCGTATGATAAGATGCTTTGAAGGGCAAAGCTATCCATTGAGTTGATCATTACTTCGACCATCTTATTATTTTCATTTTTATTATATTTTCCCTCAATTTTGTGTTATTCTTTTTATTTATTCTATACATGTAAGATGTAATGACAGATACCTTATAATCAGAATTAGTTGATCTTGACATTACCGTTTCACTCTAGCTATTTTGTCATTTATTTATTTTTATATTCATTTAACATGACACCAAGCGTGAAGTCCTCCATGATTGAGATCATTTTTGATATTTATCATTTTTGTTAAATTTCGTGTTATTTTAAAATTTTCTCTTTTTGCAATGTATTATGTACTTCCTTTGGTTTATTCGTTTTCTTTCTCTTTCATGCCTATTTGTTTTCTTTTCTATATCTATGCACAAAGAATTTTACCCTTGGAAAATAAAAAGTCTGAAACACCCTAAAGAAATTGTTAACTACAAAATTTCTATTTTGATAATATTTACTTTCTTCTTTTTCATATTTTCTTTCTTTCCGATATCTATATTGATGCCTTGGAGGGAAACATCCTTGATAAGCAAAATATTCTCACAAATATGCAACCATTGTATTCAAATGTGACAGTTGTGTCAAAAATAACTTGACAGTCACAAATATGCAACCATTGTATCCAAATGTGACAGATATTGTGTCAAAAATATTCTTGCAAACTTTTTGGATTTTTTTTTCTATATCCTAATTCTTTTGTAAATAAAGCACCAACAGTGTCACTCTTGGATTCCAGAATATGCTTATAACAGTTAGTTGATTTTTTATTATTCATTTTCTTATTTTTCATGCTATTTTTGATGATCTCTTTCCTATGCCTATGTCCATCACCAATATTTTCAATTTACTCTAAGTTTGCAATTTTTGCTTTCTCTTTTGATAGTATACCTATAAATGCAATGAAGGGTAACACTGTAAGATTAAAATTGGTTAATTTGCATTGTACCGTTTCTTATAAGTTATTTCTATTGTTTGTATTTATGTAGCTATATTTAATGCCATGAAAGGTGAAACCTTCAATTCTAAAGTAGCCACTTGTAACTTATGTAGTCACTATTTTACATGAATTTTAATTTTTAATACCTTACTGTGCTTATTTTTGTTGTGACATTCATACTGTAGTAATATATAATTACAATTTAATAATAGAATTTTTTATTATAGTTTTTTACTTTTTTAATAGCCATTAACATTATCAAACACTATTTTACTATTTGGCATTTTATTTAATATTGTCATGTCTATTTTGTCTTTTTATATATAAGTATTCTTGTTATTTAGCGTTGTGATTTTAAAATTCTTCCTCTAATGTTATACATCAGGAAATTTGTGTTAGGTTATAATCATAATTTATTTTTAAATTAATATCATTAGCCATTCAACAAAATGAAAATGCCTTTGTTTGAGTTGTCTACTATGGAAATATAAATATGTTTTAACGTTGCAAGTTTGCATGCAATTCAACTTGAAGGTGCTATATTTTTGATTGCTTGTGACCTACATATTTGAGCATATATCTCGACAGGTTATTACTGCTTGTTTGCTCTGACTAGCTATAACTGCAGAAAAATTCATGATAACTTTATTTTAGATAAAGGTTATTTATCTATAAATCTATATGCGGAAATTACAAGTTTTATTTTCTTGCATTTAGTGGCAAAAGGCAAAGTTGTTTTTCAATCCTTGGGCACTGTTGGATGAAATCTTTACTTTTCTTAAAATCCTTGTGTATGATGGAATTAGAAAATAATACGTAAGATGTTGAGATGAAATTGTTTCTAGGATACGCTTAATTTTGGACACTGTGGGATTACTTCATTAGTGCAGCGCAAAACTTGCCCTCCATTTGGGACACTATGGGATGAATCTTTTCTTCTTCTTCTTCTTCTTCTTTTTGCTTATTGCTTAAAGTTATTAAGAACTGGCAAGTAGAGGGGTTCAAACTCATTGCACATGAACTTGAAGACAATTTGGAGGTGATTGTCACGAGTTTTTTACGTCAGTAGGTTGGATGCCTTAAGGGTACAAGTGCTAGATGTATACAAATACATGATTGTGATGCTAGTATAATGATATATTGTTGAGCTGGTCCAATTTTGTGAGTAGTTCTGAAGTCTTATGTCTTCTCTTTTATTTCTTAGTGGTAAGGGTTGTTTAGCTTAGGTTTCTTTGGTGCCGCATATTATTGATGTTTCCTGTGGCCATATAGCTTGACATTTTTGGTTGTTATGGCTGTTGCTCAAGTTTGTTAATTTTCTATAATCAGCCTGTTCCTGAAATCATGACAAGTGTGTGATGATTGTAGGACGCTATGGAGAAAGCAATAAAAAATAAAGTTGCTAAAGCTGTTGTACCTGCAATTGATGTCATGTTTCAAGCTTTGAGGTTTGGCATCATTTCCAATTTGCTAAGCACTGCATTTTTAGTTGGTTCTACTGAGTGTATGATGTCATTATGTTTGCAATTAGTGAGTTTGGATCCAAAGTTGTTCCCCCAAGGAGGATTTTGAAGATGCTTCCAGAATTGTTTGACCACCAGGATCAGAATGTGCGTGCGTCGTCTAAAGGTCTAACACTAGAGCTTTGCCGTTGGATTGGGAAAGACCCGGTGAAGTCAATTTTGTTTGAGAAAATGAGGGATACTATGGTATGTTCAGTGGCTATTAATTGAATAACTTCTGTATATTTTCCTGTTTTCTTGCCATTTTTACTAGTAAATTGGTTTTCTGTTTGAAGAAAAAAGAACTGGAGGCTGAGCTAGTTAATGTCACAGGGACAGCTAAGCCATCTCGCAAGATTAGGTGAATGTTACGAAGAGATTTTTGCTTACTTTTTTGAAATATGTTTTATTTTCTCTTTTTTCCCCATTAGCTATTGGACTGTTGGAAGTGCAGGATCCTGGTTGATGGTGTAGTTATTTTCTTTTGATCTACTTATTGGAGTTCTATGCTGGCTTTCATTTTTCTAGTTAGTGCCTATGATTACTTTGACTAGAATTATCATTTTGAGCTGAACTTCTTCCATAATAATAATAATAATAATAATAATAATAATAATAATAATAATAATAATAATATTATTATTATTATTATTATTATTGCAATGTATGCTGCATGTCATTTGCTTTTTAGATGTGCATGCTGGCTCGCTTTTGTGGCCCCTTTGTTTTTTAAAATCTTGCTTTGTGTTATTCTTTTTTGGTTTCATCCTGGGTGTTTTGTTAAATTTTTTTTTGTTTTATTTTTATTTATTTATTTATTTTAATTCTTTAGTGTTGTAGTTGATTAAAATACTACCTCTGTCCAGAATTAAGTCTAAAACATTAATGATATGCTAACTGCTTAGACTCATCAAGGGTTAGCTTGCTGCTCAACTATGTGTGTATTTTGTTGTAGCTTATTGCTACCTCTTAGTTTCAATAAATAACAAATAGATCTTAACTTTTAAGTTTATGATATTTTCAGTATGTGGTGTTAAATTTTGGTTAATCAGTTAGATATTTCTTTCTTCATACCTGCTTAAATTTATATGTTATATTAAATAGATCTGAGCAAGATAAGGAGCCCGAGCCAGAAGCTGTTTCTGAAGTTGCAGGTCCATGCCATTCAGAAGAAGCTGCAGCTCATGGTATGTGATTAAACTCCTGCAATGCTATTATTCTCTCTCTCTCGACACACACACACACACACACACACACACACACACACAAACGTCTGCTGTGTGCGCTCGCGCGTGTCCGTATGTGCATATAAGGTGCCTGTGTGATTAATATGCCAACGTTCATCTGTGCTACGATTGCCAGCTCCTCAAGAAATAGATGAGTATGAGCTTGTTGATCCCGTAGATATTTTGACTCCTCTGGAGAAGTCTGGATTTTGGGATGGAGTGGTTAGTGCTCTCTCTTCATGTGACTTTACCTTACTCAGGATGAATTATTATCGAACATCTTATTGTCTTTTCCAAACGGGAAAGTTTCATGCTTTCATTCCTTAATGCTGAAAATAATTAATAGTTGTGCTTGCCTTTCAGAAAGCTACCAAGTGGTCGGAAAGAAAGGAGGCTGTTGCAGAGCTGACTAAGTTGGCTTCTACAAAAAGAATAGGACCTGGTGACTTTTCAGAAGTTTGTCGGACACTGAAGAAGGTATCCTACTTAAGTCTTAGCAACTATGATTACTATTTTCAATTGTTTGATATGGTTGCTTTACCATTATTTTGTTGCTTGCATTTTCTGTTTACTCAAATGTATTTTTGTGTTATTACTGTTCATTTTTTATTGTGCTGCTACTTGTCATTCAACACTCCGGTAATCTATTCTGCTACCTGTCATTCAGATAAAATCCTATTTAATTGTTTAACATCAACGATCTGATTTTGAGATATTTTTGGAGGTGCATTGTGTGGAATTCATGTATATTGCCTTATGTTTGATGTATTAGGATTGCTTGAGAAAATGCTTCTGTTGATTTTTCCTTATTGAATGAGAAAAGGATGGAATGGATATGGATTATGCAACCCCAATAATATGAATGAGTTGCACAATCTGGTCTAATATTCCTGTGCTCCAGTTATGAATATTTATGCCTTAACAGGGGTCTGAGGCTATCTTAGTTATAAAATTTCCATGCTGTCGGCAATTTCTGGAAAGGCTCTTCTTGACTAATGTCTTATGCTTTATCCGAAAGAAAAAAGAACAATAAGAAAAAGAGGAATTGATTCTTAGAGTGTTGATTTTGATGAACTTTGTGTATTCACAAATTGAGGGAAGTCTGAGGTTATGTACTTGATGAATATGAAACATGCAAGATTCCTGTAAGCATCAACACTGCTGTAGATTTGTTATATTAGCTTCTTTGCTAGCTCCAATATCTGTAGTTCAGCTAGTTTACAGTATGCTTTGGCTGAATTAAGAAAGTATAATGCTTGTCTGCATCAGTGGTTCATATTACAAATGTTTGAGAATTGCTAGTGTTTGATATAATGGCTGATATTTATGATGCTATCACATGTCTATAAGTCATTGTTTTCTGGACAAATATGGCTTGACTAATAATATGAGTTTTGTGGATAATATATCACTCCTTTCCTTAATTTGTGGATTTCAAGAGACTTTTATTTTCTTTCTTAATTAAATGACATTTCATTTAGATTTGTTTTGATAATTGCTATTGCAGTCTGGAAGTGATATGCTCAAACTTGTTCTTATTTTTGATACAGCTTGTTACAGATGTGAACATGGCAGTTGCAGTTGAAGCCATCCAAGCTATTGGCAATCTAGCAGGGGGTTTAAGAACTCATTTTTCTGGAAATTCTCGCTTCTTGTTGCCAGTTTTGCTTGTAAGTATAGTAAAATAACATACCTTTGTATGCATCCATCCATATCCCCATATTGTTGAAGTCAATTAGATTCTCCTCCGAATTTTCAAGCCTTTTTCATTTTTTGGTGTTTTTATGGATTTGTAATGTGTTACTTCTGGTTTTGGGAATCTTATTTGTTCTTTCTATAGTCTTTGTGTTTGTGAGTACATGTGTGTGCCGACGCTGCATTTTATATCATGTTTCCCTGCTTCCTGTTATGTTGTTGGTTGATTGTATTGTTATAGGACTAACGAACAAATGGGGATCTTCCCCTGAATTTCCTTCATGCTACTTTATTTTTATTTAGTTATCATCATCATCCTCATCATTTGTTTTGGTTGATGTGTAAAAGGAGCAGGATATGTTATTTGTTCGCACCTGGATGCCTGCATGCATTTGAGTGATAAATTGTTGCATTTTCACTTGTACATGGATAAAAGTTTTTTAAGATGAATATACTGCTTATCTAACAATGATGCTTCTTAATTCTTTGCTTCTGAAAGGAAAAATTGAAAGAGAAAAAACCTGCTCTGACAGAGTCACTTACACAGACGCTTCAAGCAATGCATAAGTCTGGATGCTTAAATCTTGTTGACATTGTTGAAGGCAAGTTCAATTTCGATAAATAGAACTTTAAATGTTCCTTTTTTACCTGTTTTGCACATTTGAATTGTTCTTTGTACTTTCTCATGACACTATTACTTCATTCAAGTGTCTTTATATATTCATATTTTTTTTTTTCACATTATGTCTGTATAAAAGAATCAATGAAGAATTATTTTTTTTCCCAAATTTGCCCTTGTTCTTGGTATCTCCACTGCATTTATATCTTTTTTAGCATCTTTCTCCATCTTAATTAATGAAAGGATTGACAAAAGGTAAATTTCAGTCAGTCAACTATAAGTATTTTTTTAAAGAGTATTGAGGTTGTTTAGTTACACTTGTGGGATGGAGTATCTTTCTTCTACTGTTAAAGTTTCCCCTCCTTTTGTTGGTCTGTTTTGGCTGGTCAATGTCCAAAAAAATGTTCTTACTAAATACTATGCTCTATTGAAAAGCCACTTGTATTATTCGATAGGCTATGACTTTTTTCCTCTCTGTCTTGGTTTTTCTTCTTTGGACCTGGTTTTGGGAGATTGTTGTTACTTATCATTTATATCTGCTTGTTGATATACAATTTAATTGTAAGTTTTTATGGAGTTGCTATTTGGAAAAATTACATTTTATTTCAATTTTGAAGAGGTTGCTGTTTATTGCAGATGTTAGGACAGCTGTGAAAAACAAAGTTCCTCTTGTGCGCTCGCTAACTTTGAACTGGGTAACATTTTGTATTGAAACAAGTAACAAGGCTGTTATTCTAAAGGTGCACAAGGACTATGTCCCTATATGTATGGAGGTAGTGCACTCTTCCTTTGAGGTTGCATTTGTTATTTTTTATTTTGATTTTGTCAATAATTTTGCAAAAATGTTGTGCTTGCTTTTCTTGTTACCCTTCTTATATGCAACACTTCAAATTTTGGTTAATATGGTACAGTTGTTAGCCCCGATTTGGGTCTTGTGATCTATAATATGCTTTCTTGATGTTCACAAGCAGTAATTTGTGATGCTTCTGCAATGTTCTAGCATACAGACATAGAATTCTTACAATTTCAAATTAGAAAGATTGATCTTTCCTCAGGAATTTTCTAGACAGGCATACAAATCTGCTAATGATTATATTAGTTATAAAATGTTTTCTTCTTGCTTTGCCATCTAAACTGAGCGTAGCATAGCCAAGGTATTCTGGTCTTGCTTTGGACTTCATATGATATTATGATTTTTCTTTTGTCAACAAAAAGATAAGAAGGAAAGAAAGAAGAAAATTATGTCCTGGATGAATTACACTAAAAGAAGTATTTGGGAAGTCTAACTTTGTTTAGTTATTGCATTTTGTTGCCTGCTAAATTAAAAGTATTGTGTTTTTAAGCCACCTATCAATAGATCTCAGATGCAATTCATATACATTGATGGTTCTTGTTCTTTTACCTACAAAAATATAGAGGTCATTGAATGTAATTCTCCTTTTTGCAGATATTAGAATCTTTAGCCCTCTGCACCTTTTTTTTTTCTCCCAATTGACTGATTTACTGCTGCCAGTGAATTTTTTCAACCAATTTATTTGATTGTTTGTGGCTGTATTGTCGAGGAATTGTAAAATTTTCTTACCTGTAGTGACTATTGCAGCATGATCTTTGTTCATCTTATTTGACATTAAATAAATTTGATCTTGTAGAGCCTTAATGATGGGACCCCTGAAGTGAGGGATTCAGCTTTTTCTGCCTTGGCAGCAATAGCTAAGGTAGCAGTTTCATTTGTCTGGAATATACGTTAAATCACTGCTTCACATCTAGAATTAACTGTTACAATTTGCCTATAATTTTCTTTTGCAGTCAGTCGGCATGAGGCCTTTGGAGAGGTCTCTGGAGAAACTTGATGATGTTAGAAGAAAGAAGCTTTCTGAAATGATTGGGAGTTCAGGCGGCAGTATTTTGGGTGGTACAAGTGCAGTCTCATTTACCTTTATTATTTGCAGATTGTGATTACTTAATTCCATTTCACATATTTGGCTTGGAAGAATTTACCTATCTGTTGTGTTTTGTTATCATGCACCAGCTACAGTTCAAGCTGTTGGTGGAAGTGTACCTTCTGCAGAGGTGGGTGTGTGCTTACCGTGTGCTTTTTGAAGTTTGTCATTGCATTATCTTCTTCTTCCTTTTCTTTTTCTAAATTAGAAAGTCATTAATTCTTTAGGCACTAGAAAAATATCTTATTGAACATTTACTGAGTGTATGCTATTGGTGGTTCTGGAAGCAATTCAAATGTAATTGCCTCTTATCTAAAATGTTCTGCAATATTTTGTCAATGATTGCCTCAATTTGATTTGGTACAGCAATGTGACTCATAAGCTTTTCCTTGGGTGTGGGGAGGATTATGCGCAACTATGTCGAAACCTTATGCACCTGAAGGAAAATCAGAAATTAGGATTTAGCTGCTGGGCATTGAGAATGAAAGTTGGTTGCATAAAATTTGCATTATTTTTGGTGCCCTTTGAACTCCAAAATAATCCCACGGCAATGGAAGAAAGCCAGAAATCAGTCAAATAAGTTAATTTTATTTTAACAAAGCTTTCAATTCGTTGAATTCATTACTTGCTACGGTTTTGTCTAATGGGGTTGACATTATTTTGATAATTCTTAAGATATGTTGGTATTTTATCTTTAGGTTTCTTGAATTTTGATTATTTGAATTCTGCATTTTGGTATTAGGGTGTTTTTTATTTTATTGTTTATCTAGCATTTTTTTTTTTGGTTGCATTGGATGTTATTGCAGACATCAGAAGGCTCTTTTGTTAGAAGGTCAGCTGCAAGCATGCTTACTGGGAAGAAGCCTGCTCCATCTGCTGTGAGTCTCTTTCTCTATCTCTTGATTTCATATCAGTTGTCTGCCATTGCACATCATCATTTCCATGGTTTTTCTGTTAATTATGTTATTATTTTTATCAGCCTGCTAACAAAAAAGGAGGAACAAATAAATCTTGTGCTAACAAGAAAGCAGATGGAGCTGGGAGGCCTGAAACCTCCAAGGCAATTGAACCACTGGAAGACATTGAGGTAATTCAATTACTTTTGAGTAAATTAACTTTTATTATCATTGACAACATGACCTTTTTCTTTTTTGGGATCTTGATGGATACTCTACTTTGGTTGGTCGGATGTTAGCAGCCAGCTGAAATGGGTCTCGAAGAGATTGAAAGTAGATTGGGAGCTCTTATTCAGACAGAAACTGTTTCTCAATTGAAGAGCACTGTGTGGAAAGAGCGCCTTGAAGGTAGGTCATAATCTTTCATGTAATTCTCAGTTTTTAAGGATTGGTAACTATGTATAACACTCAAAGGGGTTTGCTAGTGTTGTAATGGACATAAACTTGTACTTGAACTATTTTGAATTCTTGATGCTTGAATTGCCTCTCAAATTCAACATAGAAGGTCATTAGTTTTATTATTTCTCATTGTTACAATTTTAGAAATATATTGAAGTATGTCACTTTTACATTTATCCTGGTGTTTTGTGAATATTTATTATTCTACACTGACTACAAGGCTATGATGCATTGGTATCATAGTGTGTGCGACCTGGAGGTCATAGTTCAGAAATTCAAAACCACATTGTTGCAACTATATTGGAGGCTTTTACTTGTAAGCCTCTCAAGATTTTGCAATTTGGGAAGCCTCATAAATACAAAAATCCTTTATTTAAAATAGACTGGCTCATGGTTCCTAGAGTACCTAGACCAGTTTGAGAAAATGCTTGGTTTCGAGAAAGGGTTTTTCGTCGATGTCATCCAACACCCACAAATAACCCAAGCTGGGGTGGAATGACTTTTCTTGAGGCTCTGTTTGGCATTCTGATTAATATATTTATTTCTGATAAGATAATCCAGTGCTCATACCAACTCTGGCTTTTGCCAAATCGTCTAAGAATTGAGCAATTTCTTATTTTGCATAGCACAAATTCATTGTGTTCTTTTCATGTCATTTCACAATTTATGGCTTTCTGGGTTTAATGTTTTGACTACATTGTTGTCAATGTGTTTGTCCATTTTTAGGCAAGTTCTCTTCTGAGTTCAAAAATTTATACTCTTAACCGTAGAAAAGTTTACAAATAATATTTTTTATTCTATTCTTGTCTAATATTTTTATGTTTATTTATGTAGTCATGACCTTTTTGAACTTCTTGTTGCAGCTATATCCTCATTGAAAGAACAGGTTGAGGGACTGCAGGACCTTGATCAGTCTGTAGAGATTCTAATTCGTCTACTTTGTGCTGTTCCTGGTTGGAATGAGAAAAACGTTCAGGTACTTGAAGTGTTGATGTCCTACAAACTAAATGTCAATTCTTTATTTGACAGTGACAAATAATCATGAATTGGATAAAAATGCAGGTTCAACACCAGATGATTGAAGTTATTACTTACCTAGCATCAACTGCAAAAAAATTTCCAAAGAAATGCATAGTGCTTTGCCTTCTGGGTGGGTATTGATCTTAGATGCTTATTTTTGTTCGTTCACCAAACTAAGGAGATGGATTTTAAGAAAGGGTTTATCTTTGGTAGTCAGTTATTAGTCAATTGAATTTTCCTCCTGCTTTTGAAACTGGTGTTGATTTTATTTAACTTGCTCTTAACCGGATTTATAATGCCTCTTTGATAGGTATAAGTGAACGGGTAGCTGATATCAAAACCAGAGCTCATGCCATGAAGTGTCTGACCACTTACTGTGAAGCAGTAGGTCCAGGATTTATTTTTGATAGGGTAAGTACTTTTACAATTTGTCATGTTTTTCTGTGTAGAGACAGGTGCATTGATTAAACGTCTCATTTTATTTTAGAGGTGGATATGTCACATTGCATTCCTCTTTTTTGTTCTTAGTTTATGTGTTACTTATATTTTTGTTATAGCTTTACAAGATTATGAAAGAGCACAAGAATCCTAAGGTTCTTAGTGAGGGAATATTGTGGATGGTTTCAGCAGTGGACGACTTTGGTGTGTCACACTTGAAGCTTAAGGTGTTACCAGTTTTTCCTTGCATTAAGAATTAGCTTGTTTGTCATACTGAGAACTAATGTGTTGCTAACGTCAGCTGGATATTTATGGTAAAATGTTGCATTGCAGGATTTAATTGATTTCTGTAAAGATGTGGGTTTGCAGTCTAGTGTGGCTGCTAGCAGAAATGCCACTATTAAGCTTCTGGGTGCTTTGCATAAATTTGTTGGACCAGGCTAGTATATATATGGAACTTTCTTCCATACTTATATTCATCATCCATGTCTCTAACTTATTATAACTTCTTTTTTCTTTTCTTTGTATTTTGTGCAGACATTAAAGGGTTTCTTGCTGATGTTAAACCAGCACTTCTTAGTGCACTTGATGTTGAGTATGAAAAGAATCCATTTGAGGTGATGTCAGACTTGCAGACTTATTGCTTTCTGTATTCAAGTCTTTTTTAAGCTAAAGGTTATTAATCTCCCTTGTCTGTCCTTCAGGCTGCTTCTGCTGTTCCTAAGAAAACAGTTAGGGCAGCAGAATCTGCAAGTTCGGTGTCTGTTGGTGGATTGGACAGTTTGCCACGTGAAGATATTAGTGTGAAAGTAACTCCTACTCTGCTTAAGAACATGGAAAGTCATGATTGGAAGGTATAGTTTCTAACATGTGAAACAAGGCTTGCATGTATTAATTTTTACATTTTTTCCCTTGATAGTGTGTAAATGATAGATGAATCCTGACTGAAGTAATTTTCACTGTTGCTTTTCCCCATTTTAGGTTCGCTTGGAGTCAATTGAAGCTGTGAATAAGATTCTGGAAGAGGCTAATAAACGCATCCAACCAACTGGAACTGGTATATCTTACATTACATGCATTATTGTTGTCATCTTCTATACTTTTCATGTGCTTATTTTTCCATTTGAAAGGGGTTGGCAGTTAGCTGACTGGCATGTCAAGAATTTAACACTAACTTTTTCTTTTTGCTCCTGCTGCCAGGCGAACTATTTGGTGCTCTTAGAGGACGTTTGTATGACAGCAATAAAAATTTAGTCATGGCAACTTTGACAACGATTGGTGCTGTTGCTTCTGCAATGGGACCAGCTGTTGAGAAGTCAAGCAAGGTTTATAAATATAAATAAGCTTTTATTTTTATGATTTGTTTTTCTTTTTTCCTGCTGAAAGCCGAAGTTCTGTCTACTGGTTTCTTGCAGGGTATCCTGTCAGATATTCTGAAGTGTCTTGGTGACAACAAGAAACATATGAGAGAGTGTGCTTTGAGTACTATAGATTCTTGGGTGGCTGCTGTTCATCTTGATAAAATGGTATGTGCCACTTATCCTAGTCTTTATTTTTGCTGAATCTGACATGCTGGTGTCTTTCAAGTAACAACTTCCGTCTTGTAGATCCCTTATATTGCAGCAGGATTAATGGACAATAAGCTTGGTGCTGATGGACGCAAGGATCTATTTGATTGGTTGTCAAAGCAACTTTCTGGATTAAGTGATTCTTCTGATGCTGTACATCTGTTGAAACCGGCTGGCTCAGCTATGATGGTAATTTCAAATTTAGTACCTTTTCCTGGACGTTAACAGCCCAACTAGTACGGTTTGCATTTTGGCTCAGCTATTATACGCCTTATTTTGATTTTGAAGTTTTGGCCTTAGAGCAATTGTTCAGACTTCAAATAAAGGATTGTATACATTTGACATTCACGGAAACTTACAATTCAATTCAGAAAGCTTGTATTGCGATCACATTCTTTATCCTAGATAATTTTTGTACTTGGCATGTGCAAGGTTATTCACTTTCGTCTTGTGCCTATACCCTGTAATGTTCTTAGGATAAATCATCGGATGTTCGAAAAGCTGCAGAAGCTTGCATGAGCGAGGTCGTGAGGGTTTGTGGACAAGAAATAGTATGTATAATGGAATTATTTCTCTTTGGTTGAAATAACATTGGTACCTGTATAAAGCTTAAGTATATCCGTCTACAGATCGAGAAGAATCTGAAAGATCTCCAGGGGCCAGCTTTAGCTTTTGTTCTTGAACGAGTGAAACCTTATGGTACTTCTCAAGGTGTGTTTTTAACTTAGGATGACTTCTTCCATATCTGTAATTTTCTCTGGTTGGTTCTATGTGAAAACTCTATGTTTTTATTAGAACCATTTGAATCCACGAAATCAATTTCCATGGGGCCAACATCCAAGGCAAGCTTAAAGGTTGGACGATCTGTATCCAATGGTGTCCCAAAACACGGGAATAGAACCATGTCCTTGGTACATATCTTCTCTTTGATTTACATTTTTCATAAAATTCAGCAAGGAGACTAACTATTTTCCTCATGTGTTCATCAGAGAGCCATACCAAAAGGTTCAAAGCCAGAACCAATGATGTCTGTTCAGGATAGAGCTGTGCAGTCTCAAGCTTTATTGAATGTCAAAGACTCAAACAAGGTATATTTGTTAGTAGGGGCTGAACTTTGGTTTGAAATAAATGAATTCGTTAACAAGGTTCATCTGGACATGCTTGTTCAGGAGGACAGGGAGAGAATGGTAGTCCGTAGGTTTAAGTTTGAGGAATTACGGACAGAGCAGATTCAAGACCTTGAGGTTTGCCTTTGTAGTCTGCTTATGTTAATTTTTAGTTGATATTTGTTTACTGTGTACTAAGAAATTCTATGTTCCTTAAATGCAGGGTGATATGATGAAATATTTCAGAGAAGACTTGCACAGGCGGCTGCTAAGTTCAGATTTTAAGAAACAAGTTGATGGACTTGAGATGCTACAAAAGGTGCTTGGCTGTCTTTTTGGTTATTTTGTGTTTTCTTTCAACTGTTGTTGACTTTACTATGTCATTCTTCTTTTTTCTGCAGGCTCTTCCTTCTATTGCAAAGGAAATAAAAGAAGTTCTAGATATCCTTCTGAGGTGGTTTGTTTTGCAGTTTTGTAAATCTAACACAACTTGCCTGTTGAAGGTATAGTTATCCAAATTTTGCTTCATATGTTGGTAAATACATTTGATGCTTTATGAGTTGATTGTTTTTCTGTTTGATTATAATTGGTGGCAGGTCCTTGAATTTCTTCCTGAGCTTTTTGACATACTACGGGATGAGGCCTATATGTTGACTGAACCAGAAGCTGCTATATTTCTCCCATGCTTGATAGAAAAGGTTCAATCCAAAACCATTGCAGTTTGAAGTTTTGTTCACATGTAGATGTTATCATCTCGCCCATTATATGTTTATGATCACTTGTCAAGTTCTAGCTTTTGCTTATGTTGTGCTAGATTTGGAGAGGTTAACAGTTATTTCAAATGGAATTATTGTATGCTATTTATGTGATGTAAGAGCTTTTCCAAATAATCTAACATAGTCTGTTATTCTGTTACAGTTGGGGCATAATATTGAGAAAGTGCGAGAAAAAATGCGTGAACTTACCAAACAAATTGTTAATGCATATTCTGCAGCAAAAACCTTTCCTTATATTTTGGAAGGTTTGCGCTCCAAAAACAACCGTACACGAATAGAATGTGCAGACTTGGTTGGATTCTTGATTGATCACCATGGGGCTGAGGTGCCAATGGGGAATGCTTTTTGTACCCCTCATCTGTGTTCTTTTCCTTTCTTCCTCTCTTTTTTTATTTTTATTTTTTATTTTTATTTTTTGGTCTTTTCTCATCTGCTACATGTATCTATGTTTTGTTTTGGCCCACAGATCAGTGGACAATTAAAATCTTTGCAGATTGTTGCAAGCTTAACAGCTGAACGAGATGGTGAAACTAGGAAAGCTGCTTTAAATACGCTTGCTACTGGTTATAAGATTCTTGGTATGTCATGGGTTATTTATGATTGTAAAATTAGAACTGAAATCCTCTTTTTTATTTTTTATTTTTATTTCTTTTTTGTTTGAATCAAGGTATGGTTTCTATTATTTGGTGGAATTCTTAACATTAAAAAAATAAAAAAATCATGTTAATGCAAAACAAGTGTAACCTATTATATATGACATATTTGTGGGGTTAATGAAATGCAGAGCCTTGGGATATGAAAAAGATAACGTCAACATTGGCATTTCATATTTTTAGGCTTGCAAATCGTTTTTTATTAACTTCCTGTCTGGTTACTTAACAGCCCTTGGGTCTGTTTTTTTGTGATCGAATTTAAATTTTTAGGTTTTTGAGTTCCAGTGGGCTCAGTTCATGGGTGTTGGGCTTAACCTGACAGAGTTAACAGGTTTCATGGAATTAATTTGGTTGACTCTATTTATTTGGCCTCAATTTCATACATGCTGTGATTGAACATATACTTATGAATGTTGACATAGGGAATATACCCAAATTCTGCAATTATAACCCTGATAAGCTTTTTACTTGGGCTTGTTCAAATTCTGTCTTCTGCTTCGTGCATATTCAAATTAAGTTATTCAATTCTTTTTTCTTGTATAGCAATGCGCCTTACAATTGCATTTATTTAAAATTGAGATGTTTATTTGGTATTGTTTTCTGTTCGACGAGCAATGGTCCTCTAGTCTTTTTAGTGAAAGACTGGAGAAAATATTGAAATAGATTCTTTCTGAGTAGTATTGCATAGCTGTCACTGAGTGCTTTTTGTTTGTGCCTAGGTGATGACATATGGCGATATGTTGGAAAGCTTACAGATGCTCAGAAGAGCATGTTGGATGATAGATTTAAGTGGAAGGTGAGCAAAATTTTGCTCTGAATTTTTATCTGTTAATTTGCATTTGTTATAATGTTCTTTTGCTAGGTCCGAGAGATGGAAAAGAGAAAGGAAGGTCGGCCAGGTGATGCTAGAGCTGCCTTAAGACGTTCCGTTAGGGAAAATGGGTATGCATATGCTTGTGACAATTGCGATACATTTGCATTTGATTTTCATTTGAAGAAAAGTTGTGATATTCTTGTCTGTTCATAGGATTCTTTTTCACAACCATGGTTAAGTTATGCATATAGATGGGCAGTTTAGCTGTAAGAGTTTTAAGTCAGTTGACTTTAAATGGGCAGTTAAGTCATCGTGCTAGTGCATCTTTTGCTTTCATTCAAATATTTTTCTTTAGTATGGATGCAAGCTCAGTTCTACCCGCATTGTTTTAGGATGACTTTTTTTTCTCTCTGCTACATTTGATACTTTGGTACCTAAGCCAATCTAAATTGCCAGTTCTTTTGGTTATTGGTTGAATAATAGATTAGGCTATATTGTTTATCTTTGTGATTTTCTTTTGTCATATGCCCAAGATTGGTAATCTTTCAGTTGCAATGGTATTTTTATGCACTAGAATGCTCAGTTTTGTAGTTAATCAACCAAAGATATTGGTATTTTATGTGTTATTGAATTATTGAATATACATTCTTTAATTCTAGTTTTTCTTCCTTTATGACTGCTAGGTTTGACTTAGCAGAACAAAGTGGAGAAGTTTCACAGTCTGTTTCAGGGTCAATGTTCTCTAGGTAAGATTGCTTCTTCTAAGTTGCACATTTTCTCATTACGTAGTGTAGATGTGGTATGGTAAAATTTGATTCTTGTTTGTGGTACTAACTCATTATTCACTCATAGGAAAAACTTTACTCCTCATGAAGTTCACTTGGAAAGACAGATAATGCCCCGTGCAGTGACTAGTGTCAATGGGCCTACTGACTGGAATGAAGCTTTGGATATCATTTCCTTTGGCTCCCCAGAGCAGGTGCAGTATTTATTTTAAGTATTCAGTCATGCAACTGTTTTAATCCATTACACTCAAATGAAATTAGTCTTGCCACTTGTGCTTTTTTGTCCTCTGTCTGTATTTTGTCACACTTTTGATGAATTAAGGCTCTGAAGTCTATAGTGCTTTTGGTTGCAGTCTGTTGAAGGGATGAAAGTTGTCTGCCATGATTTGGCACAGGCCACTGGTGATCCAGAAGGCAGTGCCATGGATGAACTTGTGAAAGATGCTGATAGACTTGTTTCCTGCTTGGCTAGCAAGGCAAGTACTCTATATGACAATAAAATCTGCTTGATGCCCTTTTGTAGTGTGTCCTATGGATATTTCCTATGCATCACCCAGTTCTCATATTTCTTGAATGAGCAGGTAGCCAAGACTTTTGACTTCAGTTTGACAGGAGCTTCATCGAGGTCTTGTAAATATGTCTTGAACACACTCATGCAGGTAAGACTTCATCCTTCCTTTTGCTTTTTGCTCTTTGTTTTCCTGTTCCTAATATTTTGTAAACACTGATATTGGAGTTGAAGAAAGAGCAGACTGAATACTCCTCACTTCCTTGAGGACTAACCGCTACATTGGAAATTCATTTCTTACTTGGTGCTTGATTGGATTTGCTGCAGACATTTCAAAATAAAAGACTTGCTTATGCTGTCAAAGAAAGCACTCTTGACAGTCTGATAACAGAGCTTCTACTTTGGCTATTGGATGAAAGGGTTCCTCATATGGACGATGGCAGCCAACTCCTAAAAGCATTGAATGTGCTGATGCTTAAAATTTTGGTGAGGTTTAGCTGACATGTTTCTACTTTTAATGAGTTTAAGATGTGTTTTACTTCATTCCTTACTAGTTGGACATACAGGATAATGCTGATCGAACTTCATCGTTCGTTGTCCTGATTAATCTATTACGTCCACTGGATCCCTCAAGATGGCCTTCACCTGCATCAAGTGACACATTTGGCTTGAGAAATCAGAAGTTCTCTGATCTTGTTGTCAAATGCCTAATCAAACTCACAAAGGTAACTTTTGTGGCTTTGTTGTGCATTTCTTGGAGATTTCTGGTATCTCTCATTTATCAAGCATATGTTCAAACTCTATGAATCTATTCTATATATAAAAGTAGCAAATGGGTGAAAACATTTTTAGACAAAAATATTGCTTTCATAAATGACTTGCAAAAACATTGTTGTGACAGACTTTCCGTTCCTAAGCCCTATCAATGAAAGGCCTAAAATCTACTAAATTCATTTATGTGTATTTTTTGAACAATATCTAATTATTTATTAAATTTCTTTCTGTATTTAATACATTTATAAATAAGTCCTCTCTATTTCTACTTCCTAGATTAATTAAAGGATTGTAAAAGAATAAATATGAAAAATGCAAAATATATAACTATTTTCATATTTTGTGAATTTATTTAAATTGTAAAATTTTGATACTCTTATCAGGGTTTCAATAACTAGTCTAAATGTTTTGGTATTGAGTTGAAATGCTTATATTATTAATATCCATTAGTATTGACAAAAATGATTTTACCAAGAAAACAATAAACTTTTAGGAGGCCTAAAATACTAATATTGGTACTAGGTTTTTGTAATAGAAAATCAGATAGAATCAAAGAATATAACAAAGCACTAATATTGGTACTAGGTTTTTGTATTGAAATAAAAGACTATTATTAGGGTATTTGCAGCTGTTGTAAAAGGAAATATTAATAAAACTAGAAACATAATTAGTTTTGTATAACGAGGCCTAAAATACTTTTAATTGTGCTTTATTCTATTATGAAATAATTTTTTTAGTTTTATTTTCTTAAGGTCATGAATGAAAATATATAATTGTAATATTTACTAAAAATATCTTATCATGTGCAAAGCACGTGCACAGCTAACTAGTATATTGGGGAAAACAAAATGAACCTTGGTAAAGTACTTCTTGATTATTTCTGATATGGTCTAAGAATTTTTATTCTAATTGAATTTGAGCGAAGTGCCTAGTTCTTGGTTATGGAGGATAGGGATTATTTCATGGGTAATCTGGTGGCCGATGACACATCAGAGTAGCTGCTGTAGAAAATTATGCTGTAAAGAATATCAAATAAGAAGCCAGGAGATTAAAGATATTTATATTAATGGTGGCACAGTAGTCCTTCTGTGGTTTACTCTCTCATTTGTAGAGTTATTATTTGCCAATTGAATTAGCTGATAACAAAGTCGAATAAACTAAAATAGAATGGAGAAAATAAAATTCTTTAAACAATTAGCAAATGCTGTCTACATCCTGCTAGGTCGTCTCATGCTCAGATGACTAATTATATTCAAGGTGCATTATTTCATTCAACCATCCTTTGCATAGTGGAGGGCTTTTTCTGGCTCTTGATGGCATCAAGAGGCTTGAAAGAGGGTAGATTCTGATTTGCCTGAGCTTTTTAGTCTCCATCATATCTACCTTTTAATTCTTGATCAAATATTCTTGCTCAAATACATTTCTTTTTATTTTTTTAAAAAAACTATTTTAAATTTCTTAAATCAGTTTCCAATATTGTTTCTCTTTTCTTATCAAAGATTCAAATTTAAGAAGTTAGAGATTCATCTTTTAGGTGAGTGTTCAGTGCTTCAAGTATTGTGTGTACCTCCCTTGTTCACCAATAAATGTCTGAGCATACTTCCAGAATGTCTTCAGAAACAGAAGGTAGGAAAACTTTAAGCATTGCCATGCATGACATTGCAAAAGATGGATCCTTCTCATGAGCCTGCTCTAACCCCTGACAAATTTCATTTGTGTTCGTTTCTTCCCACCCCACCTCACTGCACACATGGGATTGAACAAACAAAAGCGGCTATCTAATTCAAAACTGAAAAACCAATGCAAAAGGAAGGTTAACCTACCTGGTAGTTTTGTAGTTGGTTGGACATCTGATTGATGTGAACGATTGGTTGCTGATCTTCTTAGAAGGAAACTTGCATATTTTTTTTTTGTTATTTGCTAATTGATTAGATGATGATTTGTATTATTTTGAGCACTTTCATCTTTGTTAAGTAGTTAAGATTCTTGTTATTTAAGAACAATATTGTTATTGTAATAATAAAATCTGGAAAATTTTTACCATATCTTTAATGCAATCATCTGATTTGACTGTCTTTTGCCATTGACATTATGCATATCAGGTGGTAATGTTTATTACATAACTGTCTCTTGTTATCATTGATATATTCATTTACTTTTCGTGGCTGCAGGTTCTTCAAAGTACTATATATGATGTTGATCTTGATCGCATCCTTCAGAGCATCCATGTGTATTTGCAGGAATTGGGGATGGAAGAAATTAGGAGGAGGTATGTATTTATCCTTGTGAATCCCCATTCCACCCTGGACCCCTTCTTCCTCTTTTATGTGAATGCCAGGTTATGTAATTTGCTAAATCCCATCATTCTCTGATTTTGGCCCCCTCAACTGAGTGAAGTAACTCTAATTTGCTGCGTTTCTTTGGTAAGAGCTGGAGCGGATGACAAGCCATTGCGCATGGTGAAAACTGTTCTACATGAACTTGTTAAGCTTTGTGGAGCTGCAATAAAGGGCCATCTTTCTATGGTTCCAATTGACATGAAACCTCAGCCAATTATTCTTGCTTACATTGATCTTAACCTTGAGGTAACAAGCCAGACAATGCAATTCTTGAATTTGTTCAACTTTGGTAGAGAATTAATTACATCTCTTGTTTCCACCTTTCAGACTTTAGCTGCGGCAAGAATGTTGACCTCATCAGGACCTGTGGGCCAAACCCATTGGGGTGATTCTGCAGCTAACAATCCGTCGTCTGCCACCCATTCTGCTGATGCCCAGTTAAAGGTATATGCTAATTTAATGTCGGACATTTTTATTTGTCCTTGTCATCAGAAATAGTATTTATGCCCAGTTTGCATCTCAACATCGTTAACATCATTCCCACTACCTACAGCAAGAGCTTGCTGCCATATTCAAGAAAATTGGTGACAAGCAAACTTGTACAATTGGCCTTTATGAACTATATCGCATTACGCAGCTATACCCTAAGGTAAGTAGTTTATATTATAGTTCCCTGCTTACTGCTTTGTCTAGCTTGAATTATCACATGCTTGCAATTGGAACAACTCTGCATAGAGTTCCTCATTTCTGTTTCATATTTTTGGACTTGCAGTTTTCTAATTTTCAAAGTTATCTTTTGTAATTATCATCGTCATCAAGTAGTTTATGTTAGGCTTACTGATTTGTCTAGCTAGAATTATCATTTGCTTGCAATTAGAACAACTCTGCATAGGGTTCCTTGTTTCTGTTTCATATTTTTGGACTCAACAGTTTTCTAATTTTCAAAGTTATCTTTTGTTATTATTATTATTATTATTATTATTATTATTATTATTATTATTATTATTATTTTCAAATTGTAGGTTGATATTTTTGCTCAGCTGCAAAATGCTAGTGAGGCTTTCCGCACTTACATTAGAGATGGACTGGCACAGGTTTGTATGGGATTTTTTGTGTTTGTCTTGGAGAATGTGAAAACTGAAAGTGATCTTTTCCATTTCTTGCAGATGGAGAAAAATGCAGCTGCTGGTAGGACACCTTCTAGTTTGCCAATGTCCACTCCTCCACCATCTGCTCTTAACATATCTTCTCCTGAATTTGCCCCCCTCTCACCTGTTCATACAAATTCTTTAAATGACACAAAATCATTTAGTGTAAAATCTGAACCAACAAACCTTAATCTAACTCCCTCGTATAGAGAAGATAATATAAATCCTATTAATTCAAGAGGTCTCATTTCAGAGAATGCTTCGGGTGACCAAAGAAATGAGAAATTTTTATGTGGAGGTAATTATGCTACTGCTATTGTTTTTTCTTTTTGTTCATGTTTTCAAAATTGTTTTATTAACCGGAGGAGCTATTGTATTGTTGCTGCAGTAACTAGTGGAACATTAGATGCAATTAGAGAAAGGATGAAGAGTATGCAGTTGGCTGCTACTGCTGGGAATACAGATTCTGGAAGCAGGCTGTTGACAAGTGTGATCGACAACTCTCACAATGCACATCCTGGGCAGGCTCCTCATGCATCGGATAATGTTGCCATTGAAAATCCTGTCCAGGGAGGGGTTCTTCCGATGGATGAGAAGGCACTCTCGGGGCTTCAAGCCCGTATGGAGAGACTTAAAAGTGGCACCATTGATTCTCTGTAGATTTGAGATTTTGAGCTGTGATCTATAATTATCAGTATCTCCCATGATGCTATGCGTAGATAATGAGCTAAAAGTCACATTGCAACTTTATCAGAATTGCTGCCGCTATAGGTATATATCACCCATGATGCTATGCGTAGATAATGAGCTAAAAGTCACATTGCAACTTTATCAGAATTGCTACCGCTATAGGTATCTTTAGCATCGTTAGCAACTGAGCTAAATATCGTGTTTTAGGTTTTCTTGTAGCATTTGTATATTGTAGGTTGTTTTTGCAAATATGTGCAGTTCCTTCAAGTTAATACAATTGTATACCGTCAGGAAATTTGTTGTGCATTTGTCAAATCCGACACATTTTTGTTCAAGTTTAATTCTTCAAATGTTGGAGCTGCAGCAGTCCGTTGAATAGGGGTAGAATTCATGTCAATAATTCTGATTATATAATTTTTGTGATCGATGGGTTGAAATATCTACTAATATTGGGTTTCAGAAAAAAAGTATTTACTAATATTTTGACAGAATTTTGCAAAGAATGTTTTATTGAGGGATTTAAGTTATTACTCGAGAAATAAAAATTTAAATTATTGAAGATGTGATCAATGAAATACTTTTTTTTTGTACATATAGTTTTCTCATTATTAGTGATCAATTGCGATTTACTTTTTTATTTTTAGTTATAGCAGATATTTCTCATTATTAGTGATCAATTGCGAATTACTTTTTTATTTTAAAAAATTGAAAATCCTTTAGTTATTAAACGAAAAAATCGTCTTTTTTGGTCTTAAATTTTAATTTTAATTTTAATTTACTGTGCGCAGCGCTCGCCTCTACTAGCCACCTTTCTCGCCCTTGCTGGCCGCCCTTCTAGCCCCATTTTTGCTCACCAGCGTTGAGTTCGGCTGAAAATCGATTTTTTGACATTTTTTGGGTAAAAAATAATTTTTTATGGAATTTTTTTGATATTTTGACAAAGGTTGGTCAAATTTTGTGGGCGTCAAAATCAAAAAAAAAATAAAAAATAAAAAATAAAAATGAAAATATGAATTGTAAAACTTTGACTTTTGATATTTTATTTTGAATTTTGGGTGTTTTTTGTTAAAATTAGGGGAAGATTTGTCTTGAAAAAAAAGGGAGGAAGATTTCGGTGGTGAAGAAAAAGGAGTTTGAAAAAAATAAAATGGAAGAGATGAGGGATGATTTTTTTTGGGTTTTGTTTTCTAAAGAATTTTTCTAAGGAAATTGATTTTTTTTACTAATGAATTTTTGAAGAAAAAAAGAGAAGAATTTTTAGAGAGAAAAAAATATATATTTTAAAAAAATATAAGTTATTTTTCTTGAGAAATAAAAAATTATCTTCTTTGATTTTTTTAATTTCTTTTCTTAGATCTAAAATTTTTTTTCTTTGATTTTATTTTAATTTTTCATAGATCTAAAATTATTTGTTAAGATTGGATTAACTTGAGAAAGGAAAATCAATTTCCTTTAACTTACGTTTTTATCATCAAATTAAAACAAATACAAAAAAATTACTTTTAATTTTCATGTTCATGAGTTTTTTTTGAGACAAAAATTTAAGATTTTCTTGAATGTTTTGAGTTTATTCTTGAATCTTGATATGGAGAATAGATTAAGATATCTTGTTTCTATATTACCTAACTCTGAGGGTAAACATTCTTGAATTTATTATTATTTTCTACTTTCATCTTATTTATTTTATTTTATTTCTTTTCTTACATTTGTGAACATATATTTTTGAGTTTTGTTATCTTAAAGTGGTTTTTCAATTTTTATTTCGTTTTTGGTATGAAAATGGGTAAATGTGTGTGATTTTGGAGTGTGAAAAATTAGATCTATTGATTTTCTTGTTGGTATGATTTTTGGTGATATTTATTTTAGGTTTAAATATTATTATTTTCTACTACATGTTTATTTACCTTCCTTATTTTCATTTATTTAATTTCGTATTTTTATTGCTATTAATATTATTATTATTGCTATTAATACTTTTGTTCTTGTTACTATTGTTAATATTATCATTGTTACTGTTAATGCTATTATTATTATTAATGTTTTGTTATTATTATTCATGATTTTATTATTATTATTGTGGTCATTGTTATTGTTACTATTGTCATATTCTTGCATGATTGATTTTAATCCTCTTAAATATGAGTTTTTTTTTTTTTTTTTGTAAATTTGGGCCCATTTTATTTTGTGTGTATTTTGACCCTGTGTTATTTTTCTCTTGTTTTTATATTTATGTGGTTAATTTTGGAATTGCTACTAATATTTTTATTATTGTCTTTCTCGCGTTTTGGGTAAAATGTGGTGTCACCTGTCTGAGCATCGCTGTGACCGGGGGGAGGGTGATAACTTCAATATAGTATTTAGTTTTGATAGTATTTTTATATGATTTTTGGGTATTTAGTTGTGTTTAATGTCATGTTATGTTTCTTTTATGTTTCTTTTGTTAATCTTAGTCAAATTGGAATTTTGATGCATTATAGATAGTTTTTGATGGATTTTGATTTGTCTTTGCAGGTGTGGTTCTAGGTACCTCACGGTCACAATGAAACTCATTGTGACCGTGACATAAAGAGAAGTTGAAGACAGGAGCAGACTTAGAGGGGTCACAGTCACAATGGATTTCATTGTGACCGTGACATAGCAAACGTTTGGACAGAATGCAAGTATGAAGCATGTCACAGTGGCAATCTATTTCATCGTCACCGTGACATAAAAATCATTAAGGCAAAATCAGAGCAGCACGTACCTCACGGTGACAATGAAATTCATTGTCACCGTGACATAAGTTTTTCCTGGACAAGCAAAAATTGAAGACCTCACGGTGACAATGAATTTCATTGTCACCGTGACCCCTCTCTTGTGCGCAAAGGCAATTTGAAAATCTCGACTCTACACGGTGACAATGAATTTCATTGTCACCGTGACCCCTCTGGATCTATAAAAACGCACTTTTCTGTTTGGCTAGGGTTCCGAATTTTTAGTTAGTTTTTGATTTTAGTTTTGGCGGCTGAGATTTTTTTGAGTTATTCTTCTGTTCTAAACTTCAGTTTTCAATCTTGTTTTGAGTTTTCAATTAGGAATTGAGAGTAATTTTCATTAGATACATAGTTTAATTTCCAGAGATTGTTATTTTTAGTTTTCCAGAATTTTAGTTTATTTCTCCATTGAAGATCTGAAGAAGAAGACTGAAGAACATGGGATTCAACCGGGATTTCTACCTCAATGAATTTCTGGGTTTATTCTTTCCTTTATTCTTTTGATTTTGTAATGGATCGTGAGTAGTCTTTTAGTTGTTTGGGGATCTCTGAACCCCCTATCCTTGATGTGAATTCTAAACATATTTTGATATTTGATATATGAATGAAGGTTTATTTCACTGGTTATTATTGTCAAATCATGAGATGTATATTTTCAAGTTAATTTCCTATTTTGATGAATGAATTAATTCATGTATCTTAATTGGTTATTGAATTGTATGATTGAATGTCATGATAAATTATCTTCAAATTTTCTGTCATGTTGCTGTATCATTTGGACTGCTCCGGAATGGGAATCCATATGTGTAGGTTTTCATGGTTTAAAAGATTGGAGTGATGAGTGAAATAATTAGGTTTTGGGTTGTTTGGCTCCGGAATGGGAAAGCAAACCGAACCTAGGATCTTAGACCCGTGATTAGGCTAGTTGTATGACTTGCTCCGGAATGGGACGTTATGCAATTAGAATAGCTTGCTTCGGAATGGGACGCTTGGGTTAAGAGGGTTATCCCGATTTCGTTCATATATGTTTCTCTGTGTGTTTTGATTCATATTTGGGTATGGGGTGGATGAGTGAACCTGAACAACACTTTTCTATATTGAGATTTTTGCTTGTTATCAATTTTTATCTTTGCTAGTTTTTACTGTCATCTTAATTTGTTTTTGCTTTGTTAACTCATTATAGTTGATTAATTTATTTGTTCTAGTAGTCATAATTAAATCAATTCAACAACTGGGAATTCTTTAGCATACATTTAAGTGTCATAACTTGCATACACAGTCTCTTGAGTACGATAACTCGGAGTCTTGAAAACACTCCATTATATTACTTGCCGATTCAGTACACTTGCTGAGGTCGCGTCAAGTTTTTGGCGCCGTTGCCGGGGACTGGCGTTGTTTGAAGTTTTGATTATTATTTGTATGTGTTTTTCTTTTTATTTTATTTTATTTTATTTTTATTTTTGATTATTCTTTTCAGGTAGTTGTTGTGGTGCATGAGCAGATTGAGACAGGAACAAATAGCACCCTACGATCCTGAAATCGAGAGGACTTTGCATCAACGAAGGAGAGCCAACAGAAATAATAACATGGAAGACAATCCTCTTCCTATTGGTGAAGTTCCTGCCGAGAACGAACAAGTGCCGAGGGCACAAAATGAAAATCTGGGGAATTATAGAGAAGAGGTCCCGAGACAGAGGACAATAAGGGATTATGCAGTACCAAGATGGAATGAGGATAATCGGACGATTGTGCTGCTAAGGGGAGTACAGTTTGATCTTAAACCAGCCACCATCAATATGGTACAGAGGAATCAATTTACGGGTTCAGAAGTGGAAGATCCCGCACAGCACTTAGACATATTCTTAGAGGTCAATGATACGGTTCAGATTCCTGGAGTGTCATCTGACTCGGTAAGATTAAAGTTGTTCCCTTTCACATTGATTGGAAAATGGTTGCAAATGCTACCTAGACAGTCGATTAGATCATGGGACCAATTACAGAAGAGATTTTTGATGAGATTCTTCCCTTCGACAAAGACTGCAAACATCCGTAACAGTATATTGGGTTTTAGTCAAATGAGTGAGGAGCCATTTCATGAAGCCTGGGAAAGGTTTAGAAGGCTGTTGAGAAGCTGTCCACACCATGAGATAGCCATATACCACCTGATGACAACATTTTATTCTGGGGTTACACCACAGACAAGATCTTTATTGGATGCTTCATCAGGAGGGTCATTCATGAATAGACTACCAGAGGAAGCTTTTCATCTGTTAGATGAAATGGCGGCGAATGATGCTCAATGGTCTAATCTTAGGTCAGTTCCGAAAAGACAAGGGATACACACTGTGGATGAGGTGTCGATGCTGAAGGCACAGATTGAGTCCATGAGGAAGGAGATGAGTAGTCTGAAAGTGCAGAATGTAGCTTCTGTGGCTCAAGAGAGTGGATGGTATGAAAGTGGGCAATTTGGTCAAGAGAGTGGGGCAATGGGAGATATAAATGCCATAGGAGATTACAGAAGGAATGACCCCTACAGCAACACATATAATCCTGGCTGGAGAAATCATCCAAACTTCTCTTGGAAGGATGGAAATCCAAATGCTTCATCCTCTCAACCACAAGTTAGACCTCCCTTCAACCAAAACACTCATCAGAACCAAGTGCAGCTGTATCAACAACCATATCCACCCCATCACAACCAAGGGCAACAATACCACCCACCGGGATACCAACCGAGGCCACCTGTGCAAGGAAAGAAGGCAAATCTGGAAGACATGTTGGCTACTTTCATAAACAGCCAACAACAGTTTGTAAATAGCCAGCAGCAGTTCATGGCTAATCAAGAGTCAAGGTGGAAATCTCAAGAGCAGTGGAACCGGAACCAAGATGCTTCCATGAGGAATTTAGAGACTCAAGTGGGACAACTAGCAAATTCCATGTCTCAAAGATAACCGGGAACATTTCCTTCGAATGTGGACCGGAATCCAAAAGAGGAAGCTAAAGCAATCACACTGAGAAGTGGTACCAAGAGAAGACCAAGGTAAAAATTCTTCATCATCAGAAAAGGAGGAGCTGACACGGACGGTAAGTAACTCTAACTCTAGGGTAGAAGTTAATGAAAATGCTCCTAAAAGTGATAAGGGTAAAAGTTTAGTGAACCCGAGGGTAGAGGATCTTGATATAAATAGACTGCCATTTCCTGCTATTGCTAAACAGGAAAAGAAAAATGAGCAAAAGGCTAGGTTTCTAGAGATGTTTAAGAAACTACAAATTAATTTACCATTTGCTGAAGCTTTAGCTCATATGCCTAACTATGCTAAATTTATGAAAGAATTACGTTCTAATAAAAAGAAATTAGAAGGGCATGGAACTGTACAACTTATAGAAAACTGCAGTGCTATAATTATGAACAAGATTCCTGAGAAATTGGAAGATGCAGGTAGCTTTACTTTACCCTGTGCTATTGGTGAAGATTTTTATGGTAATGCCTTATGTGATTTGGGTGCCAGCATAAATTTGATGCCTTATTCTATTTGCAGGAAGCTTAATCTTGGGGACCTCAGGGAGACGGGAATGAGACTCCAACTTGCAGATAGGTCAGTGAGGCGGCCCAAAGGAGTGATAGAAGATCTGTTAGTGAAGGTGGGGAAATTCATCTTCCCAGTGGACTTTGTGGTGATGGAGATGGAAGAGGATAGGAAGGTGCCACTGATAGTGGGGAGGCCATTTTTAAACACAGCAAAGGCATTGATCGATGTTCATGGTCAAACGGTCACCCTACGGTTCAATAATGAGGAGTTGGTAGTGGATATGAACAAGGCTCAAAAGTATCCATCAGGGGATATGGAGGAGTCTGTTTATTTTGTAGATGTAATAGACGAGTGTGTGGAAGAAGTGCAGGAAAGAGTGGTTGGAGCTGATCCAGAAAATTTGTGTTTGTTACATTCAGTGGAAGGAGAAGAAGTGGAAGAAGAGATGAGGGGAGAAGCAATAGAAGATGTGGAGATAGAAGATGGAAAGGATGAATCACATAATGAAGAGTTTGACCCTAAAAAGGGGGATTTAAATTCTGAACTTAAACCTCTCCCCTCTCATTTGAAATATGTGTTTTTAGAGAAAGATCAGAAACCAATAATCATATCTTCTTTGTTGTCAGGTGATGAAGAACAGCTGTTGCTAGTGGTGCTGAAAAAGCACAAGGGAGCCATTGGATGGGAAACCTTAGATTTGAAGGGGATTGACCCAAGTTACTGCACACACATGATCCCAATGGAGGAGGAATGCAAGCCGGTAGCTCAGCCTCAAAGAAGACTCAACCCGGCCATGCAAGAGGTAGTAAAGAAGGAGGTACTCAAACTCCTTGATGCAGGTATAATCTACCCTATTTCTGATAGTAGATGGGTTAGCCCAGTGCAGTGTGTGCCTAAAAAAGGGGGGATGACAGTGGTAAAGAATGAACTGAATGAACTGATTCCAACTCGTATAGTTATGGGTTGGAGAGTCTGTATTGATTATAGAAGGTTGAATATTGCCACTAGAAAAGACCATTTCCCTTTGCCGTTTATTGATCAGATGCTAGAGAGGTTAGCAGGTAATAGGTTCTACTATTTTTTAGATGGGTATTCGGGATATTTGCAGATTCCTATAGCCCCTGAGGATCAAGAGAAAACGACCTTTACCTGCCCATATGGCACATTTGCATATAGAAGAATGCCCTTTGGGTTATGTAATGCACCGGCTACGTTTCAGCGGTGTATGATGGCTATTTTCCATGATTTTATAGAGAAATTTATGGAGGTATTCATGGATGATTTCACTATATATGGGGCTGATTTTATGAGCTGTCTAAAGCATCTTGATTTAGTGCTAGGGAGGTGTGAAAAGACTAACCTAGTTTTAAATTGGGAAAAATGCCATTTTATGGTGAGAGAGGGTATTGTGTTAGAGCATAAAATTTCAGAGAGAGAGATAGAAGTGGATAAGGCAAAAGTTGAAGTAATAGAGAAGTTACCGCCTCCGACGAGTGTTAAGGGCATAAGGAGTTTTTTAGGATATGCAGGGTTTTACCGGCGTTTTATTAAAGATTTTTCAAAAATTGCTAAACCCTTGTCTAATTTACTCATGAAAGATGCTGTTTTTAATTTTGATAGTGAATACTTGCTAGCTTTTGAAACGTTAAAGCAACGGCTTATTTCAGCTCCGGTGATTATATCTCCGGATTGGACTATGCCGTTTGAACTAATGTGTGATGCTAGTGATTATGCAGTAGGAGCGGTACTGGGACAGCGTCGGGATAAGATATTATGTGCAACTTATTATGCTAGTCACACTTTGACAGGAGCACAGGTTAATTACACCACCACGGAGAAAGAACTTCTAGCAATTGTGTATACGTTTGAGAAGTTCAGGCCATATTTGCTGGGTGCAAAAGTTGTGGTGTGGTCGGACCATGCAGCTTTGAGGCATTTGTTTGCCAAGAAGGAATCCAGACCGAGGCTGATTCGTTGGGTGCTGCTATTGCAAGAGTTCGATTTAGAAATTAAGAAGGGCGCTGAAAACTTCGTGGCAGACCATTTGTCAAGAATGGAAAATGACCATATTGAAAAGGGGGAAATTTTAGATTTATTTCCTGATGAACACATTTGTGCTTTATTTGCTTGTGACACTTCTGTTCCTTAGTTTGCTAACATAGCAAATTTTCTTGCAGGAGGTTTTATGCCTAAAGATTTTACTTGGTAGCAAAAGAAGAAACTGCGAGCTGATGCAAGACAATACATTTGGGATGACCCCTACCTTTTCAGATTCTGTGCTGATCAAGTTTTAAGAAGGTGCATTTCAGATGAGGAGACGGGTGCAATCATCACAGCTTGTCACGGTGGAGAAGCTGGTGGACATCATGGGCCAAATAGAACGGTAATGAAAATTTTGTCTTCTGGTTTTTATTGGCCTACAATGTTTAGAGATGTTCAATTTTATGTGAAGACTTGTGATAGATGCCAGAGGGTAGGAAATATATCTAAGCGAGATGAGATGCCTCTGACAAACATGCTTGAGGTAGAACTATTTGATGTATGGGGAATAGATTTTATGGGACCTTTTCCGGTTTCGTACGGGTTTGAATATATTCTGGTGGCAGTGGATTATGTGAGTAAATAGGTTGAAGTTATAGCCACTAGAACTAGTGATGCTAAGATTGTTTTAGAATTTTTGAGGAGAAACATATTCACTCGGTATGGAGCTCCTAGAGCCATTATAAGCGATGGTGGTAAACATTTTGTGAACCATCAATTTAAGGCTTTATTTAAGAAATTTGGCGTTAGGCATAAGGTCACAACCCCTTTTCATGCTTAGGCTAATGGTCAAGTTGAAGTGTCTAACAGGGAGTTAAAGGCCATCTTAGAAAAAACGGTCAATTCATCTAGAAAAGATTGGTACCTTAAGTTAGATGATGCTCTGTGGGCCTATAGGACAGCATTCAAGACATCGATAGGGATGTCCCCTTTTAGGTTGGTTTATGGGAAGTCCTGTCACCTCCCAGTTGAATTAGAGCATAAAGCTTATTGGGCTACCAACTTTCTTAACTTTGATCTTGAGAACGCAGGCAAGTGTAGGTCTTTGCAGCTAAATGAATTAGACGAGCATCGATTTTGGGCCTATGATCATGCCATGAGATACAAAGATAAAACCAAGAAGTGGCATGATCGAAAGCTGGTCAGAAAGGAAATTACACCAGGAATGCAAGTGCTTCTTTATGACAGTAGGCTGCGGTTGTTTCCTGGTAAGTTGAAATCGAGATGGAAGGGACCCTATGAAATAGTGGCAGTTGATAAGTTTGGAGTGGTGACATTGAAGCACCCGCGGTTGGAGAATGAATTCAAGGTGAATGGACATCGTGTGAAGCCATATTTTGAATCTACATTTGATAGTGCTTCCACGATCGTCACTCTTGCAGATCCTTGACGGTTTTTAAAAGTCCAGCTGCGGACTTGTTAAATGCAGAACTACTTCTTATCTTTGTTTCTTTTTATCATTTAATGGTATTTTGCTTAGGAAGTTAATCTTGTTTCATTTTGTAAATTTTATGTTTTGAAGAGAAATTATGTTTTGTTGGAGAATTTTCAAAATAATTGTAGCTAGAGGTTTGGAGAAATTGATGACTTTTTGCAAGTGTGCAGGTGGTCACGGTCACAATGAAATTCATTGTGACCGTGATCAAAGGAAGATGAATTATGGATTCTGGTTGGTGCATATGTCACGGTGGCAATGATCTTCATTGTGACCGTGACCATCGGGTAAGTAACTTTTTGTTTTGAGGTGTGCACATGTCACGGTGACAATGAAATTCATTGTCACCGTGAGGTAGAGAAGGTTACATTCTGTTTTCAAACTGGGTTATGTCACGGTGACAATGAAATTCATTGTGACCGTGACATAATGCACATTCAATTCTGTTTTCAAATTGGGTTATGTCACGGTGACAATGAAACTCATTGTGACCGTGACATAATGAACATTCGATTCTGTTTCCAACATGGGTTATGTCACGGTGACAATGAAACTCATTGTCACTGTGACCCCATGGCGGTTTAATTCTGGATTGCAATTTTTGGGTATGTCACGGTCATAATGAAACTCATTATGACAGTGACCCCGCGAAAAAAACTTTTAAAATTCCAGTTTTCCATTTGTTATTTTTCACTTTCCCACACCTCATTCACTCGCACCGTGCACTATTTGTTCTTCGCTGCATTCTCTGTGTTTCTTTTCTCTCTTTTAGACCATCATTCCGGATAATCTACAACAAGTAAGTCAATTTCTCTTCCTTTTATTTTAATTTAATTTTAAATTTTGTTTGTCTCCTCCTCTCGTCCCCTGTTCTTCTTCGTTCTCCCTTGCCATGTTGTTCTTGGTTGCTTTGTCCGAAAATTTCATGATGTTCTCTGTTATTGCTTTGAAATCTTGATATGAATCCTTTTCATTCTTACTTTCCTTCTTAATTTTGATCCTTACTTCTGAACGAGAATGGGTGGGAAGTAGCAGTTTAGGGCTTTATTTGCATTTAACGTTGGGTTGATGATTTTACTCAAATATGGGATTGGACTTGACTTTTATTGATCTTAAACTAATTGTTATGCATTGTATTGTTGTTAATTGCCAATTTGGGGGGTTGTTAGTGCCGTTGGTTTTCAATTCTAGTACGTTTAAATGCTTGCTCACCAAGTGCTTGATAAAATGTCGCAATGAATTGATTTTCCAGCTTCTGCAATTTTTAACATGCTGAAATGCAGAGTTTTATTTACCCTTATGTTTAACTGTGCTTTAAGGATGTCATTGCACATTCTCAACTTACTTATGAGTTGATATCACTTTGTTAAATTAAACTCATTTGGAGGATGCATAGGTTTGGGTAGAATGGATTGTTTATTGCTGAGTAGAGTGGTAGCCATTGTTTGTTAAACTTACATTGTTATTGAAATTGGCTGATTTCTTTTGTGCAGTGGCTCCAAAAAGAAAAAGCTCTACTCTAGCTTCAAGCTCTACCAGCCAACCCCCCAGCGCAGATTCAGTGGACATTTCTAAGGTGCCAGCTTGGGTTCCAAGTGCTAAAAAGGTTCCGTATGCTCGATTCACCAAATGCTCGTTCATCCCAAAGAGCTATTTGGATTTTGGACTGTTGGAAAAACTTGGCATAAAAAATGAAGTCCAACAGCTTATCGCCAACATTGGCTGGGAGCGGATTTTCATGCTCAATGAGAAAGTCTATCCTACCTTGACAAGAGATTTTGTGTCCACTATCACTTGTAGACCAAGCCGCGATCTCAGCAATGATCCAGGTTCTGTTTCATTTTTCTTGGACACTATAGAGTATAACCTCACTTTCCATGAATTTTCAGAGTACCTTGGCTTTCCACACCTGGTGCCGGATTGGTATGATGATTACTCTAAAGAAGGTGCATGGGCGATCATTCGTGACACTGTGACTGCCACACAGTATGTCTCAGGGAAAACGAAGGCGTATCATTTGCACAACCATGTTCTCAGGATCCTCCATCGATTTTTTTCATTATCTTTGTTAAGCCATGCAGATTCAGCGGGCCAAGTAAACTTACCGGAAGCCCTGTTTCTCGCGTACATGATCCAGGGTGTCCGAATAAATGGCGCTACTCATTTCTGGCACAAATTGGAGGAGATGCAATGGAAGCCGAAAAAAGTGACCAAAATCGCACTTGGGGGATTTGTCACCTCCATAGCTAAGCGTGTCCGCCACCCATTGAAAAAGTACAAATCACTGCCTTCCATTGCCACAATTGATCAGAAGATGCTTACAAATATGAAGGTAATAGTGAAGGATGTGACAATGGCTGATGGCTTTCGGTTGTCCACACGTGATGAGTATTTGCACGGCATCGAGCGCGGTCTGGGAGGCTTGCCACGCGAAAATGAGGAGGATCCTAAGGCTCAAGCTCCCCCAGCCCCTGAGCACCAGCCGTTTTCTTCAGCGCATTATGACGCGATTATGGAGCGGATGGATACCATAGCTGCATCAGTGGACACCATCTCAGCGTCTCAGGCAGACATTCTGATGCGTGCACAGGGGGGTCAACTCATCATGGCAATCCTACACGAGCCAAATTGTGGAAATTATGGAAAGTCAAGAGAGATTGGAGCCGAATGACACTATGACCAATCCAATGGGGCTTATTTTATTATGTTGTACTTGTTTTGTTTTAATTTATTTAGTTAGACCCTCATATAGCTTAATAAGTTTATTTTAAGTGAGTTGGGCTTATTTTAGCTTGGCTTCATTTAATTTAATTATTTTAGGCTTGTGGGCTGTTGTATTTTAGAGTTAATAAGTTTGGGCTTTAGTTATTTGGTGGGAGCCCCATGTGTTAGGTGGCCATGTGTTAGGTGGCCTTTTGACTTATTTAGAGTTTGGTGGGAGGCCCATGTGTTAGATGGTCATGTGTTAGGTGGCCTTTTGACTTATTTAGGGTTACCTACCTTTTGAGGGCTATAAATACCTCATTATAAGTTGTAAAAGACAGATTTTAAACACTTTTGAATACCATCATTTGGCTTGGCCGAATTTTCTTCATTGGAGAGGAAAGCTTGTCTTCTTCTTTTGCATCAAGAACTTAAATTCTTATCAAGGTATTTACTTTGTGGCGAATTCTGTTCTTGTGTTTTTAAATCAATCTATTATAAGCGTTTCCATTCACATGTTGTTTGGGGGTTCTTTAGATTGGGAGTTTCTTCTTGTTCATGTTCATGCCATATTGTATGTTTAAGGGGTTTCGGGTTCTCTAGCCTTGGGGTTCCGCATCATTTGGTTTCAGAGCTTGGATTAGGATAAATTCTTATTTATCTTGTGTTAATTTGCTGTTCTATTATTTTATTTCCATTAGAACAAGATAATTCCGCATTGTTTAATTTACAATCTTATTCTTATCAATTTCGTGTTCTTCTTTATTTTTGAATTTGTTCTTTTGTGTTCTTCTTTGTTCCTACATCAGATCTTGTGTTTGATGTTTTAAGTTCTAAAAAAAAAAGAAGAAAAAAATCATTGGTACAGTTCACGTTATTGTTTATAGTACTATTCAAAGTACTGTTCATCGGAATTTAAAAAAAAAAAAAGAAAAGTCAGCATTGAGATAAATTAGGAAAGAAAAATCACAAAGAAACAAAAATTTAGATTTGGTCATACTTTGAATTTGGAGATTAATTTGAAAAGTCAAAGTGGTAATTTATGGGTAGGTGTCATTTTTGACTTTCTTTGATTTCTTGTCTTCACATCCATTGTATCAAAATTGACTTTTCCATTAGGAAAATACCAAAATTTCAGATTTGTCATACTTTGAATTTGAAAATTAATTTGAAAAGCCAAAGTGGCATTTTGTTGGTAGGCGTCATTCTTGACTTTCTTTGTTAAGTGTTTTCATTTCATTCTCATTTAAATTTGTTGAATTATGAATCATCTTGACTTGGAATTAAATTCTGAAGTGCAACTGAGGACAGCAAGCTGGAGTGGAAAAAGGCTTGAGTGTGTAAGCTTAGAAGAGGGTAAAAGCCAAGTTGAGTGAAACACGGGTGGAGTGCAATATTTTGAGTGAAACACGTGAGGGAGTGAATTGTGAGGTCTTTTTATTCCCTATTAACATTTATTTGCAGTTTATAAATCAAGTCGAGAAGGGAAAAGAAAGGAGACAATTTTTTTGAGGAAGAAGATGAAAACGTGCCTAATGTGAAGATGATGTATAAAATAATCATGAGTGAGTTTAAGAAGTTAAATTCTAGGATGGATCAGATGGCGGAGAGAATGGATGAGTCTACTAGAATCCAAAATCGAAGAAGATTAATTGACCATCAGAGGAATAGGGAAGAATCTAAAGATATGGAATTGCGGTTTAAACAACTATTTAGACAGCTAGATAAGTGTTTAAAAAAGGAGAGAAGAAAGAAAGAGGAAGTTGCAATGGAAGAAATTATATGTGAAGCTGAAAGAGATGCTATAGATTTATATGCTGATGAGATTGTCAATGAGGAAGATAAAAGTGAAAGTGTAGATGTTGTTGCTGTGAGTGAAAATGAAGAAGATTGTGAAAAGGAAGATGTTTGTTTAGTTGAGATGAAAGATCAACATGTTATGAGTGATCCTGTAGTCCTTAAGGAGGTTGAGTTGAACATGGAGCGAGGAGAAAATCATGACCAGAACGAAATTGTTGTATTGAATAATCATTTTTTTCCTAGTGTTTTTGTTAAATTGCAGGGACATGATGAGTCCTCGGCTGAAGAAGCATTCATTTTATTTGCACCTATTCAGAAGATCTTATATGAGGATGAATTTATTTTACAAGTGCCAATTCCCAACTTGAACAAGACAAAAATTCGAGGACGAATCTTTTCCAAAGAGGGAGGGGATGATGCGTGCACAGGGGGGTCAACTCATCATGGCAATCCTACACGAGCCAAATTGTGGAAATTATGGAAAGTCAAGAGAGATTGGAGCCGAATGACACTATGACCAATCCAATGGGGCTTATTTTATTATGTTGTACTTGTTTTGTTTTAATTTATTTAGTTAGACCCTCATATAGTTTAATAAGTTTATTTTAAGCGAGTTGGGCTTATTTTAGCTTGGGTTCATTTAATTTAATTATTTTAGGCTTGTGGGCTGTTGTATTTTAGAGTTAATAAGTTTGGGCTTTAGTTATTTGGTGGGAGCCCCATGTGTTAGGTGGCCATGTGTTAGGTGGCCTTTTGACTTATTTAGAGTTTGGTGGGAGGCCCATGTGTTAGATGGTCATGTGTTAGGTGGCCTTTTGACTTATTTAGGGTTACCTACCTTTTGAGGGCTATAAATACCTCATTATAAGTTGTAAAAGACAGATTTTAAACACTTTTGAATACCATCATTTGGCTTGGCCGAATTTTCTTCACTGGAGAGGAAAGCTTGTCTTCTTCTTTTGCATCAAGAACTTAAATTCTTATCAAGGTATTTACTTTGTGGCGAATTCTGTTCTTGTGTTTTTAAATCAATCTATTATAAGCGTTTCCATTCACATGTTGTTTGGGGGTTCTTTAGATTGGGAGTTTCTTCTTGTTCATGTTCATGCCATATTGTATGTTTAAGGGGTTTCGGGTTCTTTAGCCTTGGGGTTCCGCATCACATTCAGTCCCAGATGGACCAGCTGATCCAAGGATTTTTTGCCTGGTCTGTGAGGTTTGATGCCCATTTCCCACCGCCACCACCACCACCAGAATAGTGATCAGGGAGACTTCTTATCTTTTGTTTTGATTTATTTATTTATTTTATTTTTATTTTTATTTTTCTTTTTGATATGTAATATTCTTACTTGCTGGGGACAACAAGTTTTTGTTTGGGGGGTAGGAGAAATTAACTTTATATATATATGTAATTAACAGCTGTTGATGTATGATGCATGTTTATTTCTGTTTTAGTTTATTTGTACTTTATTGTCGTTGCCTAAATATCTTTATCTCAGCTTGGCTTAACCTCAGTTATTCCTGTTGTGAATGTTTTGAACTTTAATTGGAGAATGGTCTATCTTAAAAACTGATCTTGGCAAATGAGTAGTTGGAAGTTTTAGAAGCAAATTGAATCTCAATCAGTCATATATATTGTGATTTCCAATCTTTCATGCACTATAGGCTTATTTGGAAAAATTTGAAAAATCCAGTGCGTAAGAGTTTTTGAGTGAAGGAATGTTAGGATAGTTAGAACCTTCCTCATCACCCTTCGAAACATGATAACAACTTAAACAAGTTTAGGACATGATTAAGGCAATTTGTTTCTTTGATAACCACTTTTAAATAGCTTTAGACCTACCTGTTTATGTTATTTCCATTGCTAGACCCATTGAGCTGATTTAGTATGCTAAAAGCGTACTACGCAATTTTCTTGTTACACTCTTAATTTACCATTTAGCCTAAATGCCTTTGTCTACCCTTTTCTAAGAATTGGCCACTCTAGGATTGGGTTGGAATATCATTGAAAATTGAATAAAGGGTATCTATTGTTGAAATAGTGGAAGTGTGAGAAGAATTATTGAATTTAGTGGGTGTTATTTAGTATGGTGTTAAACTTCCCTTATTAGAAAAAAATGGGTATATGAAAATCTAGACTTTGGGTACCCCAGTTGAAAAAAAAAAGAAAAAAAAAAAGATCATGAGAAAAAAAAAAGAAGAAAAAAAAATATGAAAAATGAAAGTTTAATGAGTTTTGTTGTTTTTAGTTAATTTTGATGTATTGAATATAGAAAAATTCAAGTGTGGGGTACCTTTGAGTAGAAGAAGACATACTCATATTTACGGATAATTGGGTTTAAAAGTGAATTAAAGGGGAAGTTCATTACCTTGTTGTTTTGAGTTTGGTGTATTTTATGTATGGGGAAGTTTAGACAACATTGGAAATTATGGGTGAATTGAAGGTAGGACATGGACAATCTTGTTCAGTTTTGGGTAGTTGAAATTTTAGGTAGAGTGGCTAATTCTTTGTTTGAATTCTTTAACTTTTCTTGTTAGCCAATACCTTAACCTAACATTACAACCCTGGAATAAGTCCTTTTGATCCTGTTCTTGATTTGAGTTATTTAAGTGGAGATGACCCTTGTGGTTCCGGTGCTAAAGGAGAGGCGTATGATTATTCTGAGTTTTAAGTGCGAAACCTATATGCAAATTCATTTGCATATTTAATTTCTTTGCTCAATTGCTGGAATGTATTGGTTATTTTGTTTTGAAAAGAGAAAATTTGTTTTGAGCCTAGCACACACACATGTGAAATTATTTGATATAAATTGATTTGAGGATTTGTAACTAAGACCCTTCTGCTTGGTGTTATGATTGTTGTTAAGTTTTCATATTCTGAGTTAGAGTTTGAAATTTCAGGAATGTGGATAATTCATTTACTCGAGGACAAGCAAAGTCTAAGTGTGGGGTATTTTGATAACTTCAATATAGTATTTAGTTTTGATAGTATTTTTATATGATTTTTGGGTATTTAGTTGTGTTTAATGTCATGTTATGTTTCTTTTATGTTAATTTTGTTAATCTTAGTCAAATTGGAATTTTGATGCATTATAGATAGTTTTTGATGGATTTTGATTTGTCTTTGCAGGTGTGGTTCTAGGTACCTCACTGTCACAATGAAACTCATTGTGACCGTGACATAAAGAGAAGTTGAAGACAGGAGTAGACTTAGAGGGGTCAGAGTCACAATGAATTTCATTGTGACCGTGACATAGCAAACGTTTGGACAGAATGCAAGTATGAAGCATGTCACAGTGGCAATCTATTTCATCGTCACCGTGACATAAAAATCATTAAGGCAGAATCAGAGCAGCACGTACCTCACGGTGACAATGAAATTCATTGTCACCGTGACATAAGTTTTTCCTGGACAGAAGCAAAAATTGAAGACCTCACGGTGACAATGAATTTCATTGTCACGACCCCTCTCCTGTGCGCAAAGGCAATTTGAAAATCTCGACTCTACACGGTGACAATGAATTTCATTGTCACCGTGACCCCTCTGGAACTATAAAAACGCACTTTTCTGTTTGGCTAGGGTTCCGAATTTTTTAGTTAGTTTTTGATTTTAGTTTTGGCGGATGAGATTTTTCTGAGTTATTCTTCTGTTCTAAACTTCATTTTTCAATCTTGTTTTGAGTTTTCAATTAGGAATTGAGAGTAATTTTCATTAGATACATAGTTTAATTTCCAGAGATTGTTATTTTTAGTTTTCCAGAATTTTAGTTTATTTCTCCATTGAAGATCTGAAGAAGAAGACTGAAGAACGTGGGATTCAACCGGGATTTCTACCTCAATGAATTTCTGGGTTTATTCTTTCCTTTATTCTTTTGATTTTGTAATGGATCGTGAGTAGTCTTTTAGTTGTTTGGGGGATCTCTGAACCCCCTATCCTTGATGTGAATTCTAAACATATTTTAATATTCGATATATGAATGAAGGTTTATTTCACTGGTTATTATTGTTAAATCATGAGATGTATATTTTCAAGTTAATTTCCTGTTTTGATGAATGAATTAATTCATGTATCTTAATTGGTTATTGAATTGTATGATTGAATGTCATGATAAATTATCTTCAGATTTTCTGTCATGTTGCTGTATCATTTGGACTGCTCCGGAATGGGAATCCATATGTGCAGGTTTTCATGGTTTAAGATTGGAGTGATGAGTGAAATAATTAGGTTTTGGGTTGTTTGGCTCCGGAATGGGAAAGCAAACTGAACCTAGGATCTTAGACCCGTGATTAGGCTAGTTGTATGACTTGCTCCGGAATGGGACGTTATGCAATTAGAATAGCTTGCTCCGGAATGGGACGCTTGGGTTAAGAGGGTGATGCGGAACCCAATAGCTAATGAGCTACAAACCCACACATACAATTTGAATAGCAAACCAAATCAGATAAACACCCTCCCTATTGAACCCCCAATCAACCTGTGACTGAAAACGCAAATAATCGGGAATTAAAGAGCCTGAAAAACGCCACAATCAAACAATTGATAAGTTAATCAAATTCTTCATGCAATAGAAAAGAAAGCAATTCACTCTCATTCTAAGCAAAGAAAATTCGGCTATGCCAATGAATATTATCCAAAAATCTGAAATTCTTAACATAACATGTTCTATTTATAAGGTGGCTAACCCTAGCTAGCAAATAACCCAAAACAAACCCTAATGAGGCCTTAAACATGGTGTGGCCGAATTGTCCATGGGCTTTACAAGATAAGTTAAGCCCAAGCTAAAGAATTAAACACACTTAAAATAAGCCCAAAAGAAAGACTAATTAAAACCCAAAAATAACTAAACTAAACCCAATCTAAAAGCCCAATTCGTTTAGCCCATTAAGTCATTAAATAAATGAGTCATGTGACTTTTAAATGAAGCACATGACTTGTACAAATAAAGCCCAAAGTAGTATAAACCCAAAATGACTTAAATTGGTCCAAAAATGGCTTAAGTTGGCCCAATTTCACTAGAAGCTTCCAAAAGGCTAAGTACTTTGTGAAAACCTCCTTCAAGCTCTTTTTGACACTTCTCAAAGACATCTTCATTCAGCTCTTGAGTAACAAAGCCTTGTACATAAGTTGTCATAGCCATTTTCAGCTTCTTAGCTCGCCCCCTTGTAATTGGTCCACTTGGAATCTTCAAAGAATCCTGAGTATCTGGCTGATCCGTATCAGAGGGTTATCCCGATTTCGTTCATATATGTTTCTCTGTGTGTTTTGATTCATATTTGGGTATGGGGTGGATGAGTGAACCTGAACAACACTTTTCTATATTGAGATTTTTGCTTGTTATCAATTTTTATCTTTGCTAGTTTTTACTGTCATATTAATTTGTTTTTGCTTTGTTAACTCATTATAGTTGATTAATTTATTTGTTCTAGTAGTCATAATTAAATCAATTCAACAACTGGGAATTCTTTAGCATACATTTAAGTGTCATAACTTGCATACACAGTCTTTTGGGTACGATAACTCGGAGTCTTGAAAATACTCCATTATATTACTTGCCGATTCAGTACACTTGCTGAGGTCGCGTCAAGTTTTTGGCGCCGTTACCGGGGACTGGCGTTGTTTGAAGTTTTGATTATTATTTGTATGTGTTTTTTATTTTATTTTATTTTATTTTATTTTATTTTTATTTTTGATTATTCTTTTCAGGTAGTTGTTGTGGTGCATGAGCAGATTGAGACAGGAACAAATAGCATCCTACGATCCTGAAATCGAGAGGACTTTGCATCAACGAAGGAGAGCCAACAGAAATAATAACATAGAAGACAATCCTCTTCCTATTTTCTATATATATGTGTATGTATGTACATACATACACATAGATGCATATGCATATGCATATGCACATACATATCAATAAATGGTAAATTAGAGTATTTATATTCTATATATATATATATATATATATATACACACACATATATATAGCAAGCACATACATATATATATATGTATTTGTATATGTATGCATGTATGTGTATATGTATGTATGTATGTGTATGTGTGTGTGTGTGTGTGTGTGTGTGTGTGTGTGTGTATAGCATGCACATGCATATATATACATATATATATATATATGCATGTACGTGTATGTATGTGTATATATGTGTGTGTTATATATATATATATATATATATATATATATATATATATATATATATATATATATATATATATATATGTGCATGTGCATATACATATACATACATACATACATGTCCGTGCATACATATACATACACATATATATGTATGCACATACATGTATATGTATGTATATGTATGTGTGTGTTAATATATACACACACATGTATATATGTATTAAAATGATTTAGAAAATTTAAATTTTTTTTTTTATTAATTCTCCAATCTCTTCTTTATTTTAGAAAATTGAAAAATCTATTTTATATTTTCTATTTTAGAAAATTGATTAAAATAAATATGATCTTTGTTTTATATGAAAAATTTTTCTGAAAAATTAGACCAGTTTTCTGTAAGTGAACAGACCTTTAATTTCTCTTTCTCGATTTTGAGTAAAGAGAATTGGTTTCACTTCCTAATTCTTTTTCGAAGAGTTTCAAAAGAAAATACGATATGAAAAGAAAATGTTTGCTTATGAAAATCGATTTTTCCCAAAAAAAATCTCCAACCCTTTTCTCGATCTTCAGCCTGCTATTTATAAGCTAACTTTTCATTAAAAGATAAAGATAAAAAATTAAATCTTTTTTTAAAATTCAAATTATCTTTTAAGATAAAATCAAATCTTTTCAAAATTCAAATTATCTTTTAGAAGATAATATCAAATCTTTTCAAAATTCAAATTATTTTTGTAGATAAAATCAATTTTTTTCAAAATTCAAATTATCTTCTAGAAGATAAAAACAAATCTTTTCAAAATTCAAATTATCTTTTAGAAGGTAATATCAAATCTTTTAAAATTTAAATTATCTTTTAAAAAATAAAATAAAATCTTTTTATTTATCGTTAAATCGACCAGCAAATTACCGTCAGGTCCCGACCGATGGGCGTTCCTCAATCGAGGGATGGCCATCGGTCAAACGAACAGCCTTGCCTTCCGAGCGATGGTCACATGATTGCGCGGGTGTCCCTCCAATGCGAGAGCGTCCCTCAAGCGCGAGGGACGGGCACCTGTTTGTGTGAGGGCCGGGCATCGCTCGGGGTGAGGAATGGCCAGAGGCCGTTGCTTGGTTCATCCGACGGGCACCCGGTCGACCGACGGGCTTCGGTCAACCAAAAACAATTTTCTTTAGGCAAAAGGGCTTTTTTCCGAAATAAAAGAGATATAAAAGGGATTTTTGGCCACCAATATCCTTTAAATTTGCGAAATCCAAGGGTGAAAGCATACAACCTCACTCCTTTACCTGTAACATAGGTACCAATATCTTCATTGGGTAACTCTGATCTGGGTTGTCTTGGAACCCAGTGTCTACAGTTGCCTCCAATTTTGGAAAAACTAATGCACTAGAATATAGATGAGCCAAAAATTAGAGAAAAAAAGGAAGAAGCGCATACCTGAGGCAGTCCTTACCTTTTACCATGCTGATAGAAAATTAAAAACCATGGATTGTAGCTTATGATTGTTGCCACTAAGCCATTGTTGCCACTAAGTCATTCTGATGACTTCGGTTAACCCCTCAGACATATGATGGTCACCTATAGGATTTTGGCATATGATTGTCGCCATCGGGTCTTTTTCTAAAAGACTATTTGTGATCCGTTTAGCATATGATTGCCGCCGTCGAATAGCTGGTAATTTATCTGGCATCTAATTGTCGCTATCAAGATATCGGCATATGATTGTCGCCGTTGAGCCGTAGGCATATGATTGTCGCCACGGCTCATTTTGTAGAATACAATTTGTCCATCCGGCATATGATTGTCGCGTTCGAGACACCGGCATATAATTGTCGCCATCGAGCAGTAGGCCTATGATTGCCACCACTGCTCATTTTGTAAACTATAGTTGATATGTATGGCATATGATTGTTGCCATCCAGATGTCAGCATATGGTTGTCATCGTCGAATCACTAGCATATGATTGTTGCCAATGACACATTTTGTAACCCACAATTGATCGCCATTAAGCCATAGGCATATAATTGTTGCCATAACTCTGCTACAGTAGACTATAGTTGTTCTGTCCGACATATAATTGTCGCCTTCGAGACATCGGCATATGATGGTCGTCATCAAGCTGTAAGCATATGATTGTCGCTACAACTCGTTCTGCAGTAGACTTTCTTTTGATGTAGCTTATCATTATCGCTACTGAGTTATCATGATGAGCCTTGATTTTTGTGTTGTAATGTAGACTGCCAAAATGTATTTCCTGTAATTTCGGAGAATCTTATTAATTTATTGTATTAATTGGATCCTTCTAAAAAGTAAATTTAATGTGTTTTATTTTCTCTTATTATTATTATTATTATTCATCCTTTATCTTTCTTGCTCTTTCTTTTCCTTATTTTCTTTTATTTTATTATTTTGGTGCGTCAAGTATTTTTGAAGCAAAAATGAAGTTTTAATAAAATGTAAATGTCACTAAATAAAATGAAATTTTAACAAAATTAAATATCACTAAATAATGCAAAGTTTGTACATCAATAGATATATTTACAAATCTCCCTGAATATGTAATTCGATGGCTCGTCTGGGACCTGATCACTGTCTGATACATGGATCAGTTGAGCACTAGATAAAGATAGCCTTGCCTTGGAAGTTGATGGCCCAGCTCTGGAAGAGGAAGGCTGATCCCTAAATGACGATGGTCCGGCTCCGGTGGTTGGCTGCGCATGGATGACCTCTTCTGGTAGAGATCGAGGTGCGGCCGGCGGCTCTGCTCGTGGAGGGTGCTGGAACTAGATCCGAGCATACCCCTCCAGAAAAGGCCGAGTACAGCTCTTGAGGAACTCTAAGAACTCACTAATCACTCTCGCCAGCTTTGAAAAGACCTGTGTCTGCTCTGAGCTCTGGCATCTGGAGGCATCCCTAGTCCTAGTAAGCCTATCCTCTATCTGCTCTCGCAGCTCCTTAATAGACTCGGATATGGCCGGTATAGAAGACTCTAAAACTTCCATTGGGAACCGAAGAGAGGTAACAGACTCATTAACCATCTGAACGGCCTCATTAATCCTCTGAGCCGCTACTGCCTATGAGGCACTCAGACCCTGCCTCAAATCCTCGATGAGCCTCTCTTGTCTGTCTAGGCATTCACCCAATACTCTATCTCTCTCCTCCATGCGCTCGCTGTGACACTGGAGTGCTTAACATATCATCTAAATCTATGTCAATCTCCATGTCCTGAGGAGTGTGAGGCTGCTCCTCTTCTGGCTAGGGCTGTTGTGGAGGCTGCTCCTCCCTCTGGGGCTCCTCTAGAAAGTCTGTAGCTGGGTGGAGTGGAGGGAGATGGAAGAGGCGCCTAGTCTCCGCCACTGTAAGTAGTCTGTACTCATCAGGATGAATATGTATCTGGGCTACCATCCCCATAGTCTGGGCTACAGCTAAATCCACATAAACATCCTCATCCAACGGAGGCCCAAAGTCTGCTAAAGGAACTCTCAGATGTGTAAGCAGCCTAGTGATCACCACACCAGCACATATAAAGGGCGTTGTCCCACGCGCTAACCTAACCAGGTTAGCCACAATCTTATAGCTAATGTTGAGACACCGACCCATAACCATCGCCAACATACTCTATATCTCGGCCCTGTTGACCAATCTAGAGTTCCTAGCTCGGTCCGGGTAAGAGCTGGATAGTACTCGATGTATGTATCTTAGAGCCTGCGACGAGAGCATAGTGCTCTTCACCGTGTCATGGCCGTAGGGGCTCTCAGCAATGTGACGGTCTCCTAATGCTATCTCTGGATGGTCCTCTTTGGTATCATCACATCCGCCCCAGGTGGGAGTTCCATCGCCTGGGCGAAGACTCTACGGGTGTTACTGAAGTGGTTGCCCCTGACCCGGAACTGTATGATGCCCTCCTCAGTGTCAAATCTCTAAAATCCTCTGTAATGAAAGGTGGCCAAGATGTAACACCCCGTTTGCCCCCTAGAAGTTGGAGCCAATTGTGCATGTGTTTGGTATGTGATAAGGGTATTTTGGGTAAAATGCATGTTTTGTGGATTTTATTATGGTGTGAATGCATGGAGAGTTATAGGATGTGAGTGTGTGAGTGGCATTAGTGTGTGCATGCTCACATGTTGGTAGAGTGTGCATTAGTGAGGATAGCCTTGTGTGTGTGTAGTGCATGCTTGTTGGGTATGAGTGGTTAATCTCCACCAATGAGGAAATGACATGTGTCTAGGGTTAGGAAAAGTAAAAGAGGAAGAAAGAGAAAAGGGAAAAAGCAGAAATTGATCTTCATTTCCATTTTTCCCTTCTTTCTACCCTTTTTCTTCCTTTTCTCTTCTCAAAGAGTGCCCTAGCTTGGATCCAAGGAAGAGTGGTGGAAATTAATCATCTATTGATCTCATTTGGTAAGTTTTGTAGCATTTCTTCTTCTTCTTCTTCTTTTCTTCTTAATTTCTGGTTTGGGTTTTAATCTAGGGTTGGCGTTTTGTGCGATTTGTGGGTATAATTGCTAGTTGAGCCTCCTCGCAATCCCAAGGGGAAGGAGAAGGTGTGTGGAAGTGGTACCAAGTAGATTTGGAGCTAAGGAGTTACAGGTTTGGGATTTTTGCTTGAAACTTGAATGTTTTATGTCATATAGTGATTTATGCTTTTGTATGTGATTTCTGGAAAATTGATGTTTGATGAGGCATATTATAGTGTTAATGTTATGGGTAATTAATTGATTTGAGTTATTATGCATGAATGTTGAAGTTTTGAGCAAATATTGAAGTTTGATGAATATTTGCTGTAAATTCTGGGTTTGTTCTTGATGAGTTTGATTTTGATGATGCATGTTTTTGATTGTGTTAAATGTGGATTTTAGTTGTGGTTTATGTTATTTATGGTGTTGGAGAGGTTGATTTGAAGGTAAGGTAAGGTTGAGGTGTTGCATGTTTGAGTTTGGAAATTTGGATGATTTGAAATGAGCTGAAAATCACGACGCTGTCATGAGGTTGCGACAGGGCTCAGTGATTTCAGCCCTTGCGCGAGGCCGAGTGGATTTGCGTGGCCGAGCAGCTGGGCTACCGAGCGCTCACAGCGAGAGCTCTCTGTGGCGAGCGCGACAGGGTGCTCGACTGCCAAGTGGATTGGATTATCGAGCGCTCATCTGCCGAGCGAGTTGGGCTGTCGAGCTCGCAGTGAGAGCTCTCTATCGCGAGCGTGACACTTATCGCGGGCGCGATAGAGCGCTCGGCTGCCAGACAGTTTCGGGCAGTTCCCCGTCGTGAGCGCGCATGCCTGCGCGTGGGTGCGACAGCCTCTGTTGGCAGCTCACTATCGCGAGCGTGGCAGTGAGGCATGTTCTATTTTTGCAAGAACACGAGAACTGCAGCGATCGCGACAGGGGGCAAGTTATGCCTCTATCGCAAGCGCGACACCCCTGGTTTCAAAAATTGTGTTTTCTTGTGTGATTTCCAATGTTTATTTTCTGAACTTGTGATGCTTTTAGAATTATTCTTGGACTATTTTATGTAGCATATGAGTATAATTGAGTGCATTATACATGTATAGTCATATGAATTATATATAAGTGAATTAATGAATTATGCATGACCTGCAAGAGTCAGTCTAGTGGATAGTTAGGCATGCCTAAAAGAGTCCTTTTGTTGCAGCCTCTATACTGTTCTGGACCCTGATCAGGTTCCTGTTTTGTTCCTCACGAACTTCTACATGTTTGAATCTTGTTTAAGATTCCTCTGTAAAATGTTTTGAAAAGAGATAAAGTGATACTGTTTTTTCGATTCGTACCTGTAAGGTACCGTACTACTATGTGACGATTCGTACCCGTAAAGTACTCTATGCGTTTACTCATTATCCACTACTTTGAGTCAGTAGGTGTTATGGTTTGTTTTGATATGATCAAAAGTATGCGAATCCGAATGAGTATGACTATGAGCATCTGAATTTGAATGACTCTTCTATGAGCTTATGAATCTATTAGCATATGAATGTGTTTATTGAACCTTTGAATGGTGATGAATGGAATTATATTGTGATGATGTATTGTGATCATGAGTATGCCATTATGTATGTGATTTGCCTTGACGACCATTGTGGTGGCCGTCCATATATTATTGTTTATTTTTCCACTAAGCGTTATCGCTTAGCACGGTGTTTTCACCCGTGCAGGTGCAAAAGGTGTATAGCTTTTGGGAGAGTCGCCGCCAGTCAAGCCAACACAGAGGGATTAGTGTTAGGGCTTTATTTTTGCGTAGTATGATTCTTTTGTAATAGAACTCTCTATTGTACATCGTTTTGTAAGCTTCCGCTATGTATCTCTAATTGTTGTAATTATTTTGTATTGGCTTTTGATCAGAACATTATTATAACGAATTTTGGTTATATTAATGAATGATCATTCTGATATTTTCCAAAGGTTTTATTTCCGCTGTATTTTAGTATGTATCATGTGATGGGATGTATGATTCTGTATCCTTTGTGTGGTGACACCCTTGCTCGTACGGTATCTCACTCCTTTGCGAATGGGTTCGCCTACGTATGGGTAGGGGGTGTTACAGGTTTTGGTATCAGAGCCCCGATTTAGGCATTTTTTGGGTTATTGTTGTGCATAGATATCTGTCTAGGACTATTTTGGCTGATGCGATTGTCCTCTTGTTTGTTTTTGATGGCTTCTAATTCGGTGCGTGGATCACTTGAGTAGTCCGCTGAGAGTGTGAACCCTCAAGCAGTCGATCCTTCTGTGTCGGGGTCGACTCAACCTGCTAGGGTGCAACCTGAGGCTGCAGCCATGCCCTTTGAGGTCATGTTGAAGATTTCGCAGGATATGGCTAGGGTCATTGAGAGTGTGACCGCTCTTAGAGTCCCTACTAAGAATTTAAGGAAGGCTGGCGTAGAAGACTTCTATGGGACTGGTTTGGACGAATCAAAATATACTGAGAAGTGGTTAGAGAAGGTAGAGTGAGCCTTGGATGAGATTCGGTGTCCTCAGGAGAGGCGAGTAGAGTGTGTAGTGGCTCTGTTGCAAGGATCCGCCTATGACTGGTGGAAGTTGGTACGAAGGCATCCCCAGTTTCCTGACCCATTCACATGGGAGTTCTTCGATAGGGAATTTACGAGTAAGTATGTGACTCGGGAGTACAAGGATGCCAAGTGAGCACAGTTTTTGAGTTTGAAGCAGAGGGCGTTGACTGTTTCAGAATTTGAGAAAGAGTTTAACCGATTGGCCAAGTATGCTCTGGAAGGTGTTCTGACTGAGGAATTTTGATGTAGGCCTTTTGAGACTAGATTGAATGAGTCTTTGAGGGTTATGCTGATTTCGCTGATAAGTACTCTAGGTGTTGGGTATTATCAGATTGTGCAAGCTGCAGTACAAGCCGAGAGGTCGGAGTCAGTTCTGAGAGAGAGAGCTCAGAAGAGGAATCCCCCTCGTGGTGGATCTGGATCTTCTTCATCCTCAGGTAAGAGGTCCCGAAACCCGCAGGATGAGTCATCTTCAAGACCGACTTCGAGAGGTAGGAGGCAGGGTTCAGCCATGAGTATGAGTTCTGGCAGAGGTGGTTCTGGAAATATGACTGATGTTATGCCTGAGTGTTTTCATTGCAGGAAGCGCCATTGGGGTGAGTGTAGATGGGTCACGGGTGGCTGTTTCAGATGTGGTAGCATTGATCACTACTTGGTAAATTGTTCGAGGTATAATGAGGCTTCTGGTGATCAGCACGAGGCCAGTAGAGTCGACTCTAACGCTCCGCAAACGAGTCGTAGTAGAGGTCGAGGTAGAGGTTGAGGAGGTCGACCTAGAGATGGAGCTGCATCGAAATCAGTTGAACGTCCCGTGGCCGTGCCAGCTAGAGCTTATGCTATGAGAGCTCAGGAGGAGCAGGATGCCCCTGATGTGATAGCTGGTAAGTTTCTATTCTTTGACACTAAATTATATGCTCTAATTGACTCTGGTTCCACACACTCATATTTGTGCACGGATAAGTTAAGTGATAAGTTGCATGATGTAGATTTGTTAGACTATGAGGTTTGTGTAATCTAAAGAACCCCCAAACAACATGTGAATGGAAACGCTTATAATAGATTGATTTAAAAACATAAGAACAGAATTCGCCACAAAGTAAATACCTTGATAAGAATTTAAGTTCTTGATGCAAAAGAAGAAGACAAGCTTTCCTCTCCAATGAAGAAAATTCGGCCAAGCCAAATGATGGTATTCAAAAGTGTTTTAGATGTGTCTTTTACAACTTATAATGAGGTATTTATAGCCCCCAAAAGGTAGGTAACCCTAAATAAGTCAAAAGTCCACCTAACACATGGCCACCTAACACATGGCCATCTAACACATGGCCACCTAACACATGGCCACCTAACACATGGGCCTCCCACCAAATAACTAAAGCCCAAATTTATTAACTCTAAAATACAACAACCCACAAGCCTAAAATAATTAATTTAAATGAGCCCAAGCTAAAGTAAGCCCAACTCACTTAAAATAAGCCTATTAAGCTATATGAGGGTCCAACTAAATAATTAAAACAAAACAAGTTCATCATAATAAAATAAGCCCCTTGGGCAGCCTAAAGCTACGCTTCTATCTTAAAATAGTTAATCAAGCCCATTTGATTCTTCTCATGTTCATTCGGCTCCAATCTCTCTTGACTGTGGATAGTTTCAACAATTCGGTCCACATATGCATTTAGTGCTTCCTTGAACTTCTTGGCTCTTAATCTTGTCACCGGTCCATCCGGCAATGCTAGCTCTTCCTTGAACTTAATCTGCTTTTGGTGTTCCTTAGTTGTGCTCGCATCATCCCCTCCCTCTTCAAAAGGATTCGTCCTCGAATCTGAATCGAGATCAAAAGAAGATAAGTCAGAAACATTGAAAGTAGCACTAACATTATACTCACCTGGTAAGTCAATCTTATATGCATTTTCATTGATGCGTTCTAACACTTGAAATGGTCCATCTCCCCTTGCATCAAGTTTTGACTTCCTTTGTTGTGGAAACCTCTCTTTTCGCATGTGCACCCAAACCCAGTCACCTGGTTCAAAAATAACTTGTTTTCGCCCTTTATTAGCCTTTTGTGCATACATGCGATTCTTTTTCTCAATTTGTTCACGTGCTTTCTCATGTATTGTTTTAACCAAATCAGCCTTCTTTTTGCCATCCAAGCTAGCAAGCTTATTCAGAGGTAAAGGCATCAGATCCAACACAGTTAATGGATTAAAACCATACACAATTTCAAATGGAGAATAACCTGTAGAAGAATGTGTGGAGCGATTATATGCAAACTCAATGAATGGCAAACAATCTTCCCAAGTTTTCAAATTCTTTCCAACAATTGCACGCAACATGGTTCCTAAAGTCCTATTAACTACCTCAGTTTGTCCATCAGTTTGTGGGTGACATGTAGTAGAAAATAGAAGTTTAGTGCCTAACTTTCCCCACAAGACTCTCCAAAAATGACTTAGGAACTTAACATCCCTATCTGAAACAATGGTTCTTGGTACACCATGAAGTCGAACCACCTCCCTAAAGAAAAGATCAGCAATATTTGTTGCATCATCTGTTTTATGGCAAGCAATGAAATGAGCCATTTTACTAAATCTATCCACAACAACAAATATGCTATCCTTACCTTTCCTAGTCCTAGGCAATCCCAAAACAAAGTCCATTGATATGTCAGTCCAAGGCTCACTAGGCACAGGTAAGGGTGTATATAAACCATGAGGCATAGACCTAGATTTAGCTTGTTTGCATGTAATACACCTGGCACAAACTCTTTCCACATCTCTTCTCATATTTGGCCAATAAAAATGTTCACTAAGCATATCCAAGGTCTTTTGCACACCAAAATGCCCCATTAAACCTCCACTATGTGATTCCCTAACAAGCAATTCCCTAACTGAACATGTAGGAATGCAAAGTTGTTTACCCCTAAAAAGATAGCCTTCATGCCTATAAAACTTATCAAATGCAGCATATTCACAAGCTTGATACACATTGGCAAAATCAGCATCACCGATGTACAACTCTTTCAAATGCTCAAATCCAAGTAACTTAGAAGTAAGCATAGAAATCAAAGCGTACCTTCTAGATAGTGCATCAGCCACAACATTTTCCTTACCTTGCTTGTACTTGATCACATATGGGAATGTTTCCAGAAATTCCACCCAACTTGCATGCCTCTTGCTCAACTTTCCTTGTCCCTTTAAGTACTTAAGAGATTGATGATCACTATGAATCACAAACTCTTTAGGCAGCAAGTAATGCTCCCATACTTCAAGAGCCCTCACCAATGCATATAGCTCCTTGTCATAGGTGGAATAATTCAACACTGGCCCACTCAGCTTCTCACTGAAATATGCTATGGGACGATTTTCCTGCATCAAAACAGCACCTATACCAATCCCAGAAGCATCACATTCAACCTCAAAAGTCTTAGAAAAATCAGGCAAACGCAAAACAGGAGCAGTACATAATTTTTCTTTTAAAGTGCAAAATGCATTTTCTTGCTCTTTTTCCCATTTAAACCCGACATTCTTTTTGACAACCTCATTCAGTGGTGCAGCAATAGTTGAGAAATCCTTAACAAATCGCCTATAAAAGCTAGCTAAACCATGAAAACTCCTTACCTCACTCGCAGTCTTAGGCGTTGGCCATTCTTGGATAGCCTTCACCTTTTCAGAATCTACCTCCACTCCTTTAGAGCTCACTACAAAACCTAAGAAGACAACTTTATCCATGCAAAATGAACACTTCTTAAGATTTGCATATAGCTTCTCTTCCCTAAGCAGATCCAAAACAGCCTTAACATGCATAATATGATCATTTAAGCACTTGCTGTAAACTAAAATGTCATCAAAGTACACAACCACAAATTTACCAAGAAAATCACGCAAGACATAGTTCATTAAGCGCATGAAAGTACTAGGTGCATTAGATAACCCAAAAGGCATCACTAACCACTCATACAATCCATATTTAGTCTTAAATGCAGTTTTCCACTCATCCCCTTCTTTCATCCTAATTTGATGATAGCCACTTTTAAGATCAATTTTGGTGAATAAACAAGCACCATGCAACTCATCAAGCATATCATCTAATCTAGGAATAGGATGGCGATACTTTACAGTGATTTTGTTGACCGCTCTACAATCCACACACATCCTCCAAGTCCCATCTTTCTTTGGTACCAAAAGAACTGGTACAGCACAAGGACTCATGCTTTCCCTTACATACCCCTTTTGAAGCAATTCATCCACTTGCCTTTGCAATTCCTTCGTCTCCTCTGGATTGCTTCTGTAAGCTGGACGGTTAGGTATTTGAGCTCCTGGTACAAAGTCAATCTGATGCTCAATCCCTCTCAAAGGTGGTAATCCGTGCGGTACATCTTCAGGAAAGACATCTTCATACTCCTGCAATAAGGTCATAAAAATACTAGGCAACTCGGGGTTAAGGTCAGTTTCAGTAAACAAAGTTTGCTTAAATCGAATCAAAATTAAAGCTCTCTTGCCTAAGTATGCACTCTTTACTTCTCTCTCTTTGGCATAAAAACATGGTTGTTTCTTTACTTTTTCACTCCTCTCAATTTCTTTTCGCTCACTTTTTATATTCTTTTCTTTCTTTTCACTCACTAACTTCTTCTCTTCTGCACATCCCACTTTCTTTTCCTCACTTGTGCAGTCACTCACCATTGGGCCTTTATTTTTATTCTTTTCTCTCATGGCCTCTTTTCTCTCTTCTTTCTTTTTCACCTCACTACTCGAATCCCCACTTGAAGATTGCTGAATTTTTAATTGCTCAAGATAAGTCTCTTTGGGTGATAAAGGTGCAAGGGTGATTTTCTGCCCATTATGCACAAAAGAGTACCTATTCTTATGCCCATCATGCACAACATGCCTATCAAATTGCCAAGGCCTACCCAACAAAACATGACCGGCTTTGATGCGGAACCCCAAGGCTAAAGAACCCGAAACCCCTTAAACATACAATATGGCATGAACATGAACAAGAAGAAACTCCCAATCTAAAGAACCCCCAAACAACATGTGAATGGAAACGCTTATAATAGATTGATTTAAAAACACAAGAACAGAATTCGCCACAAAGTAAATACCTTGATAAGAATTTAAGTTCTTGATGCAAAAGAAGAAGACAAGCTTTCCTCTCCAATGAAGAAAATTCGGCCAAGCCAAATGATGGTATTCAAAAGTGTTTTAGATATATCTTTTACAACTTATAATGACGTATTTATAGCCCCAAAAAGGTAGGTAACCCTAAATAAGTCAAAAGTCCACCTAACACATGGCCACCTAACACATGGGCCTCCCACCAAACCATAAATAAGTCAAAAGGCCACCTAACACATGGCCACCTAACACATGGGCCTCCCACCAAACCCTAAATAAGTCAAAGGCCACCTAACACATGGCCACCTAACACATGGCCATCTAACACATGGTCCTCCCACCAAATAGCTAAAGCCCAAACTTATTAACTCTAAAATACAACAACCCACAAGCCTAAAATAATTAATTTAAATGAGCCCAAGCTAAATTAAGCCCAACTCACTTAAAATAAGCCTATTAAGCTATAAGAGGGTCCAACTAAATAATTAAAACAAAACAAGTTCAACATAATAAAATAAGCCCCTTGGGCAGCCTAAAGCTACTCTTCAAGATTGAAAAAATTAATCAAGCCCATTTGCTTCTTCTCATGTCCATTTGGCCCCATTGGATTGGCATTGATGCCATTCGTGTTCTTCTTTATTTTTGAATTTGTTCTTTCGTGTTCTTCTTTGTTCCTACATCAGATCTTGTGTTTGATGTTTTAAGTTATAAAAAAAAAAGGAAAAAAAAATTGTTGGTACTATCCAAGTTACTGTTCATAGTACTATTCACAGCACTGTTCATCCGAATTTTTTTTTTTTTTTTTTTAGAACTTAAAACATCAAACACAAGATCTGATGTAGGAACAAAGAAGAACACGAAAGAACAAATTCAAAAATAAAGAAGAACACGAATTTGATAAGAATAAGATTGTAAATTAAACAATGCGGAATTATCTTGTTCTAATGGAAATAAAACAATAGAAAAGCAAATTAACACAAGATAAATAAGAATTTATCCTAATCCAAGCTCTGATACCAAATGATGCGGAACCCCAAAGGCTAAAGAACCCGAAACCCCTTAAACATACAATATGGCATGAACATGAACAAGAAGAAACTCTCAATCTAAAGAACCCCCAAACAACATGTGAATGGAAACGCTTATAATAGATTGATTTAAAAACATAAGAACAGAATTCGCCACAAAGTAAATACCTTGATAAGAATTTAAGTTCTTGATGCAAAAGAAGAAGACAAGCTTTCCTCTCCAATGAAGAAAATTCGGCCAAGCCAAATGATGATATTCAAAAGTGTTTTAGATGTATCTTTTACAACTTATAATGAGGTATTTATAGCCCCCAAAAAGGTAGGTAACCCTAAATAAGTCAAAAGTCCACCTAACACATGGCCACCTAACACATGGAAATAAGTCAAAAGTCTACCTAACACATGGCCACCTAACACATGGCCACCTAACACATGGGACTCCCACCAAACCATAAATAAGTCAAAAGGCCACCTAACACATGGCCACCTAATGCATGGGCCTCCCACCAAATAACTAAAGCCCAAACTTATTAACTCTAAAATACAACAACCCACAAGCCTAAAATAATTAATTTAAATGAGCCCAACCTAACGTAAGCCCAACTCACTTAAAATAAGCCTATTAAGCTATATGAGGGTCCAACTAAACAAATTAAAACAAAACAAGTCCAACATAATAAAATAAGCCCCTTGGGCAGCCTAAAGCTACTCTTCGAGATTGAAATAATTAATCAAGCACAATTGAAGTCCATCTTTTGCATTTTGCCCCATTGGATTAGATATAGCACAATTTGGCTCAACTCTCTCTTGAATCTCCATAGCTTCCACAATTCGACCTGCGTAGGATTGCCATGATGGGTTGACCCCCCTGTGCACGCATCATCCCCTCCCTCTTTAGAAAAGATTCGTCCTCGAATCTTTGTCTTGTTCAAGTTGGGAATTGGCACTTGTAAAATAAATTCATCCTCATATAAGATCTTCTGAATAGGTGCAAATAAAATGAATGCTTCTTCAGCTGAGGACTCATCATGTCCCTGCAATTTAAAAAAAACACTAGGAAAAAAATGATTATTCAATACAACAATTTCGTTCTGGTTATGATTTTCTTCTCGCTCCATGTTCAACTCAACCTCCTTAAGCACTACAGGATCACTCATAACATGCTGATCTTCCATCTCAACTAAACAAACATCTTCCTTTTCACAATCTTCTTCACTTTCACTCACAGCAACAACATCTACACTTTCACTTTTATCTTCCTCATTGACAATCTCATCAGCATATAAATCTATAGCATCTCTTTCAGCTTCACATATAATTTCTTCCATTGCAACTTCCTCTTTCTTTCTTCTCTCCTTTTTTAAACACTTATCTAGCTGTCTAAATAGTTGTTTAAACCGCAATTCCATATCTTTAGATTCTTCCTTATTCCTCTGACGGTCAATTAATCTACTTCGATTTTGGATTCTAGTAGACTCATCCATTCTCTCTGCCATCTGATCCATCCTGGAATTTAACTTCTTAAACTCACTCATGATTGTTTTGTACATCATCTTCACATTAGGCACGTTTTCATCTTCTTCCTCAAAAAATTGTCTCCTTTCTTTTCCCTTCTCGACTTGATTTATAAACTGCAAATAAATGTTAATAGGGAATAAAAAGACCTCATAATTCACTCCCTCACGTGTTTCACTCAAAATATTTCACTCCACCCGTGTTTCACTCAACTTGGCTTTTACCCTCTTCTAAGCTTACACATTCAAGCCTTTTTTCACTCCAGCTTGCTGTCCTCAGTTGCACTTCAGAATTTAATTCCAAGTCAAGATGATTCACAATTCAACAAATTTAAATGAGAATGCAATGAAAACACTTAACAAAGAAAGTCAAGAATGACGCCTACCAACAAATTGCCACTTTGGCTTTTCAAATTAATTTTCACATTGAAAGTATGACAAATCTGAATTTTGGTATTTCCCTAATAGAAAAGTCAATTTTGATACAATGGATGTAAAGACAAGAAATCAAAGAAAGTCAAAAATGACACCTACCCATAAATTACTACTTTGACTTTTTAAATTAATCTCCAAATTCAAAGTATGACCAAATCTAAATTTTTTGTTTCTTTGTGATTTCTTTCCTAGCTTAATCTCAATGCTGACTTTTCTTTTTTTTTTTTTAAAAAATTCGGATGAACAGTGCTGTGAATAGTACTATGAACAGTAACTTGGATAGTACCAACAATTTTTTTTCCTTTTTTTTTTATAACTTAAAACATCAAACACAAGATCTGATGTAGGAACAAAGAAGAACACGAAAGAACAAATTCAAAAATAAAGAAGAACACGAATTTGATAAGAATAAGATTGTAAATTAAACAATGCGGAATTATCTTGTTCTAATGGAAATAAAACAATAGAAAAGCAAATTAACACAAGATAAATAAGAATTTATCCTAATCCAAGCTCTGATACCAAATGATGCGGAACCCCAAGGCTAAAGAACCCGAAACCCCTTAAACATACAATATGGCATGAACATGAACAAGAAGAAACTCCCAATCTAAAGAACCCCCAAACAACATGTGAATGGAAACGCTTATAATAGATTGATTTAAAAACACAAGAACAGAATTCGCCACAAAGTAAATACCTTGATAAGAATTTAAGTTCTTGATGCAAAAGAAGAAGACAAGCTTTCCTCTCCAATGAAGAAAATTCGGCCAAGCCAAATGATGGTATTCAAAAGTGTTTTAGATATATCTTTTACAACTTATAATGACGTATTTATAGCCCCAAAAAGGTAGGTAACCCTAAATAAGTCAAAAGTCCACCTAACACATGGCCACCTAACACATGGGCCTCCCACCAAACCATAAATAAGTCAAAAGGTCACCTAACACATGGCCACCTAACACATGGGCCTCCCACCAAACCCTAAATAAGTCAAAGGCCACCTAACACATGGCCACCTAACACATGGCCATCTAACACATGGTCCTCCCACCAAATAGCTAAAGCCCAAACTTATTAACTCTAAAATACAACAACCCACAAGCCTAAAATAATTAATTTAAATGAGCCCAAGCTAAATTAAGCCCAACTCACTTAAAATAAGCCTATTAAGCTATAAGAGGGTCCAACTAAATAATTAAAACAAAACAAGTTCAACATAATAAAATAAGCCCCTTGGGCAGCCTAAAGCTACTCTTCAAGATTGAAAAAATTAATCAAGCCCATTTGCTTCTTCTCATGTCCATTTGGCCCCATTGGATTGGCATTGATGCCATTCGACCCCAATCTCCCTTGACTTTCCATAATTTCCACAATTTGGCTCGTATAGGATTGTCATGATGGGTTGACCCCCCTGTGCACGCATCAGGCTTGCATTGGTACGACATCACATACAATCTCATCAGCATATCTACCAATGGAAAATGCAACTACTACCTGCTTGGTCACTTTAACTTCACCACTATCATTCAACCATTGTAGCCTATATGGGTTGGGGTGTTTATCACATTTCAGCCCCAATTTCTCAACCAAAGTATTACTAGCTACATTAGTGCAACTACCCCCATCTATGATCAGACTACAAGCTTTCCCACCTACCAAGCATCTAGTGTGAAAAATATTTTCCCTTTGCTCTAGGCTATCTTCCTTTACATTTATATTCAATGCACGCCTAGTGACTAAGGCTTCTCCTTTAACAGCATATTCAACACATTCATCATTATCAGAACAATCCTCTAAAGGTGGCATACTTAAATCACTACCATCAGAATCATCACCATTATCAGATTCAGAAACAATTTCACCACCCCTAATAAACATGGTCTTTCTATTAGGACACTCAGATGCATAATGACCACGCCCTTGACATTTAAAGCATTTAACATCCCTATGTTTAGAAGGTTTGGATGAAGGATCAGGAGTACCTTTTTGGATTGAAGTACTCTTCTCCTTGCCCCTATTCATTTCAATGCCTTTCTCCTTGGAATCTGAATGGTGCTCCTTTTTCCTGTCTTCATTTTTGCTCCATTTTGGACTCCATTTGTTGCTGGAATTTGAGAATGATCTTGCTGTCCTTCTTTGTTTTTGTTGCTTTTCCACCTTCATGGCAATGTTTACCAAGTCATCCATCTCTACATAATGTTGCAATTCCACTACATCAGCGATTTCCCTATTCAAACCTCCCAAAAATCGAGCCATTGTCACCTCTTCTTCCTCTTCTATGTTTGCTTTGATCAATAGCATCTCCAACTCCTTGTGATAATCCTCTACTGAACTGGTTCCTTGGGTGAGTCTATGTAATTGTTGGTGCAACTCCCTATAGTAATAGGATGGTACAAATCTCTTCTTCAACACTCTTTTCATCTCTTCCCAAGTGCATATGGGTGGTTCCCTATTTCGCCTTCTACTTTTTACTAACTCATTCCACCAGACTAATGCATAATCAGTAAACTCCACTGCTGCCAACTTCACCTTCTTTTCTTCTGAGTAATTATGACAAGCAAAAATCATATCTACCTTTCTTTCCCATTCTAAATACACTTCAGCATCATTCCTACCCCTAAAGGATGGAATATTCATCTTTATGGCACTAAGGTTGTTATCTCTCCTTTCCATTCTTTCTTCTCTCCCTTCTCTGCCCCTTACAAATTGTACTTCTTCATCATAGTCTTCATATAATCTATTCACTTCTTCCTCTCTATTCCTATGGCTTTCAATTGACCTACTTCGGTTTTGGGATCTAGAACTTTCATTAATTTTCTCTTCCATCCCATCCATCCTAGTAGTTAACTTTTTGAATTCACCCATGAATGCCTTGTACATCAATTTCAAATCTGGCACATTTTCCTCCTCTTCCTCACTCATTACGCCTTTTCCGTCCCTTCTTTAGTTGGACCCTTATATAGCATCTCTTTCAGCTTCACAAATAATCTCTTCCACTACAACTTTCTCTTTCTTTCTTTTTTCCTTTTGCAAACACTTATCTAGTTGTCTAAAAAGTTGTTTAAACCGCAATTCTGCATTTTTAAGGTCTTCCTTCAATAACTTAGTATCCTTTTTTAACTCATCCAATGTTTCTTGATCTAAATGTCGTCTTGACTTGTAATAGGACATCCTCACAATCACTTCCTCACGTGTTTCACTCAAAATATGGCACTCCACTCGTGTCACTCTATTTGGCTTTTACCCTCTTTTAAGCTCACTCACTCAAGCCTTTTTACCATTCAAGCTTGCTGTCCTCAGTTGCACTTCAGAATTTAATTCCAAGTCAAGATGATTCACAATTCAACAAATTTAAATGAGAATGCAATGAAAACACTTAACAAAGAAAGTCAAGAATGACGCCTACCAACAAATTGCCACTTTGACTTTTCAAATTAATTTCCAAATTCAAATGTTGGACAAATATGAATTTTGGTACTTTCCTAATGGAAAAGTCAATTTTAATACAATGGATGTGAAGACAATAAATCAAAGAAAGTCAAAAATGACAACTAACCATAAATATTCACTTTGACTTTTTAAATTAATTTCCAAATTCAAAGTATGACAAATCTGAATTTTTTTTTCTTTGTGATTTTTCTTTCTTAGCTTTATCTCAATGCTGACTTTTCTTTTTTTTTTTTTTTTAAATTCGGATGAACAGTGCTATGAATAGTACTATGAACAGTAACGTAAACAGTACCAATGATTTTTTTTTTGAAATTAAAACATCAAACACAAGATCTAATGTAGGAACAAAGAAGAAAACAAAAAAAACAAATTCAAAAATAAAGAAGAACACAAAATTGATAAGAATAAGATTGCAAATTTAACAACGCAGAATATCTAATGAAAATAAGACAATAGAATAGCAAATTAACACAAGATAAATAAGAATTTATCCTAATCCAAGCTCTGATACCAAATGATGCGGAACCCCAAGGCTAAAGAACCCGAAACCCCTTAAACACACAATATGGCATGAACATGAACAAGAAGAAACTCCCAATCTAAAGAACCCCCAAACAACATGTGAATGGAAACGCTTATAATAGATTGATTTAGAAATATAAGAACAGAATTCGCCACAAAGTAAATACCTTGATAAGAATTTAAGTTCTTGATGCAAAAGAAGAAGACAAGCTTTCCTCTCCAATGAAGAAAATTCGGCCAAGCCAAATGATGGTATTCAAAAGTATTTTAGATGTATCTTTTACAACTTATAATGAGGTATTTATAGCCCCCAAAAGGTAGGTAACCCTAAATAAGTCAAAAGTCCACCTAACACATGGCCACCTAACACATGGAAATAAGTCAAAAGTCTACCTAACACATGGCCACCTAACACATGGCCACCTAACACATGGGCCTCCCACCAAACAACTAAAGCCCAAACTTATTAACTCTAAAATACAACAACCCACAAGCCTAAAGTAATTAATTTAAATGAGCCCAAGCTAAAATAAGCCCAACTCACTTAAAATAAGCTTATTAAGCTATATAAGGGCCCAACTAAACAAATTAAAACAAAACAAGAATGATGCGGAACCCCAAGGCTAAAGAACCCGAAACCCCTTAAACACACAATATGGCATGAACATGAACAAGAACAAGAAGAAACTCCCAATCTAAAGAACCCCCAAACAACATGTGAATGGAAACGCTTATAATAGATTGATTTAGAAATACAAGAACAGAATTCGCCACAAAGTAAATACCTTGATAAGAATTTAAGTTCTTGATGCAAAAGAAGAAGACAAGCAAATCCTCTCCCTTGAAGAAAATTCGGCCAAGCCAAATGATGGTATTCAAAAGTGTTTTAGATGTGTCTTTTACAACTTATAATGAGGTATTTATAGCCCCCAAAAGGTAGGTAACCCTAAATAAGTCAAAAGTCCACCTAACACATGGCCACCTAACACATGGGCTTCCCACCAAACCCTAAATAAGTCAAAAGTCCACCTAACACATGGCCACCTAACACATGGGCCTCCCACCAAACCCTAAATAAGTCAAAAGGCCACCTAACACATGGGCCTCCCACCAAATAACTAAAGCCCAAACTTATTAACTCTAAAATACAACAACCCACAAGCCTAAAATAATTAATTTAAATGAGCACAACCTAAAGTAAGCCCAACTCACTTAAAATAAGCCTATTAAGCTTTATGAGGGTCCAACTAAATAATTAAAACAAAACAAGTTCAACATAATAAAATAAGCCCCTTGGGCAGCCTAAAGCTACTCTTCGAGATTGAAATAATTAATCAAGCACAATTGAAGCCCATCTTTTGCATTTGGCCCATTGGATTAGATATAGCACAATTTGGCTCAACTCTCTCTTGAATCTCCATAGCTTCCACAATTCGGCCTGCGTAGGATTGCCATGATGGGTTGACCCCCCTGTGCACGCATCATCCCCTCCCTCTTTAGAAAAGATTCGTCCTCGAATCTTCGTTTTATTTAAGTTGGGAATTGAAGCTTGTGGAATAAATTGATCTTCATAAACGATCTTGGGAATAGGTGGAAATAATATGAATGCATCTTCAAAAAAGAACTCATCATGTTCCTGCAAGTTAACACAAAAACTAGGAAAAGCATGGTTAGTTAATTCAGGAATCTCATTTTGATCATGATTATCTTCTTTTTCCATGTTCAATTCAACCTCCTGAAGCACCACATGATCAATCATAACATGTTGATTGTCCAACTCAACTAAACAAGCATCTTCCATTTTACAATCTTCTTCCTTTTCCTTCAAACAATCAACGTCTACACTTCCACTTATGTCTTCCTCATTTACAACATCATTATCATATAAATCTATAGCATCTCTTTCAGCTTCACAAATAATCTCTTCCACTACAACTTCCTCTTTCTTTCTTTTTTCCTTTTGCAAACACTTATCTAGTTGTCTAAAAAGTTGTTTAAACCGCAATTCTGCATTTTTAAGGTCTTCCTTCAATAACTTAGTATCCTTTTTTAACTCATCCAATGTTTCTTGATCTAAATGTCGTCTTGACTTGTAATAGGACATCCTCACAATCACTTCCTCGCGTGTTTCACTCAAAATATGTAACTCCACTCGTGTCACTCTATTTGGCTTTTACCCTCTTTTAAGCTCACTCACTCAAGCCTTTTTACCATTCAAGCTTGCTGTCTTCAATTGCACTTTAGAACTCAATCTCAAGTCAAGATGATTCACAAGTCAACAAATTTAAATGAGAATGCAATGAAAACACTTAACAAAGAAAGTCAAAAATGACGCCTACCAACAAATTGCCACTTTGATTTTTTTCAAATTAATTTTTTCAAATTCAAATGTTGGACAAATTTGAATTTTGGTATTTCCCTAATGGAAAAGTCAATTTTGATACAATAGATGTAAAGACAAGAAATCAAAGAAAGTCAAAAATGACAACTACCCATAAATATTCACTTTGACTTTTCAAATTAATCTCCAAATTCAAAGTATGACCAGATCTAATTTTTTTTGTTTCTTTGTGATTTTTCTTTCCTAGCTTTATCTCAATGCTGACTTTTTTTTTTTAAAAAATTCGGATGAACAGTAACGTGAACAGTACCAACGATTTTTTTTTTTTTTAGAACTTAAAACATCAAACACAAGATCTGATGTAAGAACAAAGAAGAACACAAAAGAATAGATTAAAAAATAAAGAAGAACACGAAATTGATAAGAATAAGATTGCAAATTAAACAATTAAACAACGAGGAATTATCTTGTTCTAATGAAAATTAAACAATATAACAACAAATTAAGACAAGATAAATAAGAATTTATCCTAATCCAAGCTCTGATACCAAATGATGCGGAACCCCAAGGCTAGAGAACCCGAAACCCCTTAAACACACAATATGGCATGAACATGAACAAGAAGAAACTCCCAATCTAAAGAACCCCCAAACAACATGTGAATGGAAACGCTTATAATAGATTGTTTTAGAAATACAAGAACAGAATTCGCCACAAAGTAAATACCTTGATAAGAATTTAAGTTCTTGATGCAAAAGAAGAAGACAAGCAAATCCTCTCCCTTGAAGAAAATTCGGCCAAGCCAAATGATGGTATTCAAAAGTGTTTTAGATGTGTCTTTTACAACTTATAATGAGGTATTTATAGCCCCCAAAAGGTAGGTAACCCTAAATAAGTCAAAAGTCCACCTAACACATGGCCACCTAACACATGGGCTTCCCACCAAACCTTAAATAAGTCAAAAGTCCACCTAACACATGGCCACCTAACACATGGGCCTCCCACCAAACCCTAAATAAGTCAAAAGGCCACCTAACACATGGGCCTCCCACCAAATAACTAAAGCCCAAACTTATTAACTCTAAAATACAACAACCCACAAGCCTAAAATAATTAATTTAAATGAGCACAACCTAAAGTAAGCCCAACTCACTTAAAATAAGCCTATTAAGCTTTATGAGGGTCCAACTAAATAATTAAAACAAAACAAGTTCAACATAATAAAATAAGCCCCTTGGGCAGCCTAAAGCTACTCTTCGAGATTGAAATAATTAATCAAGCACAATTGAAGCCCATCTTTTGCATTTGGCCCATTGGATTAGATATAGCACAATTTGGCTCAACTCTCTCTTGAATCTCCATAGCTTCCACAATTCGGCCTGCGTAGGATTGCCATGATGGGTTGACCCCCCTGTGCACGCATCACCAGTCCTTTAAGGCATAGTGTCAATGTGAGTAGGGTGCATAGGAATTATCCTCTTTTGGTTCAAGGAGTTGAGTTCCCTGCGGATTTGATTGAGTTGCCTTTTAGAGAGTTCGATTTGATTTTGGGTATGGATTGGCTTAGTAAGCATCGAGCAGTGGTGGATTGTCATAGGAAGGTAGTTGTGCTTTGGGATAGAGATCACTCTTCTGTGGTTGTTAAGGGTTTGGATTCGAGTTCCTTGAGTAATGTGATATCCGCCATGCAAGCTAAGAAATTTATGAGAAAGGGTTGTGAGGCATTTTTAGCGATTGTTTTGGATTCTAAGCGTGATCAGGTTCGGATTGAGGATATTCCAGTGGTTAGGGAGTTTGGAGATGTCTTCCCTAGTGAGTTGCCTGGTTTGCCTCCGGCGAGGGAGGTGGAGTTATCCATAGAGATAGTGCTGGGTACTTCACCTATTCCTAAAGCACCTTATCGAATGGCTCCTGTAGAGTTGAGAGAACTCAAAACTCAGCTACAAGAGTTATTGGATAAGGGGTTTAATAGATGCAGCATATCTCTATGGGGAGCTCCAGTGTTGTTTGTGAAGAAGAAGGATGGTTCTTGAGGATGTGTATCGATTATAGGCAAATCAAGAAGGTCACAGTGAAGAATAAGTAACCTTTGCCTAGAGTCGAGGATTTGTTTGATCAGCTTAGAGGTGCGAGAGTCTTTTCAAAGATTAATATTCGATCGAGTTATTACCAGCTTCGATTTCAGGATGCTGATGTGGTTAAGATGGCATTTCGGACTCGGTATGGCCACTATGAGTTTCTTGTGATGCCGTTTGGTTTGACCAATGCACAGGCGGCTTTCATGGATTTGATGAACCGAGTGTTTAGGCCATATCTTGACCGATTCATAGTGGTCTTCATAGATGATATTTTGGTCTACTCGAAGGATGAGAGTGAGCATGAGGAGCATCTTCGGTTGGTATTGCAAGTTTTGAGGGAGCATTGTTTGTTTGCGAAGCTTAGCAAGTGTGAGTTTTGGCTTCAAGAGGTGTCTTTCTTGGGACACATTGTGTCGGCTAAGGGTATCCAAGTTGATCCGTCTAGGATAGAGGCAATTATTGACTGGAAAGTGCCTAGGAATGTTCCGGAAGTGAGAAGCTTTCTTGGTTTAGCGGGTTACTATCGTCGGTTTGTGAAGGGTTTCTCAGTTATTGTTGCTCCGATGATGAGGTTGTTAAGGAAAGGAGTTAGGTTCAAGTGGTCGGATAAGTGTCAGGTTTGCTTTGAGAAGTTAAAGGGGTTGTTAGTCGAAGCTCCTGCACATACTCAACCCATCACGGGTAAAGAGTTCGTAATGTACAGCGATGCCTCCGGTGTTTGACTTGGATGCGTGTTGATGCAAGACGGGAAAGTCGTGGCTTATGCTTCCCATCAGTTGAAGCCACATGAGAGGAATTATCCGACACATGATTTGGAATTGGCGGTTGTGATCTTTACTTTGAAGATTTGGCGGCATTATCTGTATGGGGAGAAGTGTAGGATTTTCACGGATCATAAGAGTCTGAAATACCTCCTCATGCAGAAGGAGTTGAACATGAGGTAGCGCCGATGGTTAGAGTTGTTCAAGGACTATGACTGCATTTTGGATTACGATATGGGCAAGGCCAATGTTATTGCAGATGCTCTGAGTAGGAAGTTGGTTTTCGCTTTGTTTTTGAGGCGGCTTAGATGGAGATTTGATTCTAATGGGGCTTTGGTTGCCCAATTGAGGGTGAAGCCTACCTTGAGACAGTTGATAATGGATGCCCAGAAGTATGATGAGAGATTGCAATGGGTTTTGCAAGAGGTCCGATCTGGTAAGCAGTCAGAGTTTTCAGTTTTGGATGGGGTGCTTATGTATAGGAATCGTTTGTGTGTGCCCGAAAATGTTGAATTAAGGAAATAACTTTTGTGTGAGGCACACATTATGATTGTCACTATGCATCCCAGAGGTGAGAAGATGTATTGAGACATGAAACAGTTTTATTGGTGGTTCAGCATGAAGAGATACATTGTGGATTTTGTGGCAAAGTGTTTGACCCGTCAGCAGGTAAAGGCTGAGCACCAAGTTCCTTCGGGATTGCTTACTTCTTTGCCCATCCCCGAATGGAAATGGGATGATATTGCTATGAATTTCATGTCGGGTTTGCCGTTAACTCAGAGGAAGTATGACTCAGTTTGGGTGATCGTAGATCGGCTTACGAAGTCAGCTCATTTTCTGCCGGTTAGAGTGGTTTATCCGATGGATAAGTTGGCCAGCATCTATGCGGATGAGGTGATCAGATTGCATGGAGTGCTTTGTCTATAGTGTCAGCTCGGGATCTAAGGTTCACATCAAAATTTTGGAAAGAGTTGCAAAGAGCTTTGGGTACCAAGTTGAACTTCAGTATAGCATTTGATCCTCAGACAGATGGTCAGTCGAAAAGGGTCATTCAGATTTTGGAGGATATGTTGCAAGCTTGTTCCTTGGAATTTTCTGGCAGTTGGGACAGATATGTACAGCTTATGGAGTTTGCCTACAATAATAGTTATCAGTCGAGTATCGATATGTCACCGTATGAAGCTCTGTATGGTCGACTATGTAGGACTCCGATTTGCTGGACATAGTTGACCGAGCATTTCGTTGTTGGACTAGATTTGTTAAGAGATACTAAGGAGAAGATCAGAGTTGTGTAGCTGAATCTGAAAGTGGCTAAGGATCGACAGAAGTCCTATGCTAACCTAAAGAGGAAAGATATTCGGTTTGAGGTCGGGGACAAAGTTTTCCTTAAGGTTTCACCTTCGAGGAAAGTGTTGAGATTCGGTAAGAAAGGCAAGCTTAGTCCTAGGTTTATTGGACCTTACGAGGTGTTAGCTAAGGTTGGTCCGGTAGCCTATAGGTTGGCTTTACCGGTGGAGTTAGCGAAGTTGCACGATATTTTTTATGTTTCAATGCTTCGTTGATATAGATCAGATCCTTTACATGTGTTGTCGGTTCAAGATGTGCAAGTGCAGTCGGATTATTCGTATGATGAGGAACCGAAGGCCATTTTAGCTCGGGAAATGAGATAGTTAAGGAATAAGCAAATCCCTTTGGTCAAAGTGTTATGGCATCATCATGGAATTGAGGAAGCAACTTGGGAACCAGAGGCAACGATGAGGGCTCACTATCCGTAACTTTTCAGTTCAGGTGAGAATTTCGAGGACGAAATTCTTATTAGTAGGGGAGTGTTGTAAAACCCCGTTTGCCCCCTAAAAGTTGGAGCCAATTGTGCATGTGTGCATTGGGGGTGTTTTGGTATGTGACAAGGGTATTTTGGGTAAAATGCATGTTTTGTGGGTTTTATTATAGTGTGAATGCATGTAGAGTTGTAAAATGTGAGTGTGTGGGTAGCATTAGTGTGTGCATGCTCACATGTTGGTAGGGTGTTCATTAGTGAGGATAGTCTTGTGTGTGTGTAGTGCATGCTTGTTGGGTATGAGTGATTAATCTCCACCAATGAGGAAATGACATGTGTCTAGGGTTAGAAAAAGTAAAAGAGGAAGAAAGAGAAAAGGGGAAAAAGCAGAAATTGATCTTCATTTCCTATTTTCCCCTTCTTTCTACCCTTCTTCTTCCTTTTCTCTTCTCAAAGAGTTCCCTAGCTCGATCCAAGGAAGAGTGGTGGAAATTTGTCATCTCTTGACCTCATTTGGTAAGTTTTGTAGTATTTCTTCTTCTTCATCTTCTTTTCTTCTTCATTTATGGTTTGGGTTTTAATCTAGGGTTGGTGTTTTGTGCGATTTGTGGTTATCATTGCTAGTTGAGCCTCCTCGCAATCCCAAGGGGAAGGAGAAGGCGTGTGGAAGTGGTACCAAGTAGATTTAGAGCTAAGGAGTTACAGGTTTGGGATTTTTGCTTGAAATTTGAATGTTTTATGTTATATGGTGATTTATGCTTTTTTATGTGATTTCTGGAAAATTGATGTTTGATGAGGCATATTATAGTGTTAATGTTATGGGTAATTAATTGATTTGAGTTATTATGCATGAATGTTGAAGTTTTGAGCAAATATTGAAGTTTGATGAATATTTGCTGTAAATTCTGGGTTTATGTTCTTGAGGAGTTTGATTTTGATGATGCATGTTTTTGATTGTGTTAAATGTGGATTTTAGTTGTGGTTTATGTTATTTGTGGTGTTGGAGAGGTTGATTTGAAGGTAAGGTAAGGTTGAGGTGTTGCATGTTTGACTTTGGAAATTTGGGTGATTTGAAATGAGGAAATCCACAGAAATTCACGCAAGAGCTGGAAATCAAGACGCTATCGCAAGGTCGCGACAGGGCTCGGTGATTTCAGCCTTTGGGCGAGGCCAAGCGGATTTACATGGCCGAGCGGCTGGGCTGCCGAACGCTCACAGCGAGAGCTCTCTGTCGCGAGCGCGACGGTTATCGCGAGCACAACAGGGTGCTCGACTGCCGAGCGGATTGGATTGCCGAGCGCTCATCTGCCGAGTGAGTTGGGCTACCGAGCTCGCAACGAGAGCTCTCTGTCATGAGCGTGACAATTATCGTGAGCGCGATAGCTCGGCTGCCAGACAGTTCGGGGCAGTTCCCTGTCGCGAGCGCGCGTGCCTGCGCATGGGTGCTACAGCCTCTGTTTGCAGCTCACTGTCGCGAGCGCGATAGTGAGGTGTGTTCTGTTTTCGCGAGAACGCGAGAACTGCCATGATCGCGACAGGGGGCAAGTTCTGCCTCTATCGCGAGCATGACACCCCTGGTTTCAAAAATTGTGTTTTCTTGTGTGATTTTCGATGTTTATTTTCTGAACTTGTGATGCTTTTAGAATTATTCTTGTACTATTTTATGAAGCATATGAGTATAATTGGGTGTATTATACATGTATAGTCATATGAATTCTATATAATTGAATTAATGAATTATGCATGACCTGCAAGAGTCAGTTTAGTGGATAGTTAGGCATGCCTAAAAGAGTCCTTTTACTGCAGCCTCTGTACTGTTCTGGACCCTGATCAGGTCCCTGTTTAGTTCCTCACGAACTTCTACGTGTTTGAATCTTGTTTAAGATTCCTCCGTAAAATGTTTTGAAAAGAGATAAAGTGATACTGTTTTTTCGATTTGTACCCGTAAGGTACTGTACTGCTATGTGACGATTCGTACCCGTATGGTACTCTATGCATTTACTCGTTATCTACTACTTTGAGTCAGTAGGTGTTATGATTTGTTCTGATATGATCAAAAGTATGCGAATCCGAATGAGTATGACTATGAGCATCTGAATTTGAATGAATCTTTTATGAGCTTACGAATCTATTGGCATATGAATGTGTTTATTGAACCTTTGAATGATGATAAATGGAATTATATTGTGATCATGAGTATTCCATTATGTATGTGATTTGCCTTGACGACTATTGTGAGTGGCCGTCCATATATTATTGTTTGTTTCACCATTAAGCGTTATCGCTTAGCACGGTGTTTTCACCCGTGCAGGTGCGAAAGGTGTATAGCTTTTGGGAGAGTCGTCGCCAGTCAAGCCAACACAGAGGGATTAGTGTTAGGGCTTTATTTTTGTGTAGTATGATTCTTTTGTAATAGAACTCTCTATTGTACATCGTTTTGTAAGCTTCCGCTATGTATCTCTGACTGTTGTAATGATTTTATATTGGCTTTTGATCAGAACATTATTATACTGAATTTTGGTTATATTAATGAATGATCATTTTGATGTTTTCCAAAGGTTTTATTTTCGCTGTATTTTAGTATGTATCATGTGATTGAATGTATGATTCTGTATCCTTTGTGTGGTGACACCCCTACTCGTACGGCATCTCACTCTTTTGCGGATGGGTTCGCCTACGTATGGGTAGGGGGTGTTACACAAGAACTCCCTCACAATCTCCAGATAAGTCTAGAATGATGGTCGAAGGAACTCAGTCCACTTTGCTGCCTCTAAAAGCACCTCAACCTCCGCTAACATCCCCATGCATTGGAGGAAGGGCCTGAAAATGTACTGGCTAGCTCGAAACTGGACTCAGGCTAGGTCTTGAAACCTCTCCCTTAGGTCGGGTGTCATCTATGCTAGAGCCTGAGGCTCGGGCTGGTCCTGCGGAACGTTTCGTCTAGGGGGCATCTTATAAGAAAGTAAGAGTTAGTGGCCTTAAAGATATGTTAATTGTAAATTATTTGCGTGATAGTTATAAGTAAACTAATTATATCTTTAATTTTTAGAAATTTTGGCCGCATTCCAACTAAGATGTGCCTAACCGAAAAAATTTCAGCAACATCCCGGCAAGGATGTGCCAAACTTCCTACATGAAAAGCACTAAAATGGACAGGCTGCAGGCCCCAGCAACAATTTTACTGGCGCAATTATCTCATCCAAACATAAATACTAAAATGGGAAATCCTACTTTACTATTTTATCCTATTCCTTATAAGTTTGGCTTGCGGTTGCAAAAATAGAATAATTCTCCCAAAATTAACTAATTAATTAATTAATTACAACTTCTTTTTCTTTTGTTCACTACTTGATATATTTTACATATAATAGGTAGTGTGCAAAGCATATTTTCAGTGTATAATTGCATCCATCAAATTTGTTTCCCTACAAAAATAACATGACACAAATACACATAAAGATTTATGCATATGAAATGCTTGAACCATGCAAAATCAAGATCCACCCAGGCGGTCAAAGGTTGACCGATGGGCTGGCCATGACTCGCTCGAGCCATGCCCGTTGGTCTCTACTTTCTTTAAATATTTGTCCTTCTCCTCGAATTTCATGCACTGCTTCTTTTGGTTTCATGTCAAAGCTCCTCCTCCAAGTATTTTCTCATTTTCTCTTCCTTTTTTGCCTTTCCCATTTCTTTCCCTTTTTTGCTTACATTTAATTTTTGCCCTGAAGTCTTGAAAATGTCATCATCAACCCTTATCAAAATGCACTGACTTCTGGGTGACCCCCGAGCTTTGGGAAATACCACTTTGACCTCTTATTTTGGCTTGAAATTTCTGAGGAGGCTTAAAGTGGACAACAATCTTCTGCTGGCTACGGTTCACTTCTAGGACCCCGGTTCCACATTTTTAGATTCACTTATCAAGAATTGTGCCCCCTGCTCGAAAAATTCGATGCTAATCTCAGAACGAGGTTTCCTCCTAGCACACTACCTTGCATCCTGAGTTGTGGTTTGATTCATGCGAGGGACACTGCATTGGCTTTAGGTATTTCTCCCTCATCTGTGGCTAGATTGGCCCCCCAGGGTGCCATTTTTGCTTTAGAACCATTGATCGAGGCACTAGAAGGCTTTTCTGATGTACCCATATACCAAGCTAGTGTTGTCCTACTATTTTACTTCTCCAGACATTTGGTAGTGGTTTCTGAGGAATTGATTGGCGATTACCAGCTGTACAGGATTGTGGATGGCATACATCGTGGGCTGACCCTATTCCCTTGATTCTTGTTGAGACCATTCTGGGTTTGGATGTCATTTGTGCTAACCCTTTCTCTGCCTTCACCGGGAGCCCCTTATTTCTCCAAGTAAGTGTTTGTCATTATTTTAAAAGGTAATGCGTCCCTTGTAGATTTTCACACTAGCTTTTCTCAGCTGGAAATGCATCCTTTCGGATTTTCACATAATCCCTTGCCTTATTTTGCTTGGAGTGGACCTTACCCATTCCAGCAGCTTTTTTTTACCCAATCAGTCTCAAATCGCGGAGTATAGGATAGTCGAAGGCTCAATACTTTATTACAAATCATAAAATCAGTCAACTCTCCACATGACACTTCCAAGCAGCTTGGTCCCCTATGCATGAGTATTTCTAATCTCCCTGATTTTCCTTGCTTTTCAGATATGGTTACAGGAGAAAATGAAACTACTATCAGAGACTCCTCCCAAGGTGATCAGCAATTATTTTCTGAGGCATTTTTTTCCCAGGCAGCGGTTGTATTCCTTTGCATCTCCCGACGAAAGTGTTGCTAGATTGGTTGAGGTGGTAGATGACGGCATCAACTTCATGTGCCTCTGGCTACCCCTTTCTTCTGTGACTCAGGATGGTTCTTCAGGATGCATTCCTTTGTGTGGGCTTCATGAGGCTACCTTCTATATTACCGACCACTGTGCTCGATTGTTCGGAGGGAGTCAAGATGTTGTGAGGCACCTTCTATCTTTCCAAGGTGGCATCTTATCCTCGGCTTTCACCTCCAGGTACCATAGCCTCTGGACACAGCTGCCTATAAAGACTGTTATACCACAGATTGGGGATTGCACTTTTACTTTCACTAGTGCATATATGAGGTGGGTGATTAGTCTTGCAGTTGATAATAGGACCCATCAACTTAGGCATTTAGTTGGTGAGAGCAGTAGCAGAGCATAGTTATTAGATTACATAAACTCAATAAAGAATAATGTTTCTATTTTTTTAAAAGAACTAAAAGATAATGCATACATGAGTTGGATTCGCTTCTGTTTTATATCTTTCTGCAAAATTGTTTATATTTTAGTATGATTTCAACACACATGGCCATCATTTAACATAGATTCAAAATGTAAAATCACACTTAATCTCAAAATGGATCTTGAAAGCATCGAACTCCTATTACCAATCAGCCCTCTCGGGTTTTCTTGATTGGACATTTTCTCTCAAGCCTCTAATTTTTGTCCAGGGTGCCATTTTTCGATTTTCACCCTGATGAGGTGCCCATTTTTAGCAAGGCCACCTTTTTTCAATTTTTGACCCGTGGGGATTCCATTGTCTTCTTTTGATTTTTTAGTCCTTAGCAATGGAACCTTTTGAGTTTGTCGATGTTGGCTGGTTTTTTGAACTCATTTCTGTCGCTGTCCGTTAGAATCACTGCTCCCTTAGTCAACAACTTCTTAAGAACAAACGGACCTTCCCATATTTTCCTGAATTTAACCCGTATGTCTGAAACACCTGGTCTCATTTGCTTGAAGACTAAATCTCCCTCTTTCAGTGGATGCCTTCTAACCTTTCTTTCGAATGATCGAGCAAGCCTTTTCTGATAGATTTGGTTGTGATAATAAGCCTGCAACCTATTCTCATCTAACATATTCAACTGCAGCAATCGCTGCTGTGCCCAATCAGCTTTCGGGATATGGGCTTCCATAACTACCCTTAAATACCTGAGCTTTATTTCAACTGAAAGTACTGCTTCTGTCCCGTATACTAAAGAATAAGGCGTGGCTCCCATAGAAGTTCTGATGGTGGACCTATAGCCCCATAATGCAAAAGGCAACTTCTTTGCCCAATCCTTATAGTTTTGAACCATTTTGGACAAGATCTTCTTGACATTTTTATTAGCCGCTTCAAATGCCCCATTGGCCTGCGGGCGATATGGGGAAGACTGGTGATGCTCGATGCCATACTTTTGGAGTAAATTTGATGCGTGCACAGGGGGGTCAACATTTCAAGATTATAAACAATGGAAGTTCATATTCATGGAGATCAAATTTGGAGAAGTTAAAGAAGGCTTGAAGGAAGTCCATGGGCCAAATTTATGAAGAAGCCAAATTGAAGATGGACATGTGCTAGTCATGTGACTACTTAACATGTGCAGGTCATGTGACCTTGACATGTGCTATGCATGTGAGCCAGAGCATGTGCAATGCATGTGCTAATTGGTGGAATAAGGGGCTGATTTATTTGGGCTTTTAGATCAAGATGGGCTTCATGGCTACCCCTTCTAGATTATCCCATATTAACACCAAAGTTGCGAGCGCATCTGCTAACTAATTCTCATCTCTCAGAACGAAATGAAAGGTGCATATTTCAAATTGACTGCTCAACATCTTTAAATGTTTCACATATGGCATCAATCGTTCTTCTTTTATGGCCCACTCTCCTCGAATCTGGTAGATTACAAGTGATAAATCAGTAAAAACCTCTGCGTTCTTTGCCCCTAAAGCTATTCAAGATTCTAACCCAAAAACGCAAGCTTCATATTTGGCTTCGTTATTAGTAGCCTTGTACCTTAGCTTTTTAGCTAATGGAAGTTTTTCACTGTTTGGGGTCGTAAGGATGTTTGCTACTCCTGCCCCCTTGCTATTAACTGCTCCATCGAAATGCAACTGCCAACCCTGTACTATAATAACCGTAACATCCTCATCTTGAAAATTGAACTCAATTAGCTCTCCTTCGATGGGGTGCTCTGCTAAGATTTCTGCTACTGTGCGTCCCTTGATGGTTTTTCGAGTGATGTATTCAACATCAAATTCTTGTAGGAGCAGTAACCATCATTCCATCTTTCCCAGCAAAAAGAGGGAGTTTCCTACAGGTACCTGAGAGGGTTCTGCTTAGCGACAACTTGTACCTTGTAAGAATGGAAGAAGTGTCTTAATTTCTTAGAGGCCCAAATCACCGCTAGGTAAATCTTTTTAACTTCAGTATATTTGATCTCATAAGAAAGAAACTTTTTACTAAGATAATAAACCACAAATTCTACTCCGAATTCATCCTCCTGAGCACCTACGGAACTATCTTTTATCGCCAGGTAGAGGATTAAAGGCTTGACTGGCTGAGGTGGTCTCAAAATCGGAGGGTTTAATAAGTATTCCTTAATGGTGTCGAAAGCCTTCTAACAATTGCCATTCCATATCACAGACTGGTCTTTCCTGAGCAGCTTAAAGATAGGTTCACAAATTAAAGTGAGATTGGCGATAAATCTGCTAATATATTGCAATTTTCCTAAGAAGCTTCTGACATCTTTTTCTTTCTGGAGCACCGGCATCTCCCTAATGGCTTTGGCCTTATCAGGGTTGATATCAATTCCTCTCTGACTAACAACATGCCCCAAAAGCTTTCCTGAGGTGACTCCGAAGATGCACTTCATAGGGTTTAGTCGCAGATTTTACTTGTCGATCCTCTGAAAGAATTTCTCTAAGGCCTCAAAGTGACCTTCTCCGGTAGCTGACTTGATCATCATATCTTCGACATATACTTCCACCTCTTTATGGATCAGGTTATGGAGGATCCTAGTAGCCATCCTTTGACAGGTTGTGCCTGCATTCTTCAAACAAAATGGCATTACCCTATAAGAAAATGTACCCCATTCAGTTATGAAGGCCATCTTCATCCGATCAACTATTTTGTTGAGGATCTAATTGTACTCAGCATGTAATGACCCAAAAGTTGGGTTAGTCATAAACAGTACTTTCTGAGGTCAATTAGTGGACCCGAGGTGAAAATTTCATCCGTAGATGGAAAATATTTTAGTTGATCATCAGAAAATATGGGTTGTGATGAGTCCATAGGTGAAAAATTGAGGTCAAACGGTCTGGAATGACTAAAACAGTGGAAAAAGGGGTTTTAGGGCGTCTGACAATGACAGACGGCCATTTGTGGTGATAGAAGGGCATTTGTTGGGTGACAGACGGCTAGGCCATTAGTGGTGAGGGACGGCTAGGCCGTCTGTGACTTTAGACGGGCGTCTGAAGGCTCCTCCAGTTTGAATTGACCTAATTTTTGACCTTTGTATTGACCGGACCATATCTTGAGCTACATATCTGATGCGGAACCCAATAGCTAACGAGCTACAAACCCACACATACGATTTGAATAGCAAACCAAAATCAGACAAACACCCTCCCTATTGAACCCCCAATCAACCTGTGACTGAAAATGCAAATAATCGGGAATTAAAGAACCTGAAAAACGCCACAATCAAACAATTGATAAGTTAATCAAATTCTTCATGCAATAGAAAAGAAAGCAATTCACTCTCATTCTAAGCAAAGAAAATTCGGCTAAGCCAATGAATATCATTCAAAATCTGAAATTCTTAACATAACATGTTCTATTTATAGGGTGGCTAACCCTAGCTAGCAAATAACCTAAAACAAAACCCTAATGAGGCCTTAAACATGGTGTGGCCGAATTGTCCATGGGCTTTACAAGATAAGTTAAGCCCAAACTAAAGAATTAAACACACTTAAAATAAGCCCAAAAGAAAGACTAATTAAAACCCAAAAATAACTAAACTAAACCCAATCTAAAAGCCCAATTCGTTTAGCCCATTAAGTCATTAAATAAATGAGTCATGTGACTTTTAAATGAAGCACATGACTTGTACAAATAAAGCCCAAAGTAGTATAAACCCAAAAATGACTTAAATTGGCCCAAAAATGGCTTAAGTTGGCCCAATTTCACTAGAAGCTTCCAAAAGGCTAAGTACTTTGTGAAAGCCTCCTTCAAGCTCTTTATAACACTTCTTAAATTTGATCTCCATGAATATGAACTTGCAATGTTTATAACGTTGCAATGTTGACCCCCCTGTGCACGCATCATTCCCTCTCTCTTTAGAAAAGATTCGTCCTCGAATCTTCGTCTTGTTCAAGTTGGGAATTGACACTTGTAGAATAAATTCATCTTCATATAAGATCTTCTGAACAGGTGGAAATAAAACGAATGCTTCTTCAGCAAAGAACTCATCATGTTCCTACAAGTTAACAAAAACACTAGGAAAAACATGATTATTCAATACAACCATTTCATTCTGATCATTATTATCTTCACTTTCCACGTTCAATTCAACCTCCTTAAGAACTGTAGGGTCAATTATAACATGCTGATCTTCTATCTCAATTACACAGACATCCTTCTGTTCTCTCAAAGCAACATCTTCTCTTTCAATTATGTTTTCCTTTTCACTCAAAACAACATCTTCATCACATCCACTTATTTCTTCTTCATTCACAACCTCATTGTCATACAAATCTATAGAATCTCTTTCAGCTTCACACATAATCTCTTCCATTGCAACTTCCTCTTTCTTTCTTTTCTCCTTTTTCAAACACTTATCTAGCTGTCTAAAAAGTTGTTTAAACCTCAATTCCATATCTTCAGAATCTTTATTTTTGCTCCGGTTTGGACAACTCTTGTTGTTGGAATTTGAGAATGACCTTGCTACCCTCCTTTGTTTCTGTTTCCTCTCCACCTTAATGGCAATGTTCACTAACTCCTCCATTTTTCCATAATGTTGCAATTCAACTACATCCGCAATTTCTTTATTCAAACCTCCTAGAAACCAAGCCATTATTACCTCTTCCTCCTCTTCTACGTTAGCTTTGATCAATAGCATCTCCATCTCCCTTGTGATAATCTTCTACTGATCTAGCTCCTTGCACTAGCCTATGCAACCTCTGACGTAACTCCCTAAAGTAGTGTGAAGGCACAAATCTTTTCCTCATGGCCTCCTTCATATCCTCCCAACTACTAATAGGACGTCTCCTCATCTTCCTTCTGCCCATATTCAATTGATCCCACCAAAACAAAGCATAGTCAGTGAATTCTACAGCTGCAATCTTCACTTTCTTTTCCTCTGAGTACCTGTTACAATCAAAAATCATCTCAACCTTTCTTTCCCACTCCAAATACTCTTCAGCATTGTTTTGGCCTTTAAATGGAGGAATCTTGAGCTTAATGTTACCTAAATTCCCATCCAATCTACCACTAGTCTCTTCTTCATCTAAATCTTCTAAGTCAGCCCTTACATTCTCATCAGTCCATCTTCCTCTCCTTGCTGTTCTCCTAGATGTACTATTTGAACCCAATTCTAGCCTCTCTATTCTATCATTCATATTTCCCATATCTCTCATGAATTTTTCAAACGTACCATGCATAGTTTGAATGGAGAACACTACCTCGTCGAGAGTTGCTCCCTTTTTACCCGATTCTTCAGTCATGATTGAAAAATCTGCAAAAAGATGTTAGATAATAACCTCACACACTCCCTCACGTGTTTACACTCAAAGGATGTCACTCCTCTCGTGTTTCACTCAAACAAGGCTTTTACCCTCTTAATGTACTCACACGCTCTTGCCTTTTACCACTCTAATTGCAACTCTTAAATTGCACTTCAGAATTCAATACACAAACTAAGAATTTGAGTACGTTTTAGAAAGCAAGGAAATAAGCGACTAACAATAACAGAAAGCTCAATGCTAGAAAAGAAGACACTAAACAAAATGGAGGTGGTACACGGACAAGACTGGTATACCACTTGATTATATCAAAATTAGAGTATTAGAAGAAGCAAAGATACTCTAACAGTGTAATGGAACAAAAGCAAGCTCAAAACAAAGAAATAAGCAACAAGAATTAATAAAAATGACAATTTGGACAAAATGTATGAATTTGATTCACTACAAAGTGAACCAAATATAGAACCTATTTATTCTACCCAACAAAGCAAGAAAAAAATAACAAAGAAACCTAATTATACTAAGAAAGACAGAATGCACTCAAGACAATTCAATTTAGAGCCAAAAAATGATGAATAGGCCGAATGATATATGAAGCTCTAATTAATGTGTCAAGTTGTGTGCAAAATAATGGCAAAATGATATGAAAATGATAACAAAATGGTAGAAAAATGATGGCAAAATGATACCAAAATGGTGACACAAATGATAAAAAATGATTCCAAAAATGGTGAAACAAATGGATAAGATATGATAAAATGGCAGCTCAAATGGATAATAAATGATATAAAAAATGGCAACTCAAATGGATAAAAAATGGATAACACAAATGGATAAGAAATGGATAACACAAATGGTTAAGAAATGGATAAGAAATGGATAACACAAATGGATAAGAAATGGATAACACAAATGGTGGGTCAATGATTGCAAAGTAAATCCTTGGTTAAGTAGGATTAGGATTACAATTCCAATTCTGATATGGATTAGGATTTTTGAAAACCTAAACCCAAAGGAATAAGGATTAATTTTAATAGCCCTTAAAGGATTCCTAATTCCCCAAGCAATATGGATTAATTTTCTCCCACCTATTATAGGATTTGGATTTCCTCATCCTATATATATGTATGCTCCACAATCAAATCCACACGCAAACTTCTTTCTCTTCTTCTTGCTGTTTTTTTTTATATAAATTTCAGCAATCAAATCAAAACAAACTCTTATAGGGTTCGGATTTCTAAACCCAAAAAGGTGTTCTATTTCTTTTTCATCTTTTTTTTTATATAATTTCAGCAAACAAACTATAACTTCTACTCCCAAAATTCAGATTTCAAGCCAAGGATAATCAATGTTTCGGTTCAAGGCAAAAATCAGAATCTCAAGGCAAAAAGGTAAGTAAACAAAGGCTAAGGAAAAAGGCTAATTTAACACACAAGAAAAACACAAAAATCAGAAACTTGATAAAACCAAATTCGGCAAAAACATAAAAGAATGAAGAAAAAGAAAACACAACCCTAACACTAAGATAAATAGGAATTTACCTTACTTTGGCTCTGATACCAAATGATGCGGAACCCAATAGCTAACGAGCTACAAACCCACACATACGATTTGAATAGCAAACCAAAATCAGACAAACACCCTCCCTATTGAACCCCCAATCAACCTGTGACTGAAAACGCAAATAATCGGGAATTAAAGAACCTGAAAAACGCCACAATCAAACAATTGATAAGTTAATCAAATTCTTCATGCAATAGAAAAGAAAGCAATTCACTCTCATTCTAAGCAAAGAAAATTCGGCTAAGCCAATGAATATCATTCAAAATATGAAATTCTTAACATAACATGTTCTATTTATAGGGTGGCTAACCCTAGCTAGCAAATAACCTAAAACAAAACCCTAATGAGGCCTTAAACATGGTGTGACCGAATTGTCCATGGGCTTTACAAGATAAGTTAAGCCCAAACTAAAGAATTAAACACACTTAAAATAAGCCCAAAAGAAAGACTAATTAAAACCCAAAAAAAACTAAACTAAACCCAATCTAAAAGCCCAATTCGTTTAGCCCATTAAGTCATTAAATAAATGAGTCATGTGACTTTTAAATGAAGCACATGTGATGTAGATAGCCATGGAAAGGACCCATTAAAGCTTCCAAATGGACCGATTACAAGGAATAGAGCCAAGAAACTCAATGAGAAGTTACAAGGCTTTATTCAAGCATTCATTGAAGAGGAAATGAAGCTTCAAGGGCACAAATATTATGGGGTTAATTCCGGGGCCATGGAGACCAAAATTGGAGTTGTTCAAGGAGATTTGAAGCTGGTTCACATGTTGGGAGTAGAAATGGGCCATGAAGGGAAAGAAGCCGAATATTCAACTCAAGTAACACTTGACACGTGCCGGTCATATGACACTTGACATGTGCCGGTCATGTGACACTTGACATGTGCCGAGCATGTGACCTAAACATGTGCCGGGCATGTGACAATGACATGTGCCAAGCATGTGCTTGACATGTGCTAGACATGTGGCTTATGTCATGTGCATTGCATGTGTTTAATTAATGAACTAATGGGCTGTTTGGTTTGGGCTTTTAGTTAGGGCCTCAATTTAAGTTTTTAACTTGATTAATTGTAATAACTAAGCCTTTTCAATATGGGCTCACGCCACCCACTTTGGCAGCCCATCCAATTGGCTTTTAATTTTATTATTTCAATTAGGTTTAGGGTTTATTTACTCCTACATGTATTAGGGTTAAGTGGCTGCCTATATAAGGCATACTTATGCGTGTTTTTCATCAGTTTTTGAATAGAGAAATATAATTGTTCTTTGCTGTTTGCAAGACATCTTTTGCAAAGTAAGTGAATCTTTACTTTGTGTTGTTTTAAGAATTGGGTTATTCAAGCTTTGTTCTTGTGTGGTTCTATTCTTCTATTTTTTCTGCTTTAGGGTTCAATTTCAGATTGCATGTTTAGGATTTGATGGTTAATTGAATGAAGAGTTCGGGGTTTTGATTAGATCCTAGGGTTCCGCATCAACATGACTTGTACAAATAAAGCCCAAAGTAGTATAAACCCAAAAATGACTTAAATTGGCCCAAAAATGGCTTAAGTTGGCCCAATTTCACTAGAAGCTTCCAAAAGGCTAAGTACTTTGTGAAAGCCTCCTTCAAGCTCTTTATAACACTTCTTAAATTTGATCTCCATGAATATGAACTTGCAATGTTTATAACGTTGCAATATTGACCCCCCTGTGCACGCATCAATATCTCAGAAAAATATTTTAAAAATATGGCCATGCTCGTAATGATGAGTAGAATCCATTGGTATATAGAAATTAATATTTAATAACAGTGAAAAGTCAGCTATCGGACATGGTAAATAATTATAGGACCAGGAAGCAGTCTCCGATTGAGCTAAAATTTTATGTGTGAGCTATTAAAAATATATTATAAATTATAGAATAAAATTTGAGCGAAATTGAAGTTGGGAAGTGGGAAAATTAAATTTGTGAATGCATAAGTGGGTAAATAGCTTAATTGGGTTACTTTTTGTTGGGCCAAGAGTGAGAGTCAAGCCCAACCCTTACCTACCCCTACAAATAGCTGGAAAAAGGCAGAATTCCCTAGAGTCTTCTCCCATTTTCTTCCTTCTTCATAATGCTTCTCCAAGGCCGAATGATGTTCTTCATTTTTCCTCCCCAATTTTCTTCATTTTTCTTCATTAATCTCTCAATCCAAGCCCCTCTACTAGAATTTAACCCCTTTTCTATTAATTAGTGAGTTCTAACCTTTATTTAGGGAAGAAGAAGTGAAGAAATTTAGGGATTTCAAGTGAGGGGTGTAAAGTGAGGTAAATAAAATTGATGGAATTAATTTGATTTAATGGTTCAATTAAGTAGTTTAGGGTGTATGTAAGATAATTATACTGTTGGATTTCATTATTGGAGCAAAATTTTAGTGGGTTTCTTCCTTTGAATTTTCGGCCAATGAAGAGGAAAAGGAAGGGGAAGGTTACTCAAGGATAAAGGGCAAGGAGAAGGAAGTTGTGGAGGCCTAGAGCCATTATAAGAGGTTTATGGTTACTAAATTCAATAGTTTCCCTTGAAAATTTCATGATTTATGTTATGTTTTAAGTGAATTTTGTAAATTGTGTGTGTTAAATTGAAATTAACTTGATAATTGTGCTTTAGGAGATTAGAAATGAATTTTAGGAAGCTTAAATTGAAACAAGAAAAAATTGATGGTGATGGAGTGTAACACTCCATTCCCAAACACTTGCACAGCTTTGCTGTGGCAGTTGAGAATGGTTGCCACGATGCACATCACATGCACATCTCATACAATACCAATAGCATACACAATCCCAAACCAATTAATTTCTTTCACATGCAATGGAAGACATTTACTACGCATACATAATCTTATGCTTTCATATTGGATTACATCATATATACCCAACTTACATTACTAAGTCAGTTATTACATAATATAAGAATGCTTATTACATATCCAAAAGATTAAGCATAATTACATAATACAAAATCACAACACCTACCCTAACGAAGTGTCCTAGTGTTGACTGTTGGTATATGGATGTAACAACCCAAAAGGGCCTGGTCGGAATCTGCGTGGTAAGTCGATAAAGTAAGGGTATTTTCGTAATTTGAGCAAGAGAAAATTTGGATAATAAGGAATTAGTTATTAAGGAATTAATTAATTAAGTGAAGAGAAGGAATTGTAGTGTGTGCTTAGAGTGTATGGTGGTAGGGTGTAAGTGGGTTATAAGAAATATTTTGTTGTGAGTTGAGTTTGGTGCATTGGAAAATATTTGTGTAGGAGAAGTTAGTGTGTGTAGGGTATGGTTCCATAAGTGGTTAAGTCAAAGTGGGAAGGCTTGATTTGCTAAGATTGTGACAAGTGGCAAGGGGTTGGTGAGCATTAAATGAAAAGTAGGAGAGAGGGAAGGGAGGGGCAGAATTTTCCTAGCTTCCCGTGGAAGCTAGCTCACTTCTTTCTCTTTTCTTCTTCTTTCCCGTTCTCTCTCTCTCTTGCTTCCATTTTTCTGCTCACATCTCCTTTCCTCTTGTGTCTTCTTGAGCTTTGAGTTGGGGTTTTGAAGGTAAGTGGTCTGGAGTTCTTTGGTTTTTCGGTTCTTCTCTTCTCCTTCTTTTTTTGATTTCGATTGTGGAATTTTGGGTTTGATTTGAGCGAGTTTTGATTGGGTGTATGCAAGAATCGGAAGCTAGAAGAAAGAGCAAGGGAAAAGAGAAAGCGGACTCGTGAGGGGCTCGGTTGAAGCTGCAATTTCCAGGTTTGGGAGCTGCGTTTTTGAGTGTGTGTATGTGTTTGAGAGTTTAATTTGATTGTGATTGGGAGCTGCGTTTGTGGATTACATTTTTCCCCTAATTTCTCCTTGGATCAAATCTATTTTGTGATTGCATGTCACTTGTAACCTTGAGTGTTTTGTTAGATGAATGCATGTTTAAATTAAGTAGTGATTTATAGTAAAATGTGAGTGATATAGTGAGGATAGTATGTGCTTTCGGAATATGAACATGTTATGTTAATGAATTTTGAGTTAGGTTTTGAGTGAATCCATGATGAATTGATGTTTGATTATTGTGTAAAATGTGTTTATGTGGCCTTGAGAATTATGCGGTGATGTACGAGAGGCTTGAGGTAAGTGTTTGTGCATGGTTGATTGAGTGTATGAAGGATTGTGTGTGAAAAGAGTAGGAAAAGTGCAGATCTGGGCAATTCTGGGTTCTGTCGCGAGCGCGACATTGTTGCAATCGCGACAGAATACGGATTTGGCCCCTTGTTTTTTGAGAGCCCTCTGTCGCGATCGCGACGTTGTCGCGAGCGTGACAGAGAGCTCGGTAGCGAAATCCTCCGCGCGAGTGTGCGCGCGAGGAGGAAAGAGCTGGTCTCTGTCGCGAGCGCGATAGAGCTCAGTTGGGCGAATCTGCCTAGCGGGCTTTGTCGCGAGCAGGCCTTCTGGCGCGAGCTCGAGAGGAGGTGCCTCGTGCTCTGTCGCGAGCGCGACAGAGGCCCTTCCTGCTTGCCCTGTTTTCTGAATGTGTTTCTTTTGTTCCACTTTGCACGGTTTCTCACTATTGCATGAAATATGTTTATGCTTATGACTCGTGATATCATTGTACTAGCGTCTTAGTTATGAATTTATTTGATGTTAGAGTCGTTTGGCGAACCTTGCTTTGATTTTGTATTGTCGTGTTAGTGAATGTGTTGTCGAGCCTGGAGTGTCAAGGTATTGGATAATTAAGCATGCTTAAGAAGGGTTAGTGAGTGCAGCTGCCCGTGTCCGCCCCGTTTGGGCGAAGCGGTTGACCTCTGAGATGGTCATCTTCCGTGTACTGATAAAATATTTTGAGACTCCTGTCTCCCGCGCTACCTTCGGGTTTAAAAACTATTTTGAGGCTTCGGTCTCCCGTGTAATGTTCCCGTATCCTCCACCATTGAATTCAGGCTATTGTGTTAAGTGTCTAGTATGTGATTAGTGAAGTGTTCTAATTATTGCATGATTCTGATTATGATCATTGCTTCATGTTTTCTGTTTCAGTGCTGATATACATATAGTGACTCTTGAGCTGTGTATATATTTCTGTCCTCTGATGTTTAGTGAATTCTGAATTTTATGCTCAATATCTTGTATAGTGTTCTGTTGTGTTTTGTTTCCTCCCCACTAAGCGTTATCTCTTAGCACGGGTTCTTGTTCCGTGTAGGTGACAGGATTTTGGGAGATTGCTCGTGTTGCACATCTGCTGGTCGACCACATAGGAGTAGAGTCTTTATTTTTGTTATCTCCTCCTGTAATTCTCTTTGTATGTAATATTTTTGTATAGTGGCTCATGTAACTTTTTGTAAGAGAATGATGTAATCTTTTGGGATTGTACTTAACTCTATATTTTGATTAATTGAGATCTATGTTCTGCCCTATTATTGTTCTTAGTGAATGCTTCCGCTTAGCGCATGTATGTATGTCATGAGTGAGCGTCGGGTAGTGCGCCCGCCAGCGCCCTTCCAACGGGGGTGGCGGCGGGGGCGTTACAATGGAGCCGTCCTTCAACTCACTTATCTTCTGAACCTACACGGATTGAAAACCCGTGCTAATCGATAACACTTAGTGGGGAAACAACATACAAAGTAGGCACAAATATATATATAGTCATAGCATACTTAAGTACAGTAATATATGCTCAAAAATCAACCTTCACTGTAATACATGCCTCAAAATCATACTTTAAGTACACTTCCATTAGTCATAGGGCATGCTATTTACTCACATTCAAACCGCATTATCACATGCCAATCTATAGCATAATACATTCATGTTCTCTAATCTTATCGCATTCACTTATATGTTATAGCTTATTTAATTATTAAGCCTTTCCTGCAATTCAAAGATGCAGATAATGGGTATCGCATCAGTACTGAAGAGTATAGTAATCGCACTTGTATCCGGAGATACAAACTATCGCATTGGTACCTGTAGGTACAAAAATAATCAAATAGAGATATAATATACACTTTGAGAATCTAAAGGATTCAATACGCATTGAGATTCTAGAGGAATCAAACACTTTGGTTGCAACAGTTAGACCCTAAAGGCATGCCTATCTATCCACTACTTGACTCACAGGCTAAATTATTAATCCAGTTAATTCAAATTGACATAGCTTACAATAGGTATCATCACATTTCTCATATAAACCATATTTACTTCATAATTCATTCACCATGGCATAGATATATATGTTTATATATTCACATGCTTAATACATGAATAGTTCTCATAAACATGTTCATTCATCAATCACACATATTGATTTAACAAATTAAGTCAATTAAAAAGTCACTTCAAACATTCACAAGTGTCGCGCTCGCGACAGACTAGGCAATTTGCTTTCTTATAGTGGAATTATGATTAAAGGGGTATTGATCATGGTATTGAATTCTGGAAATTGGACTTGAATTGTAGTTGAAGAAACAAGGAAAAACAAGGGGAGAGAGAAAGTGGATGATCTAGGAGCTAAGTGAATTTCTAAGGAGCAAAGGATTGAGAGGTTTGGGAAACCATAATTTGTATTGATTTCAATAAATTATGAATGATGGAAATGCATAATGAATTTTTTATTTAATTGAATGAAAATGCACATTTATGTGTTGATATTGATTTGAACTAAATTGATTGGTTGGTGAGAATTGCTTAATGATCTAAAATGTGAATAAAGCTCTGTTTTGGAATTGGCTTGAAATGGCATTACGAGGTGTATAAATTGTTGATTAGTGGGATAATGGCATGTTAGGTTATGTGTGCTGTGCATATTTCAGAAATGCTATGTAAGTTCGTAAATTGGTAAGAGAAGTATTGAAGAGGGTATGGTTATATGAGCTGTGTTTTTTTTATAGGTAAAGGACTTAATATAATTTAAAATGTAACGTTGTATAATTGACTTGAATATAGGTGTTTGAGTAGCATACTATGGGGGTAAAGATATGGTATTGTGTGAATTTGAACTATAATTGTAATTAGTGATGCGGAACCCCAAGGTTAAAGAACCCGAAACACCTTGAACATACACTTTGATTGCAAAGACAAAGAAGACAAAAACCCTCCCTATTGAACCCCCAAACAACACGTGAATGGAAACGCAAATAATTGGGAAATCGAAGAAAATGAAAACGCCACAATCAAGACAATTGATAAGTTATCAAATTCCTCATGCAATAGAATAGAAAAGCAAGCAATCTCACTAATCTCCCTAAAGAAATTCGGCCAAGCCAAGAAGAGAATACTCTCAAATGTTTAATTGATCAAAATCTACAGGTTACAACTTATGTTAGCCTATTTATATGGTGGCTAATCCTAATTACTCTTAAAACCTAAAACAAACCCTACTAAGGCCTTAATCATTCATAGGCCGAAATTGACATGGGCTTTACAAGCTAAATTAAGCCCACAATAAAGAAAATAAACATACTTAAAGGTAAGTGTTAAAGGCTGAATGTGAAAGCCCAAAACAAGACAAAATAAACAATCAAACTAACTAAACCAAGCCCAACAAGAAGCCCACACGCCTAGCCCATTTAAATACAACTTAAGTGAGTCATGTGACTTTTAAATGAGGCACATGACATGTACAATTAAAAGCCCAAAGTTGTATAAGCCCTTGATGGCTTAAATTGACCCAATTCCTTCACTTGCTTCCAGAAGGCTAAGTACTTTCATTTGGCCTTCAAGCTCTCCAGAACATTTCTCAATAGCCTCTTCATGAATTTCTTGAGTGACAAAAGCCTGAACAAAAGATGTCATAGCCATCTTTAGCTTCTGAGCACGTCCTCTCGTTATTGGACCACTAGGCATCTTCAAATGATCTTTGATGGTTGGTGGATCCGTATCATTCCCTCCCTCCTCAAAAAGATTTGTCCTCAAATCTGCATCCACATCAAAAGGAGAAAGGTCAGAAACATTAAATGTTGCAGAAACACCATACTCACCTGGTAAATCTATCTTGTAAGCATTATCATTGATGCGCTCCAAGACTTGGAATGGACCATCACCACGTGCATCCAACTTTCCTTTCCGTTGGTTTGGGAACCTTTCCTTGCGAAAATGCACCCAAACCCAATCTCCAGGAGCAAATACCACTTGTCGCCTTCCTTTATTAGCTCTTTCAGCATACTTCTGGTTACTCTTCTCAATATTAGTCCTGGCTTTCTCATGCAAAGTCTTTACCAATTCTGCCTTCCTGTTGCCATCTAAACTTGAAAGCTCATTTAAAGTCAATGGACAAAGATCAAGCATAGTCAGTGGGTTAAAACCATAAACAATCTCAAATGGTGAAAACCCAGTAGTAGAATGAATACTTCTATTATAAGCAAATTCAATGAAAGGTAAACAATCTTCCCATGTTTTGAGGTTCTTACCCACTATAGCACGAAGTAAGGTACCCAAAGATCTATTCACTACCTCTGTTTGACCATCTGTCTGCGGGTGGCAAGTAGTAGAAAATAACAACTTTGTACCCAACTTACCCCATAGAACACGCCAAAAATGAGAAAGGAACTTTGTATCTCTGTCAGAAACAATGGTGCGTGGTATACCATGCAAACGCACAACTTCTTTAAAGAATAGGTCAGCAACATTAACAGCATCATCACATTTATGACAAGCAATAAAGTGAGCCATTTTACTAAACCTATCCACCACAACAAAAATGCTATCTCTACCACGTTTAGTTCTAGGCAATCCAAGCACAAAATCCATAGAAACATCAGTCCAAGGAGAACTAGGTACAGGTAGAGGCATATACAAACCATGGGGCATAGTTTTAGACTTAGCTTGCCTACATGCAACACATGAATTACATACCTTTTCCACATCCCTGCGCATATGAGGCCAATAAAAATGCTCATTTAACATATCATAAGTCTTATGCACCCCAAAATGTCCCATCAATCCCCCACAATGGGATTCTAATACAAGCAAATCACGCATAGAACACTTAGGCAAACAAAGCTTGCTGCCCTTAAACAAAAATCCATCATGCCTATAAAATTTATCAAAAGCTTGATGTTCACATGCTGCATACACATTACCAAAATCAAGATCTCCAACATATAATTCCTTAACATGCTCAAATCCTAACAATTTAGAACTAAGTGTAGAAATCAAGGCATATCTTCTTGATAATGCATCAGCAACAATATTATCCTTTCCATGCTTGTATTGAATAACATAAGGAAATGTTTCAATAAATTCAACCCATTTAGCATGCCTTTTATTCAACTTACCTTGTCCCTTCAAGTGTTTGAGGGACTCGTGATCGGTGTGAATGACAAACTCCTTGGGTAGGAGGTAATGCTGCCACACATCCAACGCTCGCACTAATGCATAAAGCTCCTTGTCATAGGTTGAATAATTGAGTTGGGCTCCATGAAGCTTCTCACTAAAGTATGCTACTGGTTTCTTTTCTTGCATTAGAACAGCCCCAATACCTACACCAGAAGCATCACACTCAATTTCAAAAGTTTTATCAAAGTTAGGCAAAGATAAAATAGGAGCAGAACACAACTTCCCTTTCAGAGTCTCAAATGCCTTTTGCTGTGCTTCTCCCCACTTGAACCCAACTTCCTTCTTGATAATTTCTGTAAGTGGTGCAGCAATGGAAGAAAAGTCCTGCACAAAACGCCTATAAAAGCTTGCCAAGCCATGGAAGCTTCTCACATCTGAAGTAGTCTTAGGCGTAGGCCATTCCTTAATTGCCTTTACTTTCTCTTCATCCACTTCAATTCCCTGTGCACTCACCACAAAACCAAAAAACACAAGTCTATCTATGCAAAATGTGCATTTCTTAAGCTTAGCATACAACTTTTCAGATCTCAAAGCGTGTAAAACTAGCCTAACATGCTCAATATGCTCTTCATAAGACTTGCTATAAATGAGTATATCATCAAAGTACACAACAACAAACTTTCCTAAATATGCACGCAATACATGGTTCATAAGCCTCATAAAAGTACTAGGGGCATTAGATAGCCCAAATGGCATAACCAACCACTCATACAAACCATACTTAGTCTTGAAAGCTGTTTTCCACTCATCTCCCGATTTCATTCTAATTTGATGATATCCACTCATTAAATCAATTTTAGTAAAATACACAGCACCACATAATTCATCCAACATATCATCTAGCCTAGGGATGGGATGTCTATACTTTACAGTGATTTTGTTGACTGCACGACAATCGACACACATCCTCCATGTTCCATCCTTCTTAGGCACCAAAAGAACAGGTACTGCGCACGGACTCATGCTTTCTCTCACCAATCCCTTCTCCATGAGTTCTTCCACTTGCCTTTGCATCTCCTTAGTTTCCATAGGATTGCTTCTATAGGCTGGTCTATTGGGAATGGTAGATCCTGGCACAAAATCAATCTGATGTTCTATCCCTCTCAAAGGTGGTAAACCATCTGGCATCTCATCAGGAAAAACATCAGAATACTCGTGCAACAAAAAAACAAAACTAGAAGGCAAAGAGTCAAGGTTAGGGTCAGTGTCAGTAAACAAAACTTCCTTGTAGATAACAAGAACCAGAGGTTGCCTTAAGGCTAATGCACTCTTGACCTCCCTTACTCTAACATAGAAATTCTGTTTTTGTCTCCCCCCTTGCTTGTTTTCACTCACCACTGGGCCATTTATTTGTTTTGTTTCTTTTTGGGCCTCTTTTCCCCCTTTCTTTTCTTTTCCTCTCTCTCTCACCCCTTGGGCCGAAACCTCTCTCCCTTTTTCTCTTTTGGCTGAAACCTCTTTCTCTTTTTCAAACATTCTCTTTTGATCTTCATAAATCTCTTGAGGAGATAATGGGGCTAAAACAACCTTTTTACCTTCATAAGAAAAAGAAAATATGTTAGTGTACCCATTATGAATAGCCTGTCTATCAAATTGGCAAGGCCTTCCCAAAAGCAAATGGCCTGCCTGCATAGGTACAACATCACATAAAACTTCATCCTTGTACCATCCAATAGAAAATGGCACTCTAACCTGGCGTGTCACCTTAACCTCTCCACTATCATTCAACCATTGCAATCTATAAGGTCTAGGATGCTTCTCACATGCCAAGTTCAACTTCTCAACCATACTCACACTAGCTACATTTGTGCAACTCCCCCATCAATAATGATTGTGCACACTCTCCCATTAACTAAACACTTAGTGTGAAATATGTTCTCTCTTTGTTCTAGGCTATCTTCCCTAACATTCAAGTTTAAAGCTCGCCTAGCAACTAATGACTTCCCACTTTCAGCAACTAACAACTCCCCCTCACTATCGCAATCACTACAATCTTCTAAAGGAGGCATTTCATTATCACTCTGTTCTGATTCAGAAGTAATTTCCCCATCATCCCTAGCAATTATTACCCTCTTATTAGGACAATCTCGTGCTACATGCCCCTTACCCAAACATTTAAAACATTTAATTTCTCTACTAGGGGTAGGAGTACTAGAGTTACCTTTAACACCTTTATTTGGGACTTGGGTTGCTTTTACTTCTTTGGAACTCGAATCTGCCCCATAGGGTTTAGATACCCTAAAATCCTTCTTCTCCTCCTTTTTGGTCCATTTAGACCCCAAAGTATAGCTTGAGTTGTTGTTGATCTTACTGAAATTTTTACTCCTCTTTTGCTTTTCAATCTTTATTGCCATGTGCAACATCTCTTCCATCGTGTCATATCTATACATCTCAATGGCATCAGCAACCTCCTTATTTAAACCACCTAAAAACCGAGCCATGGTGACCTCCTCGTCCTCCTCAATGTTTGCTCTCACCATGCACATTTCCATGTCTTTATAGTAATCCTCCACTGATTTTCCTCCCTGCACAAGTCTATGCAATTTTTGATGTAATTCCCTAAAATAGTGTGAAGGAACAAACCTTTTTCTCATGGCTTCCTTCATGTCCTCCCAATTACTAATAGGACGCCTCCCCACTTTCCTTCTGCTCAAATTATGATGTACTATGGATGAATATATATATACATGTGAATATGCTAGCCATGATGGTAAATTGTGAAGTGAGCCATAATGCAATGTTGATTCTATTGTAATGCTATGATGATTATATTTTCTGATAATGTGTATAATAACCGGACTAATAATTTAGCTTGTGAGTCAAGTAGTAAATAGATAGGCATGCCTATAGGGTCTTACTGCAGCCAAAATTGTCTGATTCCTCTGGAATCATCAATGCGAAATGAATCCATACTGGATTACCTTACGCGAATATACTTGTAATTACTGATGTTTGCGGTACCTTTGGGTACTGATGCGATATTCATTATCCGCATCTTTGAATTGTAGGCAAGGTTATAATAATTCTGTTAATAATCAGATAATGTGAATCTTATGTTATATACTTATAGATATAAATGTGATGTGCATGCGAAGATTATGCGATATGGTGAATTTAGATGTAATTACCCTAAATGCTATGTTCATTGAATATATGCTTATGTTGAATATAAGGCATGATAGTTAATATGTAACTCTTATTGTCTATAATATGCCATGTATACATATGTATATGTTATTGTATATTGTGTATTATTTCCCCACTAAGCGTTATCGCTTAGCACGGTTATCTAATCTATGTAGGTTCTGAAGCGAAGTGATCCGAAGGACGGTCCTGCATTGGCAACGGTCAATGCTAGGATTGCTAATAGTGTAGGTTTTGGATGGTTTTGTGTAATGTAATGTGATCATGTAAATAATCATTTTGGGAAACCATTATATATGTAATGTAATAATTGACTAAGTTCTATATAAATGTATATGTAAGTATGTGTGTATGATCAAGCATGTGTTAATATGAGTTAGCCGCTGCATGTGAATGAATTATAAGAAAGAACTTTATTTGTACAGGTTTCTGCATGTGTATAGACATTGTAAGTGCATGTGATTGTTTGTGTGGCGACTGTTCTCGACTGTCTTAGCTGAGCTAAACGAGTGGTTGGGAATGGGCATTACACACACCTTGACACCCTCACACATAGAACTCTCATAACCCATCCTAATCTTGCTACTGACTAACATGGTTTTCTAAACACTTACTTATCTACATATTAAAAGTACAATGGCCCAATCCACATTATGTTTAGTCTAATTTTTGAGGAGTTGTGGCCAATGGAACCTTACAAGCTCTAAAAGCCCTCCTACCAAAATAACCAATTTAGGTACATGTATTTGAAGACCATACAGTCCCCAGATCGACATAGCTTCTTCTGCACTTTTATAGGTACATCACTTAAGAACTAAGCACTTTATATCTCATTCAAAACAGAACTAAACTACATTAGTTTCAGCTCATATGAACTCATAGGTCAATTACCCTACCAAATTCAGTTTTATTAACACAACTAGACAAGCTCCAATTCACCAACTTAAGACACCCATTCTTACACATTCCTACCCTAACATATTCATAAGTTTCATGACAGGTTCCATTTCTCAACAAGCACAAAATACACATAATTTACATAAATTTAACCAATCAATTCATCTTGTTACTCTACTACATCACAACACACAAGTTCACATTTTCAATTCATTTAAACCACATGTTCAATCAAGCATTTCAAGCTCATACTTTATTAAAATACGCACGTATGGCAATGTTTCCCAAACCTCACAATCCTTTGCTCCAATAGCCTATTTTGCACTTGTTTCTCAAATTTTAGCTTTTCCTTTATCCTTCTTTTGTTCCACCACTACAATTCAAATATCCAATTTCCAGAATTGGATGCAATAGATCAATACCAATATCCATCACAAGAAAGAGTACAAGATGAAGAAGAATCAAGTACTAACCACTTACCTTAAATGCCAACAATTATCATGCAATTTGGGATCACTTGATCACTAAACAGAATCTCATGGGTTTTTAACTAATGTAGAAGAAAAAAAGAGAATTGAAGGAACCCAGCCGAAGAAAGAAAGAACACAACCAACTAGGAGAGGTCTTCAAGTCTTCTAGATAGGTTAAACTTTTGTAATGTATAGAAGTGTTCCATTTTTGGTTACCGAGAATATGTAATTGAGTAATATTAATTTTATACTTATAAAATGTAAACTGTTATTAGTTAATATAATGATAGTTTTTGGCATGTGTAGTCTTTAGTTCACCTTATAGTAGCGGATAATTATTGTTAGTGTGATATGTCAATGAGTAATTATTGCTAATGTGATTATGTTAGAGTAAGCGTGCATAGCGCTCCTTTTTCCTCCTTCGGGCATTGGGCACTACACTTTTTTATGCATTTAACTTTATAAATTCTCTTAATTAACATCCAATGTTCATTATTGAGCATTTTCCATCATTTTATATTATTTCCATCAAATTGTACACATACTAATCATACATATTATAACACCCCCTACCCATACATAGGCGATCCCATCCGTTAAGGAGTGAGATGCCGTACGAGTCAAGGTGCCACCACGCAGATACAATACAAAAAAAATGCATTCATTCATAATATACATACATAGATACGAGCTAATTAAAAACTTTACGAAACAACAGGAGCAACAGCTGATCATACATTAATATAACAACATCTATTACAGTAATGTTCTGATCAAACTTGCCGATACAAAAGAATTACATACCCAAAAATATACACATGCGGAAGCTATACAAATCACTAATACAAGAGAGTTCTATTACAAAAGAATCATCATAACTACTACAAAATAAGCCCTACACTAATCCCTTCTGTGTTGGCTTGACTGGCGGCGACTCTCCCAAAACACAGCACCTTTCGCACCTGCATGGGTAAAAACACCGTGCTAAGCGATAAACGCTTAGTGGGGAAACACACAAGTGATATGGACGGCCATTCACAATGGTCATCAAAGCAAAACACATTCATAATGGAACATGCAGATTTTCATAATATAACATATACATATATATACAAACATGCTTGCATGCTAAAGCCATACTTTCAATAGCACATGTCCACATTCTTATGCATATAAATTGATCATTATCCTCATTCGGATATCACATTCTGATAATCAAATTGAAGCAAACCGAAGCAAATAGAGCACCTATTGACTCACAATAGTGGATAACGAGTAAACAAACAGTACCTTATGGGTACGAATCGAATACAGATAGTACCTTACGGGTACGAATCGAGAAACCATTTATTTATCATATTTAAAACATTTTACGGAGGGAACCTTAAACAAGATCCAAACACTGAGGGGTTCGTGAGGAACCAAACGGGGACCTGATCCTGTCCAAACGGAACTGAGGCTGCAGCTAAAAGACTCTATTAGGCATGCCTAACTATCCACTAGACTGACTCTCGCAGGTCATACGTAATACAATTCAGGTTCCAAATCGTAGCATATTACTTATCATGAAAGATTCATCATATTGCACATATAAATAAGCATCTTATATCGCATACAGTGGTAAAACTCATGAAGAAACCATTTGAAATTCATTTTAGAAGAGAAGCCAAAATCAGAAAAATAAGGCAGGAAAAAGGCATTATCGCGCTCGCGACAAAGGCGGGCTTACCCCGGGGCGCGACCACGACACCCGTCGTAATCTCGCGAGGGACCAAGGTGTAGACACCGGGTCTTGAGGTAGTCCAGGATAGAGTTACTCGATGAAGAGATCAATGTTGGTTTTCGGATAAATGGGTGAAATTCGAAGGTTTTCGTCTTTCATGTTTCGCGAGGATTAAAATCTTTTTCGTTAGCATGGAGTTTTAATAGAGTTTGGTAAATTTTGGTTGAAATTAAGAGTTTTGCTCCACAGACGGGATTCCCGTCTGTGTAGGGGCGCCCGTCCCTACTTGGGGTGATCCTCGTCTCTAGGCGTAGTGGGGACGGACGCGTGGCGGTATAGGGATGCCCGTCCCTAGTACCGCGCCCCGTCGATAGTTGGTTTTCCGCGTGTGCCCTTAGTAGGGACGGCCGTCGGTATCTGCAGGGAAGCCCGTCGGTACGTTAACTGATCACATCATGCCGGATTGGATAAAATTTAATCTCTTTTCCTTCAAAATGGGGATAAGATTTGTTAAAAAATCTGAATTTTTAAAGTCCTTTTAAAATTCAAAACTTTGGCTTGAGGCTTATTTGAATTATTTCCTAAAATCCTATAAATAGTGGATAAAATTCCATTTTTAGGGGTTAGAAGTTTTGAAAATTTTGGAGAGAAAAGTGATTATTTTTTATAAGAAAAGTTTTTTGGAAAAAATTGGTAATTTTTTCGAGAGATCGTCTTTTTAGAAAAGGTTTTGTGAGCAATTTTACTCAAAAAGTTTATGAAATCTCTGTTCATTTGCAGAATTTTATTGGATAAAATTTCTTCCAATTAATTGATTCCTTCAAATTTTCCTTACGAATTAAGCCAAATTGAGGTAACGAAATTCATTCGTTTCAATCAATACAGCTAATTCAAACACTCAATTGCTATCAGATTTTCAAGGGAAGAAAAGTATAAATCTTCTTTCTCTGATTTTTTACTTGATTCTTGCGAAGCATACGGGAATCAGAATCATTCGACATTCACCGTAAAAGGTAAAATCCGAGGGTAAACATTTTGGACCGATATTTGTATAGTTTTATTTGATTTACATTAATTTTATATATTTTTTATTATTCTATTTTATAATCTTTTACAAAGAACTAAAAGTTTTCCTCTTTTAAATTGTTTCCCCATACTAGGGACGGCCGCTGGTGCCGTACAGGGGGTCGTCCCTAGGCAACCTCTCATGTTTTTAATTTATAAATTTTATCTTTCAACTCATTTCTGTTTGAATTTCTCGTTCTTTTATTTTTATTTTTATCCACGCTTTTGATGCTAACGTGTTTATCCCTATGAGCTATTTTCTGACCATTTGGAGTTAGAGTTCTGAAAGATGGGGGTTGCGTCAGTCTGAGGACTTCCACTTGGGTTCTTTCTTTACCCTTATCTTTTATTCATGTTATTATGGAAATGGTTTTAATGTCGTTAAAGGAAAAAAAGCCCAAAAGATTTCTAACAGTTAACTTTGGAATTTTCTCGAAAGTTATGGACCAATGTCCCGTTTTAGCCAATAAAATTGATGCTTCATGAAAAATGACTTTTTGTAATAAAATATGCATGGTAGGACCAATGTCCTCATTCCAATGAATACCCCGTTTTATGAATGTGTTGTACTTTTACAAAAGGGAGTTGTATTCCGCTCCTGGTGTTATTGTAATATATCTTTGAATGCCTTATTTTGATTTTTACTTCCTTTTACTGCTTTTGACGTGAATGATGGTGCATTTAATTAAAATGCATGGTGTGGAAAGATGGTGAAACAATGAATTCAAAACTTAATTATAATATTGATCAAGGTATAAATAAATGAGAAGTCCCGAACTCACTCTGGTCTTTAGGGCTCAATGAGGCGAGAGGTCTAGGACTTCCAAGACACCTCTTGAGTCTCACCAAAAGACTTAAATATACAAATCCTAGGCTCCAGAGGGCTAGCCCAAGATGGATATGTATGCGCCGTCTTAGGCTCGACGAGGCTAGACGACCCTTCCCAATGTTCTATTGGGTGGCGACTCCAAGAAACCTCATTGTTGCCCAAAATAGACGCACTTGTAAATACCTTACAAGTTCAAATGAATCCCATCCTGATCACCCTAAAGCGGGCTTTCGGGGGGCCACGGGGTTCGAATCACAGTGGCGACTCCGCTGGGGACTATACTCGAGACTTCGATTCGAAAGTACCTTGATTAAAAATTATAATTGAGTTTTAGCTTAAAAATTTCACCTTCTTTCAAAACTGCATTGCATCGCATTAGAGCCTTAGATCTATGCTAGTTTGGTCCCTCTTTTAGCCCCGGTGCGTTCCTGAAGCACGACCCTATTTTCACTCAATTTAGGGAAGTGTTAAGGATAATCATCAGCCCAAGCCTCGTACCATCATGGTATATTAAATAGAGACCCGATCGGTCGTTACGCTCGTGATGAGCTAGACCCATCGGCAGGGACCATGCTTGGGTAACCCTAAAGTAACACCATCCTTTGACTAAAGCTCATGTAGTGGAAATAGTTACTTCCCCTAAGTGGTATGAACCTTAATGCTATGCCGGCTGTATGGAACATTATGTATTGGACAAACCCAGATAGTTTGACTGGTCACCTAATTAAAGGCTTTCATGCCCCGATAGGCCCAAGATGAATTATTCGGATTGCCTAGATACATAATGATCATAACCCATCCGCCTGTGCATTAGTTAGGAGAGGTTATGCTGCCGGATTTTCACTGTGCACCATACGTGTTCATCGGGTCCCCAAGTGACCCATGGGCCAATCCCACCTAGGAAAGAGACTATGACCTCGTATGCGGGAGTAATAAGGTTGGAAGGACCTATGTGCTTGCATGTGGCTTGTGAGTGTTGCATAGCACGATCATGCACTTTTAGCACAGTCATGCATCATCCTGACCCCTTGTGTTTTTCATCCATCATAGATTCGCCTAGGTGGACAAGAGGGTCTTGGGGGCGTCTACGCAGAAATCCGTTCTTTGAGTTACCGGAAAGGGTAGAGTATCCGGACACTTCTTCTGAAACCAGTTACGCTACTTCAAATCAGTTTTCAGTACCCGGAGAAATGGCAAACTCACCGAGAGGGGCAGAGGCCACCAGGGCAATGATAGCAGAGGAAGTAGGCCGAAGGTTGGAAGAATTTGAGAACTAGATGATGGCAATGATAGCCACAATGGGTCAGCAAGCGGCCCCGCAGAACCCACAACCTCCTCATATGAGAAATAATGAAAGGGAGGAGGTCAGAGAGGACCCACAAGAGGAAACTCGCCTGCCACTTGTGAACCTAAGAGCTACTACTTCGGGGACACAGAGGGGAAGACCTGTCACTAGACTGGATGATGATTGGGAAGACGAAGAATACGAGGAATGTATATCTGAGAAAGGAAAAGCCCCTCAAATTGAAGAGGCCATCTGGAGGAAGATGGAAGAGAAATTTGAAGCTATGACAAGAATGTTGACGAAGGGCCGAGGAGTGAACCCTGAGGATAAGGAGTTAGAAGGAGAGGATCTAGTCCTCATGAACTTTAAAATGCCGGATGTGCCGAAGTTTGACGGTACTTCTGATCCCCTAGCACATATAAAGCAGTACTCGCTGGTGATGAAAGGCACCACTTTGACGAAAAAACAGAAGATTGAGTGCTTTTGCTTGAGCTTGATGGGCCCGGCAGTGGATTGGTACCACGTGCTCGATCGCCGAACTAAAGAAGACTGAGATTTGTTGACGGAGGAATTTTTGAGGCAATACGACTGCAGTACAAGGATGGAGGTAACCTTGAAGGACCTGGAGTTGTTACAGCAGAAGGGGGGTGAGTCCTTCCACAAGTATCTAACCCGATGGAGGAATCGGGTGATGGAAATGAAGAGGAAACCAGATACTCAGGATCAAATACGGCTATTCATTAAAAATGCGAGCCCGTATTTGAGAGAGGGATTAAGAATGAAAGGGCTGAAGGATTAGGAGTCGCTGAAGGACATCGCCATTGAGGCCGAGGGAGAGTACCTTGTTAGAAAAGCAGGTAATGAGAACTATCCCAGAAGGGGTAGCACTAGCCAGGGGGCCAGTAGACCATCAGGTTCCACCAGTGGTACAAGGAAGACTGTTGAGGTGTCAGCTGTGAACGCTACCCCGAGGCATTTTTCCAATCTTGGAAGGTCTTTGTCATGGGTATTGAGAAGATTGATGAAAGAGGGTAAGTTGCAACCTATGCCACCCAAACCTGCTAGAACCTAAGGCACGCCAGGACATAAGGATGATGAGTATTGTGCATATCACCAGCACACTGGGCATATAACTGATAACTGCAAGACTTTGAGGCACGCGATTCAAGATCTGATTGACTCAAAGCAGATTACAGACCTAGAGAAGAGAGGGGGTCAACAGAAAGCTGGGTACAATAGTATGCCTCCGCTAGTGAATATGATCGGGTCCAGTTTGCCCGGGGATTTTGTGTTAAGGGAATTGTACGGCAACGATATCCACACTGTTGTCACAAACCTCTATGAGGGGAGTGAAGAAGGGCTTCCCGCTGCGGTGATCGATTGCTGGTCCACTGATGATAGTGGAACTAAAAATGATGATTCTAAAGTATTTGCCGACCTATGGGATTCGGAGGAAGAAGGAGAAGAGCCAAAAAGGAGGGAAGTGGGAGCCGTGACCCGGAGTGGAAGGGTAGCCCTGGAAGTTGAGAAGTCCCAAGAACCGGTTGAGGGAAGAAAGGGAAAGGAGCCGGAAGAAGATTCAATTATTAAACAACTAAAAAAGACGCCGGCTCAGATTTCAATATGGGATCTTCTAAGGCAGTCGCCATCACATAGACAGAGGGTGGTAGAAGCTTTGTGTGAAGCAACTGTGGCAACAACCATCTCGCCTACGGAACTTCTGGATGTAGTGAAAGGAGGATCGGGGGAAAATGTTATTTTTACCAGTGCTGATTTGCCAGCAAAAGGCCGCAATCATAATCGCCCTCTACATAAGGGCACAGATTAACCAAAAGTACACCGCCTGTGTAATGGTAGATGATGGTTCTTCGATAAATGTGTGCCCACAGGTAGCAATGGCAGCTTTTGGGGTAACAGAGGATATGTTGGAAAAATCTGAACTTACCATCACGGCATATGACAACTCATGTAGGCAGGCTTCGGGGACATTCATAGCAGTGGTGAAGACGGGACCGGTAGAGTCAGAAGTGGAGTTTGTGGTGCTGCCTATACCTGCCAATTTCTTAGCTTTGCTAGGCAGACCATGGTTTCATAAGTTGGGAGGAGTCCCCTCTACACTGCACCAGATGGTCAAGATACCTCACGAAGGCCAGATCGTGACTATAAAGGCTGCACGGGAGAATTAGGTTTCAGTACTGGAGATAGCTAGGCAGCCGTTTAATCGGTTTCATGTTGCCATGATAGGCGAAGAAGAGCAGAAGGAAGAAAGCCCCTAGGTAGTGAATATGATGAAAAAGATGTCATTCCTCCCTGGCGCAAGACTGGGCAGGAGTTCTCAGGGGATGCCAACAGCTGTTACCACCAAGGGCCAAAAAGACATAAGGGGCCTAGGATACACAGGTGTTGTAGAGAGGGGTGAGAAGTCAAAAATCGAAATTCCTCATATCTGGAAGACTTTTGTGCCAACAAACGCAGCATGTGCCTATACAGGGGAAGAGGAACCTCAGTGGTTGAATGAAAGAATTGTGCCAGGGTTCGAGGTTTTCAATAATGTATATGACTGGGACATTGGATCGATCAAGCCAGCAGAGGGCTTTTGGGACGAGGAAATCATGACCAGTAAGACAATTTGGGACCGTGAGATGCCTGAAGAAGTGATGACTGAGAAAGTGGTAGCCGCCCAGCTGAAAGGGAGAGCGAAGGCAGAGGGAACCATGCAGGAGTTGATTGGGGAACCCCTGAAGAGCCAAAGTGATGCAGGACCGTCAACCGTGGCAGATACGCCAGCAGAGGAGGAAGAGGAAAATAGTTTAGATTTTCTTTTTGCTCCAGAACTTTTCAATGATGTTAATGACAATTTCAATCTTATTAATAAATTGAATGATTTTGCTTACTTGTGTGATGTTTCTGACGATTTCACTATGCATGAGCATGATCATCCATCCATATTTGATATTGATTCAACTGATGCTACTCCATTTAATCTTGGAACCATAGAAAACCCAAAAGAAATTTTGGTAGCATCAAATATAACTCCTAAAGAGCGAGAAAAATTTGAGAGAATCTTTAAAAAATATGAAAAAGTCTTTGCCTGGACCTACGAAGATATGCTAGGAATCAATCGGGAAATTGCAGGGCACGCCATTCCCACCTATCCAGACCATAAACCCGTTAAACAGAAATTGAGAAGGCTTAGGCCAGAATGGGCAGAGAAAGTGAAAGAGGAGATTCGCCAGCAAATTAAAGCCAAGCTTCTAGTTGAGGTGCAATATCCAACTTGGTTGGCCAATGTTGTCCCCGTAGCCAAAAAGAATGGCAAAGTAAGGGTATGCGTGGATTATCGGGATTTGAATAAGGCCTGTCCAAAGGATGATTTTCCATTGCCTCATATAGACGTGCTGATAGATAGAGTCGCTGCTTGCGAGATGTATAGCTTTGGAGATGGTTATGCGGGTTACAATCAGATTCTCAATAAAATAATTGACCGAATTAAGACGGCTTTCATCACAGAATGGGGGACCTATGCTTATCGGGTAATGCCTTTTGGCTTGAAAAATGCAGGAGCTACTTATTAGAGGATGGCAACAAAAATATTGGATGACCTGATCCATAAAGAAGTGGAGGTATACGTGGACGATATGATGATCAAGTCAGTCACTAGAGTCAATAAGAGAGTAAATCGGGTGGAGGTAAATCGAATACAACAAGAAGTGATAAGTAGAGCTCCCCAGGTGCCATTGAAAATCGTGCAACAGCCAGCGGCTGCAGGAGATTATGTTCATCCTCGGGTGTACGCGATGCTCACTGGAGATATGGCAAAACCCACAGGTCCTTCTAGTAAGTCTTGATTTGTTAAGTTCAGTTTAAGTTTTATTTCGGTAATTTGGGATGCAAGTTGCTAGCTTGGAAATTTCGAGGATGAAATTTCTTAAGGGGGAGAGAATTGTAACATCCCAAATTAGGGCTTACAAGGAATTTTCTTGTTTAATTGGATATTAAGGGTACTTTGGTAATTTATACAAGTGGAATTGGATTTAATTTGGACTAAATTGAAAGTGAATTAAAGTTTAACAAAGGAAATATTTGTTTAGTGAGTGATTTGCAATTATTAAGGACTCAAGTGAGATTTACCAAGGATTAAAGCGTAAGTCAAGATAATTGACTAAAGGAAGCAATGAGGAATCGATATGTGGCTTGAGTGGTTGAGGGCATTTAATGGGATTTGAAAGAGAGAGAGAGAGGGAAGGGCAGAAATCCTGCTTTCTTCTCGTAGAAGCCAATTTGGCTCCTCTTTCTTGCTCTTTTCGTCCTCTTCCTCTTTCCATTCTTTTCAGCTCTTCACTCTTGCATGTGTTGTTCTTCAACTTTGAGCTGGGTTTGTTGAGGTTAAGAGTTGGTTTGTTTTGAAGAGGTATGATGCGTGCACAGGGAGGTCAACATTTCAACATTATAAACAATGGAAGTTCATATTCATGGAGATCAAATTTGGAGAAGTTAAAGAAGGCTTGAAGGAAGTCCATGGGCCAAATTTATGAAGAAGCAAAATTGAAGATGGACATGTGCTAGTCATGTGATGCGGAACCCCAAGGCTAAAGAACCCGAAACCCCTTGAACATACAATATGGCATAGACATGAACAAGAATAAACCCCCAATCTAAAGAACCCCCAAACAACTATGTGAATGGAAACGCTTATAATAGATTGATTTAAAAACAGAAGAACAGAATTCGCCGCAAAGTAAATACCTTGATAAGAATTAAAGTTCTTGATGCAAAAGAAGAAGACAAACAATCCTCTCCAATGAAGAATTTGGCCAAGCCAAATAAAATTCTCAAAATATCATAATCTCCAAGTCTGAATTACAAATTCGTTTTTGAGAAGTATTTATACTCACTTAAGCTAATAAAAACCCTAATTAATCAAATAGGCCTTAAAACATGGGCCTTACACTAAGATAACTAAAGCCCACACTAATTAACTTAAAATTCAGCCCAAAAAGCCTAAAAAGAACTAATTAAATGAGTCCAAGCTAATTAAAGCCCATCTCACTTAAATAAGCTCAAAAGAATAAGTTAAGGTCTAATATATTGCAAATAATCAAATAAAAATAATAAATAAAAGCCTAAACTAAAAGCCCAAACAAAACAGCCCATTAAGTCCATTAATTGGCACATGCATTGCACATGTAATGTGTCACATGATGTGCACATGCATATGGCACATGCATAGCACATGACATGGCACATGTCTAGCACATGTCAAAGCACATGAATGGCACATGTCAAGGTCACATGACTTGCACATGCCTCTCTTCAAAGTCTCTTTTTGATTCGGCTTCTTCATAGCTACAGTAAACCACCTTCAAGCCTTCTTGAACTTTTCCAAATTTAATCTCCATAAATCTGAACTTGCAATGTTTATAATCTTGCAATGTTGACCCCCCTGTGCACGCATCATTCCCTCCCTCTTTAGAAAAGATTCGTCCTCGAATCTTCGTCTTGTTCAAGTTGAGAATTGGCACTTGTAAAATAAATTGATCTTCATACAAGATCTTTTGAATAGGTGGAAATAAAATGAATACTTTTCCAGAAAAGAACTCATCATGTTCCTGCAAGTTAATATGAAAACTAAGCAAAACATGGTTAGTCTTTAATATAATCTTTTCATTCTGATCATTATTATCTTCACTTTCCAAGTTCAATTCAACCTCCTTAAGAACTGTAGGGTCAATTATAACATGCTGATCTTCTATCTCAATTACACAAACATCCTTCTGTTCACTCAAAGCAACATCTTCTCTTTCAATTATGTTTTCCTTTTCACTCAAAACAACATCTTCGTCACATCCACTTATTTCTTCACCATTTACAACTTCATCAGCATATAAGTCTATACCATCTCTTTCAGCTTCACAAACAATTTCATCGACAATAACTTTCTCTTCTTTCTTTCTTTCCTCTTGTCTCCTATACGTACTTATTAGTCCAGAAAGTTGTTTAAACTGCAATTCTATATTTTTAAAATCTTCATTTTTGCTCCAGTTTGAACAACTCTTGTTGTGGGAATTTGAAAATAACCTTGCTGTCCTCCTTTGCTTTTGTTGCCTCTCCACTTTTATGGCAATATTTACTAAGTCCTCCATTACTCCATAATGTTGTAAGTCCACCACATCAGCAATTTCCCTATTCAAACCTCCCATGAACCGAGCCATAGTAACCTCTTCTTCCTCTTCTATATTGGCTTTAATCATGAGCATTTCCATTTCCTTGTGATAATCCTCCACTGTTCTAGCTCCGTGAGTGAGCCTATGTAATTGCTGGTGCAACTCTCTATAGTAGTAGGATAGTACAAACCTCCTCTTCATTACTCTCTTCATTTCTTCCCAGGTAGAGATAGGTGGATCCCCATTCCTCCTTCTACTCTTAACTAACTCATTCCACCAAACCAGCGCATAATCACTAAACTCCACTGCTGCTATCCTTACTTTATTGTCTTCAGAATAGTTATGACAAGCAAAAATCATATCCACCTTCCTTTCCCATTCTAAATACACTTCAGCATCATTCCTACCTTTAAAGGATGGGATGTTCATCTTGATGGCATTGATGTTGCTGTCCACTTTATCTTCTCTTCTCACTCTACCCCTCACGGATTGAACTTCATCATCTTCATCCCAATCGCCTTGATCAACCTCCACTCCCTCATTAATCCATCTTCCCCTCCTAGCTGTCCTCCTTGAGTTGTTGGATGTTCTCCCTTCTAATTTATACAACCTCTCTTTAACGTCCACCCTTTCTCTCAATAAATTTTCAATAGTACCTTGTATTGCTTGTATAGCAAACACAACCTGTTCTATAGACATCTCCTTCTTACTGGATTCGTCAGTCATGGTGCTTTACCTGCAAAAGATGTTAAATAAAACAGCCTCACTACACTCCCTCACGTGTTTACACTCAAAGAGGTGACACTCCACTCGTGTTTCGCTCAAATTTGGCTTTTACCTTCTTTTAAGCTCACACTCTCAAGCCTTTTACCACTCAGGCTTGCTGTCTTCAGTTGCACTTTAGAACTCAAACTCAAGTCAAAATAGTTTACAAGCAGCAAATTATAGTAAAAGAATGCAATGAAAATACTTAACAAGAAGATAGGCACGAAACTAGAAGCAAAAGACCAAAATGAAGAACGTTGAAATGAGCATACAAGGTGAAGATATGTATGTTGTCCGAATTGTATAAATTTAACTAACAAGAATCAAATTGTTAATTATAGTGTAATCGGAAGCAAAAACACAAAGACACCAAAAATGGAAACTTAAGAATGAAAGAAATGACAAAACTAATGCAAGATTGCGGAAATTGAAATCTCCCAAATGGAAAATTCAATTTGATACAATATGGGTTAACACACTAAGACAAAATGAAAAGGAAGCAACAATATGTCCAAACTGAATCAAGATTAGGAAACCCAAATGATTGTCCAAAATAAGACAAAGTTTAAACCAATATGTCTTAATAAGATCAAATAAGGAAACCCAAATGTCTAGACTAAGACAAAATAACTTATCCACTATGTCTTAATTAGTTCAAGATATGGAAACCCAAATGTCTAGACTTAAGACAAAATGACTTATCCACTATGTCTTAATTAGTTTAAGATATGGAAACCAAAATTCAGCCCAATAGGTTCAAGTTAAACCCAAATAATTATCCAACTCCAAATCTGGCCCAATAGGTTTAAATCAAACCCAAATAATTATCCAACTCCAAATCTGGCCCAATAGGTTTAAATCAAACCCAAATAATTATCCAACTCCAAATCTGGCCCAATAGGTTTAATTCAAACCCAAATAATTATCCAACTCCAAATCTGGCCCAATAGGTTTAATTCAATGTAATTCACTCCCAAACTAATTCAACAACCCTAATTTGTATACTTTTCTTTTCTAGCCGCCAACAACTTTTTTTTTCATTTTTTTTTATATTTTGATTTTTAACAACTAGAATAGCAAACAACCTAAACTTTAAGATCAAATAACAAAGAATTCAACCTAAAATAAGGCTCCTAAATTTTCGGCCCCTATGATGAACAAGGGTTCCTAAATTTTAGGAATCACATAAACTGAAAATTAATGAATAAAAACAGCAAACAAACATGGATAAATAAGAATTTAATCCAAATCCAAGCTCTGATACCAAATGATGCGGAACCCCAAGGCTAAAGAACCCGAAACCCCTTGAACATACAATATGGCATAGACATGAACAAGAATAAACCCTCAATCTAAAGAACCCCCAAACAACTATGTGAATGGAAACGCTTATAATAGATTGATTTAAAAACAGAAGAACAGAATTCGCCACAAAGTAAATACCTTGATAAGAATTAAAGTTCTTGATGCAAAAGAAGAAGACAAACAATCATCTCCAATGAAGAATTTGGCCAAGCCAAATAAAATTCTCAAAATATCATAATCTCCAAGTCTGAATTACAAATTCGTTTTTGAGGAGTATTTATACTCACTTAAGCTAATAAAAACCCTAATTAATCAAATAGGCCTTAAAATATGGGCCTTACACTAAGATAACTAAAACCCACACTAATTAACTTAAAATTCAGCACAAAAAGCCTAAAAAGAACTAATTAAATGAGTCCAAGCTAATTAAAGCCCATCTCACTTAAATAAGCCCAAAAGAATAAGTTAAGGCCTAATATATTGCAAATAATCAAATAAAAATAATAAATAAAAGCCTAAACTAAAAGCCCAAACAAAACAGCCCATTAAGTCCATTAATTGGCACATGCATTGCACATGTAATGTGTCACATGATGTGCACATGCATATGGCACATGCATAGCACATGACATGGCACATGTCTAGCACATGTCTAGCACATGTCAAAGCACATGTCAAGGTCACATGACTTGCACATGCCTCTCTTCAAAGTCTCTTTTTGATTCGGCTTCTTCATAGATACAGTAAACCACCTTCAAGCCTTCTTGAACTTTCCCAAATTTAATCTCCATAAATCTGAACTTGCAATGTTTATAATCTTGCAATGTTGACCCCCCTGTGCACGCATCATCATGTGACGACTTAACATGTGCAGGTCATGTGACACTTGACATGTGCCGATCATGTGACCTTGACATGTGCTATGCATGTGAGCTAGAGCATGTGCAATGCATGTGCTAATTAGTGGATTAAGGGGCTGATTTATTTGGGCTTTTAGTTTAGGCTTTTATTTATTATTTTCATTTGATTATTTGTAATATGTTAAGCCTTAACTTATTCTTTTGGGCTTATTTAAGTGAGATGGGCTTTAATTAGCTTGGGCTCATTTAATTAGTTCTTTTTAGGCTTTTTGGGCTGAATTTTAAGTTAATTAGTGTGGGCTTTAGTTATCTTAGTGTAAGGCCCATGTTTTAAGGCCTATTTGATTAATTAGGGTTTTTATTAGCTTAAGTGAGTATAAATACTTCTCAAAAACGAATTTGTAATTCAGACTTGGAGATTATGATATTTTGAGACTTTTATTTGGCTTGGCCAAATTCTTCATTGGAGAGGATTATTTGTCTTCTCTTTTGCATCAAGAACTTTAATTCTTATCAAGGTATTTGCTTTGTGGCGAATTCTGTTCTTGTGTTTTTAAATCAACCTAATTATTTGTGTTTCCTTTCACTTTATTGATTGGGGGTTTAATAGGGTTGGGGATTTACTCTTATTCATGACTATGCCATATTGTATGTTCAAGGGGTTTCGGGTTCTTTAGCCTTGGGGTTCCGCATCATTTGGTATCAGAGCTTGAATTTGGATTAAATTCTTATTTATCCATGTTTGTTTGCTGTTTTTATTCATTAATTTTCGGTTTATGTGATTCCTAAAATTTAGGAACCCTTGTTCACATAGGGGCCGAAAATTTAGGAGCCTTGTTTTTAGGCTGAATTCTTTGTTATTTGATCTTAAAGTTTAGGTTGTTTGCTGTTCTAGTTGTTAAAAATCAAAATATATAAAAAAAAAAAGAAAAGAAAAAGTTGTTGGCGGCTAGAAAAGAAAAGTATACAAATTAGGGTTGTTGAATTAGTTTGGGCGTGAATTACATTGAATTAAACCTATTGGGCCAGATTTGGAGTTAGATAATTATTTGGGTTTGATTTAAACCTATTGGGCCAGATTTGGAGTTGGATAATTATTTGGGTTTGATTTAACCCTATTGGGCCAGATTTGGAGTTGGATAATTATTTGGGTTTAACTTGAACCTATTGGGCTGAATTGGGTTTCCTAAGCTTAAACTAATTAAGACATAGTGGATAAGTCATTTTGTCTTAAGTCTAGACATTTGGATTTCCATATCTTGAACTAATTAAGACATAGTGGATAAGTTATTTTGTCTTAGTCTAGACATTTGGGTTTCTTTATTTGATCTTATTAAGACATATTGGTTTAAACTTTGTCTTATTTTGGACAATCATTTGGGTTTCCTAATCTTGATTCAGTTTGGACATATTGTTGCTTCCTTTTCATTTTGTCTTAGTTTGTTAACCCATATTGTATCAAATTGAATTTTCCATTTGGAAGATTTCAATTTCCGCAATCTTGCATTAGTTTTGTTATTTCTTTCATTCTTAAGTTTCCATTTTTGGTGTCTTTGTGTTTTTGCTTCCGATTACACTATAATTAACAACTTGATTCTTGTTAGTTAAATTTATACAATTCGGACAGCATACATATCTTCACCTTGTATGCTCATTTCAACGTTCTTCATTTTGGTCTTTTGCTTCTAGTTTTGTGCCTATCTTCTTGTTAAGTATTTTCATTGCATTATTTTACTATAATTTGCTGCTTGTAAACTATTTTGACTTGAGTTTGAGTTCTGAAGTGCAACTGAAGACAGCAAGCCTGAGTGGTAAAAGGCTTGAGAGTGTGAGCTTAAAAGAGGGTAAAAGCCAAATTTGAGCGAAACACGAGTGGAGTGTCACCTCTTTGAGTGTAAACACGTGAGGGAGTGTAGTGAGGCTGTTTTATTTAACATCTTTTGCAGGTAAAGCACCATGACTATAGAACAGGTTGTGTTTGCTATACAAGCAATACAAGGTACTATTGAAAATTTGTTGAGAGAAAGGGTGGACGTTAAAGAGAGGTTGGATAAATTAGAAGGGGGAACATTCAACAACTCAAGGAGGACAGCTAGGAGGGGAAGATGGATTAATGAGCGAGAGGAGGTTGATCAGGGCGATTGGGATGAAGATGATGAAGTTCAATCCGTGAGGGGTAGAGTGAAAAGAGAAGATAAAGTGGACAGCAACATCAATGCCATCAAGATGAACATCCCATCCTTTAAAGGTAGGAATGATGCTGAAGTGTATTTAGAATGGGAAAGGAAGGTGGATATGATTTTTGCTTGTCATAACTATTCTGAAGACAAGAAAGTAAGGATAGCAGCAGTGGAGTTTAGTGATTATGCGCTGGTTTGGTGGAATGAGTTAGTTAAGAGTAGAAGGAGGAATGGGGATCCACCTATCTCTACCTGGGAAGAAATGAAGAGAGTAATGAAGAGGAGGTTTGTACCATCCTACTACTATAGAGAGTTGCACCAGCAATTACATAGGCTCACTCAAGGAGCTAGAACAGTGGAGGATTATCACAAGAAAATGGAAATGCTCATGATTAAAGCCAATATAGAAGAGGAAGAAGAGGTTACTATGGCTCGGTTCATGGGAGGTTTGAATAGGGAAATTGCTGATGTGGTGGACTTACAACATTATGGAGTAATGGAGGACCTAGTAAATATTGCCATGAAAGTGGAGAGGCAACAAAAGCAAAGGAGGACAGCAAGGTTATTTTCAAATTCCCACAACAAGAGTTGTTCAAACTGGAGCAAAAATGAAGATTTTAAAAATATGGAATTGCAGTTTAAACAACTTTCTAGACTAGTAAGTACATATATAAGACAGGAGGAAAGAAAGAAAGAAGAGGAAGTTATTGTCAACGAAATTGTTTGTGAAGCTGAAAGAGATGGTATAGACTTATATGCTGATGAAGTTGTAAATGAGGAAGAAATAAGTGGATGTGATGAAGATGTTGTTTTGAGTGAAAAGGAAAACATAATTGAAAGAGAAGATGCTGCTTTGAGTGAACAGAAGGATGTTTGTGTAATTGAGATAGAAGATCAGCATGTTATAATTGACCCTACAGTTCTTAAGGAGGTTGAATTGAACGTGGAAAGTGAAGATAATAATGATCAGAATGAAAAGATTATATTAAAGACTAACCATGTTTTGCTTAGCTTTCATATTAACTTGCAGGAACATGATGAGTTCTTTTCTGGAGAAGCATTCATTTTATTTCCACCTATTCAAAAGATCTTGTATGAAGATCAATTTATTTTACAAGTGCCAATTCCCAACTTGAACAAGACGAAGATTCGAGGACGAATCTTTTCTAAAGAGGGAGGGAATGATGCGTGCACCCCGGGGGGTCAACATTTCAAGATTATAAACAATGGAAGTTCATATTCATGGAGATCAAATTTGGAGAAGTTAAAGAAGGCTTGAATGATGCGTGCACAGGGGGGTCAACACTTCAAGATTATAAACAATGGAAGTTCATATTCATGGAGATCAAATTCGGAGAAGTTAAAGAAGGCTCGAAGGAAGTCCATGGGCCAAATTTATGAAGAAGCCAAATTGAAGATGGACATGTGCTAGTCATGTGACGACTTAACATGTGCAGGTCATGTGACACTTGACATGTGCCGACCATGTGACCTTGACATGTGCTATGCATATGACACTTGACATGTGCTGACCATGTGACCTTGACATGTGCTATGCATGTGAGCCAGAGCATGTGCAATGCATGTGCTAATTGGTGGATTAAGGGGCTGATTTATTTGGGCTTTTAGTTTAGGCTTTTATTTATTATTTTCATTTGATTATTTGTAATATGTTAGGTCTTAACTTATTCTGTTGGGCTTATTTAAGTAAGATGGGCTTTAATTAGCTTGGGCTCATTTAATTAGTTCTTTTTAGGAATTTTGGGCTGTATTTTAAGTTAATTAGTGTGGGCTTTAGTTATCTTGGTGTAAGGCCCATGTTTTAAGGCCTGTTTGATTAATTAGGGTTTTTATTTGCTTAAGTGAGTATAAATACTCCTCAAAAACGAATTTGTAATTCAGACTTGGAGATTATGATATTTTGAGACTTTTATTTGGCTTGGCCAAATTCTTCATTGGAGAGGATTGTTTGTCTTCTTCTTTTGCATCAAAAACTTTAATTCTTATCAAGGTATTTACTTTGTGGCGAATTCTGTTCTTGTGTTTTAAATCAATTTATTATTAGCATTTCCATTCACATAGTTGTTTGGGGGTTCTTTATATTGGGGGTTTATTCTTGTTCATGTCTATGCCATTTTGTATGTTCAAGGGGTTTCGGGTTCTTTAACCTTGGGGTTCCGCATCATTTGGTATCAGAGCTTGGATTTGGATTAAATTCTTATTTATCCATGTTTGTTTGCTGTTTTTATTCATTAATTTTCAATTATTTGATTTCTAAAATTTAGGAACCCTTGTTCATCACAGTGGCCTAAATTATAGAGAGCTTTGTTTTAGGTGTTATTTCTTATTGTTTGATCTTGATTTCTAGGTTATTAGTTGTTCTAGTTGTTATCTAGCTAAAAACAAAAAAAAAAATTCGTTGTACTATTCCTGGTACTGTTTATTGCACTGTTCACACATACTGTTCATCGCACTGTTCATCCGAATTTACTGTTCATCGAATTTAGAAAAAGTATTTTAATTTGGGTTAACTTTGGTTGGTGTGAACAATTAGGATTGTATTTCTTTAGGATAGAATTGTTATTATCTAATTAGTTAGAGATAATTCAAAAAAAAGAAAGAAAAGAAATTAGGATTGGGACATTATTTAAATTAGGACATTAAATTAGATAAGTTTCTTTTTGTCTTAAGTCTAGACATTTGGGTTTCCATATCTTGAACTAATTAAGACATAGTGGATAAGTCATTTTGTCTTAGTCTAGACATTTGGGTTTCCTTATTTGATCTTATTAAGACATATTGGATTAATCTTTGTCTTATTTTGGACAAACATTTGGGTTTCCTAATCTTGTTTTAATTTGGACATCTTGTGTTTCCTTTTCATTTTGTCTTAGTGTGATAATACATATTGTCTCAAATTGAATTTTCCATTAGGGAGATTTCAATTTCTGCATTATTGCATTAGTTTTGTCATTTCTTTCATTCTTAAGTTTCCATTTTTGGTGTCTTTGTGTTTTTGCTTCCGATTACACTATAATTAACAATTTGATTCTTGTTAGTTAAATTTACATAATTCGGACAGCATACATATCTTCACCTTGTATGCTCTTTTCAACGTTCTTCACTTTGGTCTTTTGCTTCTAGCTTTGTGCCTATCTTCTTTGTTAAGTATTTTCATTGCATTCTTTACCATAATTTGCTGCTTGTGAACTATTTTAACTTGAGTTTGAGTTCTGAATTGCAACTGAAGACAACAAGCTTGAGTGGTAAAAGGCTTGAGTGTGTGAGCTTAAAAGAGGGTAAAAGCCTACTTGAGTGAAACACGAGTGGAGTGCCATCTTTTTGAGTGAAACACGTGAGGGAGTGAAATGTGAGTTTTTATTTCTCTTCTAACGTTTATTTGCAGTTTATAAATCATGTCAAGAAAGGACAGAAAGGAGACAATGGGTGAGAAAGAGGATGAAAACATGCCTAATGTGAAGATGATGTATAAAACATTCATGAGTGAGTTTAAGAAGTTGAATACTAGGATGGATAGGATGGAAGAGAGAATAAATGAATCTACTAAAATCAAAAATCAAAGTAAATCAATTGACCGTCATAGGAAAAATGAAGATTCTGAAGATATGGAATTGAGGTTTAAACAACTTTTTAGACAGTTAGATAAGTGTTTGAAAAAGGAGAAAAGAAAGAAAGAGGAAGCTACAATGGAAGAGATTATTTGTGAAACTGAAAGAGATGCTATAGATTTGTATGACAATAAGGTCGTGAGTGAAGAAGAAATCAGTGGAAGTGAAGTAGTTGTTGTTTTGAGTGAGAAGGAAGATGTTTGTTTAGTTGAGATGGAAGATCAGCATGTTATGATTGATCCTGTAGTGCTTAAGGAGGCTGAGTTAAACATGGAGAAAGAAGAGGACCATGATCAGAACGAAATGGTTGTATTGAAAAATCATGTTTTTCTTAGTGTTTTTGTTAAATTGCAGGAACATGATGAGTCCTCAGCTGAAGAAGCATTCATTTTATTTTCACCTATTCAGAAGATCTCATATGAAGATAAATTTATTTTAAAAGTGCCAATTCCCAACTTAAACAAGACGAAGATTTGAGGATGAATCTTTTCTAAAGAGGGAGGGAATGATGCGTGCACAGGGGGGTCAACACTTCAAGATTATAAACAATAGAAGTTCATATTCATGGAGATCAAATTCGGAGAAGTTAAAGAAGGCTCGAAGGAATTCCGTGGGCCAAATTTTTGAAGAAGCCAAATTGAAGATGGACATGTGCTAGTCATGTGACGACTTAACATGTGCAGGTCATGTGATGCGTGCACAGGGGGGTCAACCCATCATGGCAATCCTACGCAGGTCAAATTGTGGAAGTTATGGAGATTCAAGAGAGAGTTGAGCCAAATTGTGCTATATCTAATCCAATGGGGCCAAATGCAAAAGATGGGCTTCAATTGTGCTTGATTAATCTCGAAGAGTAGCTTTAGGCTGCCCAAGGGGCTTATTTTATTATGTTCAACTTGTTTTGTTTTAATTATTTAGTTGGACCCTCATATAGCTTAATAGACTTATTTTAAGTGAGTTGGGCTTACTTTAGGTTGGGCTCATTTAAATTAATTATTTTAGGCTTGTGGGTTGTTGTATTTTAGAGTTAATAAGTTTGGGCTTTAGTTATTTGGTGGGAGGCCCATGTGTTAGGTGGCCTTTGACTTATTTAGGGTTTGGTGGGAGGCCCATGTGTTAGGTGGCCATGTGTTAGGTGGCCTTTTGACTTATTTAGGGTTTGGTGGGAGGCCCATGTGTTAGGTGGACTTTTGACTTATTTAGGGTTACCTACCTTTTGGGGGCTATAAATACCTCATTATAAGTTGTAAAAGACACATCTAAAACACTTTTGAATATCATCATTTGGCTTGGCCGAATTTTCTTCATTGGAGAGGAAAGCTTGTCTTCTTCTTTTGCATCAAGAACTTAAATTCTTATCAAGGTATTTACTTTGTGGCGAATTCTGTTCTTATGTTTTTAAATCAATCTATTATAAGCGTTTCCATTCACATGTTGTTTGGGGGTTCTTTAGATTGGGAGTTTCTTCTTGTTCATGTTCATGCCATATTGTGTGTTTAAGGGGTTTCGGGTTCTTTAGCCTTGGGGTTCCGCATCATTTGGTATCAGAGCTTGGATTAGGATAAATTCTTATTTATCTTGTGTTAATTTGCTATTCTATTTTTTTTATTTCCATTAGAACAAGATAATTCCGCGTTGTTTAACTTGCAATCTTATTTTATCAATTTCGTGTTCTTCTTTATTTTTGAATTTGTTCTTTTGTGTTCTTCTTTGTTCCTACATTAGATCTTTGTGTTTGATATTTTAAGTTCTAAAAAAAAAAAAAAGAAAGAAAATCGTGGTACTGTTCAAGTTACTATTCATAGCACTGTTCATCCGAATTAAAAAAAAAAAAAAGAGAAAGAAAAGTCAGCATTGAGATAAAGTTAGGAAAGAAAAAATCACAAAGAAACAAAAAAATTCAGATTTGTCATACTTTGAATTTAGAAATTAATTTGAAAAGTCAAAGTGAATATTTATGGGTAATTGTCATTCTTGACTTTTTTTGATTTCTTGTCTTCACATCCATTGTATCAAAATTGTCTTTTCCATTAGGGAGATATCAATTTCTGCATTTACGCATTAGTTGTCTTTTTCTTTCACTCTAAGTTGCTATTTTTTTGTCTTTTGTAATTTTGCTTCTAGTACACCATAATTAACAAATTGATTCTTGTTAATTAAAATCTGTAATTTTGGACAGCATACATATCTTCTTCTTGTGTGCTCTTTCATTTTATTCCTTCTGGTAATTTTTGCTTCTAGTTTTGAACCTATCTTATTTGTTAAGTATTTTCATTGTATTCCTTTTATATTTTGCTGCTTGTGAATTATTTTGGTTGGAAATTAAATTCTGAAGTGCAATTGAGGACAGCAAGCTTGAGTGGGAAAAGGCTTGAGTGTGTAAGCTTAAAAGAGGGTAAAAGCCAAGTTGAGTGAAACACGAGTGGAGTACAATATTTTGAGTGAAACACGTGAGGGAGTGAATTATGAGGTCTTTTTATTCCCTATTAACATTTATTTGCAGTTTATAAATCAAGTCGAGAAGGGAAAAGAAAGGAGACAATTTTTTTGAGGAAGAAGATGAAAACGTGCTTAATGTGAAGATGATGTACAAAACAATCATGAGTGAGTTTAAGAAGTTAAATTACAGGATGGATCAGATGGCGGAGAGAATGGATGAGTCTACTAGAATCCAAAATCGAAGTAGATTAATTGACCGTCAGAGGAATAGGGAAGAATCTAAAGATATGGAATTGTGGTTTAAACAACTATTTAGACAGCTAGATAAGTGTTTAAAAAAGGAGAGAAGAAAGAAAGAGGAAGTAGCAATGGAAGAAATTATATGTGAAGCTGAAAGAGATGCTATAGATTTATATGCTGATGAGATTGTCAATGAGGAAGATAAAAGTGAAAGTGTAGATGTTGTTGCTGTGAGTGAAAAGGAAGAAGATTGTAAAATGGAAGATGCTTGTTTAGTTGAGTTGGATGATCAGCATGTTACGATTAATCCTGTAGTGTTTCAGGAGGCTGAATTGAACATGGAAAAAGAAGATAATCATGATCAAAATGAAATTCATGTATTGACTAACCATGCTTTTCCTAGTTTTCGTGTTAACTTGCAGGAACATAATGAGTTCTTTTCTGAAGAAGCATTCATATTATTTCCACCTATTCCCAAGATTGTCTATGAAGATCAATTTATTCCACAAGCTTCAATTCCCAACTTAAATAAAACGAAGATTCGAGGACGAATCTTTTCTAAAGAGGGAGGGGATGATGCGTGCACAGGGGGGTCAACCCATCATGGCAATCCTACGCAGGTCAAATTGTGGAAGTTATGGAGATTCAAGAGAGAGTTGAGCCAAATTGTGCTATATCTAATCCAATGGGGCCAAATGCAAAAGATGGGCTTCAATTGTGCTTGATTAATCTCGAAGAGTAGCTTTAGGCTGCCCAAGGGGCTTATTTTATTATGTTCAACTTGTTTTGTTTTAATTATTTAGTTGGACCCTCATATAGCTTAATAGACTTATTTTAAGTGAGTTGGGCTTACTTTAGGTTGGGCTCATTTAAATTAATTATTTTAGGCTTGTGGGTTGTTGTATTTTAGAGTTAATAAGTTTGGGCTTTAGTTATTTGGTGGGAGGCCCATGTGTTAGGTGGCCTTTGACTTATTTAGGGTTTGGTGGGAGGCCCATGTGTTAGGTGGCCATGTGTTAGGTGGCCTTTTGACTTATTTAGGGTTTGGTGGGAGGCCCATGTGTTAGGTGGACTTTTGACTTATTTAGGGTTACCTACCTTTTGGGGGCTATAAATACCTCATTATAAGTTGTAAAAGACACATCTAAAACACTTTTGAATATCATCATTTGGCTTGGCCGAATTTTCTTCATTGGAGAGGAAAGCTTGTCTTCTTCTTTTGCATCAAGAACTTAAATTCTTATCAAGGTATTTACTTTGTGGCGAATTCTGTTCTTATGTTTTTAAATCAATCTATTATAAGCGTTTCCATTCACATGTTGTTTGGGGGTTCTTTAGATTGGGAGTTTCTTCTTGTTCATGTTCATGCCATATTGTGTGTTTAAGGGGTTTCGGGTTCTTTAGCCTTGGGGTTCCGCATCATCATGTGACACTTGACATGTGCCGACCATGTGACCTTGACATGTGCTATGCATGTGACACTTGACATGTGCTGACCATGTGACCTTGACATGTGCTATGCATGTGAGCCAGAGCATGTGCAATGCATGTGCTAATTGGTGGATTAAGGGGCTGATTTATTTGGGCTTTTAGTTTAGGCTTTTATTTATTATTTTCATTTGATTATTTGTAATATGTTAAGCCTTAACTTATTCTGTTGGGCTTATTTAAGTGAGATGGGCTTTAATTAGCTTAGGCTCATTTAATTAGTTCTTTTTAGGAATTTTGGGCTGTATTTTAAGTTAATTAGTGTGGGCTTTAGTTATCTTGGTGTAAGTGATATAAGCACGTGAGCACATTGAGAAGAAGAACAAGATGTATGCAAAGCAGGCTAACAAGGGCCGTAGACAAGTGATATTCGAACCAGGAGATTGGGTTTGGATCCATATGCGTAAAGAGAGGTTTCCTAACCAAAGGAAGTCTAAACTTGATGCAAGAGGAGATGGACCATTTCAAGTGCTAAAACGAATCAATGACAATGCATACAAGATTGATTTGCCAGGTGAGTATGGTGTAAGTGCAACTTTTAATGTTTCTGACTTATCTCCATTTGACTGTGATTCAGATTCGAGGACGAATCCTTTCGAAGGGGGAGGGGATGATATGAGCACAACCAAGCATAATGGCAACAAGAGAGATGAACTAGCACTTCCTCAAGGACCAATCACAAGAGCAAGGTCAAAGAAGCTTAAAGAAGTCCTACAAGCATTCATGAGGCCTTATGTAGAGAAGATACAAGTTCAAGAGGGGAAAGAAGCTGAATTGGGCTATGAAGACAAGTTGGGGCCGAATGGTCAAATGGGCCTTCAAGCTATTTTGTTTAGCTTCTATTCTTGTAATGACATATAAATAAATGTATTTGGGCAGCCTAGTACCTTAGAAAACGTTTTGGGCTTATTTAATTAGGTTTGTTTTATTTTTGGGTTTATTTGAGTATTTTGGGTAGTTTAAGTGGGTAGGCTAAAGTTGGGCTTATCTCTTCTAAAGAGTTGGGCCTAAATAACTAATTGAGGCTTAGAAAACATGAGGGGGCCGGATTTTAAAGGGGAGAGCTGAATTTGGATGGGTTTGAGTCAAATTTAGCTTTATGCCTACATTAGTGAACTTGGGGTCCTAAATTTTAGGAATGGCTTTTCTTTGATAAATACTTATTATTTTGGGATATTATTGAATAGAGTTTGATGGAGAAACAATAAGATGAATTTATCTTGAGTGAGTTAGCCAAATTCCACTTATAGCCAAAATTGAGTCTACATTCATTTTCCTTAGGATAATCACTAGCTTTTAGGATTATTTTCATATTGTATTTATACTTTATTTATTCATGTACTTAGTCCATATTATGGCCAAATACATGTAGATAAAGGTTAGGAATTATCTTTGTTATTTATTTTATTAATTATCTCTTAGAGTTAGTGTTTGATTATAACTTCTCTAGGGAGGGGTGGCTGCCTAGCCTATATAAAGGGCTGAACTTCTTCATTTGTACTTTACATTTTGCATATCTTATGATTAATGAATTTTCATTGACTGAATTTGTGAGAGTTAATTTCTATTGATTCTTGCTATTGTATGAAGAATTAGACTTAGGCAATTTGCATGGTTAATGTATGCTTGATTCTTATTCTTCTTACTTTCTAAATCAATCTATTATAAGCGTTTCCATTCAATCTTGTTTGGGGGTTCTTTAGATTGGGGGTTTATTCACTTGTTTATGATCAATATTCATGGTATGTTGGCGTTCTAGTTTGCATATAGGCTGGGGTTCCGCATCAATTGGTATCAGAGCTTAGGCTAAGTGATAAATTCTTAACTATCCTTTAATTTTGTCTTCTTGAAATTATTTCTTTGTTTTGGCCGAATAGGACTTTGCATCTAGTTCCTTATTTGGTTGTTGCTCAATTGTGTTAAATCACCTATCTCAAGTATTTGATCATTAGTTGTGTGATTTATGTTTTGAAAAAAAAAAGAGAAGAAAAAAAGAAAGCTTATATACATATCGAAAAAAAAAAAATCTGAAAATTACCTTGTGTTCAATTCAGGTCCTATTATCTTGTTAAGTTCAAATTTGATCAATTAAGCTAGAACTTCCATAATTTGTTTGATTTCTTCAAAGGGCAGGTTAAGTACTCGTTGCTTTTAGATTTTGGGTTATATTCTTGCATGCTTTCTTTGATTTTATTTTTGTTGAGTCTATATAAAATCTGTTTAAACTAATCATTAGGTTTAGTTAAACATCGCATTTAAGTGCATCCGTCTTGTCTATTCTTTTCATTCTAAGTTATCAATTTGTGTGTCTAAACTGTTTTTGGTTCCAACTACACTAGTTTAACATATTGCACATTGTTGAACATCTTTATACACTAAAGCGCACGAAATTTATCTCTTGTGTGCTAATTTCTAAGTTTGTTCAATTTGGTCAATTTGCCTCTAGAATTGGTACTTTTTGCTGTTCTTGTTAAGTACTCATTGTTTCCAAATCAAACTACTCAATTGTGCATATTTGTTTGAGTTTGTCTCTGAAGTACAATTGTGAGAAATCAATTTGTGAGTTGAGAGACAAACACGTGAGGTTGAGTGGATCTTTTCTTTACTTGTTTACTTAAGTTTAAAGATGTCTGGAAACAATAGTAAAGATGAGACTGAGATTCCCCATGATACTAAACTTATGATTAAAGCTTTTATGGATAGTTTGCAAAAGCTAAATCTCAGGATGGATAGCATGGAGAGTGACCTTAAAGCTTCCAAGGGCAAATATACAAGGGAGGAAGAAGTAGACCAATTATACAATGATGATGGAGAAGAGGAGGCTCATTCCTTCCCAATGAGAGCAAGGAGGTATGACAATCGAATGGAAAGTAAAGACAATAATTTGAGTGCTATCAAGATGAAGATTCCCCCATTCAAAGGCAAAAATGACGTGGATGCCTATCTCGATTGGGAAAGAAAGGTAGAGATGATCTTTTCATGCCACCACTATTCAGATGAGAAAAAGGTAAAACTCGCAGCCATTGAATTTTCTGATTATGCACTAATTTGGTGGGATGAGTTATTGAAAAGTAGGAGGAGAAATGGGGAACTCCCTATCACTTCTTGGGAGGAAATGAAAAGAATCATGAGAAAGAAGTATGTGCCTAGTTATTATCATAAGGAACTCCACAATCAGTTACAAAGACTTACACAAGGATCTAGTTCAGTGGAGGATTACTACAAGGAGATGGAGATGCTCATGATTAAAGCAAGCATTGTGGAGGATGAATATCAAACGATGTCTCGCTTTTTGGGAGGTATGAATAGAGAACTTGCTGATATTGTTGAATTGCAGCATTATGTGGATATGGATGATTTGGTGAACATTGCAATTAAAGTGGAGAGACAAAGAAGTAGACGTGGGACAACCAAATCCTATGCAAATTCCAATAACAATAAATGGAATTCAAAGTGGAACAAGGGTGACACAAAGAAAGAATCCACTTCCAAGTACCAGTCAAATTCCAAAGAGAAAACGGTTACTGCACAAAAAGGTACTTCTGAAACAACCCCTAAACCTAATAGACATAGGGACATTCAGTGTTTCAAATGTAAGGGTCGTGGTCATTACGCTAATGAATGTGGGAATAAAAAGACCATGATAATAAGGGGGGATGAAATTGTTTCTGATTCTGAATCTGATAATGACTGTGATGATATGCCACCTTTGGAGGATTGTTCTGATGTAGATGAAAATTTAGAGTATCCTGTTCAGGGAGAGTCCTTAGTGGTGTTGCGTGCATTGAATGTAAATGTAAAAGAAGAAGGACTAGAACAGAGGGAAAACATATTTCATACTAGATGCCTAATAGGTGGGAAAGTCTGTAGCATGATAATTGATGGGGGTAGTTGCGTTAATGTTGCTAGTACAGTCTTAGTTGATAAATTAGGACTTAAAACTAAGAAACACCCTAACCCATACAGACTTCAGTGGTTGAATGATAGTGGGGAAGTTAAGGTGACCAAACGTGTAACTATATTATTTTCCATTGGTAAATATGAAGATGAAGTCACTTGTGATGTTGTACCTATGCATGCTGGTCATATTTTGCTAGGAAGGCCTTGGCAATTTGATAGGCGCGCATTACATGATGGATTTAGAAATAGGTACACTTTTGAATTTAAAGGATGTAAACACACACTTGCCCCTTTGGCACCTAAAGATGTATATGCAGATCAAGTGAAGATACATCAATCTGCAAAAGAGGTAAAGGGAAGTGAGAAAGAAAAGAAAAATGAGAGAGAAGAGGCCAGTAGTAAAAAGAATAAAAGTAAAGGCCCAATGGTGAGTGACTGCACTAGTGAGAGAAAGAATGAGAGAAGTGCAGGAGAGAAGAAGTTAATGTGTGTTGAGGTAAAAGGAGAGCAGAGTGAGTTGAGTGAAAAATTCAGCAAATATTCCTTTTATGCAAAAGAGAGAGAGTTGAAGAGTGCTTACTTAGGCATGAGAACTTTAGTACTTTTGAGGTTTAAGGACAATTATTTTTCTGAAACTAACCTTAACCCAAATTTGCCTAGTTCTTTTTCTGACTTATTGCAGGATTATAAAGATGTCTTCCCTGAGGAGATACCACCTGGGTTGCCACCAATTAGAGGGATTGAACATCAAATTGATTTTGTTCCTGGTGCACAAATTCCAAACCGTCCAGCTTATCGAAGCAATCCGGAAGAAACAAAGGAGTTGCAAAGACAAGTGGAGGAACTTTTAGCAAAGGGACACGTGAGAGAAAGCCTAAGTCCTTGTGCCGTACCTGTTCTTTTGGTACCTAAAAAGGATGGAACCATGCGCATGTGTGTTGATTGTCGAGCAGTTAACAAAATCACTGTAAAGTATCGCCATCCCATTCCTAGGTTAGATGATATGCTTGAAGAGTTAAATGGTGCTGTAATATTCACTAAAATTGACTTAAAAAGTGGTTATCATCAAATCAGGATGAAGTTAGGTGATGAATGGAAAACTGCCTTTAAAACAAAATATGGTTTGTATGAATGGTTGGTTATGCCTTTTGGTTTAACTAATGCGCCTAGCACATTTATGAGACTCATGAACCATATTTTGCGTGAATTTTTAGGTAAATTTGTTGTTGTATACTTTGATGATATCTTAATTTACAGCAAAAACCTAGAAGAACATTTAAGGCATGTTGCACTTGTGTTAGCTGTTTTGAGAGAACAACAATTGTATGCTAATTTGAAGAAATGCACTTTTTATGTTGATAGTGTTGTTTTCCTAGGATTTATTGTTAGTGCACGTGGTGTTGAAGTTGATAATGAAAAGGTTAAGGCTATCCAAGAATGGCCAACACCTAAGAATGCAAGTGAGGTAAGGAGCTTTCATGGTTTAGCAAGTTTCTATAGGAGATTTGTTAAAGATTTTTCCACCATTGCTGCACCTTTAAATGAAATCATTAAAAAGTCTGTTGGTTTTAAATGGGGTAAAGAACAGGAAGATGCTTTTAATGCTTTGAAAGATAAATTGTGTACTGCTCCTGTTTTGAAATTACCTGATTTTTCTAAGACTTTTGAGATTGAATGTGATGCTTCTGGGATTGGTATAGGTGCTGTTTTGATGCAGGAAAACCGCCCAATAGCATACTTTAGTGAGAAGTTGAGTGGAGCACAGCTGAATTACTCTACCTATGATAAAGAGTTCTATGCGTTGGTGAGAGCTCTTGAGGTTTGGGAACACTACCTTTTGCCTAAAGAATTCGTGATACACACAGATCACCAGTCTCTCAAATATCTAAAGGGACAAGGTAAGTTGAATAGAAGGCATGGTAAGTGGGTAGAGTACCTTGATACTTTTCCATATGTAATTAAATACAAGCAAGGTAAAGAGAATGTTGTTGCCGATGCGCTTTCTAGGAGATATGCACTGATTTCTATGCTTAGTTCCAAATTGTTAGGTTTTGAGCATTTGAAAGAAATGTATGAGCATGATTCTGATTTTGGTGAAGTGTATAAGGCATGTGAACATTATGCATTTAATAAGTTCTATAGACATGATGGGTTTCTTTTTAGGGGAAAACAACTGTGTATACCTGCATGTTCTATTAGAGAGTTGCTTGTGAAAGAATCGCATAGCGGGGGATTGCTGGGACACTTTGGTGTGCAAAAGACTTTAGACATGCTTAATGAACATTTTTATTGGCCTAATATGCGAAAATATGTTGAAAAAGTGTGTGCCCAATGTTTTGCATGTAAACAGGCTAAGTCTAAGTCTTTAAATCAAGGTTTGTATACTCCTTTGCCTGTTCCCACTGAACCTTGGACTGACATTTCCATGGACTTCATTGTAGGTTTACCTAGGACAAAAAGGGGAAGGGATAGTGTGTTTGTTGTAGTGGACCGATTTAGTAAAATGGCGCATTTCATTGCTTGTCATAAAACTGATGATGCAACAAACATAGCTGATTTGTTTTTTTGGGAAGTAGTTTGATTGCATGGTATACCTAGAACTATTGTCTCTGATAGAGATTCTAAGTTCCTAAGTCACTTTTGGCGTGTTTTGTGGGGTAAACTTGGTACTAAACTTGTGTTTTCGACTACTTGTCATCCACAAACTGATGGCCAAACTGAGGTTGTTAATAGAACTTTAGGAACTATGTTGCGTGCTATAGTTGGTAAGAATCTTAAAACTTGGGAAGAATGTTTGCCATTTGTTGAGTTTGCTTATAATCGTGCAATTAATACTTCCACAGGGTTTTCACCTTTTGAAATTGTGTATGGTTTTAATCCATTGACTGTGTTGGATTTGATGCCTTTACCTTTGAATGAACTTTCTAATTTAGATGGCAAGGCTAAGGCTGATTTGGTTAAGACAATACATAATAAAGCACGTGAGCACATTGAGAAGAAGAACAAGATGTATGCAAAGCAGGCTAACAAGGGCCGTAGACAAGTGATATTCGAACCAGGAGATTGGGTTTGGATCCATATGCGTAAAGAGAGGTTTCCTAACCAAAGGAAGTCTAAACTTGATGCAAGAGGAGATGGACCATTTCAAGTGCTAAAACGAATCAATGACAATGCATACAAGATTGATTTGCCAGGTGAGTATGGTGTAAGTGCAACTTTTAATGTTTCTGACTTATCTCCATTTGACTGTGATTCAGATTCGAGGACGAATCCTTTCGAAGGGGGAGGGGATGATATGAGCACAACCAAGCATAATGGCAACAAGAGAGATGAACTAGCACTTCCTCAAGGACCAATCACAAGAGCAAGGTCAAAGAAGCTTAAAGAAGTCCTACAAGCATTCATGAGGCCTTATGTAGAGAAGATACAAGTTCAAGAGGGGAAAGAAGCTGAATTGGGCTATGAAGACAAGTTGGGGCCGAATGGTCAAATGGGCCTTCAAGCTATTTTGTTTAGCTTCTATTCTTGTAATGACATATAAATAAATGTATTTGGGCAGCCTAGTACCTTAGAAAACGTTTTGGGCTTATTTAATTAGGTTTGTTTTATTTTTGGGTTTATTTGAGTATTTTGGGTAGTTTAAGTGGGTAGGCTAAAGTTGGGCTTATCTCTTCTAAAGAGTTGGGCCTAAATAACTAATTGAGGCTTAGAAAACATGAGGGGGCCGGATTTTAAAGGGGAGAGCTGAATTTGGATGGGTTTGAGTCAAATTTAGCTTTATGCCTACATTAGTGAACTTGGGGTCCTAAATTTTAGGAATGGCTTTTCTTTGATAAATACTTATTATTTTGGGATATTATTGAATAGAGTTTGATGGAGAAACAATAAGATGAATTTATCTTGAGTGAGTTAGCCAAATTCCACTTATAGCCAAAATTGAGTCTACATTCATTTTCCTTAGGATAATCACTAGCTTTTAGGATTATTTTCATATTGTATTTATACTTTATTTATTCATGTACTTAGTCCATATTATGGCCAAATACATGTAGATAAAGGTTAGGAATTATCTTTGTTATTTATTTTATTAATTATCTCTTAGAGTTAGTATTTGATTATAACTTCTCTAGGGAGGGGTGGCTGCCTAGCCTATATAAAGGGCTGAACTTCTTCATTTGTACTTTACATTTTGCATATCTTATGATTAATGAATTTTCATTGACTGAATTTGTGAGAGTTAATTTCTATTGATTCTTGCTATTGTATGAAGAATTAGACTTAGGCAATTTGCATGGTTAATGTATGCTTGATTCTTATTCTTCTTACTTTCTAAATCAATCTATTATAAGCGTTTCCATTCAATCTTGTTTGGGGGTTCTTTAGATTGGGGGTTTATTCACTTGTTTATGATCAATATTCATGGTATGTTGGCGTTCTAGTTTGCATATAGGCTGGGGTTCCGCATCAATTGGTATCAGAGCTTAGGCTAAGTGATAAATTCTTAACTATCCTTTAATTTTGTCTTCTTGAAATTATTTCTTTGTTTTGGCCGAATAGGACTTTGCATCTAGTTCCTTATTTGGTTGTTGCTCAATTGTGTTAAATCACCTATCTCAAGTATTTGATCATTAGTTGTGTGATTTATGTTTTGAAAAAAAAAAGAGAAGAAAAAAAGAAAGCTTATATACATATCGAAAAAAAAAAAATCTGAAAATTACCTTGTGTTCAATTCAGGTCCTATTATCTTGTTAAGTTCAAATTTGATCAATTAAGCTAGAACTTCCATAATTTGTTTGATTTCTTCAAAGGGCAGGTTAAGTACTCGTTGCTTTTAGATTTTGGGTTATATTCTTGCATGCTTTCTTTGATTTTATTTTTGTTGAGTCTATATAAAATCTGTTTAAACTAATCATTAGGTTTAGTTAAACATCGCATTTAAGTGCATCCGTCTTGTCTATTCTTTTCATTCTAAGTTATCAATTTGTGTGTCTAAACTGTTTTTGGTTCCAACTACACTAGTTTAACATATTGCACATTGTTGAACATCTTTATACACTAAAGCGCACGAAATTTATCTCTTGTGTGCTAATTTCTAAGTTTGTTCAATTTGGTCAATTTGCCTCTAGAATTGGTACTTTTTGCTGTTCTTGTTAAGTACTCATTGTTTCCAAATCAAACTACTCAATTGTGCATATTTGTTTGAGTTTGTTTCTGAAGTACAATTGTGAGAAATCAATTTGTGAGTTGAGAGACAAACACGTGAGGTTGAGTGGATCTTTTCTTTACTTGTTTACTTAAGTTTAAAGATGTCTGGAAACAATAGTAAAGATGAGACTGAGATTCCCCATGATACTAAACTTATGATTAAAGCTTTTATGGATAGTTTGCAAAAGCTAAATCTCAGGATGGATAGCATGGAGAGTGACCTTAAAGCTTCCAAGGGCAAATATACAAGGGAGGAAGAAGTAGACCAATTATACAATGATGATGGAGAAGAGGAGGCTCATTCCTTCCCAATGAGAGCAAGGAGGTATGACAATCGAATGGAAAGTAAAGACAATAATTTGAGTGCTATCAAGATGAAGATTCCCCCATTCAAAGGCAAAAATGACGTGGATGCCTATCTCGATTGGGAAAGAAAGGTAGAGATGATCTTTTCATGCCACCACTATTCAGATGAGAAAAAGGTAAAACTCGCAGCCATTGAATTTTCTGATTATGCACTAATTTGGTGGGATGAGTTATTGAAAAGTAGGAGGAGAAATGGGGAACTCCCTATCACTTCTTGGGAGGAAATGAAAAGAATCATGAGAAAGAAGTATGTGCCTAGTTATTATCATAAGGAACTCCACAATCAGTTACAAAGACTTACACAAGGATCTAGTTCAGTGGAGGATTACTACAAGGAGATGGAGATGCTCATGATTAAAGCAAGCATTGTGGAGGATGAATATCAAACGATGTCTCGCTTTTTGGGAGGTATGAATAGAGAACTTGCTGATATTGTTGAATTGCAGCATTATGTGGATATGGATGATTTGGTGAACATTGCAATTAAAGTGGAGAGACAAAGAAGTAGACGTGGGACAACCAAATCCTATGCAAATTCCAATAACAATAAATGGAATTCAAAGTGGAACAAGGGTGACACAAAGAAAGAATCCACTTCCAAGTACCAGTCAAATTCCAAAGAGAAAACGGTTACTGCACAAAAAGGTACTTCTGAAACAACCCCTAAACCTAATAGACATAGGGACATTCAGTGTTTCAAATGTAAGGGTCGTGGTCATTACGCTAATGAATGTGGGAATAAAAAGACCATGATAATAAGGGGGGATGAAATTGTTTCTGATTCTGAATCTGATAATGACTGTGATGATATGCCACCTTTGGAGGATTGTTCTGATGTAGATGAAAATTTAGAGTATCCTGTTCAGGGAGAGTCCTTAGTGGTGTTGCGTGCATTGAATGTAAATGTAAAAGAAGAAGGACTAGAACAGAGGGAAAACATATTTCATACTAGATGCCTAATAGGTGGGAAAGTCTGTAGCATGATAATTGATGGGGGTAGTTGCGTTAATGTTGCTAGTACAGTCTTAGTTGATAAATTAGGACTTAAAACTAAGAAACACCCTAACCCATACAGACTTCAGTGGTTGAATGATAGTGGGGAAGTTAAGGTGACCAAACGTGTAACTATATTATTTTCCATTGGTAAATATGAAGATGAAGTCACTTGTGATGTTGTACCTATGCATGCTGGTCATATTTTGCTAGGAAGGCCTTGGCAATTTGATAGGCGCGCATTACATGATGGATTTAGAAATAGGTACACTTTTGAATTTAAAGGATGTAAACACACACTTGCCCCTTTGGCACCTAAAGATGTATATGCAGATCAAGTGAAGATACATCAATCTGCAAAAGAGGTAAAGGGAAGTGAGAAAGAAAAGAAAAATGAGAGAGAAGAGGCCAGTAGTAAAAAGAATAAAAGTAAAGGCCCAATGGTGAGTGACTGCACTAGTGAGAGAAAGAATGAGAGAAGTGCAGGAGAGAAGAAGTTAATGTGTGTTGAGGTAAAAGGAGAGCAGAGTGAGTTGAGTGAAAAATTCAGCAAATATTCCTTTTATGCAAAAGAGAGAGAGTTGAAGAGTGCTTACTTAGGCATGAGAACTTTAGTACTTTTGAGGTTTAAGGACAATTATTTTTCTGAAACTAACCTTAACCCAAATTTGCCTAGTTCTTTTTCTGACTTATTGCAGGATTATAAAGATGTCTTCCCTGAGGAGATACCACCTGGGTTGCCACCAATTAGAGGGATTGAACATCAAATTGATTTTGTTCCTGGTGCACAAATTCCAAACCGTCCAGCTTATCGAAGCAATCCGGAAGAAACAAAGGAGTTGCAAAGACAAGTGGAGGAACTTTTAGCAAAGGGACACGTGAGAGAAAGCCTAAGTCCTTGTGCCGTACCTGTTCTTTTGGTACCTAAAAAGGATGGAACCATGCGCATGTGTGTTGATTGTCGAGCAGTTAACAAAATCACTGTAAAGTATCGCCATCCCATTCTTAGGTTAGATGATATGCTTGAAGAGTTAAATGGTGCTGTAATATTCACTAAAATTGACTTAAAAAGTGGTTATCATCAAATCAGGATGAAGTTAGGTGATGAATGGAAAACTGCCTTTGAAACAAAATATGGTTTGTATGAATGGTTGGTTATGCCTTTTGGTTTAACTAATGCGCCTAGCACATTTATGAGACTCATGAACCATATTTTGCGTGAATTTTTAGGTAAATTTGTTGTTGTATACTTTGATGATATCTTAATTTACAGCAAAAACCTAGAAGAACATTTAAGGCATGTTGCACTTGTGTTAGCTGTTTTGAGAGAACAACAATTGTATGCTAATTTGAAGAAATGCACTTTTTATGTTGATAGTGTTGTTTTCCTAGGATTTATTGTTAGTGCACGTGGTGTTGAAGTTGATAATGAAAAGGTTAAGGCTATCCAAGAATGGCCAACACCTAAGAATGCAAGTGAGGTAAGGAGCTTTCATGGTTTAGCAAGTTTCTATAGGAGATTTGTTAAAGATTTTTCCACCATTGCTGCACCTTTAAATGAAATCATTAAAAAGTCTGTTGGTTTTAAATGGGGTAAAGAACAGGAAGATGCTTTTAATGCTTTGAAAGATAAATTGTGTACTGCTCCTGTTTTGAAATTACCTGATTTTTCTAAGACTTTTGAGATTGAATGTGATGCTTCTGGGATTGGTATAGGTGCTGTTTTGATGCAGGAAAACCGCCCAATAGCATACTTTAGTGAGAAGTTGAGTGGAGCACAGCTGAATTACTCTACCTATGATAAAGAGTTCTATGCGTTGGTGAGAGCTCTTGAGGTTTGGGAACACTACCTTTTGCCTAAAGAATTCGTGATACACACAGATCACCAGTCTCTCAAATATCTAAAGGGACAAGGTAAGTTGAATAGAAGGCATGGTAAGTGGGTAGAGTACCTTGATACTTTTCCATATGTAATTAAATACAAGCAAGGTAAAGAGAATGTTGTTGCCGATGCGCTTTCTAGGAGATATGCACTGATTTCTATGCTTAGTTCCAAATTGTTAGGTTTTGAGCATTTGAAAGAAATGTATGAGCATGATTCTGATTTTGGTGAAGTGTATAAGGCATGTGAACATTATGCATTTAATAAGTTCTATAGACATGATGGGTTTCTTTTTAGGGGAAAACAACTGTGTATACCTGCATGTTCTATTAGAGAGTTGCTTGTGAAAGAATCGCATAGCGGGGGATTGCTGGGACACTTTGGTGTGCAAAAGACTTTAGACATGCTTAATGAACATTTTTATTGGCCTAATATGCGAAAATATGTTGAAAAAGTGTGTGCCCAATGTTTTGCATGTAAACAGGCTAAGTCTAAGTCTTTAAATCAAGGTTTGTATACTCCTTTGCCTGTTCCCACTGAACCTTGGACTGACATTTCCATGGACTTCATTGTAGGTTTACCTAGGAAAAAAAGGGGAAGGGATAGTGTGTTTGTTGTAGTGGACCGATTTAGTAAAATGGCGCATTTCATTGCTTGTCATAAAACTGATGATGCAACAAACATAGCTGATTTGTTTTTTTGGGAAGTAGTTTGATTGCATGGTATACCTAGAACTATTGTCTCTGATAGAGATTCTAAGTTCCTAAGTCACTTTTGGCGTGTTTTGTGGGGTAAACTTGGTACTAAACTTGTGTTTTCGACTACTTGTCATCCACAAACTGATGGCCAAACTGAGGTTGTTAATAGAACTTTAGGAACTATGTTGCGTGCTATAGTTGGTAAGAATCTTAAAACTTGGGAAGAATGTTTGCCATTTGTTGAGTTTGCTTATAATCGTGCAATTCATACTTCCACAGGGTTTTCACCTTTTGAAATTGTGTATGGTTTTAATCCATTGACTGTGTTGGATTTGATGCCTTTACCTTTGAATGAACTTTCTAATTTAGATGGCAAGGCTAAGGCTGATTTGGTTAAGACAATACATAATAAAGCACGTGAGCACATTGAGAAGAAGAACAAGATGTATGCAAAGCAGGCTAACAAGGGCCGTAGACAAGTGATATTCGAACCAGGAGATTGGGTTTGGATCCATATGCGTAAAGAGAGGTTTCCTAACCAAAGGAAGTCTAAACTTGATGCAAGAGGAGATGGACCATTTCAAGTGCTAAAACGAATCAATGACAATGCATACAAGATTGATTTGCCAGGTGAGTATGGTGTAAGTGCAACTTTTAATGTTTCTGACTTATCTCCATTTGACTGTGATTCAGATTCGAGGACGAATCCTTTCGAAGGGGGAGGGGATGATATGAGCACAACCAAGCATAATGGCAACAAGAGAGATGAACTAGCACTTCCTCAAGGACCAATCACAAGAGCAAGGTCAAAGAAGCTTAAAGAAGTCCTACAAGCATTCATGAGGCCTTATGTAGAGAAGATACAAGTTCAAGAGGGGAAAGAAGCTGAATTGGGCTATGAAGACAAGTTGGGGCCGAATGGTCAAATGGGCCTTCAAGCTATTTTGTTTAGCTTCTATTCTTGTAATGACATATAAATAAATGTATTTGGGCAGCCTAGTACCTTAGAAAACGTTTTGGGCTTATTTAATTAGGTTTGTTTTATTTTTGGGTTTATTTGAGTATTTTGGGTAGTTTAAGTGGGTAGGCTAAAGTTGGGCTTATCTCTTCTAAAGAGTTGGGCCTAAATAACTAATTGAGGCTTAGAAAACATGAGGGGGCCGGATTTTAAAGGGGAGAGCTGAATTTGGATGGGTTTGAGTCAAATTTAGCTTTATGCCTACATTAGTGAACTTGGGGTCCTAAATTTTAGGAATGGCTTTTCTTTGATAAATACTTATTATTTTGGGATATTATTGAATAGAGTTTGATGGAGAAACAATAAGATGAATTTATCTTGAGTGAGTTAGCCAAATTCCACTTATAGCCAAAATTGAGTCTACATTCATTTTCCTTAGGATAATCACTAGCTTTTAGGATTATTTTCATATTGTATTTATACTTTATTTATTCATGTACTTAGTCCATATTATGGCCAAATACATGTAGATAAAGGTTAGGAATTATCTTTGTTATTTATTTTATTAATTATCTCTTAGAGTTAGTGTTTGATTATAACTTCTCTAGGGAGGGGTGGCTGCCTAGCCTATATAAAGGGCTGAACTTCTTCATTTGTACTTTACATTTTGCATATCTTATGATTAATGAATTTTCATTGACTGAATTTGTGAGAGTTAATTTCTATTGATTCTTGCTATTGTATGAAGAATTAGACTTAGGCAATTTGCATGGTTAATGTATGCTTGATTCTTATTCTTCTTACTTTCTAAATCAATCTATTATAAGCGTTTCCATTCAATCTTGTTTGGGGGTTCTTTAGATTGGGGGTTTATTCACTTGTTTATGATCAATATTCATGGTATGTTGGCGTTCTAGTTTGCATATAGGCTGGGGTTCCGCATCAGTAAGGCCCATGTTTTAAGGCCTGTTTGATTAATTAGGGTTTTTATTAGCTTAAGTGAGTATAAATACTTCTCAAAAACGAATTTGTAATTCAGACTTGGAGATTATGATATTTTGAGACTTTTATTTGGCTTGGCCAAATTCTTCATTGGAGAGGATTGTTTGTCTTCTTCTTTTGCATCAAGAACTTTAATTCTTATCAAGGTATTTACTTTGTGGCGAATTCTGTTCTTGTGTTTTCAATCAATCTATTATAAGCGTTTCCATTCACATAGTTGTTTGGGGGTTCTTTAGATTGGGGGTTTATTCTTGTTCATGTCTATGCCATATTGTATGTTCAAGGGGTTTCGGGTTCTTTAACCTTGGGGTTCCGCATCATTCACTCAAAGCAACATCTTCTCTTTCAATTATGTTTTCCTTTTCACTCAAAACATGGGCCTTACATCAAGATAACTAAAGCCCACACTAATTAACTTAAAATACAACCCAAAAAGCCTAAAAATAACTAATTAAATGAGCCCAAGCTAATTAAAGCCCATCTCACTTAAATAAGCCCAAAAGAATAAGTTAAGGCCTAATATATTACAAATAATCAAATAACAGCCTAAACTAAAAGCCCAAACAAAACAGCCCATTAAGTCCATTAATTGGCATATGCATTGCACATGTAATGTGTCACATGATGTGCACATGCATATGGCACATGCATAGCACATGACAAGGCACATGTCTAGCACATGTCAAGGCACATGGATGACACATGTCAAAGTCATGTGCCATCCATGTGATACCAAATGATGCGGAACCCAATAGCTAACGAGCTACAAACCCACACATACGATTCGAATAGCAAAGCAAAATCAGATAAACACCCTCCCTATTGAACCCCCAATCAACCTATGATTGAAAACGCAAATAATTGAGAAAAACGAAGAAGATGAAAACGCCACAATCAAGATAATTGATAAGTTAATCAGATTCTTCATGCAATAGAAAAGAAAAGCAAGCAAATCTCACAAATCTAATCTATTAGAATTTTGGCAAAGCCAAGAAAAGAGGATAGCCTCCAATGTTTAATAATTCCAATCTCCCTATACAAATTCGTTTTTGAGGAGTATTTATACTCACTTAAGCTAATAAAAACCCTAATTAATCAAACAGGCCTTAAAACATGGGCCTTACACCAAGATAACTAAAGCCCACACTAATTAACTTAAAATACAGCCCAAAATTCCAAAAAAGAACTAATTAAATGAGCCCAAGCTAATTAAAGCCCATCTCACTTAAATAAGCCCAATAGAATAAGTTAAGGCCTAACATATTACAAATAATCAAATGAAAATAATAAATAAAAGCCTAAACTAAAAGCCCAAATAAATCATCCCCTTAATCCACCAATTAGCACATGCATTGGACATGCTCTGGCTCACATGCATAGCACATGTCAAGGTCACATGGTCAGCACATGTCAAGTGTCACATGCATAGCACATGTCAAGGTCACATGGTCGGCACATGTCAAGTGTCACATGACCTGCACATGTTAAGTCGTCACATGACTAGCACATGTCCATCTTCAATTTGGCTTCTTCATAAATTCGGCCCATGGACTTCCTTCGAGCCTTCTTTAACTTCTCCGAATTTGATCTCCATGAATATGAACTTCCATTGTTTATAATCTTGAAGTGTTGATGATGCGTGCACAGGGGGGTCAACCCATCATGGCAATCCTACGCAGGCTGAATTGTGGAAGCTATGGAGATTCAAGAGAGAGTTGAGCCAAATTGTGCTATATCTACTCCAATGGGGCCAAATGCAAAAGATGGGTTTCAATTGTGCTTGATTAATTATTTTAATCTCGAAGAGTAGCTTTAGGCTGCCCAAGGGGCTTATTTTATTATGTTGAACTTGTTTTGTTTTAATTATTTAGTTGGACCCTCATATAGCTTAATAGGCTTATTTTAAGTGAGTTGGGCTTACTTTAGCTTGGGATCATTTAAATTAATTATTTTAGGCTTGTGGGTTGTTGTATTTTAGAGTTAATAAGTTTGGGCTTTAGTTATTTGGTGGGAGGCCCATGTGTTAGGTGGCCATGTGTTAGGTGGCCTTTTGACTTATTTAGGGTTTGGTGGGAGGCCCATGTGTTAGGTGGCCATGTGTTAGGTGGACTTTTGACTTATTTAGGGTTACCTACCTTTTGGGGGCTATAAATACCTCATTATAAGTTGTAAAAGACACATCTAAAACACTTTTGAATACCATCATTTGGCTTGGCCGAATTTTCTTCATTGGAGAGGGAAGCTTGTCTTCTTCTTTTGCATCAAGAACTTAAATTCTTATCAAGGTATTTACTTTGTGGCGAATTCTGTTCTTGTGTTTTTAAATCAATCTATTATAAGCGTTTCCATTCACATGTTGTTTGGGGGGTTCTTTAGATTGGGAGTTTTTTCTTGTTCATGTTCATGCCATATTGTATGTTTAAGGGGTTTTGGGTTCTTTAGCCTTGGGGTTCCGCATCAGTTGACCCCCCTGTGCACGCATCATTGAAGGAAGTCCATGGGCCAAACTTATGAAGAAGCAAAATTGAAGATGGATATGTGCTAGTCATGTGACGACTTAACATGTGCAGGTCATGTGACACTTGACATGTGCCGATCATGTGACCTTGACATGTGCTATGCATGTGAGTTAGAGCATGTGCAATGCATGTGCTAATTAGTGGATTAAGGGGCTGATTTATTTGGGCTTTTAGTTTAGGCTTTTATTTATTATTTTCATTTGATTATTTGTAATATGTTAGGCCTTAACTTATTCTTTTGGGCTTATTTAAGTGAGATGGGCTTTAATTAGCTTGGGCTCATTTAATTAGTTCTTTTTAGGCTTTTTGGGCTGAATTTTAAGTTAATTAGTGTGAGTTTTAGTTATCTTAGTGTAAGGCCCATGTTTTAAGACCTATTTGATTAATTAGGGTTTTTATTAGCTTAAATGAGTATAAATACTTCTCAAAAACGAATTTGTAATTCAGACTTGGAGATTATGATATTTTGAGACTTTTATTTGGCTTGGCCAAATTCTTCATTGGAGAGGATTGTTTGTCTTCTTCTTTTGCATCAAGAACTTTAATTCTTATCAAGGTATTTGCTTTGTGGCGAATTCTGTTCTTGTGTTTTTAAATCAACCTAATTATTTGCGTTTCCTTTCACTTTATTGATTGGGGGTTCAATAGGGTTGGGGATTTACTCTTATTCATGACTATGCCATATTGTATGTTCAAGGGGTTTCGGGTTCTTTAGCCTTGGGGTTCCGCATCAAGGTAAGTAGTGTTGGTTCTTTCTTCCTTCTTGCTTTTTCTGCATTGGCTGGTTGGGTTTTGAGTTTTGATTCAAGTAATTTGGTTATTTGCAAGTTCCGGACAAGAGGTTAGACAAAGGGAAAGAGAAGGTTTGAGCTTGAAGAAGAAGAGTGGGTTTTGAGCTGCAAAGTCAGGTTTGGGAGTTGTTTGTTCATCTTCTCTTCGGATCATTGAGTGTTATGTTAATTCCTGGAAATTAAGTGTTTTGATATGTGTAAATGCATGTGTTAATTAGAGTGGGTTTGATGGCCTTACATGTTAATGTTGTAATGATTTGCATGTTGGTTTTTGAAGGGAAATGGCATGAGTTAGTGTAGGATTTGATCTGAATGTTCTTGAGTTACATTTAGGGTATCTTGTTGAATCTCCTATTAAATTAGTGTAAATTGGGTTGTTATGATCATAAGCATGTTTTGAGTGCAATGGAGGTATAGTTTCACATGATTTTGCATGTCGAATGATTCTGGGTAAGTTGGGATTGAGTTTGGAAGCTTTGAGTTTCTGCAATTTTTTGGAGAGCTAGAAAACGCGACGCTATCGCAAGCGCGACAGAGCCGGGTGATTCCTGCTCCTCGTGCAGCCGTGTGAGTCGTGAGGTATCCTCAAGAGTTATGAAGCTTCTTCATGACTAGAGAAGCTGCTTCACGAGTCGTGAAGCACCCTCACGAGTCGTGAGGCATCCTCACGAGTCGTGATGCTTGGCACGACCCGTGCAGCTAGTGTCACGAGTCGTGACATCGTGCACGAGTCGTGATGGGCTCCTCTCTCGCAGCGTAATTCCGGTTACTGTCGTGAGCGCGATGCATGTCGTGATCGCAACATAAGCCCTTCCTGCCTGCCCTGTTGTCCAAAAATGGTTTTCATGTCTCACTTTGCATGGGTTCTCACTATTGCATGGTTCATGATTTTTTTTGCTTATGCTTGTATAATATTATTGTCACATCCCAAATATGGCCTAGTAGAAATTGCATGTTTATTTGGATTATTAAGAAGGGGTATTTTGGTAATTGACTAATGAAGTTGGATATATGTTAAGAATTATGGGAAGTAGTAGAGGGTATTATGGTATTTGTGTGTCACTAGAAGACAAGAGAAGCAAAAGTCAAGAAAGATGAAATAAGGGTCCAATAGTATTGTGACAAGTGGTTAGGTTGTTGGGTGCATTAATGAGGATTTGAAAGGAGTAGAGAAAGGGAAGGAAGAAATAGTAGCTTCCCGTGGAAGCCACTTGGTTTTGCCCTCTCCTTTCTCACGTTCTCTCTCTCACTTTTTCATCTTCATTTTCTGCTCTCTCAAGCTTTGAATGTGGGTGTTCTTCAATCTTTGAGCTAGGGTTTTGAGATTTGAAGAGTTCCTAGAGGTGAGTGGCTGTGGTTTGTTATAAGTAAATGTATGTGTTCATAAATATATGTACATGATTTGAGATATAAGAATTTTTATGCCTTGCATGTTAATTCTTGAAGAGTTTGAACATGAACTTGAGATGAATTTCTGGGTTTTGGAATCTCTATAAAAGCTGTTTTGATGTGTGATAAAATTGTGTGATTTGTGTTATTATGATTGTGAACATGATATAGAGGCCAAAAAGGTAAGCTTTTACATGTTTTAGCATGAAAAATGGGATTGGGTAAAGTTGGGTTTGATTTTCCTGGAATTTCCCGTTTTTGCGTTTCTGGAGGTTGAGGAAGACTCGTCTCTGTCGCGAGCATGACAGTGACTGGCTTCTTTCCCCCCCCCCCCTCTCTTTCTCTCGCTGTGAAGTTAGAAGAGCATGACTCGGCAGATGGAGCACGAGTTGTGCTCCTCTCAGCTGGGTGCACACGAGTCGGAGGGAGGCATCCGACTCGTGTTTGGGGAGATCAGGCCGAGCACGAGTCATGAAGTTTCCTTTGACTCGTGCTGGACCTCTTCTTCCTCGTGGCTTCTTTGGCTACTGTTACGATCGCGATCGCGATAGTAACCCACATGCTTGCTTCCCCTATTTTCCAAAAGTTGATTTTAAGCTTCTTTTACATGGGGTTTTCACTACATGACACATGATTGGGTTTAAATCTGTATTATAATTTGATAATTGCTTAATTATGAGATATATGTACATGATTAATGTTATTATTATATGTGATTTAAATGCCTATAATCTATATGCACATGTGTTATTTATTTATGAGTACGTGTTCTTATTGCACCCTGTATATGGTGTATATGTTCCCGAATTTGACAAACATACATGTATACCTAAAATAACATGATTATACTAAATTTATTCTCTACTACATGAATATTATTGTAGAACATGATTGAGTTGTTATTTGAGTCTGGTAGTCATAGTTAGTGGATAGATAAGCGCTTATCCAGGGTTAGAGTGTGAGTGCAGCTGCTATATGTTATTTGCTACATGCGGGCCCCGCTTGGGTCATATAAGATGTTTGAGGCCTCGGTCTCCGGTATACTTTCGGGTATACATGTTTATAAAAATGTTTTGAGACCCATGTCTCCATATGCTTGGGATATTGTGTCCTATCAGTATCATTTGTACCCGTATCCACTAGTTAGCGAGTAATCAGGCTATTACTTGAGTTTAGTATATGAGATTGATATATGAAGCTATTAGTTATATGAAATGAATATATGTTACATGTATATGTATATGCGTTATGACATGATAAAATGTAATACTTGTATTCGGATATGAATGGTTACTTTTCGATATATGTGTATGATGAATACTTGATATAAGCATGAGTATTATATGTTTATATGCTTCAGATATTATTTAAGCTCATTTATATGTTTATGGCAATTATATGTACATGCATTTGTTGTTACACCCCACTAAGCCTTATCGCTTAGCACGGGCTCTTTTCCCATGTAGGTGGCGGGTTCTTCTTGGAGTCGGACATCTGCAGGTCGGCCACTAGAAGTCTTGAATTGGAGTTATTTTGTCTTTCGTTGTATTTTTGTTTATGGAGTATAATTTATTTGGAAATGTAATATTTTTTATATATGTTACAAATCCCTTTTGTAAAACGATATGATTATATATATATATGGATTTATTATCTTTTGATTAAATGTACTCATTTTCTTAACTGATTTGAGTATATGTATGTGTATATGTGAGTTTGTGCGCGTGGCGCTCCGGTATCCTTCCAACGGGGGTATCAGAGTGTTACAACTTGGTATCAGAGCACCGGTTTAGTTGGTTCTGGTTCTATGTGATTGTTTGAGTGTCGAGTCTTTGCATGAGAGTCTATCTAGAGTCGTGGCCTAATACAGATGTTGTTTTGTGTAGTGTCTAGATGGAGTCGGATCCAAGTGAGTATATGGGCGACACAATGGAAAGTGTGAATCCGGTTGGAAGTAATCCAATTGGTCAGGATAGGCCTGCACGTGAGCGTGCACCAATAGAAGGTCAGGGTTTTGATCCGGCATTGGTACAAGGTTTGCTACAAGTGGTAGACAGATTGACTGCTCCTAAGGCTCCTTCTGAGCTTATAAGGAAAAGGGGAGCAGAAGAATTCCATGTGACCTCCTTGGACGAATCAGATGTGGCGAAATTCTGGTTGAAGAGAACTGATAGGATTCTACAGGAGATAGCTTGCCCTCCGCATCAACGAGTTACTTGTACTGTACAGCTTTTGCAAGGGTCAGCATATGATTAGTGGAACCTTGTACTTCTCAATCCCCAGAGACCAGCTGAATTGACATGGGAGTTCTTCGTGAAAGAGTTTGAGCAGAAATATGTGACCAAGGCCTATCGGGAGGCAAAGTGGAATGAATTCATCAATTTGAAACAGAGGAACTTATTGGTCAGCGACTACGAGAAAGAGTTTAGCCAATTGACCAAGTATGTGCCCCAACCGCTGTTAACAGAAGACTTTAAGTGCAAGCATTTTCAGGGTGGATTAAGAGAAGTTATTAGAGGTCCCTTGTCAGTAATGGCAGTTATGCATCTGGTCGGGTACTATCATTTAGTGGCTGCAGCGATTAAGTTCGAAGAATCCGAGATGGCAAAGCAAATAATAGAATAGAAGAGGAGAGCACCGGATGGTGGAGTTGCTAGTAATAAGAAGTCTAAAGGTGTTCCGATCGAGCAAGGAACTAGAGGGACTGCTCAAGTGCATTCGGAAGTGGGAAGTGTACCACCGCCCGCGAGTAGAGGAAATAGAGGACCGAAGTTTGAGCATTGCCAAAGACACCATTGGGGCACTTGCCGCAAGATCACCGGCGCATGCTTCAAGTGCGAAAGTATGGAGCATCAATTAAATAGTTGTCCCGATAGACAAGAGAACAAGAGCCAACAAGAAAGGAAAGTGGGTGGAGGTAGATCAAATGCAACCAAAAGCAACCGGGATCGAAGTAGAGCTCCTCAGGCGCCATCGAAATCTGTGCATCGGCCAAGGACTACGGGAGAGTATGCTCCGGTTAGAGTCTATGCAATGATTGGAGAGGATGCTCTAGAGGCTGCAGGTCCTTCCGGTAAGTATTGATTTGTTAAGTCATTTTTGAGTTCGGTTTTGGTATTTGGGATGTAAGTGATTAGCGGAGAAATTTCGAGGACGAAATTTCTTAAGGATGAGAGAGTTGTCACATCCCAAATATGGCCTAGTAGAAATTGCATGTTTATTTGGATTATTAAGAAGGGGTATTTTGGTAATTGACTAATGAAGTGGGATATATGTTAGGAATTATGGGAAGTAGTAGAGGGTATTATGGTATTTATGTGTCACTAGAAGATAAGAGAAGCAAAAGTCAAGAAAGATGAGAGAGGGAAGGAAGAAATGGTAGCTTCCCGTGGAAGCCACTTGGTTTTGCCCTCTCCCTTCTCACGTTCTCTCTCTCACTTTCTAATCTTCATTTTCTGCTCTCTCAAGCTTTGCATGTGGGTGTTCTTCAATCTTTGAGCTAGGATTTTGAGATTTGAAGAGTTCCTAGAGGTGAGTGGCTGTGGTTGCTTTGGGTTTCTTCTTCTCCTTCCATTTGGTTTAAATGGGTGTGATGGTTTTGTTTGCATGGGTTAACTAAGCTTTGGTTTTGATTGGGTTTGTACAAGAATCTGAAGAAAAGAGAAAGGATAAAGGAAAAGGGAAGGTTGTAGCTTGAAGACAGTGGAGCTTGTGTTTAGCTATGTTTATTTGGAAATGTTGTCCATGGCTTTCGAATCCTGTGTGTTATGCAAATACCTGTTATGTGTGCTCTTTGTTATAAGTAAATGTATGTGTTCATAAATATGTGTACATGATTTGAGATATAAGAATTTTTAGGCTTTGCATGTTAATTCTTGAAGAGTTTGAACATGAACTTGAGATGAATTTTTGGATTTTGGAATCTCTGTAAAAGTTGTTTTGATGTGTGATAAAATTGTGTGATTTGTGTTATTATGATTGTGAACGTGATCTGGAGGCCAAAAAGGTAAGCTTTTACATGTTTTAGCATGAAAAATGGGATTGGGTAAAGTTGGGTTTGATTTTCCTGCAAATTCCCGTTTTTGTGTTTCTGGAGGTTGAGGAAGACTCGTCTTTGTCGCGAGCGCGATAGTGACTGGCTTCTTCCCCCCCCCCCCCCTCTCTTTCTCTCACTGTGAAGTTAGAAGAGCACGACTCGGCAGAATGGAGCACGAGTTGTGCTCCTCTCAGCTGGGTGCACAAGAGTCGGAGGGAGGCATCCGACTCATGTTTGGGGAGATCAGGCCGAGCACGAGTCGTGAAGTTTCCTTCGACTCGTGTTGGACCTCTTCTTCTGCGCGGCTTCTTTGGCTACTGTCGCGATCGCGAGCGTGACAGTAACCCACATGCTTGCTTCCCCAGTTTTCCAAAAGTGGATTTTAAGCTTCTTTTACATGGGGTTTTCACTACATGACACATGATTGGGTTTAAATCTGTATTATAATTTGATAATTGCTTAATTATGAGATATATGTACATGATTAATGTTATTATTATATGTGATTTAAATGCCTATAATCTATATGCACGTGTTATTTATTTATGAGTACGTGTTCTTATTGCACCCTGTATATGGTGTATATGTTCCCGAATTTGACCAACATACATGATACGGATCCACCAACCATCAAAGATCATTTGAAGATGCCTAGTGGTCCAATAACGAGAGGACGTGCTCAGAAGCTAAAGATGGCTATGACATCTTTTGTTCAGGCTTTTGTCACTCAAGAAATTCATGAAGAGGCTATTGAGAAATGTTCTGGAGAGCTTGAAGGCCAAATGAAAGTACTTAGCCTTCTGGAAGCAAGTGAAGGAATTGGGTCAATTTAAGCCATCAAGGGCTTATACAACTTTGGGCTTTTAATTGTACATGTCATGTGCCTCATTTAAAAGTCACATGACTCACTTAAGTTGTATTTAAATGGGCTAGGCGTGTGGGCTTCTTGTTGGGCTTGGTTTAGTTAGTTTAATTGTTTATTTTGTCTTGTTTTGGGCTTTCACATTCAGCCTTTAACACTTACCTTTAAGTATGTTTATTTTCTTTATTGTGGGCTTAATTTAGCTTGTAAAGCCCATGTCAATTTCGGCCTATGAATGATTAAGGCCTTAGTAGGGTTTGTTTTAGGTTTGTTTTAGGTTTTAAGAGTAATTAGGGTTAGCCACCATATAAATAGGCTAACATAAGTTGTAACCTGCAGATTTTTGATCAATTAAACATTTGAGAGTATTCTCTTCTTGGCTTGGCCGAATTTCTTTAGGGAGATTAGTGAGATTGCTTGCTTTTCTTTTCTATTGCATGAGGAATTTGATAACTTATCAATTGTCTTGATTGTGGCGTTTTCATTTTCTTCGATTTCCCAATTATTTGCGTTTCCATTCACGTGTTGTTTGGGGGTTCGGGTTCTTTAACCTTGGGGTTCCGCATCATTTGGTATCAGAGCCAAAGTTAAGGTAAATTCCTATTTATTTTAGTGTTAGGTTTGCGTTTTCTTTCTTTGAATTCTAGTTATTTATGCCGAATTAGGTTGCATTAAGTTTCTTAGTTAATTGTGTTTATTCGTGTGTTTAAATTAGCCTTTTCTTTGCTTACCTTTACCTTGAACCGAATCTTGAACATCCTTAGCTTGATTTCGAATCTTAGTAGAAGAATATTAGAGGTTAGTTGCTGATTTGAAAAAAAAAATCAGAAAACTTCGAAAGGCCATAACTTTTGACATAGGAGGCCGATTTGTTATTATAATATCATTCCGGAAAGGGAATTTCGTGCTCTACAATCATTATTGGGCGAAGCCCTACGTAACTTACTTTTTCGGCCCTTAAAAACAACGTTTAAGCCTCCGTTCTTCACTTTGAAGTTTTTGCGTTTTGAAAAAAAAAAAAAAAAAAAAGTAAAAACTGAAATTGAGTTCTGATCACCTTGGGCGTGAGAAGTTTGGTGATTTGTGTTATCCATTTTCTTATCCATTTACTTATCCATTTGTGTTATCCATTTTCTTATCCATTTGTGTTATCCATTTTCTTATCCATTTTTTTCTTATCCATTTGAGTTGCCATTTTTAACATTTCTTATCCATTTGTGGAATCATTTTTTTTATCATTTGTGTTACCATTTTGGTATCTTTTTGCCATCATTTTTCTATCACTTTGCCATCCTTTTGCACACAATTTGACACATTAATTAGAGCTTGATACACCATTCGGCCTACTCATCTTTTAGCTCTTAATTGAATTGTCTTGCATGCAATTTGCTTTATTTAGTTTAATTTGTCTTTTTATTGATTTCTTGCTTTGCTGGGTAGAATATCTAGGTTCTATATTTGGTTTACTTTGTAGTGAATCAGATTCATACATCTTGTCCAGAATTGTCATTTTTTTCTTAATTCTTGTTGCTTATTTCTTTGTTTTAAGCTTGCTTTTGTTCCTTTACACTGTTAGAGTATCTTTGCTTGTTCTAATACTCTAATTTGGATATAATCAAGTGGTGCACTACTCTTGACCGTGTATCACCTACATTGTGTCTAGTGTCTTCTTTTTTTTAGTTTTGAGCTATCTTTTTATTGTTAGTGCTTACTTATTTTTGCTTTCTTAAACGTGCTCGAGATTCTTGATCTGTGAATTGATTTCTGAAGTGCAATTTTGAAGTTGCAAGCTCGAGTGGTAAAAGGCAAGAGAGTGTGAGGACATTAAGAGGGTAAAAGCCTTGATAGTGTGAAACACGAGAGGAGTGACATTCTTTGAGTGTAAACACGTGAGGGAGTGCTTGTGAGGATTTTATCTAACAAATTTTACAGGTATTACACCATGACTGAAGAGACTAGTGGGAAAGGAATATCCCAAGCTGAAGATCATGTACCGGACAACAAGATGCTATATCAAGCCTTCATCAGTGAGATGCGAAAGTTGTCTCTTAGAATGGATGGAATGGAAGAGAGGCTTGAAGGAAGTATATCTAATGCACCTAGAAGGGCAGCAAGGAGAGGTCGAATTATTCAAGGGCATGGGGAGCATGATTTTGACGATGAAGAGGAGGAGGAGACTAGTGCAAGGATAGATGGGAACTTGGGGAACATCAAACTCAAGATTCCTCCATTCAAAGGCAGAAATAGTGCAGAAGAGTACTTGGAGTGGGAGAGAAAGGTGGAGATGATCTTTGAATGCAATAGATATTCAGAGGAAAAGAAGGTGAAGATTGCAGCTGTAGAGTTCACTGATTATGCAATGTTTTGGTGGGAGCAACTCAATTTGAGCAGAAGGAAAGTGGGGAGGCGTCCTATTAGTAATTGGGAGGACATGAAGGAAGCCATGAGAAAAAGGTTTGTTCCTTCACACTATTTTAGGGAATTACATCAAAAATTGCATAGACTTGTGCAGGGAGGAAAATCAGTGGAGGATTACTATAAAGACATGAAAATGTGCATGGTGAGAGCAAACATTGAGGAGGACGAGGAGGTCACCATGGCTCGGTTTTTAGGTGGTTTAAACAAGGAGGTTGCTGATGCCATTGAGATGTATAGATATGACACGATGGAAGAGATGTTGCACATGGCAATAAAGATTGAAAAGCAAAAGAGGAGTAAAAATTTCAATAAGATCAACAACAACTCAAGCTATACTTTGGGGTCTAAATGGACCAAAAAGGAGGAGAAGAATGATTTTAGGGTATCTAAACCCTATGGGGCAGATTCGAGTTCCAAAGAAGTAAAAGCAACCCAAGTCCCAAATAAAGGTGTTAAAGGTAACTCTAGTACTCCTACCCCTAGTAGAGAAATTAAATGTTTTAAATGTTTGGGTAAGGGGCATGTAGCACGAGATTGTCCTAATAAGAGGGTAATAATTGCTAGGGATGATGGGGAAATTACTTCTGAATCAGAACAGAGTGATAATGAAATGCCTCCTTTAGAAGATTGTAGTGATTGCGATAGTGAGGGGGAGTTGTTAGTTGCTGAAAGTGGGAAGTCATTAGTTGCTAGGCGAGCTTTAAACTTGAATGTTAGGGAAGATAGCCTAGAACAAAGAGAGAACATATTTCACACTAAGTGTTTAGTTAATGGTAGAGTGTGCACAATCATTATTGATGGGGGGAGTTGCACAAATGTAGCTAGTGTGAGTATGGTTGAGAAGTTGAACTTGGCATGTGAGAAGCATCCTAGACCTTATAGATTGCAATGGTTGAATGATAGTGGAGAGGTTAAGGTGACACGCCAGGTTAGAGTGCCATTTTCTATTGGATGGTACAAGGATGAAGTTTTATGTGATGTTGTACCTATGCAGGCAGGCCATTTGCTTTTGGGAAGGCCTTGGCAATTTGATAGACAGGCTATTCATAATGGGTACACTAACAGATTTTCTTTTTCTTATGAAGGTAAAAAGGTTGTTTTAGCCCCATTATCTCCTCAAGAGATTTATGAAGATCAAAAGAGAATGTTTGAAAAAGAGAAAGAGGTTTCGGCCAAAAGAGAAAAAGGGAGAGAGGTTTCGGCCCAAGGGGTGAGAGAGAGAGGAAAAGAAAAGAAAGGGGGAAAAGAGGCCCAAAAAGAAACAAAACAAATAAATGGCCCAGTGGTGAGTGAAAACAAGCAAGGGGGGAGACAAAAACAGAATTTCTATGTTAGAGTAAGGGAGGTCAAGAGTGCATTAGCCTTAAGGCAACCTCTGGTTCTTGTTATCTACAAGGAAGTTCTGTTTACTGACACTGACCCTAACCTTGACTTTTTGCCTTCTAGTTTTGTTTCTTTGTTGCAGGAGTATTCTGATGTTTTTCCTGATGAGATGCCAGATGGTTTACCACCTTTGAGAGGGATAGAACATCAGATTGATTTTGTGCCAGGATCTACCATTCCCAATAGACCAGCCTATAGAAGCAATCCTATGGAAACTAAGGAGATGCAAAGGCAAGTGGAAGAACTCATGGAGAAGGGATTGGTGAGAGAAAGCATGAGTCCGTGCGCAGTACCTGTTCTTTTGGTGCCTAAGAAGGATGGAACATGGAGGATGTGTGTCGATTGTCGTGCAGTCAACAAAATCACTGTAAAGTATAGACATCCCATCCCTAGGCTAGATGATATGTTGGATGAATTATGTGGTGCTGTGTATTTTACTAAAATTGATTTAATGAGTGGATATCATCAAATTAGAATGAAATCGGGAGATGAGTGGAAAACAGCTTTCAAGACTAAGTATGGTTTGTATGAGTGGTTGGTTATGCCATTTGGGCTATCTAATGCCCCTAGCACTTTTATGAGGCTTATGAACCATGTATTGCGTGCATATTTAGGAAAGTTTGTTGTTGTGTACTTTGATGATATACTCATTTATAGCAAGTCTTATGAAGAGCATATTGAGCATGTTAGGCTAGTTTTACACGCTTTGAGATCTGAAAAGTTGTATGCTAAGCTTAAGAAATGCACATTTTGCATAGATAGACTTGTGTTTCTTGGTTTTGTGGTGAGTGCACAGGGAATTGAAGTGGATGAAGAGAAAGTAAAGGCAATTAAGGAATGGCCTACGCCTAAGACTACTTCAGATGTGAGAAGATTCCATGGCTTGGCAAGCTTTTATAGGCGTTTTGTGCAGGACTTTTCTTCCATTGCTGCACCACTTACAGAAATTATCAAGAAGGAAGTTGGGTTCAAGTGGGGAGAAGCACAGCAAAAGGCATTTGAGACTCTGAAAGGGAAGTTGTGTTCTGCTCCTATTTTATCTTTGCCTAATTTTGATAAAACTTTTGAAATTGAGTGTGATGCTTCTGGTGTAGGTATTGGGGCTGTTCTAATGCAAGAAAAGAAACCAGTAGCATACTTTAGTGAGAAGCTTCATGGAGCCCAACTCAATTATTCAACCTATGACAAGGAGCTTTATGCATTAGTGCGAGCGTTGGATGTGTGGCAGCATTACCTCCTACCCAAGGAGTTTGTCATTCACACCGATCATGAGTCCCTCAAACACTTGAAGGGACAAGGTAAGTTGAATAAAAGGCATGCTAAATGGGTTGAATTTATTGAAACATTTCCTTATGTTATTCAATACAAGCATGGAAAGGATAATATTGTTGCTGATGCATTATCAAGAAGATATGCCTTGATTTCTACACTTAGTTCTAAATTGTTAGGATTTGAGCATGTTAAGGAATTATATGTTGGAGATCTTGATTTTGGTAATGTGTATGCAGCATGTGAACATCAAGCTTTTGATAAATTTTATAGGCATGATGGGTTTTTGTTTAAGGGCAGCAAGCTTTGTTTGCCTAAGTGTTCTATGCGTGATTTGCTTGTATTAGAATCCCATTGTGGGGGATTGATGGGACATTTTGGGGTGCACAAGACTTATGATATGTTAAATGAGCATTTTTATTGGCCTCATATGCGCAGGGATGTGGAAAAGGTATGTAATTCATGTGTTGCATGTAGGCAAGCTAAGTCTAAAACTATGCCCCATGGTTTGTATATGCCTCTACCTGTACCTAGTTCTCCTTGGACTGATGTTTCTATGGATTTTGTGCTTGGATTGCCTAGAACTAAACGTGGTAGAGATAGCATTTTTGTTGTGGTGGATAGGTTTAGTAAAATGGCTCACTTTATTGCTTGTCATAAATGTGATGATGCTGTTAATGTTGCTGACCTATTCTTTAAAGAAGTTGTGCGTTTGCATGGTATACCACGCACCATTGTTTCTGACAGAGATACAAAGTTCCTTTCTCATTTTTGGCGTGTTCTATGGGGTAAGTTGGGTACAAAGTTGTTATTTTCTACTACTTGCCACTTGCAGACAGATGGTCAAACAGAGGTAGTGAATAGATCTTTGGGTACCTTACTTCGTGCTATAGTGGGTAAGAACCTCAAAACATGGGAAGATTGTTTACCTTTCATTGAATTTGCTTATAATAGAAGTATTCATTCTACTACTGGGTTTTCACCATTTGAGATTGTTTATGGTTTTAACCCACTGACTGTGCTTGATCTTTGTCCATTGCCTTTAAATGAGCTTTCAAGTTTAGATGGCAACAGGAAGGCAGAATTGGTAAAGACTTTGCATGAGAAAGCCAGGACTAATATTGAGAAGAGGAACCAGAAGTATGCTGAAAGAGCTAATAAAGGAAGGCGACAAGTGGTATTTGCTCCTGGAGATTGGGTTTGGGTGCATTTTCGCAAGGAAAGGTTCCCAAACCAACGGAAAGGAAAGTTGGATGCACGTGGTGATGGTCCATTCCAAGTCTTGGAGCGCATCAATGATAATGCTTACAAGATAGATTTACCAGGTGAGTATGGTGTTTCTGCAACATTTAATGTTTCTGACCTTTCTCCTTTTGATGTGGATGCAGATTTGAGGACAAATCTTTTTGAGGAGGGAGGGAATGATACGGATCCACCAACCATCAAAGATCATTTGAAGATGCCTAGTGGTCCAATAACGAGAGGACGTGCTCAGAAGCTAAAGATGGCTATGACATCTTTTGTTCAGGCTTTTGTCACTCAAGAAATTCATGAAGAGGCTATTGAGAAATGTTCTGGAGAGCTTGAAGGCCAAATGAAAGTACTTAGCCTTCTGGAAGCAAGTGAAGGAATTGGGTCAATTTAAGCCATCAAGGGCTTATACAACTTTGGGCTTTTAATTGTACATGTCATGTGCCTCATTTAAAAGTCACATGACTCACTTAAGTTGTATTTAAATGGGCTAGGCGTGTGGGCTTCTTGTTGGGCTTGGTTTAGTTAGTTTAATTGTTTATTTTGTCTTGTTTTGGGCTTTCACATTCAGCCTTTAACACTTACCTTTAAGTATGTTTATTTTCTTTATTGTGGGCTTAATTTAGCTTGTAAAGCCCATGTCAATTTCGGCCTATGAATGATTAAGGCCTTAGTAGGGTTTGTTTTAGGTTTGTTTTAGGTTTTAAGAGTAATTAGGGTTAGCCACCATATAAATAGGCTAACATAAGTTGTAACCTGCAGATTTTTGATCAATTAAACATTTGAGAGTATTCTCTTCTTGGCTTGGCCAAATTTCTTTAGGGAGATTAGTGAGATTGCTTGCTTTTCTTTTCTATTGCATGAGGAATTTGATAACTTATCAATTGTCTTGATTGTGGCGTTTTCATTTTCTTCGATTTCCCAATTATTTGCGTTTCCATTCACGTGTTGTTTGGGGGTTCAATAGGGAGGGTTTTTGTCTTCTTTGTCTTTGCAATCAAAGTGTATGTTCAAGGTGTTTCGGGTTCTTTAACCTTGGGGTTCCGCATCAATACATGTTTACCTAAAATAACATGATTATACTGGATTTATTCTCTACTATATGAATATTATTTTAGAACATGATTAAGTTGTTATTTGAGCCTGGTAGTCATAGTTAGTGGATAGATAAGCGCTTATCCAGGGTTAGAGTGTGAGTGCAGCTACTATATGTTATTTGCTACATGCGGGCCTCGTTTGGGTCATATAAGATGTTTGAGGCCTTGGTCTCCAGTATACTTTCGGGTATACATGTTTATAAAAATGTTTTGAGACCCATGTCTCCATATGCTTGGGATACTGTGTCCTATCAGTATCATTTGTACCTGTATCCACTAGTTAGCGAGTAATCAGGCTATTACTTAAGTTTAGTATATGAGATTGATATATGAAGCTATTAGTTATATGAAATGAATATATGTTACATGTATATGTATATGCGTTATGACATGATAAAATGTAATACTTGTATTCGGATATGAATGGTTACTTTCCGATATGTGTGTATGATGAATACTTGTTATAAGCATGAGTATTATATGTTTATATGCTTCAGTTATTATTTAAGCTCATTTATATGTTTATGTCAATTATATGTACATGCATGTGTTGTTACTCCCCACTAAGTGTTATCGCTTAGCACTGGCTCTTTTCCCGTGTAGGTGGCGAGTTCTTCTTGGAGTCGGACATCTGTAGGTCGGCCACTAGAAGTCTAGAATTGGAGTTATTTTGTCGTCCGTTGTATTTTTGTTTATGGAGTATAATTTATTTTGAAATGTAATATTTTTTGTATAAGTATATGTTACAAATTCTTTTTGTAAAACGATATGATTATATATATATATATGTGGATTCGTTATCTTTTTATTAAATGTACTCGTTTTCTTAACTGATTTGAGTATATGTATGCGTATATGTGAGTTTGCGCGCGTGGCGCTCCGGTATCCTTCCAACGGGGGTATCGGGGTGTTACAATTATGGTTTCTTTATTATAAGTTATATATTTGTCATTAATGTGATTTATTGATATATGATTTACATGTCTACGAAGTTGATTGGTAATTATGTATACATGAAATAAGTGGTTATATTTGAATTATACTCTATTAAATAGCAATAATTTTAGAGTATAGATAAGTTGTTATTTTGAGCCTTATCAGTCATTTTAATGGATAGTAAGCATGCTTATTAAGGGTTAGAGTGTGAGTGCAGCTGCTACATGTTGACCTCGTTTGGGTTTTACAAGTCGACCCCGTTTGGGTCTATATGTTTTGAGACTTCGGTCTCCCCCTTACCTTCGAGTATATACATGTTTCGAGACTTATGTATCCATATGCTGCTAATACTGTGTCCTATCAATATCAGCAGTACCCGTATCTAGGCTATTATATGTTTTCCAATGATGTGGTAATTGGATATACGTTACATGTTTATATACTTGATATGACTAAACATGATGCAATATTTGTAGTTGGATGTTGATGGTTAGATACTTAATCCATGAGTATGCATATGATGAGCAAGTAATGCTTATACGTATATGTACATATAGATGCTATGTTGTAAAATGATTCTAGTGTGTTGATATTTGGGTACTCGATGTTCGTGGGTATGCAGTTATGTTTGTGTAAGTTATTATATGATAATGCACATGTTGTACATGTACAAGTATATGTTTATATAAATGTTAGCATGATTGCTTAGTAAATGTCATAGTAAGAGGTTGATACATAAATATCTATTTTGTACGTATGTGTGTTGCTCTTGGTTTTGTTCGTCCCCTCTAAGCGTTATCGCTTAGCACGGGTTGTTTTCCCGTGTAGGTGGAAGGTTCTTTTGGAGTTGGGCATCTGCAGGTCGGCCACTAGAAGTCCATAGATGGAGTTTCCTTTTGTCATTCTCTTATATTCTTGTATTGATATAAGTTTTGTACATGGATTTTAGTTTTGGCAATGTAATTTTGTAAAGGAACATTTCTGTATATGCCTATGTAAAAGGTTTACAAATCTCTTTTGTAAAACTTATATTGTTATATTTATATATATATGGATTTGATATCTTTCGGTTAAATGTATTTGCTTTCATGCCTTGAATGAGAGTATGTATATGTGTTTGTGTGCATAGTGCTCCGGTATCCTTCCGAAGGGGATATCGGGGTGTTACACGCATGGTGGGTCCACATGGCCTAACTGAAGACATCACAGTACTTAGATTTTTGGGACATAATCCATAATTCCTTTTGTGCTGCATTTTTGAATGTGAAGATGAACTTTCTGGGCAAAGATACCTTCTTAACATTTGTTCCCTTATGTATTAAGTTTCCAGTAAATAAAAAATCTATCAATTTGGATAAGTAGATTAGGAGATATACCCAAACAACACAAACTATTCCTTGATACTGTTCAGGAATAGATTTGTTGCCTTATCTTTGAAAACTTTCTGAGGATAATTGAGATAGAATTTGGTCATACATTATGCATGAAAGTTACTCTAATATGTGTTTAGTTTCTATATAATTATGATTCATTTCATTTGGACTTGTAAATTAGGAGGTATGCACTTAACAACATAGATTGCTCCCAATACAGCGGCAATGTATGGTTTGGGTGTTCAAGTCCATTTTTTAGGACCTTAAAATCAGAATAATGTATTTATTCCTTATATAATTTGTAGATCTATGTCTTAAGGTTTATCTTCAATTGGAATTACTCAATTATGAGGTCTATTGGGTGAGTTATGGCCTAAATACTGAAGACTGTTTAGAAATTCCATCAACAGCTCAAGGAAAAAATTTTCCCATACAAAAGTCATCTTTAGTCCCTGAAACGTCATATTCCCTTTTTATAATCGACCACAATCTAACATTTATTTAATCGATCCGTATCTAGGATTACATCAAATTTCTAGAATGGAAACTCAATTAAGTAAATTGGGGAAGTACATAGAGCACACCTCTTTTGCTCACTATTCTCTCATAGTGGCAGAAACTTTACTTCCTCTTCTATCGATTTTTTCTTATCCAAGCACCATTTATTGCACTCTAAAATGAAATGGACATGTATACATTATTTTTTTTAAAATCGCCTTAATCACAATTGTCCTTTATGGCATGTATATACAACCATTTTTCCCATACTAATATACCCTCCGACCTTAGAATCGCCTAAACCTACTCTGATACCAATAAATGTAACACCTTGTACCCGATTATTGGTTCGAGTACCGGAGTATTACATACACTAACGTTCCTACTTATATTATTAATTAATTATTTTGCATTGGATGTTATTTTTTTATTATTATTTCTTTTTGTTGACAAACATGTAATGTAGCGCCCCTTCTTAGCCACCCACACAGCTTTGCTGTGGTAGTCGGGAATGGTCGCCACAACACACAGATACACACACATAACACATATATCTATATACTATAATCCTGTAATAATAAATTTCTTTCACTACTGCAATCATATCATGCATTTCATTTCATGGTTGAAGATATGCTAGTACTTATATTACATGCCTGCTTAATTATTATGATGCGGAACCCCAAGGCTAAAAAACCCGAAACCCCTTAAACACACAATATGGCATGAACATGAACAAGAAGAAACTCCCAATCTAAAGAACCCCCAAACAACATGTGAATGGAAACGCTTATAATAGATTGATTTAGAAACATAAGAACAGAATTCGCCACAAAGTAAATACCTTGATAAGAATTTAAGTTCTTGATGCAAAAGAAGAAGACAAGCTTTCCTCTCCAATGAAGAATATTCGGCCAAGCCAAATGATGGTATTCAAAAGTGTTTTAGATATTGTCTTTTACAACTTATAATGAGGTATTTATAGCCCCCAAAAGGTAGGTAACCCTAAATAAGTCAAAAGTCCACCTAACACATGGCCACCTAACACATGGATCTCCCACCAAACCCTAAATAAGTCAAAAGGCCACCTAACACATGGCCACCTAACACATGGCCATCTAACACATGGGCCTCCCACCAAACCCTAAATAAGTCAAAGGCCACCTAACACATGGGCCTCCCACCAAATAACTAAAGCCCAAACTTATTAATTCTAAAATACAACAACCCATAAGCCTAAAATAATTAATTTAAATGAGCCCAACTTAAAGTAAGCCCAACTCACTTAAAATAAGCCTATTAAGCTATATGAGGGTCCAACTAAATGATTAAAACAAAACAAGTTCAACATAATAAAATAAGCCCCTTGGGCAGCCTAAAGCTACTCTTCGAGATTGAAAAAATTAATCAAGCCCATTTGATTCTTCTCATGTCCATTCGGCCCCATTAGATTGGCATTGATGCTATTCGACTCCAATCTCCCTTGACTTTCCATAATTTCAACAATTTGGCTCGTGTAGGATTATCATGATGGGTTGACCCCCCTGTGCACGCATCATCCCCTCCCTCTTTAGAAAAGATTCGTCCTCGAATTTTCGTCTTATTCAAGTTGGGAATTGAAGCTTGTGGAATAAATTGGTCTTCATAAACAATCTTGGGAATAGGTGGAAATAATATGAATGCATCTTCAAAAAAGAACTCATCATGTTCCTGCAAGTTAACACAAAAACTAGGAAAAGCATGGTTAGTTAATTCAGGAATCTCATTTTGATCATGATTATCTTCTTTTTCCATGTTCAATTCAACCTCCTGAAGCACCACATGATCAATCATAACATGTTGATCGTCCAACTCAACTAAACAAGCATCTTCCATTTTACAATCTTCTTCCTTTTCCCTCAAACAATCAACGTCTACACTTCCACTTATGTCTTCCTCATTTACAACATCATCGTCATATAAATCTATAGCATCTCTTTCAGCTTCACAGATAATCTCTTCCACTACAACTTCCTCTTTCTTTCTTTTTTCCTTTTGCAAACATTTATCTAATTGTCTAAAAAGTTGTTTAAACCGCAATTCTGCATTTTTAAGGTCTTCCTTCAATAACTTAGTATCCTTTTTTAACTCATCCAATGTTTCTTGATCTAAATGTCGTCTTGACTTGTAATAGGACATCCTTACAATCACTTCCTCACGTGTTTCACTCAAAATATGGCACTCCACTCGTGTGTCACTCTATTTGGCTTTTACCCTCTTTTAAGCTCACTCACTCAAGCCTTTTACCATTCAAGCTTGCTGTCTTCAATTGCACTTTAGAACTCAATCTCAAGTCAAGATGATTCACAAGTCAACAAATTTAAATGAGAATGCAATGAAAACACTTAACAAAGAAAGTCAAAAATGACGCCTACCAACAAATTGCCACTTTGGTTTTTCAAATTAATTTTCACATTCAAAGTATGACAAATCTGAATTTTGGTATTTCACTAATAGAAAAGTCAATTTTGATACAATGGATGTAAAGACAAGAAATCAAAGAAAGTCAAAAATGACAACTACCCATAAATATTCACTTTGACTTTTCAAATTAATCTCCAAATTCAAAGTATGACCAGATCTATTTTTTTTTGTTTCTTTGTGATTTTGTTTTCTAGCTTTATCTCAATGCTGACTTTTTTTTTTTTAAAAAAAATTCGGATGAACAGTGCTGTGAATAATACTATGAATAGTAACTTGAACAGTACCAACGATTTTTTTTTTTAAACTTAAAACATCAAACACAAGATCTGATATAGGAACAAAGAAGAACACAATAGAACAAATTCAAAAATAAAGAACAACACGAAATTGATAAGAATAAGATTGCAAATTAAACAATGCGGAATTATCTTGTTCTAATGGAAATAAAACAATAGAATAGCAAACTAACACAAGATAAATAAGAATTTATCCTAATCCAAGCTCTGATACCAAATGATGCGGAACCCCAAGGCTAAAGAACCCGAAACCCCTTAAACACACAATATGGCATGAACATGAACAAGAAGAAACTCCCAATCTAAAGAACCCCCAAACAACATGTGAATGGAAACGCTTATAATAGATTGATTTAGAAACATAAGAACAGAATTCGCCACAAAGTAAATACCTTGATAAGAATTTAAGTTCTTGATGCAAAAGAAGAAGACAAGCTTTCCTCTCCAATGAAGAATATTCGGCCAAGCCAAATGATGGTATTCAAAAGTGTTTTAGATATTGTCTTTTACAACTTATAATGAGGTATTTATAGCCCCCAAAAGGTAGGTAACCCTAAATAAGTCAAAAGTCCACCTAACACATGGCCACCTAACACATGGATCTCCCACCAAACCCTAAATAAGTCAAAAGGCCACCTAACACATGGCCACCTAACACATGGCCATCTAACACATGGGCCTCCCACCAAACCCTAAATAAGTCAAAGGCCACCTAACACATGGGCCTCCCACCAAATAACTAAAGCCCAAACTTATTAATTCTAAAATACAACAACCCATAAGCCTAAAATAATTAATTTAAATGAGCCCAACTTAAAGTAAGCCCAACTCACTTAAAATAAGCCTATTAAGCTATATGAGGGTCCAACTAAATGATTAAAACAAAACAAGTTCAACATAATAAAATAAGCCCCTTGGGCAGCCTAAAGCTACTCTTCGAGATTGAAAAAATTAATCAAGCCCATTTGATTCTTCTCATGTCCATTCGGCCCCATTAGATTGGCATTGATGCTATTCGACTCCAATCTCCCTTGACTTTCCATAATTTCAACAATTTGGCTCGTGTAGGATTATCATGATGGGTTGACCCCCCTGTGCACGCATCATATTACATGCCAAGTCCAAACATACTATATACATATAAACATATTTAAGTACACAAAATACTCAAAACCTACACTAATCAAGTCCTAGTGTTGACCCCTTTGGTTATGTGGAACTGTCCTTCCGGATCGTCTCACTTCGGAACCTACACGGATTAGAAAATAACCCGTGCTAAGCGATAACGATTAGTGGGGAACCGCAAACAATATAAAATATATATATAAAGCACATATGCATCGATTAATTATCACTGTAATTAAAGTGAAATACTTATAGTCATGCTTATACAAACATGCCACAATGACACATCATATCCACAACTTATTACAACCATATCATGTTACACATTTCATTTTATGTATACACATGTATAATATTTCATATGCATTCATGCTATTAGATCATAATCATACAAATGCATCTCATGCCAAACTTTATCACTTTGTATTCATATTCTCATCTTTATAACTTTCTTTCAAATGATCACAAATTATCATTAATCTTTCTTTCTTTGTTTTGCCTTGCCTGCAATTCAAAGACGCGGATAACGGGTAATACTATCAGTACTCGAAAGTACCACTATCAGTACTCAAAAGTACCACTATTAGTTCGTATCCGTAGATACTCACCACTATTAGTACCCGTAGGTACCACTATCAGCATATTACTATGCAAAGATGAACCCATTTAGGATTTAATAGAAAGATGATTTCCGAAGAAATCGGATACTATCGGCCGTAACTTTAGACCCTTTTAGGCATGCCTACTTATCCTCTACTTGATTCGCAGGCTAATTATTATTTCCAGTTATTTGTATATCAATCACAATTTACATTGCCCATACAATCATATAGAATAGATCATAGTACATAATAGCTCACATATATTTGTAAGCATACTATCATGTTCACATTCACTTCCATTTAAACACCTTTGCATAATTCATAATCTTTTCCCAAGTCCATATAATGTTGATATATTAGTATAAATCTCATTCCATAACATTATACATAGCTTTATAAAGAATTACTTTTCTTTCATATGCCTCTCGGTGACAATCAAATCATTGTGACCGTCAATCAAATCATTGTGACCGTGACATAGACACAAATCAAAACAGAATGTAAATCGAAGGTATCTCATGGTGGCAACCATTTCGGTTATGACAGTGACATACCTAAGTTTCAAAACAGAATGTCACTCGTACATACCTCACGGTGACAATCATTTTGGTTGTGACCGTGACATATGTAACTTTGCAATCTAGAATGCAATCTGTGCATACCTCACGATGACAATCATTTTGGTTATCACCGTGACATATGTCTAACTATAGGTAGAATGCTAAATTCAAGCATTGAACCTATACATTTTGAACCACAAATCCTCACCTACAAACTCATGATTCTAACTCTCAAAATCATGCCATCAAACCAACATAAACACATATTTTCTTTGAGACTAGAACACAATTCACATCTGAATTACTCATACTTATCATGCTTCCATTTCACTTTGCATCATAGCCATCTCAATCTTTCTAATATAACTTTATGCCATTTTAACACATATTACTCTCTATCGATAAACACACAACCCATATAGGCTCTTTACTTCAATTTTATCATTCTCACATCTTATTTGCACAATTCAATTCAAACATACATATCTTGACATATGCAAGTTCATGGTCAAACCAATAACCAAAACAAACACAATCATTCTATTACATACTTGAAATTAAATTTCAATTAATCACATCTCAATTCACAATTTCACATCCAAATCACATTTATATCATTAGCATACACAATTTGGTTTGTTCCCAAACCTCAAACTCCCATGCTCCTCAAGCTCACTTGTTTCTAGGCTCTCCAACCTTAACCTTTCCTTTGTCTCTCTTTGATTCTTCTACCACAGCTTGCTCAAGAACTCAATTCAGAATTCACACTCCTAACTTAATCAATTGGCTAGCTAATCATGCATGTAAGTTCAATTCTATGAATGAGAAAGACAAAAGAATGGAAAGGAAGTAGCTAAAGAAGAAGAAGAAGAAAGCCTAAGTAGAATTGGACTTTCTCTCTCCTCAAAACCCTATATATATGCATGTGAAGGGTGGGTTGACTAAGCCTAAGCTTGCCACCCGGAATCCACTACCTCTTCACTAATCCACCATTAACAAAATTTGTCTTCCATTAATACTAATCAACCTTACTTAACCTTAATCATGCACATCTACCTATAAGCCACTCAAACTTATTCTTTTATGCAATTAAGTACTCAATTCTTTACTCTTTAGTCCAATTTTAACAATGCTCAAAACAAATTTAGCCCAAGTACCCTAATTAGGTCAAAATACTACTAGGGTATAAACCAGGCCATTACATGTAATTATCCCGTATTACCATTCATTTGATAAAAATTTTGACAGTATAACGGCTGCCATCATTCCTAACCATCCTGCCAATTTTCAAATTAACACTCCCACATAATCGAATAACAAACTCAAACTCCAATACCATCACAACTACCTCAATACCAACCATATCATCCATCAATATCAACACATATGACTATTCACATGCAATAATCTTTGTAGTATAGACTGGTCATTATTTCTTTATATTTTAGTTGTCTACACATACTTATTTCATATACATGCCATATATATAAATACAAAATTTTCTTTCTTTGTCTTAAAAAACTCCTTTTTGTCCTGGACGCTTGTCCCTTCGACTACTCCTACATGTACGTCTGAGACCTTCACGGAGCACACACTACATGCTAAGCATATAATGCCTAGTAGTGGATATTATATTTCAACACACATGCACACAAGCAAATTTCATTATTACCTTTATTTTATTTCAAATTTCACTATTATTCTTCTTTTATTATCATTATCTACCTTTTTTACATTTAAGTCATTAAATTTTTGCTTTAGTCCTTAACATTTCTCATTTTTGCCAATATTACAAATTTTCATTCTAACTTTAACTATTCACTAAAATTACCAATATACCCTCATAATTCCATACCTTGTCAAGATTACCATTTTGATGCGGAACCCCAAGGCTAAAGAACCCAAAACCCCTTAAACACACAATATGGCATGAACATGAACAAGAAGAAACTCCCAATCTAAAGAACCCCCAAACAACATGTGAATGGAAACGCTTATAATAGATTGATTTAAAAACACAAGAACAGAATTCGCCACAAAGTAAATACCTTGATAAGAATTTAAGTTCTTGATGCAAAAGAAGAAGACAAGCTTTCCTCTCCAATGAAGAAAATTCGGCCAAGCCAAATGATGATATTCAAAAGTGTTTTAGATGTTGTCTTTTACAACTTATAATGAGGTATTTATAGCCCCCAAAAGGTAGGTAACCCTAAATAAGTCAAAAGTCCACCTAACACATGGCCACCTAACACATGGGCTTCCCACCAAACCCTAAATAAGTCAAAAGGCCACCTAACACATGGCCACCTAACACATGGCCACCTAACACATGGGCCTCTCACCAAATAACTAAAGCCCAAACTTATTAACTCTAAAATACAACAACCCACAAGGCTAAAATAATTAATTTAAATGAGCCCAAGCTAAAGTAAGCCCAACTCACTTAAAATAAGCCTATTAAGCTATATGAGGGTCCAACTAAATAATTAAAACAAAACAAGTTCAACATAATAAAATAAGCCCCTTGGGCAGCCTAAAGCTACTCTTCGAGATTGAAAAAATTAATCAAGCCCATTTGATTCTTCTCATGTCCATTCGGCCCCATTGGATTGGCATTGATGCCATTCGACCCCAATCTCCCTTGACTTTCCATAATTTCCACAATTTGGCTCGTATAGGATTGTCATGATGGGTTGACCCCCATGTGCACGCATCATCCCCTCCCTCTTTAGAAAAGATTCGTCCTCGAATTTTCGTCTTATTCAAGTTGGGAATTGAAGCTTGTGGAATAAATTGATCTTCATAAACGATCTTGGGAATAGGTGGAAATAATATGAATGCATCTTCAAAAAAGAACTCATCATGTTCCTGCAAGTTAACACAAAAACTAGGAAAAGCATGGTTAGTTAATTCAGGAATCTCATTTTGATCATGATTATCTTCTTTTTCCATCTTCAATTCAACCTCCTGAAGCACCACATGATCAATCATAACATGTTGATCGTCCAACTCAACTAAACAAGCATCTTCCATTTTACAATCTTCTTCCTTTTCCCTCAAACAATCAACGTCTACACTTCTACTTATGTCTTCCTCATTTACAACATCATCGTCATATAAATCTATAGCATCTCTTTCAGCTTCACAGATAATCTCTTCCACTACAACTTCCTCTTTCTTTATTTTCTCCTTTTGCAAGCACTTACCTAGTTGTCTAAAAAGTTGTTTAAACCGCAATTCTGCATTTTTAAGATCTTCCTTCAATAATTTAGTATCCTTTTTTAACTCATCCAATGTTTCTTGATCTAAATGTCGTCTTGACTTGTAATAGGACATCCTCACAATCACTTCCTCACGTGTTTCACTCAAAATATGGCACTCCACTCGTGTGTCACTCTATTTGGCTTTTACCCTCTTTTAAGCTCACTCACTCAAGCCTTTTTACCATTCAAGCTTGCTGTCTTCAATTGTACTTTAGAACTCAATCTCAAGTCAAGATGATTCACAAGTTAACAAATTTAAATGAGAATGCAATGAAAACACTTAACAAAGAAAGTCAAGAATGACGCCTACCCACAAATTGCCACTTTGGCTTTTCAAATTAATTTTCACATTCAAAGTATGACAAATCTGAATTTTGGTATTTCCCTAATAGAAAAGTTAATTTTGATACAATGGATGTAAAGACAAGAAATCAAAAAAAATCAAGAATGACAACTACCTATAAATATTCACTTTGACTTTTCAAATTAATCTCCAAATTCAAAGTATGACCAAATCTAAATTTTTGTTTCTTTGTGATTTTTCTTTCCTAACTTTATCTCAATGCTGACTTTTCTTTTTTTTTTTTTAAATTCGGATGAACAATACTGTGAATAGTACTATGAACAGTAACGTGAATAGTACCAATGATTTTTTTTCTTTTTCTTTTTTTTAGAACTTAAAACATCAAACACAAGATCTGATGTAGGAACAAAGAAGAACACAAAAGAACAAATTCAAAAATAAAAAAGAACACAAAATTGATAAGAATAAGATTGCAAATTTAACAACACGGAATTATCTTGTTCTAATGAAAATAAAACAAAAGAATAGCAAATTAACACAAGATAAATAAGAATTTATCCTAATCCAAGCTCTGATACCAAATGATGCGGAACCCCAAGGCTAAAGAACCCAAAACCCCTTAAACACACAATATGGCATGAACATGAACAAGAAGAAACTCCCAATCTAAAGAACCCCCAAACAACATGTGAATGGAAACGCTTATAATAGATTGATTTAAAAACACAAGAACAGAATTCGCCACAAAGTAAATACCTTGATAAGAATTTAAGTTCTTGATGCAAAAGAAGAAGACAAGCTTTCCTCTCCAATGAAGAAAATTCGGCCAAGCCAAATGATGATATTCAAAAGTGTTTTAGATGTTGTCTTTTACAACTTATAATGAGGTATTTATAGCCCCCAAAAGGTAGGTAACCCTAAATAAGTCAAAAGTCCACCTAACACATGGCCACCTAACACATGGGCTTCCCACCAAACCCTAAATAAGTCAAAAGGCCACCTAACACATGGCCACCTAACACATGGCCACCTAACACATGGGCCTCTCACCAAATAACTAAAGCCCAAACTTATTAACTCTAAAATACAACAACCCACAAGGCTAAAATAATTAATTTAAATGAGCCCAAGCTAAAGTAAGCCCAACTCACTTAAAATAAGCCTATTAAGCTATATGAGGGTCCAACTAAATAATTAAAACAAAACAAGTTCAACATAATAAAATAAGCCCCTTGGGCAGCCTAAAGCTACTCTTCGAGATTGAAAAAATTAATCAAGCCCATTTGATTCTTCTCATGTCCATTCGGCCCCATTGGATTGGCATTGATGCCATTCGACCCCAATCTCCCTTGACTTTCCATAATTTCCACAATTTGGCTCGTATAGGATTGTCATGATGGGTTGACCCCCATGTGCACGCATCACATTTTGTCCCTCCAATTTACATTCTGTCCTCTAATTACAATTTGCCACTAAAATGCCATTTTTACCTCTTATATACGGTTATGCCACTAATACTTTCATTTTACTGCTTAGTTACCATTTTGCCCTTACCTTAAAGTTTTATACACCATTATTCCACTTTTATCTTTTCTTTACAATTATGCCATAAATTCCACTATTTTACCTCTTAATTACTATTTAAGCCATTATTTCTCTATTTTTATCCACAATTACATATTTACTACTATTTCAATCAATTTAACCATTTAATGCCTATTTTAACCTTAGCTGACAATTTTAGCATATAATTACAATTATACCTTGAATACTAAATTTATCCATTATTTACAATTCTCTCCTTTTTTAAGTCTTAATTTTTTTCTTTAATCATATTTTCACTATTTTATTTTACTCATTTTCATCTACATCCTTAAAATTTCGGTCTCATCTATTATTCACGTTTTCATCGCAACTTTTCCATTTAACCCTTAATGCCACTCCTTGTTTTATCAAAAATACATTTTTACCTTTAAAATTTCATCTTTTACTATGATTATCATTTTGTGCTTATGGTTCCATCTTTCTAACAAAATTACCAATCTGTCCCTAAAATTTTCAACTTTGTTCAAAATTACCTTTTAAACCCTAAAGTTTCATACTTTGCTCATTTTTATGGTTTTGGCCCAAATTTTTCATCTTATTATTATTATTATTATTATTATTATTATTATTATTATTATTATTATTATTATTATTATTATTATTATGTCCCAAAAATTAAACTTTATGCCAAGATTACCGTTTTACCCCCAATTTGATCTTTTTACTACATAATAACTGTTTTACCTTTAATAATCTAACTGTTATTCATTATTTGCAGTTTGGCCCTTTTAGCCTCAATTTAATCACATTATTACTCTCTTGTCGGTACAGTACTGATGTTTTTCAAATTACAATTTTACCCTTTATGTTCATTATTTTCTCTATTGCACATTTTCACATTTTGCCCCTTGTAATTCTAGAGGAAACTGCACTATTAGATCGGATGTACGGGACTAGGACCTTCGAAGGTCCAAGCCTGTGTAATCTGTCTCATTTGTATGACATCATCCCTATATATCGTTGTGGAATCGCCTTTGGTCCATTTATGCGAGGCGCTATGACTCTCTATCCCGGTGTCCCTATGGTTAGCCAATTACATCCTGTACTCCTGGTTTCTCTACTAGTTAATAAAGGCAAAATATTTGTCATACCATTTTCTTATTGTATGTCACAATTTTCATACTTTCTTAATATAACACATTATGTAATGGTACATAATCTAAGTACTATACATCACATATTTTTCATCATGTATCATTATATCTCATCACATTTCATCTTATTACATACACTTTTCTTTGCTGATACAATTCAACCATCAATAATGTTCATCACTTTTCATCATATTTCCACATTCTCATTATATTTCATCACATTTTAACATATTTTATCACGTTTCATCAATTCACACTCAATCTTCCTTATGTACATGATTCGACCCACATGTTCAAAAATGATTTCATTTCTTTTTTTTACTATAATTTGTTCTATTCATGCTTTTAAGTCCTCCTAAGCTTATTTCTACCAAGTATCCATCATTATTTCAAATGTTCACAACATTCCTACACTTACATAATAGATGCATGTTGGAAGTTTCCATGCAAGTCTCACTTTTTATGCATTTAACTTTATTAATTCTTTTAATCAACATCCAATGTCCATCATTGGTAATTTTCCATCATTTTATAGTATTCCCATCAAATTGTACACATGCTAATCATATATATACTTCGGCCATTATGATGCACATATTCAATTTTTTTCCTTTTTATCTACTATTTAGTTTACTCATGTTCTTATGGCATATATAGTACTTTGTTATCGTTATTTCATTAAAATCTCACACTATATACTTTATGTCATAGTTACATAATGGGTGCATATTAGGTATTCAACACTCTAGTTTCATTTTCATCCATTTAACCTCATTATTTTACTTAATTTGCATCTAATTTAACTTATTTAACATTCATTTCCAAATTAACACATCTTACTTGCAAATTCACACTTACACCTAACTAAGAACAAGTTCAAATATACAAGTTTAGGTTTTCACATACCTCAATCTCCTTCACCTCTATTTACTTTCCTTCTCCTTTCCTTTCTCCTTCCATTTTTTTTTCTTTCTTCACTTAATTCCTCATCTAGGCTGAATTTGAGAAGAGTACATCAATGAATTTTTCTTGCAATTATACCATAATATGCAATAGTTCTACCCAATTTTATCATTTCCTACCAAAATCTAGCAAAATTCTACAATTTTACTTAGTTGGCAAAACTTTTTCCTTTAAATTTCTTTAAATTTCCTTCACTTTTTCTTCACTATGTGCTTATTTAATGCTAAAAGGATGATTAGTATTCAGTTTAGGTGGAAAAACTAGGTAGAATTCTAGGGTTTTGGGAACAGAGAGAAAACTTTAATGGTGGCTTGTGGAAGAACTAGAATTCGGTCTCATGGAGGGAGAAAGGAGGAAAAATGTGAGTTCTTTAGAGAATTGCTAATTTTTTAGCCTTATATAGTCCCAAATGGAGGGCCAAGATTGGCCAAGTACTATTTAATCCAAAAGCTTATATTGTACCAATTATCGTCCTCCTATTAGTCCTTACTTTTTCCTTTGTTTTTTTTATGAGAATATATCTAAATATACTGAAAAATACCCCTTAGGGTGCATAAAAATTTTCGGGTCAAAATGATATCGTTTCGGCAATTTTTCCCGGTCCGATGAAATTTTTACCCATTTGATAATTCATTTTTCTGTCTCAATCAAAAAAAAAATTGTAACAGCCCCTACCCACTTGTAGAGCTTTACTACGTTGGCTATGGAGTGTCAAACACATCACATGTGGATAAATCAATCTCATACAATAAATCAGTTTCATACAATATTTAGAATTAATAAATTTCATTTAAAAGGCAACGTTCAAATACAATTCCGAAAATCCATGCATTACATTACATATCACATATAGTTTTGTTTTAGTTTTCACTTCACAAAATATAGATTCTATAATACTAAACTTTAGTTCCTTTACACATGCCAATTAAAATTACACTTATATTATTACAAAATAATCTACGTATACAGCGGTTCTAATGTGTCGGCCGTTGGCGATGTATGTCACACCCCGTTTGCCCCCTAGTAGAATGAGCCTGTATGTATGTGTAAGCATTCGCATGTGTTCGGCATATCATAAGGGTATTTTAGTAAAATGCATGTTTTTGGGGTTTATTAGCATGTGGTTATATGTATGACATTAGTGTGTGAATTAATTGGGAAATGGTTGTGTGCATTTGAGCATATCATATTAGAGTGTTATAAGTTGGGCATGCATAGTGTGTGAGTGCATACCATTGTAGGGTGTGCATTAGTTGGGAGAGTATTGGGTGTGTGTGTGGTGCATGTCTAATTGGTGTGAGTGATTAGTTTCACCAATAGGAAATTGACACTTGTGTAGGGCAAAAGAAAAGAAAAAGAAAAAGGAAAGAAAGGAGGGGAATGGCAGATTCACGTTTTCCCTTCTTCCCCTGACGTTTCTTCTCTTCTTCTTCATTTTCTTCATCCTAAGAACCCTAGTGTGGATTCAAGTCTTATTGGTGGAATTAATCATCTCTTTGCATCTTCTTTTGGTAAGTCATTGCATTCTTCATCTTTGTTTTCCATTTGTTCTCTTCTTCTTCTTTGGGTTTAGATTTAACTTAGGGTTTTATTTGGTTGTTCTTCGATGTGTTGTTGCTTAGCTGTGGCTCCTCGCGATCCCAAGGGCAAGGAGGTTGCTGGGAATAGTGGAGCTAAGTGATTGAAGCTTATAATCTCAGGTTTGGGATTTTTACTTGTGGATTGTGCTTGATTTGAACTTACTGTAATTTCTAGGGTTTATGTTCTTGAATGTGGTTATGTATGATTTTGGTTGTGATGAATGTTTTAAGTTATTATATGTCATTTTGATGCTTGAATGATCTTCTGGAAGGTAAGAACTGATTTGTGTGATTTTGATTCAAGTTTAGAGTTGATTTCTGTGTTCTGGGAAAATTCTGGAAAACTGGAAAATCGTGTTACTGTAGAAAATTCTCGTTTTGCTGTGTCTGTCGCGTGACTACCCAAGAAGAGAGGCAAGTCACGAGGCGTGACTTCCAGTCACGACTCGTGACCTGCCAGAAAGAAGCTAGTCACGAGTTGTGACTGCCTATCACAACTCGTGACCAGCCATGAGGAAGGCAGTCACGACGCGTGACTCCCAATCACGACTCGTGACCGGCCTGAGGTAGTCACGCGTGACCAGCCCTAAAGAAGCCAGTCACGAGGCGTGACACCCAGTCACGACTCGTGACCAGCGAGGTAAGTCACGTTGCGTGACCAGCAAAGGAAGACAGTCATGAGATGTGACTCCCAGTCACGACTTGTGACCAGTCTTCTGAGGAGGCCAGTCACGAGTTGTGATGCCAGTCATGACCCGTGACCAGCCAACCTCGTTGGTCGCCCTGTTCGGCCTATTTTCTGAAATTTCCCGGTTTTTAACTCAACAATGAATTTCTGTACTTCTTCTGAATGGACTTATACTGCTGTATGATGCATGTCATACTTTTATATGCTTTGATATGAATGATACCATGATTCTTCAGTTGATGATATGAGCACAACCAAGCATAATGGCAACAAGAGAGCTGAACTAGCACTTCCTCAAGGACCAATCACAAGAGCAAGGTCAAAGAAGCTTAAATAAGTCCTACAAGCATTCATGAGGCTTTATGTAGAGAAGATACAAGTTCAAGAGGGGAAAGAAGCTGAATTGGGCTATGAAGACAAGTTGGGGCCGAATGGTCAAATGGGCCTTCAAGCTATTTTGTTTAGCTTCTATTCTTGTAATGACATATAATTAAATGTATTTGGGCAGCCTAGTACCTTAGAAAAAGTTTTGGGCTTATTTAATTAGGTTTGTTTTATTTTTGGGCTTATTTGAGTATTTTGGGTAGTTTAAGTGGGTAGGCTAAAGTTGGGCTTATCTCTTCTAAAGAGTTGGGCCTAAATAACTAATTGAGGCTTAGAAAACATGAGGGGGCCGGATTTTAAAGGGGAGAGCTGAATTTGGATGGGTTTGAGTCAAATTTAGCTTTATGCCTACATTGGTGAACTTAGGGTCCTAAATTTTAGGAATGGGTTTTATTTGATAAATACTTATTATTTTGGGATATTATTGAATAGAATTTGATGGAGAAACAATAGGATGAATTTATCTTGAGTGAGTTAGCCAAATTCCACTTATAGCCAAAATTGAGTCTACATTCATTTTCCTTAGGATAATCATTAGCTTTTAGGATTATTTTCAGATTGTATTTATCTTTATTTATTCATGTACTTAGTCCATATTGTGGCCAAATACATGTAGATAAAGGTTAGGAATTATTTTTGTTATTTATTTTATTAATTATCTCTTAGAGTTAGTGTTTGATTATAACTCCTCTAGGGAGGGGTAGCTGCCTATCCTATATAAAGGGCTGAACTTCTTCATTTGTACTTTACATTTTGCATATCTTATGATTAATGAATTTTCATTGACTGAATTTGTGAGAGTTAATTTCTATTGATTCTTGCTATTGTATGAAGAATTAGACTTAGGCAATTTGCATGGTTAATGTATGCTTGATTCTTATTCTTCTTACTTTCTAAATCAATCTATTATAAGCGTTTCCATTCAATCTTGCTTGGGGGTTCTTTAGATTGGGGGTTTATTCACTTGTTTATGATCAATATTCATGGTATGTTGGCGTTCTAGTTTGCATATAGGCTGGGGTTCCGCATCAATTGGTATCAGAGCTTAGGCTAAGTGATAAATTCTTAACTATCCTTTAATTTTGTCTTCTTGAAATTCTTTCTTTGTTTTGGCCGAATAGGACTTTGCATCTAGTTCCTTATTTGGTTGTTGCTCAATTGTGTTAAATTACCTATCTCAAGTATTTGATCATTAGTTGTGTGATTTACGTTTTGAAAAAAAGAAAAAAAAAAGAAGAAGAAAAGAAAGCTTATATACATATAAAAAAAAAAAAAATCTAAAAAGTACCTTGTGTTCAATTCAGGTCCTATTATCTTGTTAAGTTCAAATTTGATCAATTAAGCTAGAACTTCCATAATTTGATTGATTTCTTCAAAGGGCAGGTTAAGTACTCGTTGCTTTTAGATTTTGGGTTATATTATTGCATGCTTTCTTTGATTTTATTTTTGTTGAGTCTATATAAAATCTGTTTAAACTAATCATTAGGTTTAGTTAAACATCGCATTTAAGTGCATCCGTCTTGTCTATTCTTTTCATTCTAAGTTATCAATTTGTGTGTCTAAACTGTTTTTGGTTCCAACTACAATAGTTTAACATATTGCACATTGTTGAACATCTTTATACACTAAAGCGCACGAAATTTATCTCTTGTGTGCTAATTTCTAAGTTTGTTCAATTTGCCTCTAGAATTGGTACTTTTTGCTGTTCTTGTTAAGTACTCATTGTTTCCAAATCAAACTACTTAATTGTGCATATTTGTTTGAGTTTGTTTCTGAAGTACAATTGTGAGAAATCAATTTGTGAGTTGAGAGACAAACACGTGAGGTTGAGTGAATTCTTTTCTTTACTTGTTTACTTAAGTTTAAAGATGTCTGGAAATAATAGTAAAGATGAGACTGAGATTCCCCATGATACTAAACTTATGATTAAAGCTTTTATGGATAGTTTGCAAAAGCTAAATCTCAGGATGGATAGCATGGAGAGTGACCTTAAAGCTTCCAAAGGCAAATATACAAGGGAGGAAGAAGTAGACCAATTATACAATGATGATGGAGAAGAGGAGGCTCATTCCTTCCCAATGAGAGCAAGGAGGTATGACAATCAAATGGAAAGTAAAGACAATAATTTGAGTGCTATCAAGATGAAGATTCCACCATTCAAAGGCAAAAATGATGTGGATGCCTATCTCAATTGGGAAAGAAAGGTAGAGATGATCTTTTCATACCACCACTATTCAGATGAGAAAAAGGTAAAACTCGCAGCCATTGAATTTTCTGATTATGCACTAATTTGGTGGGATGAGTTATTGAAAAGTAGGAGGAGAAATGGGGAACTCCCTATCACTTCTTGGGAGGAAATGAAAAGAATCATGAGAAAGAAGTATGTGCCTAGTTACTATCATAAGGAACTCCACAATCAGTTACAAAGACTTACACAAGGATCTAGTTCAGTGGAGGATTACTGCAAGGAGATGGAGTTGTTCATGATTAAAGCAAGCATTGTGGAGGATGAATATCAAACGATGTCTCGCTTTTTGGGAGGTATGAATAGAGAACTTGCTGATATTGTTGAATTGCAGCATTATGTGGATATGGATGATTTGGTGAACATTGCAATTAAAGTGGAGAGACAAAGAAGTAAACGTGGGACAACCAAGTCCTATGCAAATTCCAATAACAATAGATGGAATTCAAAGTGGAACAAGGGTGACTCAAAGAAAGAATCCACTCCCAAGTACCAATCAAATTCCAAAGAGAAAACGGTTACCGCACAAAAAGGTACTTCTGAAACAACCCCTAAAACTAATAGACATAGGGACATTCAATGTTTTAAATGTAAGGGTCGTGGTCATTATGCTAATGAATGCGGGAATAAAAAGACCATGATAATAAGGGGGGATGAAATTATTTCTGATTCTGAATCTGATGATGACTATGATGATATGCCACCTTTAGAGGATTGTTCTGATGTAGATGAAAATGTAGAGTATCCTGTTCAGGGAGAGTCCTTAGTGGTGTTGCGTGCATTGAATTTAAATGTAAAAGAAGAAGGACTAGAACAGAGGGAAAACATATTTCATACTAGATGCCTAATAGGTGGGAAAGTCTGTAGCATGATAATTGATGGGGGTAGTTGTGTTAATGTTGCTAGTACAGTCTTAGTTGATAAATTAGGGCTTAAAACTGAGAAACCCCCTAATCCGTACAAACTTCAGTGGTTGAATGATAGTGGGGAAGTTAAGGTGACCAAACGTGTAACTATATTATTTTCCCTTGGTAAATATGAAGATGAAGTCACTTGTGATGTTGTACCTATGCATGCTGGTCATATTTTGCTAGGAAGGCCTTGGCAATTTGATAGACGCGTATTACATGATGGATTTAGAAATAGGTACACATTTGAATTTAAAGGATGTAAACACACACTTGCCCCTTTGGCACCTAAAGATGTATATGCAAATCAAGTGAAGATACATCAATCTGTAAAAGAGGTAAAGGGAAGTGAGAAAGAAAAGAAAAATGAGAGAAAAGAGGCTAGTAGTGAAAAGAATAAAAGTAAAGGCCCAATGGTGAGTGACTGCACTAGTGAGAGAAAGAATGAGAGAAGTGCAGGAGAGAAGAAGTTAATGTGTGTTGAGGTAAAAGGAGAGCAGAGTGAGTTGAGTGAAAAATTCAGCAAATATTCCTTTTATGCAAAAGAGAGAGAGTTGAAGAGTGCTTACTTAGGCATGAGAACTTTAGTACTTTTGAGGTTTAAGGACAATTATTTTTCTGAAACTAACCTTAACCCAAATTTGCCTAGTTCTTTTTCTGAGTTATTGCAGGATTATAAAGATGTCTTCCCTGAGGAGATACCACCTGGGTTGCCACCAATTAGAGGGATTGAACATCAAATTGATTTTGTTCCTGGTGCACAAATTCCAAACCGTCCAGCTTATAGAAGCAATCCGGAAGAAACAAAGGAGTTGCAAAGACAAGTGGAGGAACTTTTAGCAAAGGGACACGTGAAAGAAAGCCTAAGTCCTTGTGCCGTACCTGTTCTTTTGGTACCTAAAAAGGATGGAACCATGCGCATGTGTGTTGATTGTCGAGCAGTTAACAAAATCACTGTAAAGTAGCGCCATCCCATTCCTAGGTTAGATGATATGCTTGAAGAGTTAAATGGTGCTGTAATATTCACTAAAATTGACTTAAAAAGTGGTTATCATCAAATCAGGATGAAGTTAGGTGATGAATGGAAAACTGCCTTTAAAACAAAATATGGTTTGTATGAATGGTTGGTTATGCCTTTTGGTTTAACTAATGCGCCTAGCATATTTATGAGACTCATGAACCATGTTTTGTGTGAATTTTTAGGTAAATTTGTTGTTGTATACTTTGATGATATCTTAATTTACAGCAAAAACCTAGAAGAACATTTAAGGCATGTTGCACTTGTGTTAGCTGTTTTGAGAGGACAACAATTGTATGCTAATTTGAAGAAAGCACATTTTGTGTTGACAGTGTTGTTTTCCTAGGATTTATTGTTAGTGCACGTGGTGTTGAAGTTGATAATGAAAAGGTTAAGGCTATCCAAGAATGGCCAACACCTAAGAATGCAAGTGAGGTAAGAAGCTTTCATGGTTTAGCAAGTTTCTATAGGAGATTTGTTAAAGATTTTTCCACCATTGCTGCACCTTTAAATGAAATCATTAAAAAGTCTGTTGGTTTTAAATGGGGTAAAGAACAGGAAGATGCTTTTAATGCTTTGAAAGATAAATTGTGTACTGCTCCTGTTTTGAAATTACCTAATTTTTCTAAAACTTTTGAGATTGAATGTGATGCTTCTGGGATTGGTATAGGTGCTGTTTTGATGCAGGAAAACCGCCCAATAGCATACTTTAGTGAGAAGTTGAGTGGAGCACAGCTGAATTACTCTACCTATGATAAAGAGTTTTATGCGTTGGTGAGAGCTCTTGAGGTTTGGGAACACTACCTTTTGCCTAAAGAATTCGTGATACACACAGATCACCAGTCTCTCAAATATCTAAAGGGACAAGGTAAGTTGAATAGAAGGCATGGTAAGTGGGTAGAGTACCTTGATACTTTTCCATATGTAATTAAATACAAGCAAGGTAAAGAGAATGTTGTTGCTGATGCACTTTCTAGGAGATATGCACTGATTTCTATGCTTAGTTCCAAATTGTTAGGTTTTGAGCATTTGAAAGAAATGTATGAGCATGATTCTGATTTTGGTGAAGTGTATAAGGCATGTGAACATTATGCATTTAATAAGTTCTATAGACATGATGGGTTTCTTTTTAGGGGAAAACAACTGTGTATACCTGCATGTTCTATTAGAGAGTTGCTTGTGAAAGAATCGCATAGCGGGGGATTGATGGGACACTTTGGTGTGCAAAAGACTTTAGACATGCTTAATGAACATTTTTATTGGCCTAATATGCGAAAATATGTTGAAAAAGTGTGTGCCCAATGTTTTGCATGTAAACAGGCTAAGTCTAAGTCTTTAAATCAAGGTTTGTATACTCCTTTGCCTGTTCCTACTGAACCTTGGACTGACATTTCTATGGACTTCATTGTAGGTTTACCAAGGATAAAAAGGGGAAGGGATAGTGTGTTTGTTGTAGTGGACCGATTTAGTAAAATGGCGCATTTCATTGCTTGTCATAAAACCGATGATGCAACAAACATAGCTGATTTGTTTTTCAAGGAAGTAGTTCGATTGCATGGTATACCTAGAACTATTGTCTCTGATAGAGATTCTAAGTTCCTAAGTCACTTTTGGCGTGTTTTGTGGGGTAAACTTGGTACTAAACTTGTGTTTTCTACTACTTGTCATCCACAAACTGATGGCCAAACTGAGGTTGTTAATAGACTTTAGGAACTATGTTGCGTGCTATAATTGGTAAGAATCTTAAAACTTGGGAAGAATGTTTGCTATTTGTTGAGTTTGCTTATAATCGTGCAATTCATACTTCCACAGGGTTTTCACCTTTTGAAATTGTGTATGGTTTTAATCCATTGACTGTGTTGGATTTGATGCCTTTACCTTTGAATGAACTTTCTAATTTAGATGGCAAGGCTAAGGCTGATTTGGTTAAGACAATACATAATAAAGCACGTGAGCACATTGAGAAGAAGAACAAGATGTATGCAAAGCAGGCTAACAAGGGCCGTAGACAAGTGATATTCGAACCAGGAGATTGGGTTTGGATCCATATGCATAAAGAGAGGTTTCCTAACCAAAGGAAGTCTAAACTTGATGCAAGAGGAGATGGACCATTTCAAGTGCTGAAACGAATCAATGACAATGCATACAAGATTGATTTGCCAGGTGAGTATGGTGTAAGTGCCATATTTAATGTTTCTGACTTATCTCCATTTGACTGTGATTCAGATTCGAGGACGAATCCTTTCGAAGGGGGAGGGGATGATATGAGCACAACCAAGCATAATGGCAACAAGAGAGCTGAACTAGCACTTCCTCAAGGACCAATCACAAGAGCAAGGTCAAAGAAGCTTAAATAAGTCCTACAAGCATTCATGAGGCTTTATGTAGAGAAGATACAAGTTCAAGAGGGGAAAGAAGCTGAATTGGGCTATGAAGACAAGTTGGGGCCGAATGGTCAAATGGGCCTTCAAGCTATTTTGTTTAGCTTCTATTCTTGTAATGACATATAATTAAATGTATTTGGGCAGCCTAGTACCTTAGAAAAAGTTTTGGGCTTATTTAATTAGGTTTGTTTTATTTTTGGGCTTATTTGAGTATTTTGGGTAGTTTAAGTGGGTAGGCTAAAGTTGGGCTTATCTCTTCTAAAGAGTTGGGCCTAAATAACTAATTGAGGCTTAGAAAACATGAGGGGGCCGGATTTTAAAGGGGAGAGCTGAATTTGGATGGGTTTGAGTCAAATTTAGCTTTATGCCTACATTGGTGAACTTAGGGTCCTAAATTTTAGGAATGGGTTTTATTTGATAAATACTTATTATTTTGGGATATTATTGAATAGAATTTGATGGAGAAACAATAGGATGAATTTATCTTGAGTGAGTTAGCCAAATTCCACTTATAGCCAAAATTGAGTCTACATTCATTTTCCTTAGGATAATCATTAGCTTTTAGGATTATTTTCAGATTGTATTTATCTTTATTTATTCATGTACTTAGTCCATATTGTGGCCAAATACATGTAGATAAAGGTTAGGAATTATTTTTGTTATTTATTTTATTAATTATCTCTTAGAGTTAGTGTTTGATTATAACTCCTCTAGGGAGGGGTAGCTGCCTATCCTATATAAAGGGCTGAACTTCTTCATTTGTACTTTACATTTTGCATATCTTATGATTAATGAATTTTCATTGACTGAATTTGTGAGAGTTAATTTCTATTGATTCTTGCTATTGTATGAAGAATTAGACTTAGGCAATTTGCATGGTTAATGTATGCTTGATTCTTATTCTTCTTACTTTCTAAATCAATCTATTATAAGCGTTTCCATTCAATCTTGCTTGGGGGTTCTTTAGATTGGGGGTTTATTCACTTGTTTATGATCAATATTCATGGTATGTTGGCGTTCTAGTTTGCATATAGGCTGGGGTTCCGCATCAGTTGAATTCTATTCTGTACTCTAAAATATGATCTGAATGACACATAACCTGCTAGAGTCAAGTAAGTGGATAGTTAGGCATGCCTAATAGAGTCTTTTAGCTGCAGCCCTCAGTTCAGTTTGGGCCCCGATCAGGTCCCCCGTTAGGTTCCTCGCGAACCCCTCAGTATTAGGATCTTGTTTAAGGTCCCCTCAGTAAAAATAATGTGTTTTGATTAAAATGAAATGACTTTTGATTTGTACCTGTGAGGTACCCTTAGTATTCGATTCGTACCCGTAAGGTACCTTCAGTACACTCGTTATCCACTACCTCGAGTCAGCAGGTGTTCATTAGGTGTTCGATTGTTTTGCTCTGTTCTGATTTGGCTATATAAATGTGATATCTGAATGAGTATAATGATGAGATGGATGATGGATTATTTGGCTTGAATATGAATCTGTAATGCGAAATGTATGGCTTTAAATTGTGAGCATGTTTATTTGGATTATGTTATAAGCTATTGCATTTTGCCATTATGAATGTGATATGCCTTGACGACCATTGTGAATGGCCGTCCATATTTTATGTGTGTTTCCCCACTAAGCGTTTATCGCTTAGCACGGTGTTTTTACCCGTGCAGGTGCGGAAGGAAGTTTACTTTGAGAGAGTCACCGCCGTCAAGCCAACACAGAAGGTTTTAGTGTAGGGCTCAGTTTTTGTAATCTGTAATGATTCTTTTTGTATAGAACTCTCTTGTATCAGTTTTGGTTCAGCTTCCGCTTTTGTACTTATATTTTGGGTTATGTAATATCTTTTGTACCAGCTAGTTTGATTAGAACATTATTGTAATGGTTTGTTATATTAATGCATGATCAGCTATGGCTTTCTTTTCCTTTAAAGTTTTTAATTATCCTGTATTTCAGTATGTATGTTATGAATAAATGTATGTTTTGCTTTGTATCGGTTTGGTGGCACCTTTGCTCATACGGCATCTCACTCCTTATCGGATGGGATCGCCTACGTATGGGTAGGGGGTGTTACAATATAGGACTGTTTTCCTATAACATCCCAAATTTAATTGGATAATTAAGGGTACTTTGGTAATTATATAAGTGATATTAAATTTAATTGAGGACTAAATTGAAGGTGAATTAAAGTTTAGCAAAGGAAATATTTGTTTAGTGAGTGATTTGCAATTATTAAGGACCCAAGTGAGATTTACCAAGGATTAAATTGTAAGTCAAGATAATTGACTAAGGGAACCTATTGGAATGTGACATGTGGCTTGAGTGGTTGAGGGCATTTAATGGGATTTGAAAGAGAGAGAGAGAGGGAAGGGCAGAAATTCTGCTTTCTTCCCGTGGAAGCCAAGTTGGCTCCTCTCTCTTGCTCTTCCCGTCCTCTTCCTCTTTTCCTCTTTCATTTCTCTGCTCTTCACTCTTGCTTGTGTGATTCTTCAATAAGTGGGTTAGGGTTCTAGAGGTTGGAGCTGGTTTGCTTTGAAGAGGTAAGTAGTGTTGGTTCTTTCTTCCGTCTTGCATCTTCTGCTTTGGCTGGTTGGGCTTTGAGTTTTGATTCAAGTGATTTGGTTATTTGCAAGTTAGACAAAGGGAAAGAGAAGGTTTGAGCTTGAAGAAGAGGAGTGGGTTTTGAGTTGCAAAGTCAGGTTTGGGAGTTGTCTTGTCCTTTTTCTCATTTCGGATTGTTGTTGAGTTTTAGATTTCTAGAATTTTGAGTGCTATATGTGTGTAAAAGTATGTGTTTAGTTGAGTAGTGATAATGGCATGAAATTCTAGAGTTGTGATGGTTTGCACGTTGGTTTTGAAGTGAATAAGTATAAGTTGTGTGTAAATTCCTGGGTTATGTTAAAATGTTGTAATCTCAAGATATGTTATGTTTATGTGTATTATAAGTGTGTTTATTAATTTAGAATGATCATTATCTTGTTTTGGAATGCACTTGAGTGATGGTTTAGTATGGCATTGCATGAAAGAGTGGTTTTGAATGGTTTGGTTTGAGAGAAGAGCAGAGAAGCAGAGTTTCTGGGCAGTCCTCGGCTTTGTTGAATGTACCCCCCTAGCATTAGAATTATTAGACTCCCTTACTCTTTTGATGAGCCACATACAATTATTCATAGACATCTCTTCTAGCAACTCAAATGCAGCCTTCGTAGTTTTCCTCATAAGGGAACCTCCGGCTGCAGCATCATAGTCCCTCTAGTGGTAGGGTTCACTCCATTGTAGAAAGTCTGCATAAGTAACTCCCTTGGAAGGTTGTGGTGAGGTGAGGACACATTCTCTGCAATTCCTTAAACCTCTCCCAAGCTTCATACAAAGATTCATTATCATGTTGAACAAAGGTGGTGATATCTTTTATAATTTTTGCAGTTTTGGCTAGAGGGAAGTATTTAGATAAAAATGCTTGGGCCAATTGGTCCCAAGTGGTAATAAATCCTCCAGTTAGGGAGTTTAACCAAGCTTTAGCCTTATATTTCAAAGTGAAAGGAAAAAGCCTTAACTTAATTGCATCCGCCGAAACTCCATTTATTTTAAAAGTATCACAAATTTCCAAGAAATTTGCCAAATGAGCATTGGGATCCTCATTTGCCAAACCATAAATTGAATGCTATTTTGAATCATTTGCAAAAGAGATGGGTTTATTTCAAATTGGTTAGCGTTTAACGTAGGCCTTACCACACCTTGTTGAGCACCACTCAATGCAGGTGTAGCAAAATTCATCAACCTTGGTGGATTCTCCTCTTCAGCCATAATAGGTCTCTTATTCTTATTCTTCTTTTTGTTGGATTTTCGGTTACTCGAAAGAAAACGCACTATCTCAGGATTCAATGGTTCAAGTTCCTCTTGAGAACTTCTTGTACTTGGCATAGACTTGAACTACCAAAGCCTGTAAAAACAACACAAAACAAAACTAATTAAATATTGTAATCAAAAATCATAAATCCAGATTCATAATGGCAATAATTAATCATTCATTCCCCGGCAATGTGATGCGGAACCCAATAGCTAACGAGCTACAAACCCACACATACGATTTGAATAGCAAACCAAAATCAGACAAACACCCTCCCTATTGAACCCCCAATCAACCTGTGACTGAAAACGCAAATAATCGGGAATTAAAGAACCTGAAAAACGCCACAATCAAACAATTGATAAGTTAATCAAATTCTTCATGCAATAGAAAAGAAAGCAATTCACTCTCATTCTAAGCAAAGAAAATTCGGCTAAGCCAATTAATATCATTCAAAATCTCCCGTTTACAATCTATAATAGCCTATTTATATGGTGGCTAACCCTAGCTAGCAAAATAACATAAAGAAAACCCTAATGAGGCCTTAAACTAAGCTAGGCCGAATTGTCCATGGGCTTTACAAGATAAATTAAGCCCAAACTAAAGAATTAAACACACTTAAAATAAGCCCAAAAGAAAGACTAATTAAAAACCCAAAATAACTAAACTAAACCCAAACTAAAAGCCCAATTCGTTTAGCCCATTAAGTCATTAAATAAATGAGTCATGTGACTTTTAAATGAAGCACATGACTTGTACAAATAAAGCCCAAAGTAGTATAAACCCAAAAATGACTTAAATTGGCCCAAAAATGGCTTAAGTTGGCCCAATTTCACTAGAAGCTTCCAAAAGGCTAAGTACTTTGTGAAAACCTCCTTCAAGCTCTTTTTGACACTTCTCAAAGACATCTTCATTCAGCTCTTGAGTAACAAAGCCTTGTACATAAGTTGTCATAGCCATTTTCAGCTTCTTAGCTCGCCCCCTTGTAATTGGTCCACTTGGAATCTTCAAAGAATCCTGAGTATCTGGCTGATCCGTATCACAATGGCACTAAAAACTTGTTAGCGTATTTCTACATGCTAATTCCGTAAGTATACGGTGTGCCGATTATAGTACAAAAGATGTCAATCCCACGAGGAATGTGATAAATATTACACACTATTACTACTCAATTTTAATCTTGTTTACAATGATCAATAAATTGTGAGTTAAATCTAAACTACTCTATCACATAAACTAATTAAACCTAGTTCATGTTAATCAAAGAAGGCAAAATATATATTGAAGAATTAACAATTATGAAACTTGATTCCATCATTTAAATATAAATTAAATCTCTTAAGCAAGCCAAGTTGGAATATAGTTCTAATCCACTCTCTCGACCATGAATTAGAATGCCCAAAACATGCAATTAAAATTCTAACTCACAATTCTCATTAATGAATTAGAGCAATTACATATTCTAAGAATAATCACCAACTTATAACAACTATCTCAACATGCGATCTCTGAATTTCTATTAGATTTCAGTTAAAGTGGTCTCTCAAATCTTACTTTAACTTATAAAGATCATGCAAAAGTTCTAATGGAAGATTCTGCATTAAAATACTACTAAAATAGATGGTAATAGAAAAGAACAATAGTATGATTCAAGTTTCTAAATAACATTCATTTAATAATTACAAAGAAGAAGTAGAGATTAGAAATGGAATAAGGGGATCTCTCAACCCCTTTTCCCTTCACCAGTTGTAGTCTTCTTCCTTGTAATTGCCTTCTCTTCAAAACATAAATCTAACTTTGAATTCTAACTACAGAACTTTTACTCTAAAAACTGTTCTCTCCAAAATTACACAAAATAATTCTATAAAAATTCCATTATCCCTATATTATAGTTGAGTTACATATTTATAGAGTTTTAAAAGTTGTGTCTCTTTGCTAAAATAGTTACAAATATTGGTGGAAAATTATGACTGTTCAGGTGACTTTTCACAAGAAACTACCCAACGGACACTTTTATCGTGCTCGCGACAGAACACAAAATGCCCTGCTCTTTTTCTTCTTTTCTTCTTTTCTCCCTTCTTCTCTCTGGCTCTTCACAACTCGTGATCCCTTTCACGAGTCGTGCTCCATGCGTGTGAGTCATGCTCTGGCTCACGTCTTGGTCATCTCTTCCTTTTCTCCTGCATAACTTCACGTCTTGTGTTGGTCTTCACGAGTCCTGCATCTCCTTCTTCCCTTCACGAGTCGTGTCCATCGTCCCCAGTCATGCTCTCTTATCTCCTCTCATTCACGAGTCATGCTATACATTACGAATCGTGCTCTTTTTCTCTCTTTTACACCCAAATCAGTCTACAAGCACAAAAACACGTAAACTAATACAAATAACATGAAAAATACACATATTTACATACTTAACTTCATAAATTCACACCAAATATATACTAAATAATGCATCAATTAGGCACCTATCAGTGTAGCACTCCGGTATCCTTCCAACGGGGGTATCGGGGTGCTACAAGTTATGGTATCAGAGCACAGGTTGAGTCAATTCTGGTTTTTTGTTTGTTTGAGTGTAGAGTCATGGCATGTGAGTCTGTCTTGTGTCATGGCCTAATGCAGATGCTGTCTTGTATAGCGTCTAGATGGAGTCTAATCTGAGTGAGAATGTGGGCGAGACAACGGGCAGTGTAAATTCGGTTAGAGTTGATCAGCCTGCTCCACAGGATCTACGAGATGATGGCTTTAGTGTAGGGTATGAGAATCTGGCTTTGGTATAAGGTTTGCTATAATTGGTGGATAAATTGATTGCTCCTAAGGCTCCTACCGAGTTGTTAAGAAAGAGAGTGATGCGAAATGGACCAGGAAGCCATCAAGAGATGACTTGGCTTTGCCAAGTGGGCAAATTACTAGAGCTAGGGCCAAGAAGTTCAAGGGAGCCTTAGAAGTCTACTTGGGCCGAATGGTGGAAGCCATGGAGGAGCAATGGCGTGAGGGGCAAAGCAAGGCCAAGGCCATGCCATTGAGGCCGAATGTTGAAGGGCCATTTGAAGGAAGTGTGGTCCATGCTTTATGTGCCACATATGGGCTACAAGGGGATTGATTTGATTGGGCCCATAGTTAGGACCTTTATATGTATTTTTCTTTTGGGTTAAATTAGTTTGTTATTAGGCTTTTTAAGTGTGCTCACGCCAACTTGTATTGGGCAGCCCAAGTGTTTTCCTTTATGTGTTATTTGGGCCAAATTCTCATTACCAATAAGTAGAGAATTCGGCCAGCCCATTAGTCTTAGGGTTAAGTCTTTAGTTGGTGGCATATAAATACTACCTTAAACCTAATTGTGGAACAGATTTTGATTAATTGAGAAGTTCATTTGGTTTAGCCGAATTTCTTAGTGAGAGAGGCATATTTGCATTCTTTCATTTTGCATTAGGAATTTAGTTAACTTATCAATCATTGATTGTGGCGTTTTCTATTTCCTTCATCCCAATTATTTGCGTTCTCAATCACAAGTTGATTGTGGGTTCAATAGGGAGGGATTTTAACTTGTTCGTCTTTGTTGATCATAGTGTGCGTTTTAGGGGTTTCGGGTTCATATAACCTTGGGGTTCCACGTCATTTGGTATCAGAGCTCGGATTAAGGTAAATTCCTATTTATCTTAGAATTAGGTTTTGAGTTTTCTTTTATTGTTTCTTGTGTTTTATGTTTGCCGAATTGTTCAAGTTTTGATTTTGTGTTTTAATTGTGTGATTAAACTTGTTTTTGCCATAACTTTTGCATCCGGTGTCCGATTTTGGTCCATAATAACTTTTCGGAAAGGGAATTTCGAGATCTACAGTTGTCACCTGTGCAAAGCACTACGTGATTGCATTTTCCAGTCCAAAAAAACAACGTTTAGGCCTCCGTTTTTCACTTTGAAATTTCGTGTTTTTTGAAAAAAAAAAAAAAGGTGAACAAGGAAGGAAAACCGAGAGAGAAGGAAAGAAAAACAAAAGAAGAAAGTGAACCAAGAAGGGAAGTGTGTGAAGGTATTTATAGGAAGGTTTGAATCCTATTTGGGAAAGGAAATGACTATCCTAGCCGAATTAGGAAAGGAGGACAACCATTGATTTCATTTTTTTTCCTTAATCAATTAGGAATCCTATTAAGGTAGAAAAAAAACTTACCTAGTTGAATTGGGAAACTAGTTGGCAATCCTAGCTTGTTTAGGAATCAAATTACACTCTATTCCTTTATCAATTTCCTTTCTTAAATTGCCGCCAATTATATTTGTTTCTATTTGTGTTCCATTTCTTAATTATTCATTTTTCATTTCTTATCCTTACATTATCCATTCATTTTTTATTTCTTATCCTTACATTATCCATTCATTATTCATTTCTTATCCTTACATTATCCATTCATTATCCATTTCTTATCCTTACTTATCCATTCATTATCCATTTCTTTATCCATTTCTTATCCATTCATTATCCATTTCTTATCCATTTCTTATCCATTCATTATCCATTTCTAATCATTTCCTTACCATTTCTACCATCTTTTGTCTACTGATTTGCTATCATTTCTTCACCATATACCTACTGATTTACCATCATTTTACCATCACTTTGCCTTTAATTTGCACACAATTAATACATTTATCAAGCTTGTGTACATTTTCGGCCTAGTGTCATTTTTGGTAACTCAAATTATTTTTGTTGCATGCAAACTGATTTGTCTTTGTCATTTGTCTAAATTGAGTTCTTTATTGTTTTCTTACTTTGTCGGGTAGATTAAATAGGTTCTAAATTCGATTTACTTTGTAGTGAATTGAATTCATTCATCTTGGCCAGAATTGTCATTTTCTTTGTTTCTTTTTACTTAATTTCTTGTTTAAGCTAGCTTTTGTTCATTTTACATTGTTAGAGTATTTTTGATTGTTCTAGTACTCTAATTTGATTAATTCAAGTGGTATACCTTTTCTTTGTCCGTGTATCACCTCCATTGTGTCTAGTGTCTTCTTTCTAGTTTTTGAGCTTTCTGTTTTATTGTTAGTGTTTATTTCTTTGTATTCCTAACGTTTTTCAAATTGATTTGTCTTCTGTATTCCGAAGTGCAATTTGAGAGTTGCAAATAAGAGAGGAAAAAGGCAAGAGTTTGTGAGGACAACAAAGAGGGTAAAAGCCTTGTTGAGTGTAAACACGAGAGCTTGTGAGATTGTTTATTCTAACAATTTTTGCAGGTTAAACACCATGTCTGACGAATCCAGCAAGAGAGCTATGACCCCGGAACAAATGTCGTTTGCCCTACAAGCCATACAAGGAACTCTTGAAACCTTGATGAGGGAGCACAGAGAAAATAACGGGAGGTTGGATAAGTTAGAAGCAAGTACATCCAATGGCTCAAAGAGAACAGCAAGAAGAGGAAGGTGGATAAATGAACATGAAGAAGCCGAAGTGGAGGAATGGGAAGACTTTGATGAAGTACAGTCCACAAGGGGTAGAGCAAGGAGAGTGGAAAGGTTGGACAGCAATGTAAGTGCAATCAAGATGAACATTCCACCTTTCAAAGGTAGGAATGATGCTGAAGTTTATTTGGAATGGGAGTGGAAGGTAGATATGATCTTTTCCTGCCATAACTATTCCGAAGATAAAAAGGTAAAGTTGGCAGCCGTGGAGTTTTGTGACTATGCTTTGGTGTGGTGGAATGAAGTAGTTAAAAACCGAAGAAGTCATAGAGAACCACCTATTTCCACATGGGATGAAATGAAGAGGGTCATGAAAAAGAGGTTTGTCCCATCTTATTATTATCGAGAGTTGCACCAGCAACTACATAGGCTTACTCAAGGAAGTAAATCAGTGGAAGATTATCATAAGGAGATGGAGTTACTAATGATCAAAGCCAACATAGAAGAAGAAGAAGAGGTGACTATGGCTCGGTTTTTGGGTGGATTGAATCGAGAAGTTGCTGATGTAGTGGAACTACAATACTATGGAGATATGGATGAATTAGTTGGCATTGCCATGAAGGTGGAGAGGCAACAAAAGCAAAGGAGGACAGCAAGGACATTTTCGAGTTCCAGCAATAAGTGGAACCAGAAATGGAGCAAATTTGAAGAAAGGAAGAAAGAATATCATTCAGCTCCTAAAGAGAAAGAAACCGAAGCAAACAAAAGCAAGGATAAGAGTACACCCATTCAAAAAGGTACTACTGATCCTTCAACCAAACTTTCTAAACATAGGGATATTAAGTGCTTTAAATGTCAGGGTAGAGGTCATTATGCATCTGATTGTCCTAATAGGAAAACTATGTTTATTAAGGGGGGTGAGATTGTTTCTGAGTCTGAACATGAAAATGAGTCTGATGATGGGGAGTTGAGCATGCCACCTTTAGAGGATTGTTCTGATAATGATGAATATGTTGAGTATGCTGTTAAAGGGGAAGGTTTAGTTACTAGGTGATGCGGAACCCAATAGCTAACGAGCTACAAACCCACACATACAATTCGAATAGCAAACCAAATCAGATAAACACCCTCCCTATTGAACCCCCAATCAACCTGTGACTGAAAACGCAAATAATCGGGAAACAAAGAACTGAAAAACGCCACAATCAAACGATTGATAAGTTAATCAAATTCTTCATGCAATAGAAAAGAAAGCAATTCACTCTCTCAATCTAAGCAAATAAATTCGGCTATGCCAAGAAAATTATCCCAAATCTGCCGTTTACAATCTATAATAGCCTATTTATATGGTGGCTAACCCTAGCTAGCAAAATAACATAAAGAAAACCCTAATGAGGCCTTAAACTAAGCTAGGCCGAATTGTCCATGGGCTTTACAAGATAAATTAAGCCCAAACTAAAGAATTAAACACACTTAAAATAAGCCCAAAAGAAAGACTAATTAAAAACCCAAAATAACTAAACTAAACCCAAACTAAAAGCCCAATTCGTTTAGCCCATTAAGTCATTAAATAAATGAGTCATGTGACTTTTAAATGAAGCACATGACTTGTACAAATAAAGCCCAAAGTAGTATAAACCTAAAAATGACTTAAATTGGCCCAAAAATGGCTTAAGTTGGCCCAATTTCACTAGAAGCTTCCAAAAGGCTAAGTACTTTGTGAAAGCCTCCTTCAAGCTCTTTATAACACTTCTTAAATTTGATCTCCATGAATATGAACTTGCAATGTTTATAACGTTGCAATGTTGACCCCCCTGTGCACGCATCATTCCCTCTCTCTTTAGAAAGATTCGTCCTCGAATCTTCGTCTTGTTCAAGTTGGGAATTGACACTTGTAGAATAAATTCATCTTCATATAAGATCTTCTGAACAGGTGGAAATAAAACGAATGCTTCTTCAGCAAAGAACTCATCATGTTCCTGCAAGTTAACAAAAACACTAGGAAAAACATGATTATTCAATACAACCATTTCATTCTGATCATTATTATCTTCACTTTCTACGTTCAATTCAACCTCCTTAAGAACTGTAGGGTCAATTATAACATGCTGATCTTCTATCTCAATTACACAGACATCCTTCTGTTCTCTCAAAGCAACATCTTCTCTTTCAATTATGTTTTCCTTTTCACTCAAAACAACATCTTCGTCACATCCACTTATTTCTTCTTCACTCACAACCTCATTGTCATACAAATCTATAGAATCTCTTTCAGCTTCACACATAATCTCTTCCATTGCAACTTCCTCTTTCTTTCTTTTCTCCTTTTTCAAACACTTATCTAGCTGTCTAAAGAGTTGTTTAAACCTCAATTCCATATCTTCAGAATCTTTATTTTTGCTCCAGTTTGGACAACTCTTGTTGTTGGAATTTGAGAATGACCTTGCTACCCTCCTTTGTTTCTGTTTCCTCTCCACCTTAATGGCAATGTTCACTAACTCCTCCATTTTTCCATAATGTTGCAATTCAACTACATCCGCAATTTCTTTATTCAAACCTCCTAGAAACCAAGCCATGATTACCTCTTCCTCCTCTTCTATTTTAGCTTTGATCAATAGCATCTCCATCTCCTTGTGATAATCTTCTACTGATCTAGCTCCTTGCACTAACCTATGCAACCTCTGATGTAACTCCTTAAAGTAGTGTGAAGGCATAAATCTTTTCCTCATAGCCTCCTTCATATCCTCCCAACTACTAATAGGACGTCTACCCACTTTCCTTCTGCTCAAGTTCAATTGATCCCACCAAAATAAGGCATAATCTGTAAACTCCACAGCTGCTATCTTCACTTTCTTCTCCTCAGAATACCTATTACACTCAAAGATCATTTCAACATTCCTTTCCCATTCTAGGTACTCTTCAGCACTGTTTCTACCTTTAAATGGAGGAATCTTAAGCTTAATGTTACCTAAATTCCCATCTAATCTCCCACTTGTCTCTTCTTTATCTAAGTCTTTTATGTCAGCCCTTACATTTTCATCAGTCCATCTACCTCTCCGAGCTGTCCTCCTAGAATTATTAGATGCACTCACTTCAAATTTCTCCTCCATCCCGTCCATTCTAGCGTTTAACTTCTTGAACTCATTAATGAAGGCCTTGTACATCACTTTCATATCGGGCATGGCTTCCTCCTCCTCATACATTGTTTCCTTTTCTTCTTTTTTTGACATGATTTGAATTCTGCAAAACAGATGTTAGACAATAACCTCACACACTCCCTCACGTGTTTACACTCAAAGATGCCACTCCTCTCGTGTTTCACTCAATAAGGCTTTTACCCTCTTAATGTACTCACACACTCTTGCCTTTTACCACTCTAATTGCAACTCTTAAATTGCACTTCAGAATTCAATTCACAAACCAAGAATTTGAGTACGTTTTAGAAAGCAAAGAAATAAGCAACTAACAATAAAAGAAAGTTCAAAGCTAGAAAAGAAGACTCTAGACACAATAAAGGTGGTACACGGACAAGACTGGTATACCACTTGATTATATCCAAATTAGAGTATTAGAACAAGCAAAGATACTCTAACAGTGTAATGGAAAAAAAAGCAAGCTCAAAACAAAGAAATAAGCAACAAGAATTAAGAAAAATGACAATTTGGACAAAATGTATGAATTTGATTCACTACAAAGTGAACCAAATATAGAACCTATTTATTCTACCCAACAAAGCAAGAAAATAACAAAGAAACCTAATTATACTAAGTAAGACAGAATGCACTCAAGACAATTCAATTTAGAGCCAAAAAATGATGAATAGGCCGAATGGTATATGAAGCTCTAATTAATGTGTCAAGTTGTGTGCAAAATAATGGCAAAATGATATGAAAATGATAACAAAATGGTAGAAAAATGATGGCAAAATGATACCAAAATGGTGACACAAATGATAAAAAATGATTCCAAAAATGGTGAAACAAATGGATAAGATATGATAAAATGGCAGCTCAAATGGATAAGAAATGAAACAAAAATGGCAGCTCAAATGGATAATAAATGATATCAAAAATGGCAACTCAAATGGATAAAAAAATGGATAACACAAATGGTTAAGAAATGGATAAGAAATGGATAACACAAATGGATAAGAAATGGATAACACAAATGGTTAAGAAATGGATAAGAAATGGATAACACAAATGGATAAGAAATGGATAACACAAATGGTGGGTCAATGATTGCAAAGTAAATCCTTGGTTAAGTAGGATTAGGATTACAATTCCAATTCTGATATGGATTAGGATTTTTGAAAACCTAAACCCAAAGGAATAAGGATTAATTTTAATAGCCCTTAAAGGATTCCTAATTCCCCAAGCAATATGGATTAATTTTCTCCCACCTATTATAGGATTTGGATTTCCTCTTCCTATATATATGTATGCTCCACAATCAAATCCACACGCAAACTTCTTTCTCTTCTTCTTGCTGTTTTTTTTTTATATAAATTTCAGCAATCAAATCAAAACAAACTCCTATAGTGTTCGGATTTCTAAACCCAAAAAGATGTTCTATTTCTTTTTCATCTTTTTTTTTTATATAATTTCAGCAAACAAACTATAACTTCTACTCCCAAAATTCAGATTTCAAGCCAAGGATAATCAATGTTTCGATTCAAGGCAAAAATCAGAATCTCAAGGCAAAAAGGTAAGTAAACAAAGGCTAAGGAAAAAGGCTAATTTAACACACAAGAAAAACACAAAAATCAGAAACTTGATAAAACCAAATTCGGCAAAAACATAAAAGAATGAAGAAAAAGAAAACACAACCCTAACACTAAGATAAATAGGAATTTACCTTACTTTGGCTCTGATACCAAATGATGCGGAACCCAATAGCTAACGAGCTACAAACCCACACATACAATTCGAATAGCAAACCAAATCAGATAAACACCCTCCCTATTGAACCCCCAATCAACCTGTGACTGAAAACGCAAATAATCGGGAAACAAAGAACTGAAAAACGCCACAATCAAACGATTGATAAGTTAATCAAATTCTTCATGCAATAGAAAAGAAAGCAATTCACTCTCTCAATCTAAGCAAATAAATTCGGCTATGCCAAGAAAATTATCCCAAATCTGCCGTTTACAATCTATAATAGCCTATTTATATGGTGGCTAACCCTAGCTAGCAAAATAACATAAAGAAAACCCTAATGAGGCCTTAAACTAAGCTAGGCCGAATTGTCCATGGGCTTTACAAGATAAATTAAGCCCAAACTAAAGAATTAAACACACTTAAAATAAGCCCAAAAGAAAGACTAATTAAAAACCCAAAATAACTAAACTAAACCCAAACTAAAAGCCCAATTCGTTTAGCCCATTAAGTCATTAAATAAATGAGTCATGTGACTTTTAAATGAAGCACATGACTTGTACAAATAAAGCCCAAAGTAGTATAAACCCAAAAATGGCTTAAGTTGGCCCAATTTCACTAGAAGCTTCCAAAAGGCTAAGTACTTTGTGAAAGCCTCCTTCAAGCTCTTTATAACACTTCTTAAATTTGATCTCCATGAATATGAACTTGCAATGTTTATAACGTTGCAATGTTGACCCCCCTGTGCACGCATCACTAGGCGTGTATTGAATATGAATGTAAAAGAAGAAGGCTTAGAACAGCGTGAACATATTTTCCATACTAGATGTTTGATAGGTGGGAAGGCTTGTAGTTTGATCATTGATGGGGGTAGTTGCACGAACGTGGCTAGCACTATCCTAGTGGATAAATTGGGCTTGAAATGTGAAAAACACCCTAGTCCCTATAGATTGCAATAGCTAAATGACAGTGGGGAAGTTAAGGTGACTAAGCAAGTTAGAGTTACATTTTCTATTGGTAGATATGTGGATGAAATTGTGTGTGATGTAGTCCCTATGCAAGCTGGTCACATATTGTTGGGTAGACCTTGGCAGTTTGATAGGAGAGTAATGCATGATGGGTATAAGAATAGGTACTCTTTTGTACATAATGGTAATAAAGTTACACTTGCACCAATGTCACCAAAAGAAACTTATCTTGAACAAATGAGAATGCAGCAATCTTCAAGTGGGAGTTCGGGAAGTGAGGAAAAGAAAAATGAGAGCAAAGAGGCCATGAGAGAAAAGAAACATGATAAAGGCCCAATGGTGAGTGACTGCACAGGAGAGGAAAAGAAAGTGGGATGTGCAGGAGAGAAGAAGTTAGTGAGTGAAAAAAAGAAGAGTGATATGAGAGTTGTAAGAAAAGACAATGAGAGGAGTGAAAAGGTAAAAGTGCAATCATGTTTTTATGCAAAACCAAGGAAACTCAATAGTGCCTACTTAGGCAAGAGAGCTTTGGTCATAATTCGGTTTAGGGAGAATTTCTGTTCTCAAACTGACCTTAACCCCGATTTGCCTAGTGTTTTTGTGGATCTTTTGCAGGAATATGCAGATGTCTTTCCAGAAGATGTTCCACATGGCTTACCACCCTTGAGAGGGATTGAGCATCAAATAGACTTTGTGCCAGGATCCCAAATTCCAAATCGTCCAGCTTATAGGAGCAATCCCGAGGAGACAAAGGAATTGCAACAACAAGTGGATGAATTACTTCAAAAGGGATATGTGCGGGAAAGCATGAGTCCTTGTGCTGTTCCGGTCCTATTAGTGCCAAAGAAGGATGGAACATGGAGGATGTGCATTGATTGCCGTGCGGTCAATAAAATCACGGTAAAGTATCGCCACCCTATTCCTAGATTAGATGATATGCTGGATGAATTGCATGGTGCTTGTGTTTTCACCAAAATTGATTTAAAAAGTGGCTATCATCAAATTAGGATGAAAGAGGGAGATGAGTGGAAAACTGCGTTTAAGACAAAATATGGTTTGTATGAGTGGTTAGTAATGCCATTTGGGTTATCTAATGCACCTAGTACATTCATGCATTTAATGAATCATGTCTTGCGTGAGTTTCTTGGTAAATTTGTGGTTGTTTACTTTGATGATATTCTAGTATACAGCAAATGCTTAGATGAACATATGATGCATGTTAGGGCTGTTCTAGATGTTTTGAGAAAGGAGAAGTTATTTGCAAACCTTAAGAAGTGCTCATTTTGCATGGATAAAGTTATCTTCTTAGGTTTTGTAGTAAGTGCTAATGGTGTAGAAGTTGAAGCTGAGAAAGTTAAAGCAATTCAAGAGTGGCCAACACCTAAAACCGTGACTGAGGTAAGAAGCTTCCATGGGTTAGCTAGTTTCTATAAACGGTTTGTTAGGGAGTTTTCTACTATTGCTGCACCATTGAATGAAATTGTGAAAAAGAATGTCGGGTTTAAATGGGGAAAAGAGCAAGAACATGCATTTTGTACCTTGAAAGAAAAGTTATGTCATGCTCCTATTTTACATTTACCTGATTTTTCTAAAACTTTTGAAATTGAATGTGATGCTTCCGGGATTGGTATAGGTGCTGTTTTGATGCAGGAAAATCATCCTATTGCATACTTCAGTGAGAAGCTAAGTGGACCAGTTCTGAACTATTCCACCTATGATAAGGAGTTGTATGCATTAGTGAGAGCACTTGAAGTGTGGGAGCACTATTTGCTGCCTAAGGAGTTTGTAATCCACAGTGACCATCAATCGCTCAAGTATTTGAAGGGTCAAGGAAAATTGAACCGAAGGCATGCAAGTTGGGTAGAATTCTTGGAAACCTTTCCATATGTGATAAAATACAAGCAAGGTAAAGAAAATTTGGTGGCTGATGCACTATCTCGAAGGTATGCTTTGATTTCTATGCTTACTTCTAAATTACTTGGATTTGAGCAATTGAAAGAATTGTATGTGAAAGATGCTGATTTTGCCACCATATTTCATGCTTGTGAAAATGCTGCTTTTGATAAGTTCTATAGGCATGAGGGATATTTATTTAGAGGAAAACAACTTTGCATTCCTACATGTTCTATTAGAGAGTTGCTTGTGAGGGAGTCACATAGTGGGGGGTTGATGGGGCATTTTGGTGTGCAAAAGACATTGGATATGCTTAGTGAACATTTCTATTGGCCTAAAATGAAACGTGAGGTTGAAAGAATATGTGCTAAGTGTATTGCATGTAGACAAGCTAAGTCTAGAACAATGCCACATGGTTTGTATACACCCTTGCCAGTACCTAGTGAACCTTGGGTAGATGTTTCTATGGACTTGGTGTTGGGATTACCTAGGACTAGGAGAGGGAGAGATAGCATATTTGTTGTTGTGGATAGATTTAGTAAAATGGCACATTTCATTGCTTGCCACAAGACAGATGATGCAACAAATGTTGCTGAGTTGTTCTTTAGGGAAGTGGTTCGGCTACATGGGATGCCAAGGACCATTGTTTCAGACAGAGATGTTAAGTTCCTTAGTCATTTTTGGAGAGTTTTGTGGGGAAAACTGGGTACTAAACTTTTATTTTCTACTACATGTCACCCACAAACCGATGGACAAACTGAAGTAGTTAACAGGACTTTAGGGACTTTGTTGCGTGCCATTGTTGGAAAGAACCTGAAAACTTGGGAAGATTGTTTGCCATTTATTGAATTTGCATATAATCGTGCTGTGCATTCTTCTATAGGATTTTCACCTTTTGAAATTGTGTATGGTTTTAATCCTTTAACTGTTTTGGATTTAATGCCTTTGCCTTTGAATGAGCTTACTAGTTTAGATGGTAAAAGGAAGGCTGAAGTGGTTAAAGCAATACATGAGAAGGCACGTGAGCAGATTGAAAAGAAAAACCGCATGTATGCTCAAAAAGCGAATAAAGGGCGAAAGCAAATCATATTTGAACCAGGAGATTGGGTTTGGGTGCATATGAGGAAAGAGCGGTTTCCATAGCAAAGGAAGTCGAAACTTGATGCAAGGGGTGATGGCCCGTTTCAAGTGTTAGAACGCATCAATGACAATGCCTATAAAATCGACTTGCCTGGTGAGTATAACATTAGTGCTTCTTTTAATGTTTCTGATTTGTCTCCTTTTGATTTTGATTCAGATTCGAGGACGAATCCTTTTGAAGAGGGAGGGGATGATGCGAAATGGACCAGGAAGCCATCAAGAGATGACTTGGCTTTGCCAAGTGGGCCAATTACTAGAGCTAGGGCCAAGAAGCTCAAGGGAGCCTTAGAAGTCTACTTGGGCCGAATGGTGGAAGCCATGGAGGAGCAATGGCGTGAGGGGCAAAGCAAGGCCAAGGCCATGCCATTGAGGCCGAATGTTGAAGGGCCATTTGAAGGAAGTGTGGTCCATGCTTTATGTGCCACATATGGGCTACAAGGGGATTGATTTGATTGGGCCCATAGTTAGGACCTTTATATGTATTTTTCTTTTGGGTTAAATTAGTTTGTTATTAGGCTTTTTAAGTGTGCTCACGCCAACTTGTATTGGGTAGCCCAAGTGTTTTACTTTATGTGTTATTTGGGCCAAATTCTCATTACCAATAAGTAGAGAATTCGGCCAGCCCATTAGTCTTAGGGTTAAGTCTTTAGTTGGTGGCATATAAATACTACCTTAAACCTAATTGTGGAACAGATTTTGATTAATTGAGAAGTTCATTTGGTTTAGCCGAATTTCTTAGTGAGAGAGGCATATTTGCATTCTTTCATTTTGCATTAGGAATTTAGTTAACTTATCAATCATTGATTGTGGCGTTTTCTATTTCCTTCATCCCAATTATTTGCGTTCTCAATCACAGGTTGATTGTGGGTTCAATAGGGAGGGATTTTAACTTGTTCGTCTTTGTTGATCATAGTGTGCGTTTTAGGGGTTTCGGGTTCATATAACCTTGGGGTTCCGCGTCAGAGAGGAGCGAAAGAGTTTAGTGGGACTTCTTTGGACCAATCGAATGTAGCGGAGATTTGGTTAGAGAGGACAGATCGGATTCTGCAAGAGATTGGGTGTCCTGCAAATCAGAGAGTATATTGTGCGGTATTGCTTCTCCAAGGGTCATTGTATGATTGGTGGAAGCTTGTGCTTTACAACCCTTAGCGACCAACCGAGATGACTTGGGAATTCATCGTGCAAGAATTCAAAAGGAAATATGTGACTAAGGCCTATCAAGAGGCAAAATGGAAGGAGTTTATTAGTTTGAAGCAAAAGAACATGTCGGTTAGTGAGTATGAGAAGGAATTCTGTTGGTTGAGCAAGTATGTGCCTCATTTACTATTGACTGTGGAATTTAAGTGTAGGCATTTTGAGGACGGATTGAGAGAGGTGATTAGAGGACCATTGTCGGCCATGGTAGTTATGCAACCCGTGAGCTACTATCAGTTGGCAGCAGCAGCAATAAAGTTAGAGGACTCAGAGTTAGTGAAGCAGAAGTTAGAATAGAAGAGGAGAGCCTCGGATAGCGAATTTGCAAGTGGCAAGAAAGCTAGAGGTGTTCCGAGTGGGCAAGGAACTAAGGGTCCAATTTAAGTGCCTTCTGAAGTTGGGAGTGTAGTACCGCCCTCTAGCAAGGGAAGTATGATTCCAGAATGTGAGCATTGCCAGAAGCACCATTGGGGCAAGTGTCATAGGATTTTGGGAGCATGTTTCAAGTGCGGGAGCTTTGAGCACATGTTAGCCAACTGCCTGGAGAGAAGAGAGGTTAAGGAGCAACTCGAGAGTAGAGTGAGCGGGGGATGATCAGGAGCAGCTAGAAGAGGTAGGCTTTCTCAGGCGCCGTCGAAAACGGTGGAGCAGCCTGTAGCAGCTGGTGTTTATCCATGAGTGTACGCGATGATCACAGGAGACATGGCAGAACCTGCCGGTGTAATACCCCAAAGTGTACCCTAGTCGGATTGGTAGTGTCAATTGCCTAATTGTGGAACAGATTTTGATTAATTGAGAAGTTCATTTGGTTTAGCCGAATTTCTTAGTGAGAGAGGCATATTTGCATTCTTTCATTTTGCATTAGGAATTTAGTTAACTTATCAATCATTGATTGTGGCGTTTTCTATTTCCTTCATCCCAATTATTTGCGTTCTCAATCACAGGTTGATTGTGGGTTCAATAGGGAGGGATTTTAACTTGTTCGTCTTTGTTGATCATAGTGTGCGTTTTAGGGGTTTCGGGTTCATATAACCTTGGGGTTCCGCGTCAGAGAGGAGCGAAAGAGTTTAGTGGGACTTCTTTGGACCAATCGAATGTAGCGGAGATTTGGTTAGAGAGGACAGATCGGATTCTGCAAGAGATTGGGTGTCCTGCAAATCAGAGAGTATATTGTGCGGTATTGCTTCTCCAAGGGTCATTGTATGATTGGTGGAACTTGTGCTTTACAACCCTTAGCGACCAACCGAGATGACTTGGGAATTCATCGTGCAAGAATTCAAAAGGAAATATGTGACTAAGGCCTATCAAGAGGCAAAATGGAAGGAGTTTATTAGTTTGAAGCAAAAGAACATGTCGGTTAGTGAGTATGAGAAGGAATTCTGTTGGTTGAGCAAGTATGTGCCTCATTTACTATTGACTGTGGAATTTAAGTGTAGGCATTTTGAGGACGGATTGAGAGAGGTGATTAGAGGACCATTGTCGGCCATGGTAGTTATGCAACCCGTGAGCTACTATCAGTTGGCAGCAGCAGCAATAAAGTTAGAGGACTCAGAGTTAGTGAAGCAGAAGTTAGAATAGAAGAGGAGAGCCTCGGATAGCGAATTTGCAAGTGGCAAGAAAGCTAGAGGTGTTCCGAGTGGGCAAGGAACTAAGGGTCCAATTTAAGTGCCTTCTGAAGTTGGGAGTGTAGTACCGCCCTCTAGCAAGGGAAGTATGATTCCAGAATGTGAGCATTGCCAGAAGCACCATTGGGGCAAGTGTCATAGGATTTTGGGAGCATGTTTCAAGTGCGGGAGCTTTGAGCACATGTTAGCCAACTGCCTGGAGAGAAGAGAGGTTAAGGAGCAACTCGAGAGTAGAGTGAGCGGGGGATGATCAGGAGCAGCTAGAAGAGGTAGGCTTTCTCAGGCGCCGTCGAAAACGGTGGAGCAGCCTGTAGCAGCTGGTGTTTATCCATGAGTGTACGCGATGATCACAGGAGACATGGCAGAACCTGCCGGTGTAATACCCCAAAGTGTACCCTAGTCGGATTGGTAGTGTCAATTGCCTAATTGTGGAACAGATTTTGATTAATTGAGAAGTTCATTTGGTTTAGCCGAATTTCTTAGTGAGAGAGGCATATTTGCATTCTTTCATTTTGCATTAGGAATTTAGTTAACTTATCAATCATTGATTGTGGCGTTTTCTATTTCCTTCATCCCAATTATTTGCGTTCTCAATCACAGGTTGATTGTGGGTTCAATAGGGAGGGATTTTAACTTGTTCGTCTTTGTTGATCATAGTGTGCGTTTTAGGGGTTTCGGGTTCATATAACCTTGGGGTTCCGCGTCAGAGAGGAGCGAAAGAGTTTAGTGGGACTTCTTTGGACCAATCGAATGTAGCGGAGATTTGGTTAGAGAGGACAGATCGGATTCTGCAAGAGATTGGGTGTCCTGCAAATCAGAGAGTATATTGTGCGGTATTGCTTCTCCAAGGGTCATTGTATGATTGGTGGAACTTGTGCTTTACAACCCTTAGCGACCAACCGAGATGACTTGGGAATTCATCGTGCAAGAATTCAAAAGGAAATATGTGACTAAGGCCTATCAAGAGGCAAAATGGAAGGAGTTTATTAGTTTGAAGCAAAAGAACATGTCGGTTAGTGAGTATGAGAAGGAATTCTGTTGGTTGAGCAAGTATGTGCCTCATTTACTATTGACTGTGGAATTTAAGTGTAGGCATTTTGAGGACGGATTGAGAGAGGTGATTAGAGGACCATTGTCGGCCATGGTAGTTATGCAACCCGTGAGCTACTATCAGTTGGCAGCAGCAGCAATAAAGTTAGAGGACTCAGAGTTAGTGAAGCAGAAGTTAGAATAGAAGAGGAGAGCCTCGGATAGCGAATTTGCAAGTGGCAAGAAAGCTAGAGGTGTTCCGAGTGGGCAAGGAACTAAGGGTCCAATTTAAGTGCCTTCTGAAGTTGGGAGTGTAGTACCGCCCTCTAGCAAGGGAAGTATGATTCCAGAATGTGAGCATTGCCAGAAGCACCATTGGGGCAAGTGTCATAGGATTTTGGGAGCATGTTTCAAGTGCGGGAGCTTTGAGCACATGTTAGCCAACTGCCTGGAGAGAAGAGAGGTTAAGGAGCAACTCGAGAGTAGAGTGAGCGGGGGATGATCAGGAGCAGCTAGAAGAGGTAGGCTTTCTCAGGCGCCGTCGGAAACGGTGGAGCAGCCTGTAGCAGCTGGTGTTTATCCATGAGTGTACGCGATGATCACAGGAGACATGGCAGAACCTGCCGGTGTAATACCCCAAAGTGTACCCTAGTCGGATTGGTAGTGTCAATTGCCTAATTGTGGAACAAATTTTGATTAATTGAGAAGTTCATTTGGTTTAGCCGAATTTCTTAGTGAGAGAGGCATATTTGCATTCTTTCATTTTGCATTAGGAATTTAGTTAACTTATCAATCATTGATTGTGGCGTTTTCTATTTCCTTCATCCCAATTATTTGCGTTCTCAATCACAGGTTGATTGTGGGTTCAATAGGGAGGGATTTTAACTTGTTCGTCTTTGTTGATCATAGTGTGCGTTTTAGGGGTTTCGGGTTCATATAACCTTGGGGTTCCGCGTCAGAGAGGAGCGAAAGAGTTTAGTGGGACTTCTTTGGACCAATCGAATGTAGCGGAGATTTGGTTAGAGAGGACAGATCGGATTCTGCAAGAGATTGGGTGTCCTGCAAATCAGAGAGTATATTGTGCGGTATTGCTTCTCCAAGGGTCATTGTATGATTGGTGGAAGCTTGTGCTTTACAACCCTTAGCGACCAACCGAGATGACTTGGGAATTCATCGTGCAAGAATTCAAAAGGAAATATGTGACTAAGGCCTATCAAGAGGCAAAATGGAAGGAGTTTATTAGTTTGAAGCAAAAGAACATGTCGGTTAGTGAGTATGAGAAGGAATTCTGTTGGTTGAGCAAGTATGTGCCTCATTTACTATTGACTGTGGAATTTAAGTGTAGGCATTTTGAGGACGGATTGAGAGAGGTGATTAGAGGACCATTGTCGGCCATGGTAGTTATGCAACCCGTGAGCTACTATCAGTTGGCAGCAGCAGCAATAAAGTTAGAGGACTCAGAGTTAGTGAAGCAGAAGTTAGAATAGAAGAGGAGAGCCTCGGATAGCGAATTTGCAAGTGGCAAGAAAGCTAGAGGTGTTCCGAGTGGGCAAGGAACTAAGGGTCCAATTTAAGTGCCTTCTGAAGTTGGGAGTGTAGTACCGCCCTCTAGCAAGGGAAGTATGATTCCAGAATGTGAGCATTGCCAGAAGCACCATTGGGGCAAGTGTCATAGGATTTTGGGAGCATGTTTCAAGTGCGGGAGCTTTGAGCACATGTTAGCCAACTGCCTGGAGAGAAGAGAGGTTAAGGAGCAACTCGAGAGTAAAGTGAGCGGGGGATGATCAGGAGCAGCTAGAAGAGGTAGGCTTTCTCAGGCGCCGTCGGAAACGGTGGAGCAGCCTGTAGCAGCTGGTGTTTATCCATGAGTGTACGCGATGATCACAGGAGACATGGCAGAACCTGCCGGTGTAATACCCCAAAGTGTACCCTAGTCGGATTGGTAGTGTCAATTGCCTAATTGTGGAACAGATTTTGATTAATTGAGAAGTTCATTTGGTTTAGCCGAATTTCTTAGTGAGAGAGGCATATTTGCATTCTTTCATTTTGCATTAGGAATTTAGTTAACTTATCAATCATTGATTGTGGCGTTTTCTATTTCCTTCATCCCAATTATTTGCGTTCTCAATCACAGGTTGATTGTGGGTTCAATAGGGAGGGATTTTAACTTGTTCGTCTTTGTTGATCATAGTGTGCGTTTTAGGGGTTTCGGGTTCATATAACCTTGGGGTTCCGCGTCAGAGAGGAGCGAAAGAGTTTAGTGGGACTTCTTTGGACCAATCGAATGTAGCGGAGATTTGGTTAGAGAGGACAGATCGGATTCTGCAAGAGATTGGGTGTCCTGCAAATCAGAGAGTATATTGTGCGGTATTGCTTCTCCAAGGGTCATTGTATGATTGGTGGAACTTGTGCTTTACAACCCTTAGCGACCAACCGAGATGACTTGGGAATTCATCGTGCAAGAATTCAAAAGGAAATATGTGACTAAGGCCTATCAAGAGGCAAAATGGAAGGAGTTTATTAGTTTGAAGCAAAAGAACATGTCGGTTAGTGAGTATGAGAAGGAATTCTGTTGGTTGAGCAAGTATGTGCCTCATTTACTATTGACTGTGGAATTTAAGTGTAGGCATTTTGAGGACGGATTGAGAGAGGTGATTAGAGGACCATTGTCGGCCATGGTAGTTATGCAACCCGTGAGCTACTATCAGTTGGCAGCAGCAGCAATAAAGTTAGAGGACTCAGAGTTAGTGAAGCAGAAGTTAGAATAGAAGAGGAGAGCCTCGGATAGCGAATTTGCAAGTGGCAAGAAAGCTAGAGGTGTTCCGAGTGGGCAAGGAACTAAGGGTCCAATTTAAGTGCCTTCTGAAGTTGGGAGTGTAGTACCGCCCTCTAGCAAGGGAAGTATGATTCCAGAATGTGAGCATTGCCAGAAGCACCATTGGGGCAAGTGTCATAGGATTTTGGGAGCATGTTTCAAGTGCGGGAGCTTTGAGCACATGTTAGCCAACTGCCTGGAGAGAAGAGAGGTTAAGGAGCAACTCGAGAGTAGAGTGAGCGGGGGATGATCAGGAGCAGCTAGAAGAGGTAGGCTTTCTCAGGCGCCGTCGGAAACGGTGGAGCAGCCTGTAGCAGCTGGTGTTTATCCATGAGTGTACGCGATGATCACAGGAGACATGGCAGAACCTGCCGGTGTAATACCCCAAAGTGTACCCTAGTCGGATTGGTAGTGTCAATTGCCTAATTGTGGAACAGATTTTGATTAATTGAGAAGTTCATTTGGTTTAGCCGAATTTCTTAGTGAGAGAGGCATATTTGCATTCTTTCATTTTGCATTAGGAATTTAGTTAACTTATCAATCATTGATTGTGGCGTTTTCTATTTCCTTCATCCCAATTATTTGCGTTCTCAATCACAGGTTGATTGTGGGTTCAATAGGGAGGGATTTTAACTTGTTCGTCTTTGTTGATCATAGTGTACGTTTTAGGGGTTTCGGGTTCATATAACCTTGGGGTTCCGCGTCAGAGAGGAGCGAAAGAGTTTAGTGGGACTTCTTTGGACCAATCGAATGTAGCGGAGATTTGGTTAGAGAGGACAGATCGGATTCTGCAAGAGATTGGGTGTCCTGCAAATCAGAGAGTATATTGTGCGGTATTGCTTCTCCAAGGGTCATTGTATGATTGGTGGAAGCTTGTGCTTTACAACCCTTAGCGACCAACCGAGATGACTTGGGAATTCATCGTGCAAGAATTCAAAAGGAAATATGTGACTAAGGCCTATCAAGAGGCAAAATGGAAGGAGTTTATTAGTTTGAAGCAAAAGAACATGTCGGTTAGTGAGTATGAGAAGGAATTCTGTTGGTTGAGCAAGTATGTGCCTCATTTACTATTGACTGTGGAATTTAAGTGTAGGCATTTTGAGGACGGATTGAGAGAGGTGATTAGAGGACCATTGTCGGCCATGGTAGTTATGCAACCCGTGAGCTACTATCAGTTGGCAGCAGCAGCAATAAAGTTAGAGGACTCAGAGTTAGTGAAGCAGAAGTTAGAATAGAAGAGGAGAGCCTCGGATAGCGAATTTGCAAGTGGCAAGAAAGCTAGAGGTGTTCCGAGTGGGCAAGGAACTAAGGGTCCAATTTAAGTGCCTTCTGAAGTTGGGAGTGTAGTACCGCCCTCTAGCAAGGGAAGTATGATTCCAGAATGTGAGCATTGCCAGAAGCACCATTGGGGCAAGTGTCATAGGATTTTGGGAGCATGTTTCAAGTGCGGGAGCTTTGAGCACATGTTAGCCAACTGCCTGGAGAGAAGAGAGGTTAAGGAGCAACTCGAGAGTAAAGTGAGCGGGGGATGATCAGGAGCAGCTAGAAGAGGTAGGCTTTCTCAGGCGCCGTCGGAAACGGTGGAGCAGCCTGTAGCAGCTGGTGTTTATCCATGAGTGTACGCGATGATCACAGGAGACATGGCAGAACCTGCCGGTGTAATACCCCAAAGTGTACCCTAGTCGGATTGGTAGTGTCAATTGCATAATAGGGTACAAGTATGATTGAACAAGTAAGTGACCATGTGCATGTAGGGATGTAATTGAAAAGAGAAGTTGGCAATTAAAGGGACAGAACTTAAGTGAGGATTAAATGGAGAATCGCTAAGGATTGAGGTGGGAATTTGGTGGAAGAGGTGAGTGGACTCCATGTGTGGAATCCACCTCTTGCCAACCAATCCCTCTCATGCAATATATAGTGAGGAAGAGGCAGAAATTAGAATTGGGATCCATTTTGAGTTCGGCTATCTCTTTCCTAATTCTGAATTCCTTTCTTCTTCATTTCATGATATTGAGCTTCATTTCCTTCAATTGAATTCGAAAATCTTGAATTGAAATGGTTTGATGAAGTAAGTTGAGAAGGTAAGTAAGGGTGATAGTTGTGTATATATCCTTCTTCTTAATTTCTGTTTTGGATTTGGATTGGTTTGAGTAATGGACTAAGAGGGTGTTTTGTTTGATTGTGCAAGAATTGGATAAGAGGAGGGCTAAAGGCCAGAAGAAGGTCTAGCTAGAGATAGAGTGTTCTGCAACCTGCTTTTTGAGGTTTGGGATATATATGTGTGTGTTAACTTTGCTCAAGTGTATGTGATGGCTAGTTTAGCTTAAATGTGTTATTGATGTGTGAATATGTAGTTTGAGGAATTGAGCATGATTATGTGTTATATTTGGTTAAAGTGCATATGTGCTAGTTTGGGATTCTACGTGTTACTTTGTTTAGAAGCATGTTTGATTAGTTGAGAAACTTTATATGTGTTTAAATGATATTTCGCTGCGTGTGTATCGTGTATGTTTACTATTCTGGCTTCCACATGAGTGTTTGTATATGTATGCGTGTGTGGCGACCTAATATCCTCCCAAGGGGTATTGGGGCGCTACAAGTTATGGTATCAGAGCATAGGTAGATGTTTCTGGATGATAAGATGTTAGAGTATTGATTAGATGTATGTGAGTCTGTCTATAGTCGTGGCCTAACGCAGTTGTTGTCTTGTGTAGGGTATAAATGGAGTCGGATCTGAGTGAGAATGTAGGAGAGACGATGGGAAGTGTAAATCCAATGAGAGCTAATCAGCCTACACCTGAGCGACCTTCAGCTGAGGGTCCGGGACTAGCAATCCGATGTTAGTACAAGGGTTGATGCAGTGTATAGACAGATTGACTGCTCCTAAGGCTCCTTCAGACCTTGTTAGAAAGAGAGGGCTAGGGGAGTTTTGTGGGACGACTTTGGATCAGTCGGATGTGGCTGAGTTTTGGTTGGAAAGAACAGAAAGGATATTGCAATAAATCAATTATCCTCAGAATCAGCGGGTGACTTATGCAGTAACATTACTGCAAGGTCCAGCCTATGACTGGTGGAAACCGGTGCTTCGGAATCCCCAGCAACCGGATGAGTTGACATGGAACTTCTTTGCCCAGGAGTTTGAGAAAAAGTACATTACCAAAGCCTATATAGAAGCGAAATAGAGGGAGTTTGTAAGTTTGGAACAAAGGAGTATGACAATAGGAGAATATGAGAAGGAATTCAGTCGACTGAGTAAGTATGTGCCAAAAGAATTGCTAACAGAAGACTTTAGATGTCTACAGTTTGAGGACGAATTGAGAGAGTCTATTAAAGGACCTCTATCAGCGATGGTTGTTATGCAATCGATGAACTATTATCAGTTGGTCTTAGCAGCTATAAAATTGGAGGAAGCTGAGTTGGTAAAGCAAAGGAAAGAGCAGAAGAGGAAAGTACCAGAAAATGATAGAGTTAGTAGCAAGAAGGCTCGAGGAGTTGCAAGTGGACAAGTTACTAGAGGTTCGATTCAAGAGCCTGCATCGATAGGTAGTGTTGTGCCACCTTCCAGTAGAGGTAGTACAATACCTAAGTGTGAGCATTGTCAGAGAAACCACTGGGGCACATGCAGGAAGCTTACAGGAGCATGTTTCAAATGAGGCAGTATGGATCATATGTTTGCTAACTGTCCGGAGATTAAAGAGAATATGAGTTCACAAGTGAGTAAAAGGAATGTGAATGTGTCTGGGTCAGCCAGAAGTTGCAGAGGATGAGGCAGAGTAGCTCAAGTACTGTCGAAAATAATAGAGAAACCTGTTGCTCCTAGAGGTCTGGGACAAGTCTTTGCCATGATCGAAGAAGAGGTCGATTATCCTGCCGTCCATCTGGTAAGTTTTACATCTGTGTATTGATTGGCATGCTTTTTTGTTTGTTATCGTGGAAATTTCGTTGGAAATTTCGATGACGAAATTTCTTAAGGAGGTGAGAATTGTAATACCCCAAAGTGTACCTTAGTCGGATTGGTAGTGTCAATTGCATATTAGGGTACAAGTGTGATTGAACAAGTAAATGACCATATGCATGTAGGGATGTAATTGAAAAGAGAAGTTGGCAATTAAAGGGATAGAACTTAAGTGAGGGATTAAATGGAGAATCACCAAGGATTGAGGTGGGAATTTGGTGGAAGAGGTGAGTGGACTCCACGTGTGGAATCCACCTCTTGCCAACCAACCCCTCTCATGCAATATATAGTGAGGAAGAGGCAGAAATTGGAATTGGGATCCATTTTGAGTTCGGCTATCTCTTTCCTAATTCTGAATTCCTTTCTTCTTCATTTCATGATATTGAGCTTCATTTCCTTCAATTGAATTCGGAAATCTTGAATTGAAATGGTTTGATGAAGTAAGTTGAGAAGGTAAGTAAGGGTTAATAGTTGTGTATATCTCCTTGTTCTCAATTTCTGTTTTGGATTTGGATTGGTTTAAGTAATGGACTAAGAGGGTGTTTTGTTGATTGTGCAAGAATTGGATAAGAGGAGGGCTAAAGTGATATGAGCACAACCAAGCATAATGGCAACAAGAGAGATGAACTAGCACTTCCTCAAGGACCAATCACAAGAGCAAGGTCAAAGAAGCTTAAAGAAGTCCTACAAGCATTCATGAGGCCTTATGTAGAGAAGATACAAGTTCAAGAGGGGAAAGAAGCTGAATTGGGCTATGAAGACAAGTTGGGGCCGAATGGTCAAATGGGCCTTCAAGCTATTTTGTTTAGCTTCTATTCTTGTAATGACATATAATTAAATGTATTTGGGCAGCCTAGTACCTTAGAAAACGTTTTGGGCTTATTTAATTAGGTTTGTTTTATTTTTGGGCTTATTTGAGTATTTTGGGTAGTTTAAGTGGGTAGGCTAAAGTTGGGCTTATCTCTTCTAAAGAGTTGGGCCTAAATAACTAATTGAGGCTTAGAAAACATGAGGGGGCCGGATTTTAAAGGGGAGAGCTGAATTTGGATGGGTTTGAGTCAAATTTAGCTTTATGCCTACATTGGTGAACTTAGGGTCCTAAATTTTATGAATGGGTTTTATTTGATAAATACTTATTATTTTGGGATATTATTGAATAGAATTTGATGGAGAAACAATAGGATGAATTTATTTTGAGTGAGTTAGCCAAATTCCATTTATAGCCAAAATTGAGTCTACATTCATTTTCCTTAGGATAATCATTAGCTTTTAGGATTATTTTCAGATTGTATTTATCTTTATTTATTCATGTACTTAGTCCATATTGTGGCCAAATACATGTAAATAAAGGTTAGGAATTATTTTTGTTATTTATTTTATTAATTATCTCTTAGAGTTAGTGTTTGATTATAACTCCTCTAGGGAGGGGTGGCTGCCTAGCCTATATAAAGGGCTGAACTTCTTCATTTGTACTTTACATTTTGCATATCTTATGATTAATGAATTTTCAGTGACTGAATTTGTGAGAGTTAATTTCTATTGATTCTTTCTATTGTATGAAGAATTAGACTTAGGCAATTTGCATGGTTAATGTATGCTTGATTCTTATTCTTCTTACTTTCTAAATCAATCTATTATAAGCGTTTCCATTCAATCTTGTTTGGGGGTTCTTTAGATTGGGGGTTTATTCACTTGTTTATGATCAATATTCATGGTATGTTGGCGTTCTAGTTTGCATATAGGCTGGGGTTCCGCATCAATTGGTATCAGAGCTTAGGCTAAGTGATAAATTCTTAACTATCCTTTAATTTTGTCTTCTTAAAATTCTTTCTTTGTTTTGGCCAAATAGGACTTTGCATCTAGTTCCTTATTTGGTTGTTGCTCAATTGTGTTAAATTACCTATCTCAAGTATTTGATCATTAGTTGTGTGATTTACGTTTTGAAAAAAAAAAGAAAAAAAAAAGAAGAAGAAAAGAAAGCTTATATACATATAAAAAAAAAAAATCTAAAAATTACCTTGTGTTCAATTCAGGTCCTATTATCTTGTTAAGTTCAAATTTGATCAATTAAGCTAGAACTTCCATAATTTGTTTGATTTCTTCAAAGGGCAGGTTAAGTACTCGTTGCTTTTAGATTTTGGGTTATATTATTGCATGCTTTCTTTGATTTTATTTTTGTTGAGTCTATATAAAATCTGTTTAAACTAATCATTAGGTTTAGTTAAACATCGCATTTAAGTGCATCCGTCTTGTCTATTCTTTTCATTCTAAGTTATCAATTTGTGTGTCTAAACTGTTTTTGGTTCCAACTACAATAGTTTAACATATTGCACATTGTTGAACATCTTTATACACTAAAGCGCACGAAATTTATCTCTTGTGTGCTAATTTCTAAGTTTGTTCAATTTGGTCAATTTGCCTCTAGAATTGGTACTTTTTGCTGTTCTTGTTAAGTACTCATTGTTTCCAAATCAAACTACTTAATTGTGCATATTTGTTTGAGTTTGTTTCTGAAGTACAATTGTGAGAAATCAATTTGTGAGTTGAGAGACAAACACGTGAGGTTGAGTGAATTCTTTTCTTTACTTGTTTACTTAAGTTTAAAGATGTCTGGAAACAATAGTAAAGATGAGACTGAGATTCCCCATGATACTAAACTTATGATTAAAGCTTTTATGGATAGTTTGCAAAAGCTAAATCTCAGGATGGATAGCATGGAGAGTGACCTTAAAGCTTCCAAAGGCAAATATACAAGGGAGGAAGAAGTAGACCAATTATACAATGATGATGGAGAAGAGGAGGCTCATTCCTTCCCAATGAGAGCAAGGAGGTATGACAATCGAATGGAAAGTAAAGACAATAATTTGAGTGCTATCAAGATGAAGATTCCACCATTCAAAGGCAAAAATGATGTGGATGCCTATCTCGATTGGAAAAGAAAGGTAGAGATGATCTTTTCATGCCACCACTATTCAGATGAGAAAAAGGTAAAACTCGCGGCCATTGAATTTTCTGATTATGCACTAATTTGGTGGGATGAGTTATTGAAAAGTAGGAGGAGAAATGGGGAACTCCCTATCACTTCTTGGGAGGAAATAAAAAGAATCATGAGAAAGAAGTATGTGCCTAGTTACTATCATAAGGAACTCCACAATCAGTTACAAAGACTTACACAAGGATCTAGTTCAGTGGAGGATTACTACAAGGAGATGGAGATGCTCATGATTAAAGCAAGCATTGTGGAGGATGAATATCAAACGATGTCTCGCTTTTTGGGAGGTATGAATAGAGAACTTGCTGATATTGTTGAATTGCAGCATTATGTAGATATGGATGATTTGGTGAACATTGCAATTAAAGTGGAGAGACAAAGAAGTAGACGTGGGACAACCAAGTCCTATGCAAATTCCAATAACAATAGATGGAATTCAAAGTGGAACAAGGGTGACTCAAAGAAAGAATCCACTCCCAAGTACCAATCAAATTCCAAAGAGAAAAAGGTTACCGCACAAAAAGGTACTTCTGAAACAACCCCTAAAACTAATAGACATAGGGACATTCAATGTTTTAAATGTAAGGGTCGTGGTCATTATGCTAATGAATGTGGGAAGAAAAAGACCATGAATCTGATGATGACTATGATGATATGCCACCTTTAGAGGATTGTTCTGATGTAGATGAAAATGTAGAGTATCCTGTTTAGGGAGAGTCCTTAGTGGTGTTGCGTGCATTGAATTTAAATGTAAAAGAAGAAGGACTAGAACAGAGGGAAAACATATTTCATACTAGATGCCTGATGCGGAACCCCAAGGCTAAAGAACCCGAAACCCCTTGAACATACAATATGGCATGAACATGAATAAGAATAAACCCCCAATCTAAAGAACCCCCAAACAACTATGTGAATGGAAACGCTTATAATAGATTGATTTAAAAACACAATAACAGAATTCGCCACAAAGTAAATACCTTGATAAGAATTAAAGTTCTTGATGCAAAAGAAGAAGACAAACAATCCTCTCCAATGAAGAATTTGGCCAAGCCAAATAAAAGTCTCAAAATATCATAATCTCCAAGTCTGAATTACAAATTCGTTTTTGAGGAGTATTTATACTCACTTAAGCTAATAAAAACCCTAATTAATCAAATAGGCCTTAAAACATGGGCCTTACACTAAGATAACTAAAGCCCACACTAATTAACTTAAAATTCAGCCAAAAAAGCCTAAAAAGAACTAATTAAATGAGCTCAAGCTAATTAAAGCCCATCTCACTTAAATAAGCCCAAAAGAATAAGTTAAGGCCTAATATATTACAAATAATCAAATGAAAATAATAAATAAAAGCCTAAACAAAAAGCCCAAATAAATCAGCCCCTTAATCCACCAATTAGCACATGCATTGCACATGCTCTGGCTCACATGCATAGCACATGTCAAGGTCACATGATCGGCACATGTCAAGTGTCACATGACCTGCACATGTTAAGTCGTCACATGACTAGCACATGTCCATCTTCAATTTGGCTTCTTTATAAATTTGGCCCACGGACTTCCTTCAAGCCTTCTTTAACTTCTCCAAATTTGATCTCCATGAATATGAACTTCCATTGTTTATAATCTTGAAATATTGACCCCCCCTGTGCACGCATCATTCCCTCCCTCTTTAGAAAAGATTCGTCCTCGAATCTTCGTCTTGTTCAAGTTGGGAATTGACACTTGTAGAATAAATTCATCTTCATATAAGATCTTCTGAATAGGTGGAAATAAAATGAATGCTTCTTCAGCTGAGGACTCATCATGTTCCAGCAATTTAACATGAAAACTAGGCAAAACATGGTTAGTCTTTAATATAATCTTTTCATTCTTATCATTATTATCTTCACTTTCCACGTTCAATTCAACCTCCTTAAGAACTGTAGGGTCAATTATAACATGCTGATCTTCTATCTCAATTACACAAACACCCTTATGTTCACTCAAAGCAACATCTTCTCTTTCAATTATGTTTTCCTTTTCACTCAAAACAACATCTTCATCACATCCACTTATTTCTTCCTCATTTACAACTTCATCAGCATATAAGTCTATACCATCTCTTTCAGCTTCACAAACAATTTCGTTGACAATAACTTCCTCTTCTTTCTTTCTTTCCTCTTGTCTTATATATGTACTTACTAGTCTAGAAAGTTGTTTAAACTGTAACTCAAAATCTTTAAGATTTTTATCCAATAACTTAGCATCCTTCTTCAACTCATTCAATGCTTCTTGATCTAAATGTCGTCTTGACTTGTAATAGTACATCCTCACAGTCACTCCCTCACGTGTTTCACTCAAAATATGACACTCTACTCGTGTTTCGCTCAAATTTGGCTTTTACCCTCTTTTAAGCTCACACTCTCAAGCCTTTTACCACTCAGGCTTGCTGTCTTCAGTTGCACTTCAGAACTCAAACTCAAGTCAAAATAGTTTACAAGCAGCAAATTATAGTAAAAGAATGCAATGAAAATACTTAACAAGAAGATAGGCACAAAACTAGAAGCAAAAGACCAAAATGAAGAACGTTGAAATGAGCATACAAGGTGAAGATATGTATGCTGTCCGAATTGTATAAATTTAACTAACAAGAATCAAATTGTTAATTATAGTGTAATCGGAAGCAAAAACACAAAGACACCAAAAATGGAAACTTAAGAATGAAAGAAATGACAAAACTAATGCAAGATTGCGGAAATTGAAATCTCCCAAATGGAAAATTCAATTTGATACAATATGGGTTAACACACTAAGACAAAATGAAAAGGAAGCAACAATATGTCCAAACTGAATCAAGATTAGGAAACCCAAATGATTGTCCAAAATAAGACAAAGTTTAAACCAATATGTCTTAATAAGATCAAATAAGGAAACCCAAATGTCTAGACTAAGACAAAATAACTTATCCACTATGTCTTAATTAGTTCAAGATATGGAAACCCAAATGTCTAGACTTAAGACAAAATGAAACTTATCTAATTTAATGTCCTAATTTAAATAATGTCCCAATCCTAATTTATTTTCTTTTTTTTTTTTGAATTATCTCTAACTAATTAGATAATAACAATTCTATCCTAAAGAAATACAATCCTAATTGTTCACACCAACCAAAGTTAACCCAAATTAAACTACCTTTTCTAAATTCGGATGAACAGTAAATTCAGATGAACAGTACCATGAACAGTGCGATGAACAGTACGTGTGAACAGTACCAGGAACAGTACGATGGAATTTTTTATTTTTTTTTAGCTAGATAACAACTAGAACAACTAATAACCTAGAAATCAAGATCAAACAATAAGAAATAACACCTAAAACAAAGCTCCCTATAATGTAGGTCACTATGATGAACAAGGGTTCCTAAATTTTAGGAATCAAATAAATTCAAAATTAATGAATAAAAACAGCAAGTAAACATGGATAAATAAGAATTTAATCCAAATCCAAGCTCTGATACCAAATGATGCGGAACCCCAAGGCTAAAGAACCCGAAACCCCTTGAACATACAATATGGTATGAACATGAACAAGAATAAACCCCCAATCTAAAGAACCCCCAAACAACTATGTGAATGGAAACGCTTATAATAGATTGATTTAAAAACACAAGAACAGAATTCGCCACAAAGTAAATACCTTGATAAGAATTAAAGTTCTTGATGCAAAAGAAGAAGACAAACAATCCTCTCCAATGAAGAATTTGGCCAAGCCAAATAAAAGTCCCAAAATATCATAATCTCCAAGTCTGAATTACAAATTCGTTTTTGAGGAGTATTTATACTCACTTAAACTAATAAAAACCCTAATTAATCAAATAGGCCTTAAAACATGGGCCTTACACTAAGATAACTAAAGCCCACACTAATTAACTTAAAATTCAGCCAAAAAAGCCTAAAAAGAACTAATTAAATGAGCTCAAGCTAATTAAAGCCCATCTCACTTAAATAAGCCCAAAAGAATAAGTTAAGGCCTAATATATTACAAATAATCAAATGAAAATAATAAATAAAAGCCTAAACAAAAAGCCCAAATAAATCAGCCCCTTAATCCACCAATTAGCACATGCATTGCACATGCTCTGGCTCACATGCATAGCACATGTCAAGGTCACATGATCGGCACATGTCAAGTGTCACATGACCTGCACATGTTAAGTCGTCACATGACTAGCACATGTCCATCTTCAATTTGGCTTCTTTATAAATTTGGCCCACGGACTTCCTTCAAGCCTTCTTTAACTTCTCCAAATTTGATCTCCATGAATATGAACTTCCATTGTTTATAATCTTGAAATATTGACCCCCCTGTGCACGCATCAATGCCTAATAGGTGGGAAAGTCTGTAGCATGATAATTGATGGGGGTAGTTGTGTTAATGTTGCTAGTACAGTCTTAGTTGATAAATTAGGGCTTAAAACTGAGAAACCCCCTAATCCATACAAACTTCAGTGGTTGAATGATAGTGGGGAAGTTAAGGTGACCAAACGTGTAACTATATTATTTTCCCTTGGTAAATATGAAGATGAAGTCACTTGTGATGTTGTACCTATGCATGCTGGTCATATTTTGCTAGGAAGGCCTTGGCAATTTGATAGACGCGTATTACATGATGGATTTAGAAATAGGTACACATTTGAATTTAAAGGATGTAAACACACACTTGCCCCTTTGGCACCTAAAGATGTATATGCAGATCAAGTGAAGATACATCAATCTGTAAAAGAGGTAAAGGGAAGTGAGAAAGAAAAGAAAAATGATAGAAAAGAGGCCAGTAGTGAAAAGAATAAAAGTAAAGGCCCAATGGTGAGTGACTGCACTAGTGAGAGAAAGAATGAGAGAAGTGCAGGAGAGAAGAAGTTAATGTGTGTTGAGGTAAAAGGAGAGCAGAGTGAGTTGAGTGAAAAATTCAGCAAATATTCCTTTTATGCAAAAGAGAGAGAGTTGAAGAGTGCTTACTTAGGCATGAGAACTTTAGTACTTTTGAGGTTTAAGGACAATTATTTTTCTGAAACTAACCTTAACCCAAATTTGCCTAGTTCTTTTTCTGAGTTATTGCAGGATTATAAAGATGTCTTCCCTGAGGAGATACCACCTGGGTTGCCACCAATTAGAGGGATTGAACATCAAATTGATTTTGTTCCTGGTGCACAAATTCCAAACCGTCCAGCTTATAGAAGCAATCCGGAAGAAACAAAGGAGTTGCAAAGACAAGTGGAGGAACTTTTAGCAAAGGGACACGTGAGAGAAAGCCTAAGTCCTTGTGCCGTACCTGTTCTTTTGGTACCTAAAAAGGATGGAACCATGCGCATGTGTGTTGATTGTCGAGCAGTTAACAAAATCACTGTAAAGTAGCGCCATCCCATTCCTAGGTTAGATGATATGCTTGAAGAGTTAAATGGTGCTGTAATATTCACTAAAATTGACTTAAAAAGTGGTTATCATCAAATCAGGATGAAGTTAGGTGATGAATGGAAAACTGCCTTTAAAACAAAATATGGTTTGTATGAATGGTTGGTTATGCCTTTTGGTTTAACTAATGCGCCTAGCATATTTATGAGACTCATGAACCATGTTTTGCGTGAATTTTTAGGTAAATTTGTTGTTGTATACTTTGATGATATCTTAATTTACAGCAAAAACCTAGAAGAACATTTAAGGCATGTTGCACTTGTGTTAGCTGTTTTGAGAGAACAACAATTGTATGCTAATTTGAAGAAAGCACATTTTGTGTTGACAGTGTTGTTTTCCTAGGATTTATTGTTAGTGCACGTGGTGTTGAAGTTGATAATGAAAAGGTTAAGGCTATCCAAGAATGGCCAACACCTAAGAATGCAAGTGAGGTAAGAAGCTTTCATGGTTTAGCAAGTTTCTATAGGAGATTTGTTAAAGATTTTTCCACCATTGCTGCACCTTTAAATGAAATCATTAAAAAGTCTGTTGGTTTTAAATGGGGTAAAGAACAGGAAGATGCTTTTAATGCTTTGAAAGATAAATTGTGTACTGCTCCTGTTTTGAAATTACCTGATTTTTCTAAAACTTTTGAGATTGAATGTGATGCTTCTGGGATTGGTATAGGTGCTGTTTTGATGCAGGAAAACCGCCCAATAGCATACTTTAGTGAGAAGTTGAGTGGAGCACAACTGAATTACTCTACCTATGATAAAGAGTTCTATGCGTTGGTGAGAGCTCTTGAGGTTTGGGAACACTACCTTTTGCCTAAAGAATTCATGATACACACAGATCACCAGTCTCTCAAATATCTAAAGGGACAAGGTAAGTTGAATAGAAGGCATGGTAAGTGGGTAGAGTACCTTGATACTTTTCCATATGTAATTAAATACAAGCAAGGTAAAGAGAATGTTGTTGCCGATGCACTTTCTAGGAGATATGCACTGATTTCTATGCTTAGTTCCAAATTGTTAGGTTTTGAGCATTTGAAAGAAATGTATGAGCATGATTCTGATTTTGGTGAAGTGTATAAGGCATGTGAACATTATGAATTTAATAAGTTCTATAGACATGATGGGTTTCTTTTTAGGGGAAAACAACTGTGTATACCTGCATGTTCTATTAGAGAGTTGCTTGTGAAAGAATCGCATAGCGGGGGATTGATGGGACACTTTGGTGTGCAAAAGACTTTAGACATGCTTAATGAACATTTTTATTGGCCTAATATGCGAAAATATGTTGAAAAAGTGTGTGCCCAATGTTTTGCATGTAAACAGGCTAAGTCTAAGTCTTTAAATCAAGGTTTGTATACTCCTTTGCCTGTTCCTACTGAACCTTGGTGATGCGTGCACAGGGGGGTCAACATTTCAAGATTATAAACAATGGAATTTCATATTCATGGAGATCAAATTTGGAGAAGTTAAAGAAGGCTTGAAGGAAGTCCATGGGCCAAATTTATGAAGAAGCCAAATTGAAGATGGACATGTGCTAGTCATGTGACGACTTAATATGTGCAGGTCATGTGACACTTGACATGTGCCGATCATGTGACCTTGACATGTGCTATGCATGTGAGCTAGAGCATGTGCAATGCATGTGCTAATTAGTGGATTAAGGGGCTGATTTATTTGGGCTTTTAGTTTAGGATTTTATTTATTATTTTCATTTGATTATTTGTAATATGTTAGGCCTTAATTTATTCTTTTGGGATTATTTAAGTGAGATGGGCTTTAATTAGCTTGGGCTCATTTAATTAGTTCTTTTTGTGCTTTTTGGGCTAAATTTTAAGTTAATTAGTGTGGGCTTTAGTTATCTTAGTGTAAGGCCCATGTTTTAAGGCCTATTTGATTAATTAGGGTTTTTATTAGCTTAAGTCAGTATAAATACTCCTCAAAAACGAATTTGTAATTCAGACTTGGAGATTATGATATTTTGAGACTTTTATTTGGCTTGGCCAAATTCTTCATTGGAGAGGATTGTTTGTCTTCTTCTTTTGCATCAAGAACTTTAATACTTATCAAGGTATTTACTTTGTGGCGAATTCTGTTCTTGTGTTTTTAAATCAATCTATTATAAGCGTTTCCATTCACATAGTTGTTTGGGGGTTCTTTAGATTGGGGGTTTATTCTTGTTCATGTTCATGCCATATTTTATGTTCAAGGGGTTTCGGGTTCTTTAGCCTTGGGGTTCCGCATCACTTGGACTGACATTTCTATGGACTTCATTGTAGGTTTACCAAGGACAAAAAGGGGAAGGGATAGTGTGTTTGTTGTAGTAGACCGATTTAGTAAAATGGCGCATTTCATTGCTTGTCATAAAACCGATGATGCAACAAACATAGCTGATTTGTTTTTCAGGGAAGTAGTTCGATTGCATGGTATACCTAGAACTATTGTCTTTGATAGAGATTCTAAGTTCCTAAGTCACTTTTGGCGTGTTTTGTGGGGTAAACTTGGTACTAAACTTGTGTTTTCTACTACTTGTCATCCACAAACTGATGGCCAAACTGAGGTTGTTAATAGAACTTTAGGAACTATGTTGCGTGCTATAATTGGTAAGAATCTTAAAACTTGGGAAGAATGTTTGCCATTTGTTGAGTTTGCTTATAATTGTGCAATTCATACTTCCACAGGGTTTTCACCTTTTGAAATTGTGTATGGTTTTAATCCATTGACTGTGTTGGATTTGATGCCTTTACCTTTGAATGAACTTTCTAATTTAGATGGCAAGGCTAAGGCTGATTTGGTTAAGACAATACATAATAAAGCACGTGAGCACATTGAGAAGAAGAACAAGATGTATGCAAAGCAGGCTAACAAGGGCCGTAGACAAGTGATATTCGAACCAGGAGATTGGGTTTGGATCCATATGCGTAAAGAGAGGTTTCCTAACCAAAGGAAGTCTAAACTTGATGGAAGAGGAGATGGACCATTTCAAGTGCTGAAACGAATCAATGACAATGCATACAAGATTGATTTGCCAGGTGAGTATGGTGTAAGTGCAATATTTAATGTTTCTGACTTATCTCCATTTGACTTTGATTCAGATTCGAGGACGAATCCTTTCGAAGGGGGAGGAGATGATATGAGCACAACCAAGCATAATGGCAACAAGAGAGATGAACTAGCACTTCCTCAAGGACCAATCACAAGAGCAAGGTCAAAGAAGCCTAAAGAAGTCCTACAAGCATTCATGAGGCCTTATGTAGAGAAGATACAAGTTCAAGAGGGGAAAGAAGCTGAATTGGGCTATGAAGACAAGTTGGGGCCGAATGGTCAAATGGGCCTTCAAGCTATTTTGTTTAGCTTCTATTCTTGTAATGACATATAATTAAATGTATTTGGGCAGCCTAGTACCTTAGAAAACGTTTTGGGCTTATTTAATTAGGTTTGTTTTATTTTTGGGCTTATTTGAGTATTTTGGGTAGTTTAAGTGGGTAGGCTAAAGTTGGGCTTATCTCTTCTAAAGAGTTAGGCCTAAATAACTAATTGAGGCTTACAAAACATGAGGGGGCCGGATTTTAAAGGGGAGAGCTGAATTTGGATGGGTTTGAGTCAAATTTAGCTTTATGCCTACATTGGTGAACTTAGGGTCCTAAATTTTAGGAATGGGTTTTATTTGATAAATACTTATTATTTTGGGATATTATTGAATAGAATTTGATGGAGAAACAATAGGATGAATTTATCTTGAGTGAGTTAGCCAAATTCCACTTATAGCCAAAATTGAGTCTACATTCATTTTCCTTAGGATAATCATTAGCTTTTAGGATTATTTTCAGATTGTATTTATCTTTATTTATTCATGTACTTAGTCCATATTGTGGCCAAATACATGTAGATAAAGGTTAGGAATTATTTTTGTTATTTATTTTATTAATTATCTCTTAGAGTTAGTGTTTGATTATAACTCCTCTAGGGAGGGGTGGCTGCCTAGCCTATATAAAGGGCTGAACTTCTTCATTTGTACTTTACATTTTGCATATCTTATGATTAATGAATTTTCATTGATTGAATTTGTGAGAGTTAATTTCTATTGATTCTTGCTATTGTATGAAGAATTAGACTTAGGCAATTTGCATGGTTAATGTATGCTTGATTCTTATTCTTCTTACTTTCTAAATCAATCTATTATAAGCGTTTCCATTCAATCTTGTTTGGGGGTTCTTTAGATTGGTGGTTTATTCACTTGTTTATGATCAATATTCATGGTATGTTGGTGTTCTAGTTTGCATATAGGCTGGGGTTCCGCATCATAAAGGCAAGGAGAAGGTCTAGCTAGAGATAGAGTGTTCTGCAACCTGCTTTTTGAGGTTTGGGATATATATGTGTGTTATGTGTGTGTTAACTTTGCTCAAGTGTATGTGATGGCTAGTTTAGATTAAATGTGTTATTGATGTGTGACTATGTAGCTTGAGGAATTGAGCATGATTATGTGCTATATTTGGTTAAAGTGCATATGTTGCTAGTTTGGGATTCTATGTGTTACTTTGTTTAGAAGCATGTTTGATTAGTTGAGAAATTGTATATGTGTTTAAATGATATTCCGCTGTGTGTGTATCGTGTATGTTTACTATTCTGACTTCCGCATGAGTGTTTGTATATGTATGCGTGTGTGGCGACCTAATATCCTCCCAAGGGGTATTAGGGCGCTATAGTCGGTCCTTCCGGTAAGTCTTGATTTGTTAAGATTAATGTTGGATTCTGTTTTGGTAGTTGGGATGTAGGTGGTTATCGAGGATGAAATTTCTTAAGGTGGAGAGAATTGTAACATGCCAAATTAGGGCCTAGAAGAATTTTGCATGTTTAATTGAATAATTAACGGTACTTTGGTAATTATGTGAGTGAAATTGGATTTAATTGAGGACTAAATTGAAGGTGAATTAAAGTTTAGCAAAGGAAATATTTGTTTAGTGAGTCATTTGCAATTATTATGGACCCAAGTGAGATTTACTAAGGATTAAAGTGTAAGTCAAGATAATTGACTAAGGGAACCTGTTGGAATGTGACATGTGGCTTGAGTGGTTGAGGGCATTTAATGGGATTTGAAAGAGAGAGAAAGAGGGAAGGGCAGAAATTCTGCTTTCTTCCCATGGAAGCTAAGTTAGCTCCTCTTCCTCTCTTTCTCTTTCATTTCTCTACTCTTCACTCTTGCTTGTGTGATTCTTCAAGAAATGGGTTAGGGTTCTAGAGGTTGGAGCTGGCTTGCTTTGAAGAGGTAAATAGTGTTGGTTCTTTCTTCCTTCTTGCATCTTCTGCTTTGGCTGGTTGGGTTTTGTGTTTTGATTCAAGTGATTTGGTTATTTGTAAGTTTCGGACAAGAGATTAGACAAAGTGATGCGGAACCCAATAGCTATCAAGCTACAAACCCACACATACGAGATGGTTAGCAAAGAACAAATAGACAAAAACCCTCCCTATTGAACCCCCACACAACCTGTGTATGGAAACGCAAATAATTGGGAATTTAGAACAAGAAAAACGCCACAATCCACAAAGATTGATAAGTTAATTCGAGTTCTTTATGCAATAATAAAGAAAGCAATCTCACTCTCTCTATCACACAAATTCGGCTAAGCCAAAAGGAGTTCTTTTCAATTTTCATCAAAATCCCCTCTCAAAGGTTTACAATGATGTATTTATAGCCTTCAAGGCTGACCTAACCCTAATGTAGCCGAATTAAGCATGGGCTTCACAAGCTAAATAAGCCCACTTAACTAATAACTAAACTAACTTAAAATAAGCCCAAATAACATAAGATTAAATGGCCGAAATACAAGCCCAACAGAAAAGACTAATTAAAACCCAAAAGAGTTAAATAATTAACCCAACTAACTAAGATAAAGAATACAAATCCGAATGGACTAGATGTGAAGCCCATCTTCATGACAAGTCTCCAATAAGCTAAGTAGCTTATGTTTGTCTTTAAGCCCAACTTGACAACTTTCAAAAGCCTCTTCATTTAGCTCTTGTGTCATTAGCTCTTGTACAAAGGCTGCCATGGCCATCTTTAGCTTTTTAGCTCTTCCCCTTGTAATTGGACCACTTGGCATCTTCAAAGGGTCTTTGATAGGTGGCTGATCCGTATCATTCCCTCCCTCCTCAAAAAGATTTGTCCTCAAATCTGCATCCATATTAAAAGGAGAAAGGTCAGAAACATTAAATGTAGCAGAAACGCCATACTCACCAGGTAAATCAATCTTGTAAGCATTGTCATTGATGCGCTCCAAGACTTGAAACTGACCATCACCCCGAGCATCCAATTTGCTTTTCCTTTGGTTGGGAAACCTTTCCTTTCGGAAATGCACCCAAACCCAATCCCCCGGGACAAACACCACTTGTTTCCTTCCCTTATTTGCTCGGTCAGCATATTGCTTATTTTTCGTCTCTATATTCGCCCGTGCTTTCTCATGCAAGGTTTTCACCAAATCTGCCTTCCTACTACCATCCAAACTTGAAAGCTCATGTAAAGGCAAAGGACAAAGATCAAGTACAGTTAGTGGATTAAAACCATAAACAAGTTCAAATGGTGAAAAACCAGTAGAAGAATGAATACTTCTATTATAAGCGAATTCAATGAAAGGTAAACAATCCTCCCATGTTTTGAGATTTTTACCCACTATAGCACGTAATAAAGTCCCCAAAGTTCTATTCACAACTTCTGTTTGGCCATCAGTTTGAGGGTGACAAGTAGTAGAAAATAACAACTTTGTGCCTAACTTACCCCATAAAACACGCCAAAAATGTGAAAGGAACTTAGTATCCCTATCTGAAATTATGGTGTGTGGAATACCATGCAAACGGACAACTTCCTTAAAGAATAAATCAGCAATATGAACAGCATCATCACATTTATGACATGCAATAAAATGAGCCATCTTACTAAATCTATCTACCACAACAAAGATACTATCCCTACCACGTTTTGTCCTAGGCAAACCAAGCACGAAATCCATAGAAATGTCAGTCCAAGGTGACGTAGGTACGGGTAAAGGCATATACAATCCATGAGGCATAGATTTAGACTTAGCTTGTTTACATGCAACACATGCATTACACACTTTTTCAACATCTTTTCGCATGCGAGGCCAAAAGAAATGCTCATTCAACATGTCATAGGTCTTATGTACCCCAAAATGTCCCATCAATCCCCCACAATGAGATTCCAACACAAGCAAATCACGCATAGAACATTTAGGTAAACAAAGTTTGCTGCCTAATAAAAATCCATCATGTCTATAGAATTTATCTAAGGCTTTATGTTCACATGCACTATATACATTACCAAAATCAGAATCACCATCATATAATTCCTTAATATGTTCAAACCCTAACAACTTAGAACTAAGTGTAGAAATTAAAACATATCTTCTAGATAATGCATCAGCAACAATATTTTCCTTTCCATGCTTATATTGAATGACGTAGGGAAATGTTTCAATAAATTCAACCCATTTAGCATGCCTTTTGTTCAACTTACCTTGTCCCTTCAAATGTTTGAGGGATTCATGATCAGTATGGATGACAAACTCCCTAGGTAGGAGATAATGCTGCCATACGTCCAATGCTCTCACCAAGGCATAAAGCTCCTTGTCATAGGTTGAATAATTGAGCTGGGCTCCATGAAGCTTCTCACTGAAGTATGCTACTGGTTTCTTCTCTTGCAATAGAACAGCTCCAATACCTACACCAGAAGCATCACATTCAATTTCAAAAGTTTTATCAAAATTAGGCAAAGATAAAATAGGGGCAGAACACAACTTCCCTTTCAAATTCTCAAAAGCCTTTTGCTGTGCCTCTCCCCACTTAAACCCAATCTCCTTCTTGATTATTTCTGTAAGTGGTGCATCAATGGTAGAGAAATCTTGCACAAACCTCCTATAGAAGCTTGATAAGCCATGAAAGCTCCGCACATCCGAAATGGTCTTAGGCGTTGGCCATTCCTTTATTGCTTTCACTTTCTCCTCATCCACTTCAATTCCCTGCGCGCTCACCACAAAACCAAGAAACACAAGTCTATCTATACAAAATGTGCATTTTTTAAGTTTAGCATACAACTGCTCATGCCTCAAAGTTTGTAATACTAACTTAACATGCTCCAAATGTTCATCATATGACTTGCTGTAAATGAGTATATCATCAAAATAAACAACTACAAACTTCCCTAAGTATGCACGCAAAACATGGTTCATAAGTCTCATAAAAGTACTAGGGGCATTAGATAGGCCAAAAGGCATGACTAACCATTCATACAATCCATACTTAGTTTTAAAAGCTGTTTTCCATTCATCACTAGATTTCATTCTTATTTGATGATAACCACTCATTAAATCAATCTTAGTAAAATAAACAGCACCACATAGCTCATCTAACATATCATCAAGCCTAGGAATAGGATGTCTATACTTTACCGTTATTTTGTTGACTCCACGGCAATCAACACACATTCTCCAAGTTCCATCCTTCTTAGGCACCAGAAGTACGGGTACTGCACACGGGCTCATGCTCTCTCTAACCAGCCCCTTCTCCAAGAGTTCCTCCACTTGCCTTTGCATTTCCTTAGTCTCCAAAGGGTTGCTCCTATAGGCTGGTCGGTTGGGAAGGGTTGATCCAGGCACGAAATCTATTTGATGTTCTATCCCTCTCAAAGGGGGCAATCCATTTGGTAGCTCCTCAGGAAAAACATCTGAATAGTCCTGTAATAAAGACATAAAACTAGAAGGCAAAGAAGCATGGTCAATGTCAGTATCTGAAAACAAAACCTCTTTATAAGTTACAAGGATCAGTGGCTGGCCTATTGCTAAAGCACTCCTAATCTCTCTTGCCCTTACATAAAAATTTTGTTTTTGCCTCCCACCTTTCTTGTTTTCACTCAATAATGGGCCATTTATTTGTTTGGATTCTTTTCTGGCCTCTTTCTCCCCTTTTCTTTCCTTTTCTCTCTTAAGCGCACTTTGGGCAGTAGCCCCACTCCCCTCTTCTCTCTTGGCCGAAACCTCTTTCCCTTTTTCAGCTAATTTCTTTTGGTCTTCAAACACTTCTTGAGGTGATAATGGAGCTAATGAAACCTTTGAACCTTCATAAGAAAAAGAATAACGGTTAGTGTACCCATTATGTGTTACTTTTCTATCAAATTGCCACGGTCTTCCCAAGAGTAAATGGCCTGCCTGCATAGGTACTACATCACACATTACCTCATCCTTATATCTCCCGATGGAAAATGGCACTCTCACTTGCCTTGTGACCTTGACCTCTCCACTATCATTTAACCATTGCAACTTATAAGGTCTAGGGTGTTTTTCACATACCAAATTTAACTTCTCAACCATACTCACACTAGCTACATTTGTGCAACTGCCCTCATCAACAATGACCGTGCACACTCTCCCATTAATTAAACGCTTAGTGTGAAATATGTTTTCTTTTTGTTCTAGGCTATCCTCTTTAACATTCAAGTTTAAAGCCCTCCTAGCAACTAAAGATCTCCCACTTTCAGCAACCAGTAACTCCCCCTCACTATCACAATCACTACAATCCTCTAAAGGTGGCATCTCATCCTCACTCTTCTCGGATTCAGAAGTAATTTCCCCATTATCCCTAGCAATTATAACCCTTCTGTTAGGACAATCACGTGCCATATGTCCTTTTCCTAAGCATTTAAAACATTTAATTTCTCTACTAGGAGTTTGGGTATTAGAGTTACCTTTTACAGCTTTGGATTGTGATTGGACAGCCCTTACTTCTTTGGAACCCGAATCTGCCCCATAAGGTTTGGATCCCCTAAATTCTTTCCTATCCTCCCCTTTGGTCCATCTAGATCCCAATTTATCCCTTGAAGTGTTGCTGGTTCGGCTGAAACTCCTACTCCTCTTCTGCTTCTCTATTTTCATTGCTATGCCTAACATTTCCTCCATGGAGTCATACCTATGAAGTTCTAAGACATCAGCAATCTCAGCATTTAACCCACCTAGAAACCTAGCCATGGTTATCTCTTCATCTTCCACAATATTGGCTCGAACCATGCACATTTCCATTTCCTTGTGATACTCCTCCACCGTCCTACCCCCTTGCACTAACCGATGCAATTTCTGATGTAACTCCCTAAAGTAATGTGAGGGCACAAACCTCTTCCTCATTGCCTCCTTCATATCCTCCCAACTACTAATAGGTCGCCTACCCACTTTCCTTCTACCCATGTTTAGCTGATCCCACCAGAATAGTGCATAATCTGTAAACTCAACAGCTGCTAACTTAACCTTTTTCTCCTCGGAATACCTATTGCACTCAAAAATCATTTCAACCTTCCTTTCCCACTCTAGATATTCTTCAGCGTGATTTCTGCCCTTAAAAGAAGGAATCTTAAGCTTGATATTTCCTAAATTCCCATCCACTTTTTCCCTTGCCTCTTCCTCATCTACATCTCCAAAATCATTTTCTACATACCTTTCAACAAATCGTCCCCTCCTTGCATCTCTTCGAGGTGCGTTGGTTGTACTTCCTTCAATCCTTTCTTCCATTCCATCCAGTCGAATATTCAGCTTCCGAATCTCACTGATAAAGGCTTCGTACATCAGCTTATTATCTGGTACGTGTGCATCTTCCTCTTGGAAACTTCCTTTCCCGCTAGTTTGTTCTGTCATTGTAAATGCTGCAAAACAGAAGTTATATAATCCTCACAAGCACTCCCTCACGTGTTTACACTCAAAGACAGTCACTCCTCTCGTGTTTCACACCAACAAGGCTTTTACCCTCTTAATATGCTCACTCACTCAAGCCTTTTACCACTCTGATTGCTGCTTCAGAATTGCACTTCAGAATTCAAGTAACAAATCAAAATCGTGAGTACGTTTTAAGGAAACAAAGAAATAAGTAACTAACAATAAAAGAAAGCTCAAAACTAGAAAAGAAGACACTAAAACAGAAAGGAGGTGGCACACGGACAAGGGTGGTATACCACTTGATACAAAACAAATTAGAGTACTAGAACAAGCAATTATACTCTAACAATGTAAAAGAAGCAACAGCTAGCATAAAACAAGAAACTAGGCAACAAGAAGCAAAAAAAATGACAATTCTGGACAAGATGTATGAATTTGATCCACTACAGAGTAAATCAAATATAGAACCTATTTAATCTACCCAGCAAAGCAAGAAAACATTAAAAGACTCAATTCAGACAATAAGAAATCAGTTTGCATGCAACAAAGAAATTTGAGTTGCTAAAGATGACACTAGGCCGAAATGTACACAAGCTTGATTAGTGTATTAATTGTGTGCGAAATTGGAGGCAAAGTGATGATAAAAGGATGGCAAAACAGTAACAAGATGGTAAGAAAAGATGGCAAAACAGTAGACAAATGATGGTAAAAATGGTAAGAAAATGATTGGAAATGGATAAGAAATGGATAATATATGGATAGAAAAATGGATAATGAATGGATAAGAAATGGATAATGTATGGATAATAAATGGATAATGTATGATAGGTTATAATCCTAATTCAAAAAACGAAATAGAGATTGTAAACCGAAAACAATAAGGGTTAATTTTTCCTACCTAGAATAGGATTCAGATTTCTTTACCTAACTAGGATTTCGGATTGTTTTCCCAATAGGATTTCGGATTGTTTCCCAACTAAGATTGTTTCCCAACTAGGATTGTGATTTCTTTCCCACTAGGATTGTGTTTTCTTCCTAAATAGGATTCGGATTTCTCTTCCTATATATACCCTTCACGCCACTTTCCATCTTTGCTCAACTTCCTTTTTTTTTTTTTTTTAATCTCAACAACTGAAATTCAACTCAAACTCTACTACACTTCGGATTTTCTCAAACTTTTTTTTTTTTTTCAAACAAAAATACGAAATTTCAAAGTGAAAAACGGAGCCCTAAACATTGTTTTTTTGGACTGGAAAACGCAATCACGTAGTGCTTCGCACAGGTGACAGCTGTAGATCTCGAAATTCCCTTTCCGAAAATATCTTATAATACGAAAACGGACACCCGAGTCAAAAGTTATGGCCAAAACAAGTTTAATCACACAATTAAAACAAAAAAAAAATCAAAACTTGAATAATTCGGCAAACATAAAACACAAGAAACAATAAGAGAAAACTCAAAACCTAATTCTAAGATAAATAGGAATTTACCTTAATCCGAGCTCTGATACCAAATGATGCGGAACCCAATAGCTATCAAGCTACAAACCCACACATACGAGATGGTTAGCAAAGAACAAATAGACAAAAACCCTCCCTATTGAACCCCCACACAACCTGTGTATGGAAACGCAAATAATTGGGAATTTAGAACAAGAAAAACGCCACAATCCACAAAGATTGATAAGTTAATTCGAGTTCTTTATGCAATAATAAAGAAAGCAATCTCACTCTCTCTATCACACAAATTCGGCTAAGCCAAAAGGAGTTCTTTTCAATTTTCATCAAAATCCCCTCTCAAAGGTTTACAATGATGTATTTATAGCCTTCAAGGCTGACCTAACCCTAATGTAGCCGAATTAAGCATGGGCTTCACAAGCTAAATAAGCCCACTTAACTAATAACTAAACTAACTTAAAATAAGCCCAAATAACATAAGATTAAATGGCCGAAATACAAGCCCAACAGAAAAGACTAATTAAAACCCAAAAGAGTTAAATAATTAACCCAACTAACTAAGATAAAGAATACAAATCCGAATGGACTAGATGTGAAGCCCATCTTCATGACAAGTCTCCAATAAGCTAAGTAGCTTATGTTTGTCTTTAAGCCCAACTTGACAACTTTCAAAAGCCTCTTCATTTAGCTCTTGTGTCATTAGCTCTTGTACAAAGGCTGCCATGGCCATCTTTAGCTTTTTAGCTCTTCCCCTTGTAATTGGACCACTTGGCATCTTCAAAGGGTCTTTGATAGGTGGGTGATCCGTATCACAAAGGGAAAGAGAAGGTTTGAGCTTGAAGAAGAGGAGTGGGTTTTGAGTTGCAAAGTTAGGTTTGAGAGTTGTCTTGTCCTTTTTCTCATTTCAGATTGTTGTTGAGTTTTAGATTTCTGGAATTTTGAGTGCTATATGTGTGTAAAAGTATGTGTTTAGTTGAGTAGTGATAATGGCATGAAATGCTAGAGTTGTGATGGTTTGCATGTTGGTGTTGAAGTGAATAAGTATGAGTTGTGTGTAAAATCCTGGGTTATGTTAAAATGTTGTAATCTCAAGATATGTTATGTTTATGTGTATTATAAGTGTGTTTATTAATCTAGAATGATCATTAGCTTGTTTTGGAATGCACTTGAGTGATGGTTTAGTATGGCATTGCATGAAAGAGTGATTTTGAATGGTTTGGTTTGAGAGAAGAGCAGAGAAGCAGAGTTTTTGGGCAATCCTCGGCTCTGTCGTGATCGCGACAGAGGTTGGGATGGTAAAGTGCATGCTAGGGAGCCCTCTGTCGTGAGTGCGATCTTTGTCGCGAGCACGACAGAGAACTTGGTAGGCCGAGCTTTCAGTATAGAGGTGCCCTGCTCCAAGTCGTGAAGGCCAACACGACTCGGTGAGGCATTTGGCACTGTCATGAATCGTGATACCTGTCACTAATCGTGACAGTCAGCCAGCATAACTTGGGCAAGTGAGGTTTGTGATGAGTCGTGACTTTCTGCACGACTCGTGACAGCTTCCTACGAGTGTTTTGCTTCGTCACTAGTCATGATGTGGTGCACGACTCGTGACAGCCTCCTCTCCTGCAGCATGATTTTGGCTACTGTCGCGAGCGCGACAATGCCCTTCCTGCTTGCCCTATTTTTTGAAATGATTTTCTCTCTTGTTCTGCTCTGCTTGGTTTCTCATTATTGCACAGCTCATGTTTTTACTTATTAATATTATTGTTCTAATTCTGTATTGGTGATTAATGATATGATGGTGTTTTGACTTGTGATTTTGGTATTGTCAAGTGATATGTTTGGAGTGAGTGAGTTGAGCCTGAAGTGTCATAGTAGTGGATAGATAAGCATGCTTATAAAGGGATAGTGAGTGCAGCTGCCTATGTTGGCCCCGTTTGGGTCTTACGGCGACCTCCGTTATGGTTTTAGTGAAAAATGTTTTAGGACTTCGGTCTCCCTTACTACCTTCGGGTATAAAATGTTTTTGAGGCTTCGGTTTCCCCTGTAATGTTTGATACTATTCGCAGTATCCCCTGTAGTGTTCCTGTATCCACCACCAGTGAACTTCAGGCTGTTATGTGAAATGTTGGGTTCTATTTCAGTGAAGTGTTATGCTTATCTGAGTGTCTTCGGTTAGTGTTTGCTCATGTTATGATTATTAATATTTTGGTAATCGTCCTGATGTTGTGTTTATGCATGCGCTTCTTTTGCTTTTGCTATGGTAAGGTTTTCTGTGTGTGGATGCATTTGAAACGAGTGATCTTATTAATATATCTGTACAGTGTTATTGTTGCTAGTTGTCTTTGTTTCCTCCCCATTAAACGTTATCGCTGAGCACGGGTGTTTTCCCGTGTAGGTGGCCGGTCCGGTTCGTGTCATGCATCTGCAAGGTGGGCCACTAGGAGTTAGAGTTATTATTTTTGTATATCAGCTCCTATATTTTTGTATATCATTTTTTCATGTAATTATGTAATCCTTTTTGGTATAGTGGCATATGTATTTAAGGATCTTTCTGTAATTTTGTAAGTAATGTATATTTTGTTATATATATATTTTTATTCTGATTCCATATTCTTTTACCTATTGAATGCTTCCACTTATATACATGTATGTATGTATGTATATGTATTGTGTATGTATATAGAGTATGTGTGCATATACCACTCCGGTATCCTTCCAAAGGGGGTATCGGGGTGCTACACTTCCAAACTTTCTCTCTCTCTCTCTTTAGATACCTACATGGATAAAATATCCATGCTAAGCGATAACGCTTGGTGGGGAACCATAATAACATACTATTCTCATACATAACAATCGTTATATCAAATCTTAAACATGCCTTGCACTATTACATACATAAAGTTTATTATCAATCATATCTAAGTGATCATGTAACATCATATATATATATATATATATTTATATATATATATATATATATATATATACAATTCCAAATTTAACCATTAAGATCTACCTAACAAGTAATTATCAATATCATCCAAATCATTCTTAGTTCATTACTCTATATCCCATATTCACACTTGTCATAATACTTATTTTTAGTATACTTCTATTCATTCATTGCAACTTTATGTATATCACTATGTACAGAGTCATATATATAAGCATGATCACCTAAAGCAGAATATGAAATAGCACTTACTTATATATAAACACCACATCTCAAATTATAAATACAAATCTGTATAATGCATACTTTATTCATTTTATGGCAACATCACATATTTGCTAAATTCATTTTCATGTTAGAATCATTTACTTGACACCATATACTATACTCATTGAGCATTAAGCTCATATATAAATACTAACAATTTTCCTTGCCAATACATATACATAGAATATATCTTCATCAAGTTATGATCACCATCCACGTAGCATACACCTGAACCTATCACATATTATACACACAAATTCTGATATAGCACTAAGTTGACCCTTATTCGTTTGCTTATTAGCTATTCCTACATTGCCTGCAATTCAAAATGCGAATAACGGGTATCTTATCAGTACCCTGGGGTACAGTAATCGCATCAGTATCCGTGGATACCACACATTGAATTAGCACCCGTAGGTACTAAATAGTCTATAATATATCAGTAATTCGCATTAGGGAATCCAATAGGGATTCAATACACATAGGTGATTCAAGAGGAATCGAATGCATATGGCTGTAGCACTTAGACCCTATAGGCATGCCTATCTATCCACTACTTGACTTGTAGGCTTAAATTATTAAATCTGATTATTTATTCTATTGATCTCACATCATAGTAATCATAATTGTACACATGATTAAAAAAGCATAATTCCTTACTTATGCATATTTATGAGTTATTGAACAAATTCAAATTCAATAATCAAATTCAATCTTCATATTTAATCATAGCATTCAACACTTAACCCTACTCACTTCCATAGGCATATTCTTATTGTCAAACTCACGCTTCATCATTCGATTCATACAAATCATGTAACATCCCGTTTCCCACCCTAAAAGTTTGAGCACGTGTGTGTGTGTGTGTGTGAGTGTCCTTGCATGATTATTATGTTTGAGGGCATAATTGCATGTTTTTATTTTAGTATGTAATTGGTTTAGTTTTGGGAAGAAAGGAAGTATTAGAAGGAAAATTTGCCAACTCACCACAAGAATGTGACATGTGGCAAGAAAGAGAAAGAGAGAAGAGAGGAACTATAATTAGATGAGAGGAAAAAGGAGAGAGAAAGCATTTTCAGCCCTCTCTCCCGTTTCCTGCTCCTCACGCCTCTCTTCCCTCTTTGTTCCCCTCCTCCTGATATGAGCACAACCAAGCATAATGGCAACAAGAGAGATGAACTAGCACTTCCTCAAGGACCAATCACAAGAGCAAGGTCAAAGAAGCTTAAAGAAGTCCTACAAGCATTCATGAGGCCTTATGTAGAGAAGATACAAGTTCAAGAGGGGAAAGAAGCTGAATTGGGCTATGAAGACAAGTTGGGGCCGAATGGTCAAATGGGCCTTCAAGCTATTTTGTGTAGCTTCTATTCTTGTAATGACATATAATTAAATGTATTTGGGCAGCCTAGTACCTTAGAAAACGTTTTGGGCTTATTTAATTAGGTTTGTTTTATTTTTGGGCTTATTTGAGTATTTTGGGTAGTTTAAGTGGGTAGGCTAAAGTTGGGCTTATCTCTTCTAAAGAGTTGGGCCTAAATAACTAATTGAGGCTTAAAAAACATGAGGGGGCCGAATTTTAAAGGGGAGAGCTGAATTTGGATGGGTTTGAGTCAAATTTAGCTTTATGCCTACATTGGTGAACTTAGGGTCCTAAATTTTAGGAATGGGTTTTATTTGATAAATACTTATTATTTTGGGATATTATTGAATAGAATTTGATGGAGAAACAATAGGATGAATTTATCTTGAGTGAGTTAGCCAAATTCTACTTATAGCCAAAATTGAGTCTACATTCATTTTCCTTATGATAATCATTAGCTTTTAGGATTATTTTCAGATTGTATTTATCTTTATTTATTCATGTACTTAGTCCATATTGTGGCCAAATACATGTAGATAAAGGTTAGGAATTATTTTTGTTATTTATTTTATCAATTATCTCTTAGAGTTAGTGTTTGATTATAACTCCTCTAGGGAGGGGTGGCTGCCTAGCCTATATAAAGGGCTGAACTTCTTCATTTGTACTTTACATTTTGCATATCTTATGATTAATGAATTTTCATTGACTGAATTTGTGAGAGTTAATTTCTATTGATTCTTGCTATTGTATGAAGAATTAGACTTAGGCAATTTGCATGGTTAATGTATGCTTGATTCTTATTCTTCTTACTTTCTAAATCAATCTATTATAAGCGTTTCCATTCAATCTTGCTTGGGGGTTCTTTAGATTGGGGGTTTATTCACTTGTTTATGATCAATATTCATGGTATGTTGGCGTTCTAGTTTGCATATAGGCTGGGGTTCCGCATCAATTGGTATCAGAGCTTAGGCTAAGTGATAAATTCTTAACTATCCTTTAATTTTGTCTTCTTGAAATTCTTTCTTTGTTTTGGCCGAATAGGACTTTGCATCTAGTTCCTTATTTGGTTGTTGCTCAATTGTGTTAAATTACCTATCTCAAGTATTTGATCATTAGTTGTGTGATTTACGTTTTGAAAAAAAGAAAAAAAAAAGAAGAAGAAAAGAAAGCTTATATACATATAAAAAAAAAAAAAATCTAAAAAGTACCTTGTGTTCAATTCAGGTCCTATTATCTTGTTAAGTTCAAATTTGATCAATTAAGCTAGAACTTCCATAATTTGATTGATTTCTTCAAAGGGCAGGTTAAGTACTCGTTGCTTTTAGATTTTGGGTTATATTATTGCATGCTTTCTTTGATTTTATTTTTGTTGAGTCTATATAAAATCTGTTTAAACTAATCATTAGGTTTAGTTAAACATCGCATTTAAGTGCATCCGTCTTGTCTATTCTTTTCATTCTAAGTTATCAATTTGTGTGTCTAAACTGTTTTTGGTTCCAACTACAATAGTTTAACATATTGCACATTGTTGAACATCTTTATACACTAAAGCGCACGAAATTTATCTCTTGTGTGCTAATTTCTAAGTTTGTTCAATTTGCCTCTAGAATTGGTACTTTTTGCTGTTCTTGTTAAGTACTCATTGTTTCCAAATCAAACTACTTAATTGTGCATATTTGTTTGAGTTTGTTTCTGAAGTACAATTGTGAGAAATCAATTTGTGAGTTGAGAGACAAACACGTGAGGTTGAGTGAATTCTTTTCTTTACTTGTTTACTTAAGTTTAAAGATGTCTGGAAATAATAGTAAAGATGAGACTGAGATTCCCCATGATACTAAACTTATGATTAAAGCTTTTATGGATAGTTTGCAAAAGCTAAATCTCAGGATGGATAGCATGGAGAGTGACCTTAAAGCTTCCAAAGGCAAATATACAAGGGAGGAAGAAGTAGACCAATTATACAATGATGATGGAGAAGAGGAGGCTCATTCCTTCCCAATGAGAGCAAGGAGGTATGACAATCAAATGGAAAGTAAAGACAATAATTTGAGTGCTATCAAGATGAAGATTCCACCATTCAAAGGCAAAAATGATGTGGATGCCTATCTCAATTGGGAAAGAAAGGTAGAGATGATCTTTTCATACCACCACTATTCAGATGAGAAAAAGGTAAAACTCGCAGCCATTGAATTTTCTGATTATGCACTAATTTGGTGGGATGAGTTATTGAAAAGTAGGAGGAGAAATGGGGAACTCCCTATCACTTCTTGGGAGGAAATGAAAAGAATCATGAGAAAGAAGTATGTGCCTAGTTACTATCATAAGGAACTCCACAATCAGTTACAAAGACTTACACAAGGATCTAGTTCAGTGGAGGATTACTGCAAGGAGATGGAGTTGTTCATGATTAAAGCAAGCATTGTGGAGGATGAATATCAAACGATGTCTCGCTTTTTGGGAGGTATGAATAGAGAACTTGCTGATATTGTTGAATTGCAGCATTATGTGGATATGGATGATTTGGTGAACATTGCAATTAAAGTGGAGAGACAAAGAAGTAAACGTGGGACAACCAAGTCCTATGCAAATTCCAATAACAATAGATGGAATTCAAAGTGGAACAAGGGTGACTCAAAGAAAGAATCCACTCCCAAGTACCAATCAAATTCCAAAGAGAAAACGGTTACCGCACAAAAAGGTACTTCTGAAACAACCCCTAAAACTAATAGACATAGGGACATTCAATGTTTTAAATGTAAGGGTCGTGGTCATTATGCTAATGAATGCGGGAATAAAAAGACCATGATAATAAGGGGGGATGAAATTATTTCTGATTCTGAATCTGATGATGACTATGATGATATGCCACCTTTAGAGGATTGTTCTGATGTAGATGAAAATGTAGAGTATCCTGTTCAGGGAGAGTCCTTAGTGGTGTTGCGTGCATTGAATTTAAATGTAAAAGAAGAAGGACTAGAACAGAGGGAAAACATATTTCATACTAGATGCCTAATAGGTGGGAAAGTCTGTAGCATGATAATTGATGGGGGTAGTTGTGTTAATGTTGCTAGTACAGTCTTAGTTGATAAATTAGGGCTTAAAACTGAGAAACCCCCTAATCCGTACAAACTTCAGTGGTTGAATGATAGTGGGGAAGTTAAGGTGACCAAACGTGTAACTATATTATTTTCCCTTGGTAAATATGAAGATGAAGTCACTTGTGATGTTGTACCTATGCATGCTGGTCATATTTTGCTAGGAAGGCCTTGGCAATTTGATAGACGCGTATTACATGATGGATTTAGAAATAGGTACACATTTGAATTTAAAGGATGTAAACACACACTTGCCCCTTTGGCACCTAAAGATGTATATGCAAATCAAGTGAAGATACATCAATCTGTAAAAGAGGTAAAGGGAAGTGAGAAAGAAAAGAAAAATGAGAGAAAAGAGGCTAGTAGTGAAAAGAATAAAAGTAAAGGCCCAATGGTGAGTGACTGCACTAGTGAGAGAAAGAATGAGAGAAGTGCAGGAGAGAAGAAGTTAATGTGTGTTGAGGTAAAAGGAGAGCAGAGTGAGTTGAGTGAAAAATTCAGCAAATATTCCTTTTATGCAAAAGAGAGAGAGTTGAAGAGTGCTTACTTAGGCATGAGAACTTTAGTACTTTTGAGGTTTAAGGACAATTATTTTTCTGAAACTAACCTTAACCCAAATTTGCCTAGTTCTTTTTCTGAGTTATTGCAGGATTATAAAGATGTCTTCCCTGAGGAGATACCACCTGGGTTGCCACCAATTAGAGGGATTGAACATCAAATTGATTTTGTTCCTGGTGCACAAATTCCAAACCGTCCAGCTTATAGAAGCAATCCGGAAGAAACAAAGGAGTTGCAAAGACAAGTGGAGGAACTTTTAGCAAAGGGACACGTGAAAGAAAGCCTAAGTCCTTGTGCCGTACCTGTTCTTTTGGTACCTAAAAAGGATGGAACCATGCGCATGTGTGTTGATTGTCGAGCAGTTAACAAAATCACTGTAAAGTAGCGCCATCCCATTCCTAGGTTAGATGATATGCTTGAAGAGTTAAATGGTGCTGTAATATTCACTAAAATTGACTTAAAAAGTGGTTATCATCAAATCAGGATGAAGTTAGGTGATGAATGGAAAACTGCCTTTAAAACAAAATATGGTTTGTATGAATGGTTGGTTATGCCTTTTGGTTTAACTAATGCGCCTAGCATATTTATGAGACTCATGAACCATGTTTTGTGTGAATTTTTAGGTAAATTTGTTGTTGTATACTTTGATGATATCTTAATTTACAGCAAAAACCTAGAAGAACATTTAAGGCATGTTGCACTTGTGTTAGCTGTTTTGAGAGAACAACAATTGTATGCTAATTTGAAGAAAGCACATTTTGTGTTGACAGTGTTGTTTTCCTAGGATTTATTGTTAGTGCACGTGGTGTTGAAGTTGATAATGAAAAGGTTAAGGCTATCCAAGAATGGCCAACACCTAAGAATGCAAGTGAGGTAAGAAGCTTTCATGGTTTAGCAAGTTTCTATAGGAGATTTGTTAAAGATTTTTCCACCATTGCTGCACCTTTAAATGAAATCATTAAAAAGTCTGTTGGTTTTAAATGGGGTAAAGAACAGGAAGATGCTTTTAATGCTTTGAAAGATAAATTGTGTACTGCTCCTGTTTTGAAATTACCTAATTTTTCTAAAACTTTTGAGATTGAATGTGATGCTTCTGGGATTGGTATAGGTGCTGTTTTGATGCAGGAAAACCGCCCAATAGCATACTTTAGTGAGAAGTTGAGTGGAACACAGCTGAATTACTCTACCTATGATAAAGAGTTTTATGCGTTGGTGAGAGCTCTTGAGGTTTGGGAACACTACCTTTTGCCTAAAGAATTCGTGATACACACAGATCACCAGTCTCTCAAATATCTAAAGGGACAAGGTAAGTTGAATAGAAGGCATGGTAAGTGGGTAGAGTACCTTGATACTTTTCCATATGTAATTAAATACAAGCAAGGTAAAGAGAATGTTGTTGCTGATGCACTTTCTAGGAGATATGCACTGATTTCTATGCTTAGTTCCAAATTGTTAGGTTTTGAGCATTTGAAAGAAATGTATGAGCATGATTCTGATTTTGGTGAAGTGTATAAGGCATGTGAACATTATGCATTTAATAAGTTCTATAGACATGATGGGTTTCTTTTTAGGGGAAAACAACTGTGTATACCTGCATGTTCTATTAGAGAGTTGCTTGTGAAAGAATCGCATAGCGGGGGATTGATGGGACACTTTGGTGTGCAAAAGACTTTAGACATGCTTAATGAACATTTTTATTGGCCTAATATGCGAAAATATGTTGAAAAAGTGTGTGCCCAATGTTTTGCATGTAAACAGGCTAAGTCTAAGTCTTTAAATCAAGGTTTGTATACTCCTTTGCCTGTTCCTACTGAACCTTGGACTGACATTTCTATGGACTTCATTGTAGGTTTACCAAGGATAAAAAGGGGAAGGGATAGTGTGTTTGTTGTAGTGGACCGATTTAGTAAAATGGCGCATTTCATTGCTTGTCATAAAACCGATGATGCAACAAACATAGCTGATTTGTTTTTCAAGGAAGTAGTTCGATTGCATGGTATACCTAGAACTATTGTCTCTGATAGAGATTCTAAGTTCCTAAGTCACTTTTGGCGTGTTTTGTGGGGTAAACTTGGTACTAAACTTGTGTTTTCTACTACTTGTCATCCACAAACTGATGGCCAAACTGAGGTTGTTAATAGACTTTAGGAACTATGTTGCGTGCTATAATTGGTAAGAATCTTAAAACTTGGGAAGAATGTTTGCTATTTGTTGAGTTTGCTTATAATCGTGCAATTCATACTTCCACAGGGTTTTCACCTTTTGAAATTGTGTATGGTTTTAATCCATTGACTGTGTTGGATTTGATGCCTTTACCTTTGAATGAACTTTCTAATTTAGATGGCAAGGCTAAGGCTGATTTGGTTAAGACAATACATAATAAAGCACGTGAGCACATTGAGAAGAAGAACAAGATGTATGCAAAGCAGGCTAACAAGGGCCGTAGACAAGTGATATTCGAACCAGGAGATTGGGTTTGGATCCATATGCATAAAGAGAGGTTTCCTAACCAAAGGAAGTCTAAACTTGATGCAAGAGGAGATGGACCATTTCAAGTGCTGAAACGAATCAATGACAATGCATACAAGATTGATTTGCCAGGTGAGTATGGTGTAAGTGCCATATTTAATGTTTCTGACTTATCTCCATTTGACTGTGATTCAGATTCGAGGACGAATCCTTTCGAAGGGGGAGGGGATGATATGAGCACAACCAAGCATAATGGCAACAAGAGAGCTGAACTAGCACTTCCTCAAGGACCAATCACAAGAGCAAGGTCAAAGAAGCTTAAATAAGTCCTACAAGCATTCATGAGGCTTTATGTAGAGAAGATACAAGTTCAAGAGGGGAAAGAAGCTGAATTGGGCTATGAAGACAAGTTGGGGCCGAATGGTCAAATGGGCCTTCAAGCTATTTTGTTTAGCTTCTATTCTTGTAATGACATATAATTAAATGTATTTGGGCAGCCTAGTACCTTAGAAAAAGTTTTGGGCTTATTTAATTAGGTTTGTTTTATTTTTGGGCTTATTTGAGTATTTTGGGTAGTTTAAGTGGGTAGGCTAAAGTTGGGCTTATCTCTTCTAAAGAGTTGGGCCTAAATAACTAATTGAGGCTTAGAAAACATGAGGGGGCCGGATTTTAAAGGGGAGAGCTGAATTTGGATGGGTTTGAGTCAAATTTAGCTTTATGCCTACATTGGTGAACTTAGGGTCCTAAATTTTAGGAATGGGTTTTATTTGATAAATACTTATTATTTTGGGATATTATTGAATAGAATTTGATGGAGAAACAATAGGATGAATTTATCTTGAGTGAGTTAGCCAAATTCCACTTATAGCCAAAATTGAGTCTACATTCATTTTCCTTAGGATAATCATTAGCTTTTAGGATTATTTTCAGATTGTATTTATCTTTATTTATTCATGTACTTAGTCCATATTGTGGCCAAATACATGTAGATAAAGGTTAGGAATTATTTTTGTTATTTATTTTATTAATTATCTCTTAGAGTTAGTGTTTGATTATAACTCCTCTAGGGAGGGGTAGCTGCCTATCCTATATAAAGGGCTGAACTTCTTCATTTGTACTTTACATTTTGCATATCTTATGATTAATGAATTTTCATTGACTGAATTTGTGAGAGTTAATTTCTATTGATTCTTGCTATTGTATGAAAAATTAGACTTAGGCAATTTGCATGGTTAATGTATGCTTGATTCTTATTCTTCTTACTTTCTAAATCAATCTATTATAAGCGTTTCCATTCAATCTTGTTTGGGGGTTCTTTAGATTGGAGGTTTATTCACTTGTTTATGATCAATATTCATGGTATGTTGGCGTTCTAGTTTGCATATAGGTTGGGGTTCCGCATCACCTCCTTTGCTTTTTTTTCTTCTTCTTGTGGTGGCTTGAGTTGGGTTGGCAAATTCAAAGAGCTATTTTGGTATGTTTTTCTACAACTCTTATTCTTCTTCTTCTTCTTCTTCTTCTTTTCCTCCTTATTGAGTTCCCGTTGGTGTGTTGGTTGTAGTGTTTTGAGTTTGTGTATTTTGGGTTGTTTGATCAAAGTTGCCTCCTAAGGATCCTAAAGGCAAGGAAGTGGTGGGTGGAAGTCCAGTCCCTTGATTCCTTGGTGTAACACCCCCTTCCCATACGTAGGCGAACCCATCAAGATAGGAGTGAGATGTCGTATGAGCAGGGGTGTCACACCAAACAGATCGATACATAGCATGCATTCATCCACAATAAACATACAGAAATACAGCAAAAATTAAAACTTTTGAGAAACAACAACTGATCATACATTAATATAACAAAATCATTACAATAATATTTTGATCAATTGCCCAAGCAAAAGAATTACATATCCAAAATAAACAGAGCGGAAGCTTACAAAATTACTGATACAATGAGAGTTCTATTACAAAAAGAATCATCATAACTATTACAAAATATAGCCCTAACTAAACCCTTCTGTGTTGTCTTGACTGGCGGCGACTCTCTCAAAGCAAAACACCTTTCGCACCTGCACGGATAAAAACCGTGCTAAGCGATAACGCTTAGTGGGGAACACACAACAAAAGAGTGGACGGCCATTCACAATGGTCGTGAAAGCATAACACATACGATATGACACATGTGGATAATCATGTCAGATATATAATCATACTTGCAGAATAAAGACGTACATTCAGAAGCTCATATCCACATCCATATACATATTAACTGATTTCTCATAATTATCATGATCATTCGGATATCACATTCTGATAATCATATTGAAGCAAACCAAAGCAAACAGAACACCTGCTGACTCACAATAGTGGATAACGAGTATACAGACAGTACCTTACGGGTATAAATCTAATACAGACAGCACCTTATGGGTACGAATCGAGAAACCATTTTATTTTTTCACATTCAAAATAATTTTTCGGAGGGACCTTAAACAAGATCCAAAATTCATAAGGGTTCGCTAGGAACCAGACGGGGACCTGATCGGGGTCCAAATGGAACTGAGGCTACAGCTAAAAGACTCTATTAGGCATGCCTAACTATCCACTAGACTGACTCTTGTAGGTCATGCATAAAGAAATTTACATATTGAGTTCATCATTTAAGGTAATGAATAACCCATTCCAGAATCAACTAACATACAATAATTTGATAGAGCAAAATACCAATTTATGATAATAAAATAACACTAAATAATATTTAAAACCAATCATAAGTGAAAAAGGAGAGAAAACGAAGAGAATCAAAAATCATCAAAAATGGGGACAGTAGCATTTTACACGACGGTATGGCCAATCCATACCACCGTGTAAGACACCTTACACGGGGGTATGGTATAGTACATACCACCGTGTAACATGCCCAACATGGAGCTAGAGCTGGGCAGAAGCATTTTACACGGGGGTATGGGTAATCCCATACCGCCGTGTAAAATGTCCAGTTCAGCCTCCCAGATGAAGTCTCCCGATTCACACGGTGGTAAGGCCCTCCATACCGTCGTGTGAATCACCAAATTCCAGATTTTTGCAGAAAAAATAACCCAATATCCAACCCAAAACAACACATTTCCAAAACTCACACATTCACACCATAAAATCAACCCATAAACTCACCTTCCAGCTCAACATTCAAGCACCACATGCAATAAACATACTTAATCATTCAATCAGCCAACCAATTCAAATCCACAATCTAATGAATTCACATATGCATAATCCATCAAAATCACAATCTAAAATCACAAATTAAAAACTTAACTCAACATACCCAAACCTCAAAGCATTAAACCAACATACAACTCAATAAAACTCCATAAACCAAATGAATTCCAAAAATTCATCCAAAGAGCAAAAATCATAAAAACTCCCAAACCTTTGGTCCTATGCTCCAAATCACTTAGTGCCACTTCCCGACGCATTCTCCTTCCCTTTGGGATCACGAGGAGGCTCAACTAACACCCAAAACACACAACCCAAAAAAAGACAAACCAAACATCAAACCCTAGACCACAAATATAGAAGAAGAAGATGAAGGAGATGAAGATGAAATACAACAAACTTACATAAATGAGTTGAGAAATGATCAATCCCTACCAAGAACACTTGAATCCAAGCTCAGGGCACACTAATGGAAAGCAAAGGAAAAGAAAGACAAAGAGAAGAGCGGAGAACGGGGAAAAGAGATGAAGAATTCTGATCTCCCAATTCTCTCTCTTCTTCTACTTTTCTTTTCCTAACCTAGCCATGTGTCCACTCCCTAGTGGTGGAAATTAACCATTCACACCCAACAACAATGCACTACATACACACAATGTCACCCCAACTTATAACACCCTACAAATGTGTGAGCACAACACACAAACACAACTCACTCACTCACATCCTACAAACATGTGAGCAACTCACCCAAATACAACCCTACTAATTCACATCCTAATATCATATATGCACACACACTAGCAAAATCCCATAACATTCAATTTACTCAAAATGCCCTTATCACATGCCAAAACACATACAATGCACATGCACAAACATGGCTCAAACTTCTTAGGGGAAATTGGGGTGTGACAACTCTCCCTACTAATAAGAATTTTGTCCTCAAAATTCTCACCTGAACTGAACAAATGCGGATACTGAGCCCTCATGGTCACCTCTGGTTCCCAAGTCGCTTCTTCTACCCCGTGATGATTCCATAACGCTTTGACCAAAGGGACTTGCTTACTTCTCAGTTGTCTCACTTCCCGGGCTAGAATAGCTTTCGGTTCCTCATCATAAGAAAAGTCGAGCTGCACTTGCACATCTTGAACTGACAGAACATGCGAAAGATCTGATCTGTATCGACGAAGCATCGAAACATGGAAAACGTCGTGCAACTTCGCCAACTCCATCGGTAAAGCCAACCTATAGGCTACCGGACCAACCTTAGCTAACACTTCATACGGTCCAATAAATCGAGGACTAAGCTTGCCTTTCTTACCAAACCGTAGCACTTTTCTCCAAGGAGAAACCTTAAGAAAAACTTTATCCCCGACCTCAAAGTGAACATCCTTCCTCTTCAAGTTAGCATAAGACTTATGCCGATCCTTAGCCGCCTTCAAATTCCGCTGCACAACTCTGATCTTTTCCTCTGTGTCCCTAACCAACTCTGGCCCAATAACTGAACGCTCGGATAGCTCTATCCAACAAACTGGAGTCCTACACTGCCGACCGTACAAAGCTTCATACGGTGACATGCCGATGCTCGACTGATAGCTATTGTTGTAGGCAAACTCATCAACTGCACAAATCTGTCCTAACTACCCGGAAAATCCAATGCACAAGCCCGCAACATATCCTCTAAGATCTAAATTACCCGCTCTGACTGACCATCTGTCTGAGGATGGAATGCCGTACTGAAGTTCAACTTGGTACCCAAGGCTCGTTGTAATTCTTTCCAGAATTTAGATGTGAACCTTAGATCCCGATCGGACACTATAGATAACGGCACTCCATGCAATCTGACTACCTCATCCACATAGATATTGGCTAACTTATCCATTAGATAATCCACTCTAACTGGCAGAAAATGAGCTAAATTGGTAAGCCAATCCACTATTACTCATACTGAGTCATGCTTCCTCTGAGTCAAAGGCAAACCAGATACAAAGTCCATGGTGATATCATCCCACTTCCACTCAGGAACGGATAAAGGTGTGAGCAATCCCGAAGGAACTTGATGCTCAGCCTTTACCTGTTGACATGTCAAGCACTTAGACATAAAATCCAGAATGTCCCGCTTCATACCGGACCACCAATAGAACTGCTTCATATCTCGATACATCTTGTCACCACCGGCATGCATAGTAAAAACCATAGTGTGTGCATCACTCAAAAGCTATTTCCTTAACTCCTCAATCTCAGGTACACACAAACGATTTCTATGCATAAGCACACCATCCAGAACTGAGAACTCTGACTGCTTACCAGAACTAACCTCTTGCAAAACCCGTTGCAACCTCTCATCATCTTTCTGAGCATCCACAATCTTCTGTCTCAAGGTAGGCTTCACTCTCAACTGAGCAACCAAAGCCCCATCCGAATCAAACCTCCACTTAAACTGCCTCAAGAATAAAGCAGAAACCGACTTCCAACTCAAAGCATCCGCGACCACATTGGCCTTACCCGGGTGGTAATCCAAAATGCAGTCGTAGTCCTTGAACAACTCTAGCCATCGGCGCTGCCTCATGTTCAACTCCTTCTGCGTGAGGAGATACTTCAAGCTCTTATGGTCCGTAAAGATCCTACACTTCTCCCCATACAGATAATGCCGCCAAATCTTCAAAGCAAAGATCATAGCCGCCAACTCTAAATCGTGCGTTGGATAATTCCTCTCATGTGGCTTTAACTGACGGGAAGCATAAGCCACAACCTTTCCCTCTTGCATCAGAACATAACCAAGACCGACACCCGAAGCGTCACTATACATTACAAACTCCTTACCCGAGATTGAGTAAGTATAGGAGCTTCGACTAGCAACTTCTTCAACTGCTCAAAACAAGCCTGACACTTATCTGACCACTCAAACTTAACTCCTTTCCTTAACAACCTCATCATCGGAGCAGCAATAACTGAGAAACCCTTCACAAACCGATGATAGTAACCCGCCAAACCAAGAAAACTCCTCACATCTGGAACATTCTTAGGTGCTTTCCAATCAACAATTGCCTCAATCTTAAACGGATCAACTTGAATACCCTTAGCCGAAATAATATGCCCCAAGAATGACACTTCCCGAAGCCAAAAATCACACTTACTAAGCTTGGCAAACAACCGATGCTCTCTCAACACTTACAAAACTAATCGGAGATGCTCCTCATGCTCAATCTCATCCTTGGAATAAACCAAGATATCACCTATGAACACTACTACAAATCGATCAAGATATGGCCTGAATACTCGGTTCATCAAATCCATGAATGCTGTAGGTGCATTGGTCAAACCAAAGGGCATCACTAAAAACTCATAGTGACCATACCTAGTCCGAAATGCAGTTTTAACCACATCCGTATCCTGAACTCGCAACTGATAATAACCCGAATGAAGATCAATCTTCGAAAAGACACCTGCACCTCGGAGCTGATCAAACAAATCCTCGACCCTAGGCAAAGGATACTTGTTCTTCACTGTGACCTTATTAATTTGCCTATGGTCGATACACATTCTCATAGAACCATCCTTTTTCTTAACAAACAAAACCGTAGCTCGCCATGGAGATATGCTGGGTCTGATAAACCCCTTATCTAATAGCTCTTGTAGATGAGTTTTGAGCTCTCTCAACTCTACAGGAGCCATCCGATAAGTTGCTTTCGAAATAGGTAAAGTACCCGGCACTATCTCTATGGATAACTCCACCTCTCTCTCAGGAGGCAAACCAAGCAACTCGCTTGGAAAAACATCGCCAAACTCCCTCACAACAGGGATATCCTCAATCCTAACTTGATCCTGCTTAGAATCCAACACCACAGCTAGAAAAGCCTCACAACCCTTCCTAATAAACCTCTTAGCTTGCATTGCGAAAATTACATTGCTCAAAGAGCTAGCACCAAAACCTTTAATAAACATAGACGACCGATCTCTATCCCGAAGCACAACTGTCTTCCTATGACAATCAACTATTGTCCGATGCTTACCCAACCAATCCATACCCAAAATCAAATCAAACTCTCTGAAAGGCAACTCAATCAAATCCGCTGGAAACACAACTCCCTCAACCAATAGGGGACAATTCCTAAACATTCTACTCACATTGACACTATGCCCTAAAGGACTGGTCACACATATCTCATAGTCTAACTGATCTACCTCATGCAACTTATCAATTAACTTATCTGTGCACAAATATGAGTGTGTGAAACTAGGGTCAATTAGAGCATATAATTCAATGTCATGGAGTAGGAACTTACCGGCTATCACATCTAGGGCATCCTACTCCTCCCGAGCTCTCATAGTATAAGCTCTAGCTAGGACTGCCAAAGGATGCTCAACTGACTCTGATGCAGCTCCCTTTCTAGGTCGACTGCCTCGACCTCTTCCACGGCCTCTACCACGACTAGCTTGCGTGGCATTCGAACCAACTCTGCTGGTCTCTCTCTAAGCATTCAAATCCTCATTCAACCTCGGACAGTTGGCCAAAAAGTGTTCAGTGCTCCCATGTCTGAAACACCCACCTGTGAGCCACCTACACTCACCCCGATAAGGCTTACTACAATGAGAGCACAGAGGCATCGACTTGGTCCTACCACCAGCACCGCCTCTACCAGAACCAGACACCGCTGCTGAACTCTATCTTCTACCTCTAGTAGCTAGGCCTGTAGATGATTCATCCTGTGGGTTCCTTGATCTCTTACCCGAGGATAAAGAAGATGAACCTCCATGAGAGGGGTTACTCCTCTGAGCCCTCTCTCTCAAAATAGATTTTGACCTCTTAGCCCTAATAGTAGCTTGCACAATATGGTAATACCCCATTCCCAGAGTACCCATCAAAGAAATCAACATCACCCGCAGCGACTCATTCAAACCGGCCTCAAAATGCCTACACCTGAACTCCTCGGTCAAAATACCTTCTGGTGCATACTTCGCCAAATGGTTAAATTCCTTCTCAAAATCAGATACAGACATCGCTCTCTACTTCAAACTTAGAAACTATGCCCACCTAGCATCCTTGTATGTCTGAGTCACATACTTACTTGTGAACTCTCTTTCAAAGAAATCCCATGTAATCGGATCAGGCAACTGAGGATGCCTACAAACCAACTCCCACCATTCATATGCAGACCCTTGTAGCAAAGCCATTGCACACTCTACTCGCTGATCAGGAGGGCATCGAACCTCCTTCAAAGCACGCTTCACCCTATCAATCCATTTCTTAGCCAAATCTGACTCATCCAAACCCGTTCCATAGAAGTCTTCCACACCCGCTCTTCTCATACTCTCAGTAAGGGCTCTAGGGGCAGTCATTCTCTCCAAGACTCGAGTTATGTCCTGAGATAGCTTAAGTATAGCTTTAAAGGGCATGGCTGCGGCCTCGGGCTGGACCCTAGCAGGTTGAGTCGACACAGAAATCGAAGGATCAACAGCTTGAGGATTCACACTTTCAGCTGAACCAAGAGACCCATGCACAGAATCAGAAGCCATCTAAACAAACAAAGACAATCGCATAAGCCAACACAGTCCTAGACATATACGCATCTATACACAACAACGACAACAAAACACCTAGAAACGCCTAAACCTAGGCTCTGGTACCAAAAACTGTAACACCCCCTTCACATATGTAGGCGAACCCATCCAGATAGGAGTGAGATGTCGTATGAGCAGGGGTGTCACACCAAACAGATCGATAAATAACATGCATTCATCCACAATAAACATACAAAAATACAGTGAAAGTTAAAACTTTTGAGAAACAGCAACTGATCATACATTAATATAACAAAATCATTACAACAATATTTTGATCAATTGCCCAAGCAAAAGAATTACATATCCAAAATAAACAGAGCGGAAGCTTACAAAATTACTGATACAATGAGAGTTCTGATGCGTGCACAGGGGGGTCAACCCATTATGACAATCCTACACGAGCCAAATTATGGAAAGTCAAGGGAGATTGGGGCCGAATGACATCAATACCAATCCAATGGGGCCGAATGGACGTGAGAAGAATCAAATGGGCTTGATCAACTATTTTAAGTTAGTAGAGTAGCTTTAGGTGGCCCAAGGGACTTATTTTATTATGTTGGACTTATTTTGTTTTAATTTGTTTAGTTGGACCCTCATATAGCTTAATAGGCTTATTTTAAGTGAGTTGGGCTTATTTTAGCTTGGGCTCATTTAATTTAATTATTTTAGGCTTGTGGGCTGTATTTTAGAGTTAATAAGTTTGGGCTTTAGTTATTTGGTGGGAGGCCCATGTGTTAGGTGGCCTTTGACTTATTTAGGGTTTGGTGGGAGGCCCATATGTTAGGTGGCCTTTTGACTTATTTAGGGTTACCTACCTTTTGGGGGCTATAAATACCTCATTATAAGTTGTAAAAGGCAGATTTTAAACACTTTTGAATACCATCATTTGGCTTGGCCGAATTTTCTTCATTGGAGAGGAAAGCTTGTCTTCTTCTTTTGCATCAAGAACTTAAATTCTTATCAAGGTATTTACTTTGTGGCGAATTCTGTTCTTGTGTTTTTAAATCAATCTATTATAAGCGTTTCCATTCACATGTTGTTTGGGGGTTCTTTAGATGGGGAGTTTCTTCTTGTTCATGTTCATGCCATATTGTGTGTTTAAGGGGTTTCGGGTTTTCTAGCCTTGGGGTTCCGCATCATTTGGTATCAGAGCTTGGATTAGGATAAATTCTTATTTATCTTGTGTTAGTTTGCTATTCTATTATTTTATTTCCATTAGAACAAGATAATTCCGCATTGTTTAATTTACAATCTTATTCTTATCAATTTCGTGTTCTTCTTTATATTTAAATTTGTTCTTTTGTGTTCTTCTTTATTCCTACATCAGATCTTGTGTTTGATGTTTTAAGTTCTAAAAAAAAGAAATAAAATAGTTGGTACTGTTCATGTTACTGTTCATAGTACTATTCAAAGTACTGTTCATCCGAATTTTTAAAAAAAAAAAGAAAAGTCAGCATTGAGATAAAGCTAGGAAAGAAAAATCACAAAGAAACAAAAAAATTCAGATTTGTCATACTTTGAATTTGGAAATTAATTTGAAAAGTCAAAGTGAATATTTATGGGTAGTTGTCATTCTTGACTTTCTTTGATTTCTTGTCTTCACATCCATTGTATCAAAATTGACTTTTCCATTAGGGAAATACCAAAATTCAGATTTGTCATACTTTGAATTTGGAAATTAATTTGAAAAGTCAAAGTGAATATTTATGGGTAGTTGTCATTCTTGACTTTTTTTGATTTCTTGTCTTCACATCCATTGTATCAAAATTGACTTTTCCATTAGGGAAATACCAAAATTCAGATTTGTCATACTTTGAATTTGGAAATTACTTTGAAAAGTCAAAGTGGTAATTTATGGGTAGGTGTCATTTTTGACTTTCTTTGATTTCTTGTCTTCACATCCATTGTATCAAAATTGACTTTTTCATTAGGGAAATACCAAAATTCAAATTTGTCCAACATTTGAATTTGAAAATTAATTTGAAAAAGTCAAAGTGAATATTTATGGGTAGTTGTCATTCTTGACTTTCTTTGATTTCTTGTCTTCACATCCATTGTATCAAAATTGACTTTTCCATTAGGGAAATACCAAAATTCAAATTTGTCCAACATTTGGATTTGAAAAATCAAAGTGGTAATTTGTTGGTAGGCGTCACTCTTGACTTTCTTTGTTAAGTGTTTTCATTGCATTCTCATTTAAATTTGTTGACTTATGAATCATCTTGACTTGGGATTGAGTTCTAAAGTGCAATTGAAGACAGCAAGCTTGAATGGTAAAAAGGCTTGAGTGAGTGAGCTTAAAAGAAGGTAAAGCCAAATAGAGTGACACGAGTGGAGTGCTATATTTTGAGTGAAACACGTGAGGAAGTGATTGTGAGGATGTCCTATTACAAGTCAAGACGATATTTAGATCAAGAAACATTGGATGAGTTAAAAAATGATACTAAGTTATTGAAAGAAGACTTTAAAAATGCAGAATTGCGGTTTAAACAACTTTTTAGACAACTAGATAAGTGTTTGCAAAAGGAAAAAAGAAAGAAAGAGGAAGTTGTAGTGGAAGAGATTATTTGTGAAGCTGAAAGAGATGCTATAGATTTATATGATAATGATGTTGTAAATGAGGAAAACATAAGTGGAAGTGTAGACATTGATTGTTTGAGGGAAAAGGAAGAAGATTGTAAAATGGAAGATGCTTGTTTAGTTGAGCTGGACGATCAACATGTTATGATTGATCATGTGGTGCTTCAGGAGGCTGAATTGAACATGGAAAAAGAAGATAATCATGATCAAAATGAGATTCCTGAATTAACTAACCATGCTTTTCCTAGTTTTTGTGTTAACTTGCAGGAACATGATGAGTTCTTTTATGAAGATGCATTCATATTATTTCCACCTATTCCCAAGATCGTTTGTGAAGACCAATTTATTCCACAAGCTTCAATTCCCAACTTGAATAAGACGAAAATTCGAGGAAGAATCTTTTCTAAAGAGGGAGGGGATGATGCATGCACAGGGGGGTCAACCCATCATGACAATCCTACACGAGCCAAATTATGGAAAGTCAAGGGAGATTGGGGCCGAATGACATCAATACCAATCCAATGGGGCCGAATGGACGTGAGAAGAATCAAATGGGCTTGATAAACTATTTTAAGTAAGTAGAGTAGCTTTAGGTGGCCCAAGGGACTTATTTTATTATGTTGGACTTGTTTTGTTTTAATTTGTTTAGTTGGACCCTCTGATATGAGCACAACCAAGCATAATGGCAACAAGAAGCTTAAAGAAGTCCTACAAGCATTCATGAGACCTTATGTGGAGAAGATGCAAGTTCAGGAGGGGAAAGAAGCTAAATTGGGCTATGAAGACAAGTTGTGGCTGAATGGTACAATGGGCCTTCAATCTTCTTTATTTAGTTTCTATTCTTTATGTAACATTTAATTAAGTATATTTGGGCAGCCTAGAACCTAGGAAAACGAATTGGGCTTGATTAGAATAGGTTTGTTTTATTTTTGGGCTTATTTGAGTATTTTGGGTAGTTTAAGTGGGTAGGCTAAAGTTGGGCTTATCTCTTCTAAAGAGTTGGGTCTAAATAACTAATTGAGGCTTAGAAAACATGAGAGGGCCGGATTTTAAAGGGGAGAGCTGAATTTGGATGGGTTTGAGTCAAATTTAGCTTTACGCCTACATTGGTGAACTTGGGGTCCTAAATTTTAGGAATGGGTTTTCCTTGATAAATACTTATTATTTTGGGATATTATTGAATAGAGTTTGATGGAGAAACAATAGGATGAATTTATCTTGAGTGAGTTAGCCAAATTCCACTTATAGCCAAAATTGAGTCTACATTCATTTTCCTTAGGATAATCATTAGCTTTTAGGATTATTATCAGATTGTATTTATCTTTATTTATTCATGTACTTAGTCCATATTGTGGCCAAATACATGTAGATAAAGGTTAGGAATTATCTTTGTTATTTATTTTATTAATTATCTCTTAGAGTTAGTGTTTAATTATAACTCCTCTAGGGAGGGGTGGCTGCCTAGCCTATATAAAGGGCTGAACTTCTTCATTTGTACTTTACATTTTGCATATCTTATGATTAATGAATTTTCATTGACTGAATTTGTGAGAGTTAATTTCTATTGATTCTTGCTATTATATGAAGAATTAGACTTAGGCAATTTGCATGGTTAATGTATGCTTGATTCTTATTCTTCTTACTTTCTAAATCAATCTATTATAAGCGTTTCCATTCAATCTTGTTTGGGGGTTCTTTAGATTGGGGGTTTATTCACTTGTTTATGATCAATATTCATGGTATGTTGGCGTTCTAGTTTGCATATAGGCTGGGGTTCCGCATCAATTGGTATCAGAGCTTAGGCTAAGTGATAAATTCTTAAATATCCTTTAATTTTTTCTTCTTGAAATTATTTCTTTGTTTTGGCTGAATAGGACTTTGCATTTAGTTCCTTATTTGGTTGTTACTCAATTGTGTTAAATTACCTATCTCAAGCATTTGATCATTAGTTGTGTGATTTACGTTTTGAAAAAAAGAAAAAAAAAAAGAAGAAGAAAAGAAAGCTTATATACATATAAAAAAAAAATCTAAAAATTACCTTGTGTTTAATTCAGGTCCTATTATCTTGTTAAGTTCAAATTTGATCAATTAAGCTAGAGCTTCCATAATTTGTTTGATTTCTTCAAAGGGCAGGTTAAGTACTCGTTGCTTTTAGATTTTGGGTTATATTATTGCATGCTTTCTTTGATTTTATTTTTTTTGAGTCTATATAAAATCTGTTTAAACTAATCATTAGGTTTAGTTAAACATCGCATTTAAGTGCATCCGTCTTGTCTATTCTTTTCATTCTAAGTTATCAATTTGTGTTTCTAAACTGTTTTTTGGTTCCAACTACACTAGTTTAACATATTGCACATTGTGAACATCTTTATACACTAAAGCGCACGAAATTTATCTCTTGTGTGCTAATTTCTAAGTTTGTTCAATTTGGTCAATTTGCCTCTAGAATTGGTACTTTTTTTTGCTGTTCTTGTTAAGTATTCATTGTTTCCAAATCAAACTACTTAATTGTGCACATTTGTTTGAGTTTGTTTCTGAAGTACAATTGCGAGAAATTAAGTCATGAGTTGAGAGACAAACACGTGAGGGAGTGAATTGTGAGGTTTCTTTTTCCTTCTAATGATTATTTGCAGCTTATAAATCATGTCAAGAAGGGAAAGAATAGAGACAATGCATGAGGAGGAGGATGGAAGTGTGCCTGATGTGAAAACAATGTATAAAACATTTATGAATGAGGTTAAGAAGTTGAATTCTAGGATGGATCGAGCGGAGGAGATAATTAATAAGTCTACTAGAATTCAAAACCGACATAGATCAATTAACACTCATAGTAAAAATGAAGATTCTAAAGATATGGAATTGCATTTTAAACAACTTTCTAGACTATTAAGTACGTATATGAGACAAGAGAAAAGAAAGAAAGAGGAAGTTGTAGTAGAAGAGATTATTTGTGAAGCTGAAAGAGATACCATAGATTTGTATGACAATGAGGTTGTGAGTGAGGAAGGAATAAGTGTAAGTGAAGATATTATTGCCTTGAGTGAAAAGGAAGAAGATTGTGAAAGTGAAAAAGATTGTGTAATAGAGATGAAAGATCAACATGTTATGATTGATCCTGTAATGCTTAAGGAGGTTGAATTGAACATGGAAAAAGAAGAGAATCATAATCAAAATGAAATGGTTGTACTGACTAACAATATTTTTCCTAGTTTTCGTGTTAACTTGCAGGATCATGATGAGTTCTTTTCTCAAGAAGCATTCATTTTGTTTCCATCTGTTCACAAGATCATCTATGAAGATCAATTTATTCCACAATTTTCCATTCCTAACTTGAACAAGACGAAGATTCGAGGACGAATCTTTTTTAAAGAGGGAGGGGATGATATGAGCACAACCAAGCATAATGGCAATAAGAAGCTTAAAGAAGTCCTACAAGCATTCATGAGACCTTATGTGGAGAAGATGCAAGTTCAGGAGGGGAAATAAGCTAAATTGGGCTATGAAGACAAGTTGTGGCTGAATGGTACAATGGGCCTTCAATCTTCTTTATTTAGTTTCTATTCTTTATGTAACATTTAATTAAGTATATTTGGGCAGCCTAGAACCTAGGAAAATGAATTGGGCTTGATTAGAATAGGTTTGTTTTATTTTTGGGCTTATTTGAGTATTTTGGGTAGTTTAAGTGGGTAGGCTAAAGTTGGGCTTATCTCTTCTAAATAGTTGGGCCTAAATATCTAATTGAGGCTTAGAAAACATGGGAGGGCCGGATTTTAAAGGGGAGAGCTGAATTTGGATGGGTTTGAGTCAAATTTAGCTTTATGCCTACATTGGTGAACTTGGGGTCCTAAATTTTAGGAATGGGTTTTCCTTGATAAATACTTATTATTTTGGGATATTATTGAATAGAGTTTGATGGAGAAACAATAGGATGAATTTATCTTGAGTGAGTTAGCCAAATTCCACTTATAGCCAAAATTGAGTGTACATTCATTTTCCTTAGGATAATCATTAGCTTTTAGGATTATTTTCAGATTGTATTTATCTTTATTTATTCATGTACTTAGTTCATATTGTGGCCAAATACATGTAGATAAAGGTTAGGAATTATCTTTGTTATTTATTTTATTAATTATCTCTTAGAGTTAGTGTTTGATTATAACTCCTCTAGGGAGGGGTGGCTGCCTAGCCTATATAAAGGGCTGAACTTCTTCATTTGTACTTTACATTTTGCATATCTTATGATTAATGAATTTTCATTGACTGAATTTGTGAGAGTTAATTTCTATTGATTCTTGCTATTGTATGAAGAATTAGACTTAGGCAATTTGCATGGTTAATGTATGCTTGATTCTTATTCTTCTTACTTTCTAAATCAATCTATTATAAGCGTTTCCATTCAATCTTGTTTGGGGGTTCTTTAGATTGGGGGTTTATTCACTTGTTTTATGATCAATATTCATGGTATGTTGGCGTTCTAGTTTGCATATAGGCTGGGGTTCCGCATCACCCTCATATAGCTTAATAGGCTTATTTTAAGTGAGTTGGGCTTATTTTAGCTTGGGCTCATTTAATTTAATTATTTTAGGCTTGTGGGCTATATTTTAGAGTTAATAAGTTTAGGCTTTAGTTATTTGGTGGGAGGCCCATGTGTTAGGTGGCCTTTGACTTATTTAGGGTTTGGTGGGAGGCCCATATGTTAGGTGGCCTTTTGACTTATTTAGGGTTACCTACCTTTTGGGGGCTATAAATACCTCATTATAAGTTGTAAAAGGCAGATTTTAAACACTTTTGAATACCATCATTTGGCTTGGCCGAATTTTCTTCATTGGAGAGGAAAGCTTGTCTTCTTCTTTTGCATCAAGAACTTAAATTCTTATCAAGGTATTTACTTTGTGGCGAATTCTGTTCTTGTGTTTTTAAATCAATCTATTATAAGCGTTTCCATTCACATGTTGTTTGGGGGTTCTTTAGATTGGGAGTTTCTTCTTGTTCATGTTGATGCCATATTGTGTGTTTAAGGGGTTTCGGGTTTTCTAGCCTTGGGGTTCCGCATCAAGTTCTATTACAAAAAGAATCATCATAACTATTACAAAATATAGAACTAACACTAAACCCTTCTGTGTTGGCTTGACTGGCGGCGACTCTCTCAAAGGAAAACACCTTCGGCACCTGCACGGAGAAAAACCATGCTAAGCGATAACGCTTAGTGGGGAACACACAACAAAAGAGTGGACGACCATTCACAATGGCTGTCAAAGCATAACACATATGATATGACACATGCGGATAATCATGTCAGATATATAATCATACTTGTAGAATAAAGACGTACATTCAAAAGCTCATATCCACATCCATATACATATTAACTGATTTCTCATAATTATCATGATCATTCGGATATCACATTCTGATAATCATATCGAAGCAAACCAAAGCAAACAGAACACCTGCTGACTTACAATAGTGGATAACGAGTATACAGATAGTACCTTATGGGTACAAATCGAATACAGACAGTACCTTATGGGTACGAATCGAGAAACCATTTTATTTTATCACATTCAAAATAATTTTTTGGAGGAACCTTAAACAAGATCCAAAATTCATAAGGGTTCTCTAGGAACAAGATGGGGACCTGATCGGTGTCCAAACAGAACTAAGGCTGCAGCTAAAAGACTCTATTAGGCATGCTTAACTATCCACTAGACTGACTCTTGCAGGTCATGCATAAAGAAATTCACATATTGAGTTCATCACTTAAGGTAATGAATAACCCATTTCGGAATCAACTAACATACAATAATTTGATAGAGAAAAATACAAATTTATGATATAAGATAAATAAAATAACACTAAATAATATTTAAAACCGATCATAAGTGAAAAAGGAGTGAAAACGAAGAGAATAAAAAATCATTAAAAATGGGGACAGTAGCGTTTTACACGGTAGTATGGCCAATCCATACCGCCGTGTAAGACACCTAACACGGGGATATGGTATAGTCCATACCGCCGTGTAACATGCCCAACACGGAGCTGGAGCTGGGCAAAAGCATTTTACACGGGGGTATGGGTAATCCCATACCACCGTGTAAAATGTCCAGTTCAGCCTCCCAAATGAAGTCTCACGATTCACACGATGGTAAGGCCCTCCATACCGCCGTGTGAATCACCAAATTCCAGAGTTTTGCAGAAAAACAACCCAATATCCAACCTAAAATAACACATTTCCAAAACTCACACATTCACTGTAACACCCCCACCGTCGGCGCCCTTCTAATGGGGGCGACGGTGGGGGTCACTAACTGTAACACCCCCACCGTCGCCCCCCTTGGAAGGGCGCCGACGGGCGCTGATGCGGAACCCCAAGGCTAAAGAACCCGAAACCCCTTGAACATACAATATGGCATGAACATGAACAAGAATAAACCCCCAATCTAAAGAACCCCAAAACAACTATGTGAATGGAAACGCTTATAATAGATTGATTTAAAAACACAAGAACAGAATTCGCCACAAAGTAAATACCTTGATAAGAATTAAAGTTCTTGATGCAAAAGAAGAAGACAAACAATCCTCTCCAATGAAGAATTTGGCCAAGCCAAATAAAAGTCTCAAAATATCATAATCTCCAAGTCTGAATTACAAATTCGTTTTTGAAGAGTATTTATACTCACTTAAGCTAATAAAAACTCTAATTAATCAAATAGGCCTTAAAACATGGGCCTTACACTAAGATAACTAAAGCCCACACTAATTAACTTAAAATTCAGCCAAAAAAGCCTAAAAAGAACTAATTAAATGAGCTCAAGCTAATTAAAGCCCATCTCACTTAAATAAGCCCAAAAGAATAAGTTAAGGCCTAATATATTACAAATAATCAAATGAAAATAATAAATAAAAGCCTAAACAAAAAGCCCAAATAAATCAGCCCCTTAATCCACCAATTAGCACATGCATTGCACATGCTCTGGCTCGCATGCATAGCACATGTCAAGGTCACATGATCGGCACATGTCAAGTGTCACATGACCTGCACATGTTAAGTCGTCACATGACTAGCACATGTCCATCTTCAATTTGGCTTCTTTATAAATTTGGCCCACGGACTTCCTTCAAGCCTTCTTTAACTTCTCCAAATTTGATCTCCATGAATATGAACTTCCATTGTTTATAATCTTGAAATATTGACCCCCCTGTGCACGCATCATTCCCTCCCTCTTTAGAAAAGATTCGTCCTCGAATCTTCGTCTTGTTCAAGTTGGGAATTGACACTTGTAGAATAAATTCATCTTCATATAAGATCTTCTGAATAGGTGGAAATAAAATAAATGCTTCTTCAGCTGAGGACTCATCATGTTCCTGCAATTTAACATGAAAACTAGGCAAAACATGGTTAGTCTTTAATATAATCTTTTCATTCTTATCATTATTATCTTCACTTTCCACGTTCAATTCAACCTCCTTAAGAACTGTAGGGTCAATTATAACATGCTGATCTTCTATCTCAATTACACAAACACCCTTCTGTTCACTCAAAGCAACATCTTCTCTTTCAATTATGTTTTCCTTTTCACTCAAAACAACATCTTCATCACATCCACTTATTTCTTCCTCATTTACAACTTCATCAGCATATAAGTCTATACCATCTCTTTCAGCTTCACAAACAATTTCGTTGACCATAACTTCCTCTTCTTTCTTTCTTTCCTCTTGTCTTATATATGTACTTACTAGTCTAGAAAGTTGTTTAAACTGTAACTCAAAATCTTTAAGATTTTTATCCAATAACTTAGCATCCTTCTTCAACTCATTCAATGCTTCTTGATCTAAATGTCGTCTTGACTTGTAATAGTACATCCTCACAGTCACTCCCTCACGTGTTTCACTCAAAATATGACACTCCACTCGTGTTTCGCTCAAATTTGGCTTTTACCCTTTTTTAAGCTCACACTCTCAAGCCTTTTACCACTCAGGCTTGCTGTCTTCAGTTGCACTTCAGAACTCAAACTCAAGTCAAAATAGTTTACAAGCAGCAAATTATAGTAAAAGAATGCAATGAAAATACTTAACAAGAAGATAGGCACAAAACTAGAAGCAAAAGACCAAAATGAAGAACGTTGAAATGAGCATACAAGGTGAAGATATGTATGCTGTCCGAATTGTATAAATTTAACTAACAAGAATCAAATTGTTAATTATAGTGTAATCGGAAGCAAAAACACAAAGACACCAAAAATGGAAACTTAAGAATGAAAAAAATGACAAAACTAATGCAAGATTGCGGAAATTGAAATCTCCCAAATGGAAAATTCAATTTGATACAATATGGGTTAACACACTAAGACAAAATGAAAAGGAAGCAACAATATGTCCAAACTGAATCAAGATTAGGAAACCCAAATGATTGTCCAAAATAAGACAAAGTTTAAACCAATATGTCTTAATAAGATCAAATAAGGAAACCCAAATGTCTAGACTAAGACAAAATAACTTATCCACTATGTCTTAATTAGTTCAAGATATGGAAACCCAAATGTCTAGACTTAAGACAAAATGAAACTTATCTAATTTAATGTCCTAATTTAAATAATGTCCCAATCCTAATTTCTTTTCTTTTTTTTTGAATTATCTCTAACTAATTAGATAATAACAATTCTATCCTAAAGAAATACAATCCTAATTGTTCACACCAACCAAAGTTAACCCAAATTAAACTACCTTTTCTAAATTCGGATGAACAGTAAATTCAGATGAACAGTACCATGAACAGTGCGATGAACAGTACCAGGAACAGTACGATGGAATTTTTTTTTTTTTAGCTAGATAACAACTAGAACAACTAATAACCTAGAAATCAAGATCAAACAATAAGAAATAACACCTAAAACAAAGCTCCCTATAATTTAGGCCACTATGATGAACAAGGGTTCCTAAATTTTAGGAATCAAATAAATTGAAAATTAATGAATAAAAACAGCAAGTAAACATGGATAAATAAGAATTTAATCCAAATCCAAGCTCTGATACCAAATGATGCGGAACCCCAAGGCTAAAGAACCCGAAACCCCTTGAACATACAATATGGCATGAACATGAACAAGAATAAACCCCCAATCTAAAGAACCCCCAAACAACTATGTGAATGGAAACGCTTATAATAGATTGATTTAAAAACACAAGAACAGAATTCGCCACAAAGTAAATACCTTGATAAGAATTAAAGTTCTTGATGCAAAAGAAGAAGACAAACAATCCTCTCCAATGAAGAATTTGGCCAAGCCAAATAAAAGTCTCAAAATATCATAATCTCCAAGTCTGAATTACAAATTCGTTTTTGAGGAGTATTTATACTCACTTAAGCTAATAAAAACTCTAATTAATCAAATAGGCCTTAAAACATGGGCCTTACACTAAGATAACTAAAGCCCACACTAATTAACTTAAAATTCAGCCAAAAAAGCCTAAAAAGAACTAATTAAATGAGCTCAAGCTAATTAAAGCCCATCTCACTTAAATAAGCCCAAAAGAATAAGTTAAGGCCTAATATATTACAAATAATCAAATGAAAATAATAAATAAAAGCCTAAACAAAAAGCCCAAATAAATCAGCCCCTTAATCCACCAATTAGCACATGCATTGCACATGCTCTGGCTCACATGCATAGCACATGTCAAGGTCACATGATCGGCACATGTCAAGTGTCACATGACCTGCACATGTTAAGTCGTCACATGACTAGCACATGTCCATCTTCAATTTGGCTTCTTTATAAATTTGGCCCACGGACTTCCTTCAAGCCTTCTTTAACTTCTCCAAATTTGATCTCCATGAATATGAACTTCCATTGTTTATAATCTTGAAATATTGACCCCCCTGTGCACGCATCTAATGATGCGGAACCCAATAGCTAACGAGCTACAAACCCACACATACGATTTGAATAGCAAACCAAAATCAGACAAACACCCTCCCAATTGAACCCCCAATCAACCTGTGACTGAAAACGCAAATAATCGGGAAACAAAGAACTGAAAAACGCCACAATCAAACGATTGATAAGTTAATCAAATTCTTCATGCAATAGAAAAGAAAGCAATTCACTCTCTCAATCTAAGCAAATAAATTCGGCTATGCCAAGAAAATTATCCCAAATCTGCCGTTTACAATCTATAATAGCCTATTTATATGGTGGCTAACCCTAGCTAGCAAAATAACATAAAGAAAACCCTAATGAGGCCTTAAACTAAGCTAGGCCGAATTGTCCATGGGCTTTACAAGATAAATTAAGCCCAAACTAAAGAATTAAACACACTTAAAATAAGCCCAAAAGAAAGACTAATTAAAAACCCAAAATAACTAAACTAAACCCAAACTAAAAGCCCAATTCGTTTAGCCCATTAAGTCATTAAATAAATGAGTCATGTGACTTTTAAATGAAGCACATGACTTGTACAAATAAAGCCCAAAGTAGTATAAACCCAAAAATGACTTAAATTGGCCCAAAAATGGCTTAAGTTGGCCCAATTTCACTAGAAGCTTCCAAAAGGCTAAGTACTTTGTGAAAACCTCCTTCAAGCTCTTTTTGACACTTCTCAAAGACATCTTCATTTAGCTCTTGAGTAACAAAGCCTTGTACATAAGTTGTCATAGCCATTTTCAGCTTCTTAGCTCGCCCCCTTGTAATTGGTCCACTTGGAATCTTCAAAGAATCCTGAGTATCTGGCTGATCCGTATCATTCCCTCCCTCCTCAAAAAGATTTGTCCTCAAATCTGCATCCACATCAAAAGGAGAAAGGTCAGAAACATTAAATGTAGCAGAAACACCATACTCACCTGGCAAGTCTATTTTATAGGCATTATCGTTGATGCGCTCCAAAACTTGAAAAGGACCATCACCGCATGCATCCAGCTTTCCTTTCCTTTGGTTTGGAAATCTTTCCTTCCGAAAATGCACCCAAACCCAATCTCCAGGGGTGAACACCATGTGTTTCCTTCCCTTATTCGCCTTATCAGCATATTGCCTGTTTTTCTTTTCAATGTTTGCCCGTGCTTTCTCATGTAAGGATTTGACCAATTCTGCCTTCCTATTACCATCCAAACTTGAAAGCTCATGTAAAGGTAAAGGACAAAGATCAAGCACAGTTAGTGGGTTAAAACCATAAACAAGCTCAAATGGTGAAAAACCAGTGGAAGAATGAATACTTCGATTATAAGCAAATTCAATAAAAGGCAAACAATCTTCCCAAGTTTTAAGATTCTTACCCACAATAGCACGTAATAAAGTCCCTAAAGTCCTATTCACAACCTCTGTTTGTCCATCAGTTTGAGGATGACAAGTAGTAGAAAACAATAACTTTGTTCCTAACTTACCCCATAAAACACGCCAAAAATGTGAAAGGAACTTTGTATCCCTATCTGAAACTATGGTGTGTGGAATACCATGCAAACGGACAACTTCCTTAAAGAATAGATCAGCAACATGCACAGCATCATCACATTTATCTAACATATCATCAAGCCTAGGGATAGGATGTCTATACTTTACAGTGATTTTGTTGACTGCACGACAGTCAACACACATCCTCCAAGTTCCATCCTTCTTAGGCACCAATAAAACGGGTACTGCACAAGGACTCATACTCTCCCTAACCAAACCCTTCTCCATGAGTTCTTCCACTTGCCTTTGCATTTCCTTAGTTTCCTTAGGATTGCTTCTATAGGCTGGTCGGTTAGGAATGGTTGATCCAGGTATGAAATCAATCTGATGTTCTATCCCTCTCAAAGGTGGTAATCCATCTGGTAGCTCATCAGGAAAGACATCTGAATATTCCTGCAACAAAGACACAAAACTAGAAGGCAAAGATTCATGGTCAATGTCAGTGTCAGAAAACAAAATCTCTTTGTAGGTTACAAGGATCAATGGCTGCCCTATTGCTAAAGCACTCTTAACCTCTCTTGCCCTTACATAAAAATTCTGTTTTTGCCTCCCACCTTTCTTGTTTTCACTCACCAATGGGCCATTTATTTGTTTTATTTCTTTTCTGGCCTCTTTTTCCCCTTTTCTTTCTTTTTCTCTCTTAATTTCACTCCCCTCTTCTCTCTTGGCCAAAGCCTCTCTCTCCCTCTCAACTAATTTCTTTTGATCTTCAAACACTTCTTGAGGTGATAATGGAGCTAATGTAACCTTTGTATCTTCATAAGAAAAAGAATAACGATTAGTGTACCCATTATGCAAAACATGTCTATCAAATTGCCAAGGCCTTCCCAAAAGTAAATGGCCTGCCTGCATAGGTACCACATCACAAACCACCTCATCCTTATACCTCCCAATAGAAAATGGCACTCTTACTCGCCTTGTTACCTTGACCTCTCCACTGTCATTCAGCCATTGTAATTTATAAGGTCTAGGATGCTTTTCACATACCAAATTCAGCTTATCAACCATACTCACACTAGCTACATTGGTGCAACTACCTCCATCAACAATAAGTGTGCACACCCTTCCACTAATTAAACACTTAGTGTGAAATATGTTTTCTCTTTGTTCTAGGCTCTCTTCCTTAACATTCAAATTCAAAGCTCGCCTAGCCACTAAAGATTTTCCACTTTCAGCAACCAATAACTCTCCATCACTATCACAATCACTACAATCTTCCAAAGGTGGCATCTCATCTTCACTATGGTCTGATTCAGAAACAATTTCCCCATCATCCCTAGCTATTATCACCCTTTTATTAGGACAATCACGTGCCATATGCCCCTTCCCCAAGCATTTAAAGCATTTAATCTCTCTACTAGGAGTTGGAGTATTAGGGTTACCTTTTACAACCTTAGATGGTGATTGGACAGCCCTTGCATCTTTGGAACCCGAACCTGCCCCATAAGGTTTGGATCCCCTAAAGTCTCTTCTATCCTCCCCTTTGGTCCATCTGGATCCCAAACTATCCCTTGAGTTGTTGCTGGTTCGGTTGAAGCTCCTACTCTTCTTCTGTTTTTCAATCTTCATTGCCATATTCAACATTTCCTCCATGGAGTCATATCTATGAAGCTCAATGACATCAGCAATCTCTTTATTCAATCCACCTAAAAACCGAGCCATGGTCACCTCCTCATCTTCCTCAATATTAGCTCTAACCATGCACATTTCCATTTCTTTATGGTAGTCCTCTACTGATCTGCCCCCTTGCACTAGCCTATGCAACCTCTGATGTAGCTCCCTAAAGTAGTGTGAAGGCACAAATCTTTTCCTCATGGCCTCCTTCATATCCTCCCAATTACCAATAGGACGTCTACCCACTTTCCTTCTGCTCAAGTTCAATTGATCCCACCAAAATAATGCATAATCTGTGAACTCCACAGCTGCTATCTTCACTTTCTTCTCCTCAGAATACCTATTACAATCAAAGATCATTTCAACCTTCCTTTCCCATTCTAGGTACTCTTCAGCACTATTTCTACCCTTAAATGGAGGAATCTTAAGCTTAATGTTACCTAAATTCCCATCCAATCTACCACTAGTCTCTTCTTCATCTAAATCTTCTAAGTCAGCCCTGACATTCTCATCAGTCCATCTTCCTCTCCTTGCTGTTCTCCTAGAATTATTTGATGTACTCACTTCAAATTTCTCCTCCATCCCGTCCATTCTAGCGTTTAACTTCTTGAACTCATTAATGAAGGCCTTGTACATCACTTTCATATCGGGCATGGCTTCCTCCTCCTCATACATTGTTTCTGTTCTTTCCCTTCTTGACATGATTTATAAGCTGCAAATAATCATTAGAAGGAAAAAAAAGAAACCTCACACACTCCCTCACGTGATTTATAACTGTGCTTGATCTTTGTCATTTACCTTTACATGAGCTTTCGAGTTTGGATGGTAATAGGAAGGCAGAATTGGTCAAATCCTTACATGAGAAAGCACGGGCAAACATTGAAAAGAAAAATAGGCAATATGCTGATAAGGCGAATAAGGGAAGGAAACACGTGGTGTTCACCCCTGGAGATTGGGTTTGGGTGCATTTTCGGAAGGAAAGATTTCCAAACCAAAGGAAAGGAAAGCTGGATGCACGCGGTGATGGTCCTTTTCAAGTTTTGGAGCGCATCAACGATAATGCCTATAAAATAGACTTGCCAGGTGAGTATGGTGTTTCTGCTACATTTAATGTTTCTGACCTTTCTCCTTTTGATGTGGATGCAGATTTGAGGACAAATCTTTTTGAGGAGGGAGGGAATGATACGGATCAGCCAGATACTCAGGATTCTTTGAAGATTCCAAGTGGACCAATTACAAGGGGGCGAGCTAAGAAGCTGAAAATGGCTATGACAACTTATGTACAAGGCTTTGTTACTCAAGAGCTAAATGAAGATGTCTTTGAGAAGTGTCAAAAAGAGCTTGAAGGAGGTTTTCACAAAGTACTTAGCCTTTTGGAAGCTTCTAGTGAAATTGGGCCAACTTAAGCCATTTTTGGGCCAATTTAAGTCATTTTTGGGTTTATACTACTTTGGGCTTTATTTGTACAAGTCATGTGCTTCATTTAAAAGTCACATGACTCATTTATTTAATGACTTAATGGGCTAAACGAATTGGGCTTTTAGTTTGGGTTTAGTTTAGTTATTTTGGGTTTTAATTAGTCTTTCTTTTGGGCTTATCTTAAGTGTGTTTAATTCTTTAGTTTGGGCTTAATTTATCTTGTAAAGCCCATGGACAATTCGGCCTAGCTTAATTTAAGGCCTCATTAGGGTTTTCTTTATGTTATTTTGCTAGCTAGGGTTAGCCACCATATAAATAGGCTATTATAGATTGTAAACGGCAGATTTTGAATGATTATTATTGGCAGAGCCGAATTTATTTGCTTAGATTGAGAGTGAATTGTTTTCTTTTCTATTGCATTAAGAATTTGATTAACTTATCAATTGTTTGATTGTGGCGTTTTTCAGGTTCTTTAATTCCCGATTATTTGCGTTTTCAGTCACAGGTTGATTGGGGGTTCAATAGGGAGGGTGTTTATCTGATTTGGTTTGCTATTCGAATTGTATGTGTGGGTTTGTAGCTCGATAGCTATTGGGTTCCGCATCACTTGGTATCAGAGCTTGGATTTGGATTAAATTCTTATTTATCCATGTTTACTTACTGTTTTTATTCATTAATTTTCAATTTATTTGATTCCTAAAATTTAGGAACCCCTGTTCATCATAGTGGCCTAAATTATAGGGAGCGTTGTTTAGGTGTTATTTCTTATTGTTTGATCTTGATTTCTAGGTTATTAGTTGTTCTAGTTGTTATCTAGCTAAAAATAAAAAAAGAATTTCGTAGTACTGTTCCTGGTACTGTTCATTGCACTGTTCATCCGAATTTACTGTTCATCCGAATTTAGAAAAAGTATTTTAATTTGGGTTAACTTTGGTTGGTGTGAACAATTAGGATTGTATTTCTTTAGGATAGAATTGTTATTATCAAATTAGTTAGAGATAATTAAAAAAAAAAAAAGAAAAGAAATTAGGATTGGGACATTATTTAAATTAGGACATTAAATTAGATAAGTTTCATTTTGTCTTAAGTCTAGACATTTGGGTTTCCATATCTTGAACTAATTAAGACATAGTGGATAAGTCATTTTGTCTTAGTTTAGACATTTGGGTTTCCTTATTTGATCTTATTAAGACATATTGGATTAATCTTTGTCTTATTTTGGACAAACATTTGGGTTTCCTAATCTTGTTTTAGTTTGGACATCTTGTGTCTCCTTTTCATTTTGTCTTAGTGTGATAATACATATTGTCTCAAATTGAATTTTCCATTAGGGAGATTTCAATTTCTGCATTATTGCATTAGTTTTGTCATTTCTTTCATTCTTAAGTTTCCATTTTTGGTGTCTTTGTGTTTTTGCTTCCGATTACACTATAATTAACAATTTGATTCTTGTTAGTTAAATTTACATAATTCGGACAGTATACATATCTTCACCTTGTATGCTCATTTCAACGTTCTTCACTTTAGTCTTTTGCTTCTAGCTTTGTGCCTATCTTCTTTATTAAGTATTTTCATTGCATTCTTTACCATAATTTGCCGCTTGTGAACTATTTTGACTTGAGTTTGAGTTCTGAAGTGCAACTGAAGATAACAAGCTTGAGTGGTAAAAGGCTTGAGTGTGTGAGCTTAAAAGAGGGTAAAAGCCTACTTGAGTGAAACACGAGTGGAGTGCCATCTTTTTGAGTGAAACACGTGAGGGAGTGAAATGTGAGTTTTTATTTCTCTTCTAACGTTTATTTGCAGCTTATAAATAATGTCAAGAAAGGACATAAAGGAGACAATGTGTGAGAAAGAGGATGAAAACGTGCCTAATGTGAAGATGATTTATAAAACATTCATGAGTGAGTTTAAGAAGTTGAATACTAGGATGGATAGGATGGAGGAGAGAATAAATGAATCTACTAAAATCAAAACTCGAAGTAAATCAATTGACCGTCATAGAAAAAATGAAGATTCTGAAGATATGGAATTGAGGTTTAAACAACTTTTTAGACAGTTAGATAAGTGTTTGAAAAAGGAGAAAAGAAAGAAAGAGGAAGCTACAATGGAAGAGATTATTTGTGAAGCTGAAAGAGATGCTATAGATTTGTATGACAATGAGGTTGTGAGTGAAGAAGAAATCAGTGGAAGTGAAGTAGTTGTTGTTTTGAGTGAGAAAGAAGATGTTTGTTTAGTTGAGATGGAAGATCAGCATGTTATGATTGATCCTGTAGTGCTTAAGGAGGCTGAGTTGAACATGGAGAAAGAAGAGGACCATGATCAGAACGAAATGGTTGTATTGAAAAATCATGTTTTTCTTAGTGTTTTTGTTAAATTGCAGGAACATGATGAGTCCTCAGCTGAAGAAGCATTCATTTTATTTCCACCTATTCAGAAGATTTCATATGAAGATAAATTTATTTTACAAGTGCCAATTCCCAACTTGAACAAGACGAAGATTCGAGGACGAATCTTTTCTAAAGAGGGAGGGAATGATGCGTGCACAGGGGGGTCAACACTTCAAGATTATAAACAATGGAAGTTCATATTCATGGAGATCAAATTTGGAGAAGTTAAAGAAGGCTCGAAGGAAGTCCGTGGGCCAAATTTATGAAGAAGCCAAATTGAAGATGGACATGTGCTAGTCATGTGACGACTTAACATGTGCAGGTCATGTGACACTTGACATGTGCCGACCATGTGACCTTGACATGTGCTATGCATGTGACACTTGACATGTGCCGACCATGTGACCTTGACATGTGCTATGCATGTGAGCCAGAGCATGTGCAATGCATGTGCTAATTGGTGGATTAAGGGGCTGATTTATTTGGGCTTTTAGTTTAGGCTTTTATTTATTATTTTCATTTGATTATTTGTAATATGTTAGGCCTTAACTTATTCTTTTGGGCTTATTTAAGTGAGATGGGCTTTAATTAGCTTGGGCTCATTTAATTAGTTCTTTTTAGGCTTTTTGGGCTGAATTTTAAGTTAATTAGTGTGGGCTTTAGTTATCTTAGTGTAAGGCCCATGTTTTAAGGCCTATTTGATTAATTAGGGTTTTTATTAGCTTAAGTGAGTATAAATACTCCTCAAAAACGAATTTGTAATTCAGACTTGGAGATTATGATATTTTGAGACTTTTATTTGGCTTGGCCAAATTCTTCATTGGAGAGGATTGTTTGTCTTCTTCTTTTGCATCAAGAACTTTAATTCTTATCAAGGTATTTACTTTGTGGCGAATTCTGTTCTTGTGTTTTAAATCAATCTATTATAAGCGTTTCCATTCACATATTTGTTTGGGGGTTCTTTAGATTGGGGGTTTATTCTTGTTCATGTTCATGCCATATTGTATGTTCAAGGGGTTTCGGGTTCTTTATTATTGATGATATACTCATTTACAGCAAGTCTTTTGAGGAACATATTGAGCATGTTAAGTTAGTTTTGCAAACTTTGAGGTATGAAAAGTTGTATGCTAAACTTAAGAAGTGCACATTTTGTATAGATAGACTTGTTTTTCTTGGTTTTGTGGTGAGTGCACAGGGTATTGAAGTAGATGAAGAGAAAGTTCAGGCAATTAGAGATTGGCCCACGCCTAAGTCCATTTCGGATGTGAGGAGCTTTCATGGCTTAGCAAGTTTTTATAGGCGTTTTGTGCAGGATTTCTCTTCTGTTGCTGCACCACTTACAGAAATCATAAAGAAGGACGTTGGGTTTAAGTGGGGAGAAGCACAGCAAAAAGCTTTCGAAAAATTGAAAGGGAAGTTGTGTTCTGCCCCTATTTTATCTTTGCCTAATTTCGATAAGACTTTTGAAATTGAGTGTGATGCTTCTGGTGTAGGTATTGGGGCTGTTCTAATGCAAGAGAAGAAACCAGTAGCATACTTTAGTGAGAAGCTTCATGGAGCCCAGCTCAATTATTCAACCTATGACAAGGAGCTTTATGCCTTGGTGAGAGCCTTGGATGTGTGGCAACATTACCTCCTACCCAAGGAGTTTGTTATTCACACGGATCACGAGTCCCTCAAACACTTGAAGGGACAAGGTAAGCTAAATAAAAGGCATGCTAAATGGGTTGAATTTATTGAAACATTTCCCTATGTTATTCAATACAAGCATGGAAAGGACAATATTGTTGCTGATGCATTATCCAGAAGATATGCCTTGATTTCTACACTTAGTTCTAAGTTGTTAGGATTTGAGCATGTTAAGGAATTGTATGTTGATGATTCTGATTTTGGTAATGTGTATCATGCATGTGAACATAAAGCCTTTGATAAATTCTATAGACATGATGGATTTTTATTTAAGGGCAGCAAGCTTTGTTTACCTAAGTGTTCTATGCGTGACTTGCTTGTATTAGAGTCTCATTGTGGGGGATTGATGGGACATTTTGGGGTACATAAGACCTATGACATGTTGAATGAGCATTTCTTTTGGCCACGCATGCGAAAAGATGTGGAAAAGGTGTGTAATGCATGTGTTGCATGTAAACAAGCTAAGTCTAAATCTATGCCTCATGGATTGTATATGCCTTTACCCGTACCTAGTTCTCCTTGGACTGACATTTCCATGGATTTTGTGCTTGGTTTGCCCAGGACAAAACGTGGTAGGGATAGTATCTTTGTTGTGGTAGATAGGTTTAGTAAAATGACTCATTTTATTGCATGTCATAAATGTGATGATGCTGTGCATGTTGCTGATCTATTCTTTAAGGAAGTTATCCGTTTGCATGGTATTCCACACACCATAGTTTCAGATAGGGATACAAAGTTCCTTTCACATTTTTGGCGTGTTTTATGGGGTAAGTTAGGAACAAAGTTATTGTTTTCTACTACTTGTCATCCTCAAACTGATGGACAAACAGAGGTTGTGAATAGGACTTTAGGGACTTTATTACGTGCTATTGTGGGTAAGAATCTTAAAACTTGGGAAGATTGTTTGCCTTTTATTGAATTTGCTTATAATCGAAGTATTCATTCTTCCACTGGTTTTTCACCATTTGAGCTTGTTTATAGTTTTAACCCACTAACTGTGCTTGATCTTTGTCCTTTACCTTTACATGAGCTTTCAAGTTTGGATGGTAATAGGAAGGCAGAATTGGTCAAATCCTTACATGAGAAAGCACGGGCAAACATTGAAAAGAAAAACAGGCAATATGCTGATAAGGCGAATAAGGGAAGGAAACACATGGTGTTCACCCCTGGAGATTGGGTTTGTGTGCATTTTCGGAAGGAAAGATTTCCAAACCAAAGGAAAGGAAAGCTGGATGCACGCGGTGATGGTCCTTTTCAAGTTTTGGAGCGCATCAACGATAATGCCTATAAAATAGACTTGCCCGGTGAGTATGGTGTTTCTGCTACATTTAATGTTTCTGACCTTTCTCCTTTTGATGTGGATGCAGATTTGAGGACAAATCTTTTTGAGGAGGAAGGGAATGATACGGATCAGCCAGATACTTAGGATTCTTTGAAGATTCCAAGTGGACCAATTACAAGGGGGCGAGCTAAGAAGCTGAAAATGGCTATGACAACAAGGCTTTGTTACTCAAGAGCTAAATGAAGATGTCTTTGAGAAGTGTCAAAAAGAGCTTGAAGGAGGTTTTCACAAAGTACTTAGCCTTTTGGAAGCTTCTAGTGAAATTGGGCCAACTTAAGCCATTTTTGGGCCAATTTAAGTCATTTTTGGGTTTATACTACTTTGGGCTTTATTTGTACAAGTCATGTGCTTCATTTAAAAGTCACATGACTCATTTATTTAGTGACTTAATGGGCTAAACGAATTGGGCTTTTAGTTTGGGTTTAGCTTAGTTATTTTGGGTTTTTAATTAGTCTTTCTTTTGGGCTTATTTTAAGTGTGTTTAATTCTTTAGTTTGGGCTTAATTTATCTTGTAAAGCCCATGGACAATTCGGGTTTTCTTTATGTTATTTTGCTAGCTAGGGTTAGCCACCATATAAATAGGCTATTATAGATTGTAAACGGCAGATTTTGAATGATATTCTTGGCATAGCCGAATTTATTTGCTTAGATTAAGAGAGTGAATTGCTTTCTTTTCTATTGCATGAAGAATTTGATTAACTTATCAATCGTTTGATTGTGGCGTTTTTCAGTTCTTTGTTTCCCGATTATTTGCGTTTTCAGTCACAGGTTGATTGGGGGTTCAATAGGGAGGGTGTTTGTCTGATTTTGGTTTGCTATTCAAATCGTATGTGTGGGTTTGTAGCTCGTTAGCTATTGGGTTCCGCATCATTTGGTATGCGCTACCCGACGCTCACTCACACACACACACACGTACACTAAGCGGAAGCATACATTCATATATAACATACATACAAAAATACAGCGGAAATTAAAACCTTAAAGAGACAATAGCCGAACATGCATTAACTCACATACATATATATATTCATTCAGCGAAAGCATAAGGCAAAAGATAAAACAAAGGAATAACTTAATATATAAATATAATAACGTTTACAAACCCAAAATAATATCCAAAACCTTACAGATACATAAGACTACAGGAAAAACGAAAATCCAAAATACAGAAGCTGATCACATAACAAAACTTCTAACTTCTACGTGGCCGACCTTGCAGATGCGCGACTCGAACAGAACCAAACCTGCCACTTGCACGGGAAGGAATCCGTGCTAAGCGATAAACGCTTAGTGGGGAGAACACACAAGAAACATGGACGGCCGTTCACAATGGTCGCCAAGGCATAACACAATCACAATGGCTAATGCGAACATTTATAACACATATATAATCAGACTTGCATAGTAAAGGCATTAATTCAAAAACTCACAACCATAACCATATACTTACGTCGAGAATAGGCCAAAACAGACATAATACAATACACGATACAAGTATCATCAAGCAGAACTACATACAATATCACATGCATATACCTACCGAGGTATCAAATATCAGCACCTTATCGTGCGAAATCACATGAGATTTACACATGCAATTGTCATAACCAAGTACCCATGCATTAACTGAAAACCCATTCAAATGTGACACAATTACCATACATTAACGTACCTAACTATCATGCCGAAAACACTCCAATAGTAGAGATCGAAGACATAATCGCATAACATCACATTCATAACATCACTATGCAGGAAGTACAATTAAATCTTACATACTTACAGCCACAACTGATCCGATTCACATGCTTATATACAATAAAACCATGCTTGAGTCACATACGTATATACATAATATTCGAATCATATTCATGACATTCTGAAGCTCATAGTCACATTCATATATATATAAACTAATTCCTCAAATCATTATAATCGGAAATCACATTCTTATAGTTATTTCAAAGCAAAACAAAACAACAAAGCACCTGCTGACTCACAATAGTGGATAACGAGTGTACGAACAGTACTTTACGGGTACCAACTGGCCAAAGGGTACCTTACGGGTACGAATCGAAAAACAACATCATTTTCCACATTCGAAAACATTTTAACGAAAGGGGATCTTAAACAAGATCCATTCACACATAAGGGTTCGCGAGGAACCAAACAGGGACCTGATCGGGGTCCAAACCAAATGAAGGGCTGCAGCTAAAAGACTCTATTAGGCATGCCTAACTATCCACTAGATTGACTCTCGCAGGTCATGCGTAATACAAATCATGTCTCACATCATGGCACATATTTTAACATATTACATTCATATAATTCATAACATTGTCCATACATAATACATCCAATTATATTAATATACTTCATAAAATAGTCAAAGTATAAACCTAAAGGCATCACAAGTTCCGAATACAAACATTGGAATCACAAAAGAAAACTCAATTTGGAAATTAGGGAATGTCGCGATCGCGACGGATGTCGCGCTCGCGACCCAGGTCGCGATCACGGCAACCTTCGCGATCTCGCAAGGGAACTATGGCATGTCGCTATCGCGCTCGCGATAGTGAGCTGCCAACCCAAACAATTCGGCAACCGAGCTCTCTGTCGCGCTCGCGACAGAGGCTCTGCTGCACGGCTCGGCGGAGAGCTCGGACACGTGCGAGGGTTGCTTTCACCGGGCTCTGTCGCGACCTCGCGACGATGTCGCGCTCGCGACAGAGTAGAGAATTTCAACCCTTGCCCAGAAATCTGCAGAAAATTCCCTCTTCACAACACCCAAATCTCAAACCAACATCGAAATATCAACTTACCTCACCTCCAGCAAGCCACACATCATTGACAACATAAACACAACATCCATACCAAGAATTCCAAATAAATCTTGCCACTAACAATATCCATTTACACAATCTATACTGTCAACACTATTTGCCATTCATCTCAATCGCACCCATGTTTATATGCATTCATACATATGGTACATCATGCTTAGGTTACTCATGAGATCAACACATATTAATACTCATCCACATTCCATCCTTCACAGAGTTATACCTATCGTTATTTACTAGTTAAATCACCAATCTTATTCATACTCATAAGTTTTCCCAAAGACAACTACTTATATAGTCATTTAATTACCCTAAACATGCATAATAAGCTGAGGGAAAGGGCAAGGGATTGATCCGGGTCAACCATGGGCTCAAAAATAAGGAATAAAAAGCTTAATCAAGTTTTGCTGTCGCGAGGTCGCGACCCTGTTGCGCTCGCTACAGAGGCTCACCTCTGTTACCTAAAAAAAAACTGCTTTACGCCCCAGACTTGTGTTGCCTAAACCGACCTCTAAACCTCATTTTTAGCCAAAACTTCCTTCTTAACAAATGTTACCTAGGATGTTAACGTTCAAATGCAACAAATTTTAGATCAAAATGACATCTAGAACTCCAGATATGACCTAAAAAACCTATACTACTCAAATAACCCGACACAAACAGAGACACTACGATTTTATACAAATTTCAGGGTCTTAGAGCAAGAATTAGCCCAAGGTCATTTCCAAGACTTTTAAAGACATGGAAGTCATGGTTCTAATGGCTCAAGAATCACATGATTTGGAGGTCTACAACTCTACTTAAGACAAAAACAACACACGGAAGTCAGATAAAAACGGAACAGAATTGCCAAAACTCATGCATTTCAATAACAACCCTCATATACATTTATCTCAATCAATAACATGGATTACTAACACATTTACCCAAATTAATTCATGCATAAACTCATATCAAAGCACTCAATTTTTTGGAAACAAACACAAACACATACTCATGATCCAAGGAGAATTAGGCAAAGACAACTCAAACTCAAATGTAGAAATCAAAGCTCCCAAACCTCTTTGAAGCACAACCCAGCTGATCTTCACTCTTCAATCTTTTCTTTGCCTTTAATCTTCCTCTTGATACCCAAAGCTTGCACAAAACCAAAATCCACAAATTACTCTTCCAAAAATCCTAGCTTAAATAAAATCAAAAGAAGAAGAGGAAGAAGAATCCAAACACAAGAACCCTAAACCTTGACTTACCTCTTCAATCAAGCTCCAAACCCAAACAAAATCACCTTAAGCAAAGCACAATCCAAGCCAAAAGAGAAGAAGAGGAAACGAGAGAGGGAGGAGAACGGGAAATGTAAATTTCTGTGTTCTCTCTCTCTCTTTCCCTTCCTTTCTTACTTACCCATCAATGCCCACCAACCATGCCACATGGCAAGCTCCCATTGGACCATTAAACCCACTTTTAACTTTATGCACTAACACACCATACAACACATGCACCCTATAATTGCTTAAGTAGATATTTTTCCATCCTTAGCACCACACCCACAAACCACTAGATAATTGCCACAACCAAAACACCCTACAACCATACACCACATGCACACCAAATAATTCCCACACTTAACTTATTTAATGAATTACTTAGCAATTAAGTCCTTATTATCCCAAATTCTCACGTACAATTTACCGAAATATCCTTCACTTAACCGACTTAACTTGCCAAATCCGACCAGGCCTGATTTGGGGTGTGACATTCACACCATAAAATCAACCCATAAACTCACCTTCCAGCTCAACATTCAAGCACCACATGCAATAAACATACTTAATCATTCAATCATCCAACCAATTCAAATCCACAATCTAATGAATTCACATATGCATAATTCGTCAAAATCACAATCTAAAATCACAAATTAAAAACTTAACTCAACATACCCAAACCTCAAAGCATTAAACCAACATACAACTCAATAAAACTCCATAAACCAAATAAATTCCAGAAATTCATCCAAAGAGTAAAAATCACAAAAACTCCCAAACCTTTGCTCCTATGCTCCAAATCACTTAGTGCCACTTCCCGATGCCTTCTCCTTCCCTTTGGGATCACGAGGAGGCTCAACTAACACCCAAAACACACAACCCAAACAAAGACAAACCAAACATCAAACCCTAGACCACAAATATAGAAGAAGAAGATAAAGGAGATGAAGATGAAATACAACAAAATTATATAAATGAGTTCAGAAATGATCAATCCCCACTAGGAACACTTGAATCCAAGCTTAGGGCACACTAATGGAAAGCAAAGGAAAAGAAAGACAAAGAGAAGAGGGGAGAACAGGGAAAGGAGATGAAGAATTCTGATCTCCCAATTCTCTCTCTTCTTCTACTTTTCTTTTCCTAACCTAGACATGTGTCCACTCCCTAGTGGTGGAAATTAACCATTCACACCCAACAACAATGCACTACACACACATAATGTCACCCCAACTTATAGCACCCTACAAATGTGTGAGCACAACACAAAAACACAACTCACTCACTCACTCACATCCTACAAACATGTGAGCAACTCACCCAAATGCAACCCTACTAATTCACACCCTAATAATATATATGCACACACACTAGACAAATCCCATTACATGCAATTTACCCAAAATACCCTTATCACATGCCAAAACACATACAATGTACATGTACAAATATGGCTCAAACTTCTAGGGGGCAATTGGGGTGTGGCATTTGGAGCTAAGGAATTAAGGTTTCGGAATTTGTTTGTTATTGCATAATTTTAACCTATTATTGTTCTATTGTTTAATTGCTGGAATTGAAGTGTGGTTATGCATATTTATATGCTTAATTAAAGTTTGTATTGTGGAAATTATATGGGTTTGATGATTTTGAAAGTGATAAGAGCTTGGATATGATTTTTGATTAGAGCTTTGAATTGAGTTGCTTGAGTTTCGGTTTGTTTAAGTTGAGTTTTAGTAGTATGAGTTGCTTGGGGTATTGCAATTTTGAATGTTGGTTTAATTTTTGGAAATGGGTAGCAGAGTTTAGCAAATTTCTGGGTTTTAGTTGATTTACACGGCGGTAAGGAGGGGCCATACCACCGTGTAAATCATATTTCTGCAGTTGAGTTTTGCTTCTTCGAGTTGTTACATGGCGGTAAGGGCTTAACATACTGCCGTGTAAATGTATTCTATTTTGATGTGTTGCTACTGTGCATTTTACATGGCAGTCAGGAATTCTATACTGCCGTGTAAATGCATTTTGTTTTCTGATGGAGTTTTAGCTCGGTAGGCCACATAACAGTAAGGTTTTTCTTATCACCGTGTGGAATGTCTTATACGGCGGTAAGGATTTACCATACCACCGTGTAACCTCTTTCTGCCTTGAATTTTTGGAGTTTTGAATTCTTTTGTTTTTGTCTCTTTTTATTTAATGTGTTTATGTCTATGGGATTATTGCATATAAAATAGCATTATATGATAAAGAATGTGAGCTTGTCCCTCGAGATATGTTATCGCCTGTTATTAATGTAAACTATTATTGTTGCTTAGCCTGCAAGAGTCAAGTATGTGGATAGATAGGCATGCCTGTAGAGTTTTGTAAGCTGCAGCCCAGTGTTCTAGACCCTGATCAAGTCACTGTTTGGGTCCTTGTGATCCTGAGTGTTTGGATCTTGTTTAAGATCCCCAGTAAAAATGTTTTTATGTGAAAATGAAAGATGTTGCTTTTGCTCGTACCTAGTGTTCACTTGTTATCCGTTACTCTGAATTTGCAGGCATTTATGTTTGATTCTCTTATGAATGTAACCTTACTTATTATTGACGCATGAACATGATTATTTATATTAAGTTATGTTTATGAATAAGTATAAGATGCGTGTTATGTTATATATGAATAATTGTATATTTCTGTATTTGCCATATGTATGTGTTTGCCTTGACGTCCACTGTGAGTGGTCGTCCATCTTTTATTTTCCCCACTAAGCATTTATCACTTAGCACAGGTGTTTAATCCATGTAGGTGTGGAAGCTGTCCGAGTTTTTAAGGAGTGCGGTCCGCAGCAGTCAGAGCCAACACTTTAGAGAGATTCTTTTTGTAGCTTGTCTATTATATTTTGGGTTTTATGATGTAATATTTTTGGTAATGTATTAAATTTTGTATATATTTCAAGTGTATCATTGTACCTATGTAAGGTTGCTGTACCCCCTTTTGTAAAGAATATTTTGATTTATGAAATGAATTTTCAGTTGGCCCATTTTGCTTATTATAAGTTTTAATTTATTGTTTATGAATGTTTCTTTGCCACCTTCATTACTCTGGTATGTTTGTTTGTCGGTAACACCCTTATCTATATGGGTATTCACTCTCCTTACGAGTAAGTTCCCTTACGTATAGGTATGGAGTGTTACAAACCATATATACATATATATATATATATAGACTCATATTCACCTGAATTGCCACATTATTAATCTTCATTTAATTAAGCAATTCATAAAGTTAAAGCCCTAAATCACATTTATCATAATATATAATCACTCATATATCCACATGAAGCAATATAACATCATTAGATATCCTGCATAATAATACATTCTAGTAATATCTATGTCATATCAATTCATGCATCATGTAACAATGTTAGGCAAATGCTTTAATCACACATTCATTGAACATATCACATTTATACATATTCACCTAACATGTTCATACTAGGTGCACAACTATCTTATAATACCAATACCAAATAATGTTCATTGATCACATAACGTAATGTCCATGCACTCATATAAAGCAATATAACATCATCAAGTAAGCACACACTCCTTTGGTACATCTTCATATACTTAACACATTATGATTCAATCATGTATGATCAATATCGTATACCATGTCATGTTCAATAATTAAAAAGGCATGTATACATTTAATTCCTTTATTAAACTACTATGCCATAGCATCATTTACATATAATTTCAATTGACAAACATTCATATACTCAATTCAAAATGTTAGGTATCAATTGGACAAGTTGTAGGAACTTGCAATGAAGTTCAGATGCATTTCGGGAAGGAAAAACACACAAAAATACACAAACTATAGGAGGGTAAAGGTGGGCAATGATTCATGCCAACCATGGGATCAAAATAAGAAGAGAAATCCCTCATTTAACTTGTTCTATCGCGCTCACAACCATGGTCACGCTCGCGACAGTAGCCTCCATCAGGTGCTCTATGAGACTACTTTTCACCTCAAACTTGAAATGTAAAAAACAACCTCTAAACTTCATTTTTAGGACAAAATTCCTCTTAAAAATTGTTCCATAGGATGTTAAGTTTCAAATGGGACAAATATCAGGTCATTTGGACATCTAAAATGTCAAATATGTCCTAAACACCTTATACTGTTCCAATGAACCAGCCAGAATAGAGACACTTATGTTTTGGCCACTTTTGGGACACTTAGAGCTAGAATTAGTTGAACCATATCTTTGAGACATTTTTATCTTTGGATCTTAGGTTTCAGCTTCGATTTGAATCAACCAATTTGGAGCACTAAAACTCGATCTATGGGTAAGATAGTCACCAAAGATTAGGAGAGTCCTACACAGAAACTTAACCTACAAGTACATTTTTCCTACATCGTACACATGACTTCTAAAACCAACTTTAATGGCATTTTTAACCAGCATGCTCTACTAATAATTTACTCATATTTGTTATGACTTCAAATTGGCACAAATTAGATATCATTTAGACTCAAATTCAAGGAGTTATGGTCTAGGGAACATGACTTGTCCCAAAACCCTCCTACAGAAATTCTAGCTTTACTTATAGGAAATTTTTGGAGATTTTAGAGTCCCCCAATCAATAAAACTATTTCTACAACATTTAAAGACATAGACTTCACGGATTCAACCCAATTGGTCTCATCCAAATTAGAGTTGTAAAACTAATTTACGCATACCCTACCACCTACAATTTCTCAACTAATTCATTTGCTCACAAAATACAACAATTCCACAATTCATCCGAAATTAGGGTTCAAATTAGATCAATTTGATTCATAGTTATCACTATAACTTAACATGTTCATTTCTTCAATTCAATACATCTCATAACATAATTCACATTTAAACACACAATCTGTCAATTTACACACACAAAGCAATTAGTTCCCAAACCTCTTCTCCTATGCTCCAAATGCTCACTTGCCACAAGGTTCTTCAACTTTTTCTTTACCTTTAGCTTTGCTGGATTCTACCACTACAACCATCATCCCAAATCCAAAAATGAAAAAAAGCATTCAATACCAATTCAATCTCAATTTTAGAAGTGAGAAGGAGGAGAAGAAGATAAAGAACTAGAGTTGCTTACCTTGCACAAGAACACAATTCAACTATAATCACCCCATGGAAATCTACTAACAGAAATTTAATGAACTTAAGCTACACATGTAGAAATCGAATGGAAGAAGAAGAAGAAGAAGAAGAGAATGGGACTTCAATAGGGCCGAGCAAATGAGAACACAAGTGACAAATTCTGCCTCCTCTGCTCACAATCTTCCTTTATATATGCATGTAGTTTAATAAGGTGGCAAACCTACAACTCAACACCTGGATTTCCACCACTTCATCATTGATTCAATTAACTTTAATTAAACCCAATTGTAACTTAATCCATCTTACTTAAACTTAATCATGCCCACTTACTTTTCAGCCACCAAACTTATTTATTATTTGCAATTAGGTCCACATTTTCACTACTTTTAGGTCTAACTTTAATAATCTCAGTTCACACTTACCCTGAATACCCCAATTAGGTCACATTCCTACTAGGGTACAAATCAGGTCATTATAAAAATCCCTTATAATATTTTTAATGAGTCTATATGATCCAACAATTTTTTGGATGTCTTTAGCATTTTTTTCAAACTTGGTCAAAGTTCGATCAGTACGGTTAATATTTCTACTGAACCGTGAGTTATTTTTATTTTTGAATTTTAAAGGCACATTGAAAATCAATTTCACCTCAAATTATATCATTGGCCTCCTCATGAATTATAATTTCCAATGGTTGAAGAAAAGAATTTCGACCCCAAGTGTCATTATTCACGACTCGAAAAATACTATTCATAAAAATTAAAATTTGGGGCATTACATTTACTCTGGCCAGAGATTCTTTGAACAAGAGTATTATAGACAAGTGAGATAACTTCCTTAATAAATCCGATATAGTGAATTTTTGATTGACCACTCGACTATCTTCAAGTAGGTAATAATATACGCAACCTCCTAACTATATTCACCCCTCGATGAAGGCAAGCAGTTATGGAGTCAAAGTATACCACTCATTACTTAAGATAATTTGGGTGATCTCAAGTTTGAGGATACTTACACCAATGCTATGTAGAAATTCTTCACTGACATGGATTTAATATCCATGTGAAGGTTCTCTTGGTAGGTCTCCAATGTACTTGTTCCACTACTTGAACCCTTAAAGAAGCATAACATGTGCTAGTCTATTTGTATTAATAACGTCATGTCTTGTTAATACTATTGTTAGTGGTTATACCCTAGGCCAAATATTTGGACCATTATGTAATGTCATTGTAACGCCCCTCCCCGACCGCGTGCATAGCTTCACTACGGCAGTTAAAGAGAGTCGCCATGCAAACACAAGTAACGCATATACACAACTATGTTATACCCAAAATCCTGAATTAATAAATTTCTTTTAAATACAGTGGAATACTTTACAAAACCCATACGATCAATAGATATATATATCATTAAGTCCAAACTCATGTTCACATACAACCTTCAGTTATTACATCACTTCTTTATACATGCCAAAACTGGCAATTACTTTATACATATTACAAAAGACCTATACAAAATAGCGGACCTTAGTGTGTTGACTAGAGAAAATGCGGGATCGTTCTTCAATTGCACTTCACTTCAGAACCTACATGGATTAACACTCATGCAAATCGATAATGCTTAGTGGGGAATAACACATAATATCTATTCATAACAATCATTATATAACAATAAATACATGCTTTATATTCATGCTTCATCATATACATGTGATGCGTGCATCAACATGCTTCATAAATATATCAATGAACATGCCTCGGTATACATATAATATCCTCAATAAATCATGTTCACATATTCTGATATCGCATGATAATTTCATAACGCATCCCATTCACATTTTACAAAGCATATCATTCACATCACTGTAATGACCCAAAATCTACCCTAGTAGTAATTTGGCTTAATTAGGGTAACTAGATGGGTTTGATTTAGGATTTCTAATTTAGGACCTAAGTGTAATTGGAAATGAGGACTTAATTGCATGAAATAAATAAGTTAAGTGGCTAAAGTGTAGTTGTGCATGGTTAATTAAAGGTTAGATTAATTAAGTGTTAAGTGGGTTTAATTAAAGATAATCAAGATTAAGACTGAGGGAGTGGAATCTAAGTGTCATGATTTATCTTAGCCACCGCATCAAACACATGCAATATATAGCATTTGAGAGAGAGAAATGGTCCCATTCCTTGCATGCATTGGTCCGGTCATCTCCATTACATTTTCTGTTCTCTCCTTATTCTACATTTTTTCTTCATCCACTTCTTCATTTTTTGTCTTCAATCCACCAATATTTGGTTCGGTTAATTGTTTAGTTGGTTGAGTTGTGTTCTTGGATCAAGGTAAGTGGTTGAATTTGATTGCTCTTCTTCTTCTTCTTCCTTTTCTTCTGATTTGAGCTAGAAGTGATCCTTTGTTCCAATTCTAGAAATTGGATGTTTGATTATAGTGGTAGAAACGAGAAAAGACAAGGGAAATGAGAAATTTGGTGAGCCTAGTGCCAAGTGAGCACTTCGTAGCTAAGGAGATCGAGGTTTGGGAAGCTATGATTTTGTGTGCTAAATTGATAGCAGATAAACTCTGAAATACATATTTGTATTATGTGTTCAATTGAGTTAAAAATGTGTATTTATGTTATGTGATGAATTGAATTGAAGTGATAAGCTTGTTGAGATAATTTGATTGCTATGAGTTTGTTGACCTAAACATGTAACCCTATTTTAGGAGATTTGAGAAATTGCTATGTAAATTGTGAATGAGTGGATACTTAAGGTGGAGTTAAAAGTGTCACGGTGCTTATGCATATGTCCAAGTAATATAGTCTGAGTTTGGAGTATTGGATATTACAATTTAGTTGATTTCAAGCTTGAATTGCTTGATAGAGTAAAACTAGTTTTGTAGGGTAATTTGGCCTACTGGAATTGTTTGTGTCATAAATTGAGTTGTATAACTCTAACATGAATGGGGTTAATGGGATTAGGTTCCTAAGATCTGTGCTTATAATTGTTATAGAAAATGGGAATGTTGATTTGAGGACTTTAAGGTCTTCAAAAGTGTCCATAAGTATAGCAAAATCCTGTAGGAGGGCTTTTGGAGCAAGTGGTATTCCATTGGCCATAACTCCTTAATCTTAAGTCCAAATATAATGAGGTCTGTGCTATTAAGGAGTTTACATGTAGGTGAACAGTTGGTTACAAGGTCATATCGGCATAAAATGATGTAATATTAGTTTTTAGAAGTCATGTATGTGGATTTTGGAAAGGTCATTGATAAGAGGTATGTGTAGTGGAGTTTTGAACATGAAATTCAGGTTCTGTCGCGAGCACGATAGAAGGCTCCGTAGGGCTAGACTTGCCAGATTGTGTTCTATCGCGAGCATGATAGAAGTGAGTTGTTGGGTTTGTCGCATGCGCGACTTATGCCGCAAGCGCGATAGAAGGGTTTGTCGAGGTCTGTCGCGAGCGCGATAAATATCATGAGCACGACATAGTCACAAGTTTGGGAAAATTATTAAATGTCCTAATTTGTGTGATTTATGTTATTGGCCTATGTATAATCTTATATATGAAGACTATAAATGTGTTGGTTCATGTAATTTTATACAGTGGAGTGGGAATGTGTTTGATAAGCTAAAAATGTGTAAGCAAGATATTGAATGTTAAGATATTGATTCATGAGAATTTATATGGATGTTATATTATATGAATAAATGAACAATAATTGGATTAATAATTTAGCTTACATGTTGAGTAGTGGATAGTTAGGCATGCCTATAGGGTCAAGTGCTGTAGCCAAAGCATTTGATTCCATTTGGATTGAGAAAGTTCAGAGGGTACTTGAAGAAATTAGATGCCCTCCTGAACAAAAAGTTGAGTGTCTAGTATCTCTTCTGCAAGAATCTGCCTATGACTGGTGGAAGTTGGTCCTAAGGCATTGTAGATACCGGGTCCTGAGGCGGTCTAAGATCAGCATTAACCAATGATGAGAATAAAGACCGATTTACAGGCAAAAAAAAAAGGTTGAAAGTGATACTTTCCTTATCAAAATTGTTTTTCAAAAAATAAATATAAAATATATATTTTGAAATTAAAAATAAAAAATGAAGGTTGGAAGTGATAGTTTTTGTCAAAAAGTTGTGATTTAAAAAAAAATCGATCGCTTGCGGCCGTCGGCACGCAAGGGTAGGCGCCCCTAGCGCGCAGTCTGGCTGCACGCGCGCGGCCTGCATGTGCATAACCCCTGCCCCTCAGGTGTAGCCCTCGCCCCTGTAGGCCGCCCCTCATGCCTGTTTCGCCCACCAGGGCCAATTTTGGCCAAAAATAAGCTTTTTGGCATTTTGTGGATAAAAAATGATTTTTGCGGGGATTTAAGTCAAAAATGAGCCAAAAATTCTGACTTTTGGAGATTTTCTTCAGATTTTATGTTTTTTGTTTGAAATATAAAAGAAGAAAAAAAAAAGAAAAAGGGAGGAGGGATTTTTCTTTGGAAAAAATGGATTTTTTTTGGAAAAAAAAAGAACCATTTTTTCTCTCTTCTCCTGGGGATTTTTTTTTAAGATCAAAATTTTCTTCTTTGATTTTCTTTGATTTTTCTTAGATCTAAAAAAGTTTTGGTTGAGATTAGATTTAACTTAAGGAAGGAAAGATCAATTTCCTTAGCTTGGGTTTCTCATCAAACAAACAAAAAATCATTTTTTTTGTTCTTGTGTTCTTGAGATAAAAACTTAAACTTTTTCTTGAATCTTTTAAATCTGATTTCAAATCTTGACAAGGGGAGCTAGATCGAGACATCTTGCTTTCATATCATCAAATCTGACGGTAAAGATTCTTGGATCCATTTCATTATCCCATTTTATTTTATTTTTTTTATTTAGTCTCACTTTTTTTGCCTTGGTAAATATATGAATATTGACTTGATGAATGTATATTTTTTTTTTAAGTTGAGATTTATTTTTTCTTAGAGTTTTCTATCTTTATTTTGTTTTTGGTATGAAAATGGATAAATGTATATGATTTTGGGCGTGAATAATCAGATTTATTGATTTTCTTTTTAGTATGATTTTTATGATTTTTTTTCTTTTTTTTATGCTTAAATATTATTATTTTCCATTACATGTTTATTTACCTTTCTCTTGTTTATTTGTTTAATTTCATTGGTTTATTATTATTATTATTATTATTATTATTATTATTATTATTATTATTATTATTATTATTATTATTATTATTATTATTATTATCATTATCATTATCATTATTATTGTTATTGTTGTTGTTGTTGTTGTTATTATTATTATTGTCACTGTAATTTGTTACATTCATTTCTACATGTTCCTCACTTACATCCCACTATTCACTTTGGGTAGTGTTCTATTATTTTGCATAACTTTTCATGCGTGGGCCACGGTTGCATGTGTGTTTTTTATGGTGTTTGTCTTCATTTTATTTGCATTTCACGTGAACTTCCTATTTCGATATCAATTTGCATGCTTTTCTTCTTGCCATGACACCTTTCACTTTTTTTTATTTTATTTTTGACATGATTTGCAATACGTTGGCCACTGTTATTTCTTTCATTTGTTTATAATTAATCCATTTTATTATTTAGACTTTATTAATGTCATTTATTGTTATTATCTTATCATATTACTTCATCATGTTATTTTATTTTTGCATGACTAGCTTTGGCATGATTTTCAATTATCTTTGTATGCGTACTGTTCATGTATTAAATTAATGTGTTTAATTTAACTCATTTTATTTATTTTTGTATTAATTTTTGATGCGTGCACAGGGGGGTTTATTCTTGTTCATGTCTATGCCATATTGTATGTTCAAGGGGTTTCGGGTTCTTTAGTCTTGGGGTTCCGCATCATTTGGTATCAGAGCTTGGATTTGGATTAAATTCTTATTTATCCATGTTTGTTTGCTGTTTTTATTCATTAATTTTCAATTTATTTGATTCCTAAAATTTAGGAACCCTTGTTCATCATAGTGGTCTAAATTATAGGGAGCTTTGTTTTAGGTGTTATTTCTTATTGTTTGATCTTGATTTCTAGGTTATTAGTTGTTCTTATTGTTATCTAGCTAAAAGAAATAAAAATAAAAAAAAATTCGTTGTACTGTTCCTGGTACTGTTCACACGTAGTGTTCATTGCACTGTTCACACGTACTATTCATCGCACTGTTCATCCGAATTCACTGTTCATCCAAATTTAGAAAAAGTATTTTAATTTGGGTTAACTTTGGTTGGTGTGAACAATTAGGATTGTATTTCTTTATGATAGAATTGTTATTATCTAATTAGTTAGAGATAATTCAAAAAAAAAAGAAAAGAAATTAGGATTGGGACATTATTTAAATTAGGACATTAAATTAGATAAGTTTCATTTTGTCTTAAGTCTAGACATTTGGGTTTCCATATCTTGAACTAATTAAGACATAGTGGATAAGTCATTTTGTCTTAATTTAGACATTTGGGTTTCCTTATTTGATCTTATTAAGACATATTGGATTAATCTTTGTCTTATTTTGGACAAACATTTGGGTTTCCTAATCTTGTTTTAGTTTGGACATCTTGTGTCTCCTTTTCATTTTGTCTTAGTGTGATAATACATATTGTCTCAAATTAAATTTTCCATTAGGGAGATTTCAATTTCTGCATTATTGCATTAGTTTTGTCATTTCTTTCATTCTTAAGTTTTCATTTTTGGTGTCTTTGTGTTTTTGCTTCCGATTACACTATAATTAACAATTTGATTCTTGTTAGTTAAATTTACATAATTCGGACAGCATACATATCTTCACCTTGTATGCTCATTTCAATGTTCTTCACTTTGGTCTTTTACTTCTAGTTTTGTGCCTATCTTCTTGTTAAGTATTTTCATTGCATTCTTTGACTATAATTTGCTGCTTGTGAACTATTTTGACTTGAGTTTGAGTTTTGAAGTGCAACTGAAGATAACAAGTTTGAGTGGTAAAAGGCTTGAGTGTGTGAGCTTAAAAGAGGGTAAAAGCCTACTTGAGTGAAACACGAGTGGAGTGCCATCTTTTTGAGTGAAACACGTGAGGGAGTGAAATGTGAGTTTTTATTTCTTTTCTAACGTTTATTTGCAGTTTATAAATCATGTCAAGAAAGGACATAAAGGAGACAATGGGTGAGAAAGCGGATGAAAACGTGCCTAATGTGAAGATGATGTATAAAACATTCATGAGTGAGTTTAAGAAGTTGAATACTAGGATGGATAGGATGGAGGAGAGAATAAATGAATCTACTAAAATCAAAAATCGAAGTAAATCAATTGACCGTCATAGGAAAAATGAAGATTCTGAAGATATGGAATTGAGGTTTAAATAACTTTTTAGACAGTTAGATAAGTGTTTGAAAAAGGAGAAAAGAAAGAAAGAGGAAGCTACAATGGAAGAGATTATTTGTGAAGCTGAAAGAGATGCTATAGATTTGTATGACAATAAGGTTGTGAGTGAAGAAGAAATCAGTGGAAGTGAAGTAGTTGTTGTTTTGAGTGAGAAGGAAGATGTTTGTTTAGTTGAGATGGAAGATTAGCATGTTATGATTGATCCTGTAGTGCTTAAGGAGGCTGAGTTAAACATGGAGAAAGAAGAGGACCATGATCAGAACGAAATGGTTGTATTGAAAAATCATGTTTTTCTTAGTGTTTTTGTTAAATTGCAGGAACATGATGAGTCCTCAGCTGAAGAAACATTCATTTTATTTCCACCTATTCAGAAGATCTCATATGAAGATAAATTTATTTTACAAGTGCCAATTCCCAACTTGAACAAGACGAAGATTCGAGGACGAATCTTTTCTAAAGAGGGAGGGAATGATGCGTGCACAGGGGGGTTTATTCTTGTTCATGTCTATGCCATATTGTATGTTCAAGGGGTTTTGGGTTCTTTAGCCTTGGGGTTCCGCATCAATTTTATTCTACATTTCCCTTATTTTCATTTTTATTTAGTCGATTTTAGATTATTGCTAATAATTTTATTGTTGTTTTTTTTATTGGGGTTTAAAATATGGTGGTATTTGTTTGAGCATTCTTGTGACTAAATAGAAGGGTCACAACGCGTAGGAGCTTACATCACTTAGGTGAGATCTTACCTATTTCTATTTGCGTGACGTGTTTGTTTGTAAATAAAATAGTTTTATACGCGTGTCAGATAAAAAATTACAAAAATATTTTTATGACTAAATCATGATTTTTATTAATAAATTAGGACAATGCCCTTGATTTTAGCCAAGGAATGCGAAAATGTCATGAATTAAAACGAATAGTCAATTTTCTGAAAATGGGGTAATGCTTCTCGATTTTCAAACCAATAGCCGAAATAACTCTTCGATCCCCCTTTAAGTAAGCATGAAGGAACCAACATTCCTAAACCGAATAAATATCCCGATTTATGCATGTCACCTCTTTTGATTGATTTTGCTTGATTATTTAGTTTTATATTTATATATTTTATGGGTCCTTGTAATTTATTTAATTTTCTTTCATTTAGGGATTGTATTCTGTCCCAATATCCATTTTAAATTTTGTTTAGTTTTTCTTTCCATTTGGGGGATTATATTTTTCCCAATTTCTCCTATAAATGGCATGGTTTTGCGTGTTTACCGCTTTATTTACCACTTTATTTATCGCTTTATTTATAGCTTTCATTTATTGCTTTCTCGATGTTTGAAGTACGCCTTTAATAAATTGCATTAATCATGTGAGATGAAAGATGGAATTTTATAATCTAAAAACTCATTTATAAGTAATCAAGGCATAAATAAGAGTGGAGTTCCGAACTACTCTTTGGTTTAGACCATAGAGGTTATATCTTTCCAAATTTCTCGTAAATTGGGTGGCAACTCCAAGATACCTCAAAGGTGCCTAAAGGTTTCATGAGGCTAGATGAGCTTCTCTAATGTTTTATTGGGTGGGGATTCCAAAATGTTTCATGTTACCCAAGATCAAAAGACGCGAACCAATCTCTCGAGCCCTAAAAGCGGGCTATTTGGGAGCCTCTCCGATTCGGCGTGCATCACAAGCATCCATTACTTCCTACTCTGATCAATTGGGAGTTCTTTGTTCAAGAGTTATGTAATAAGTACATTACCAAGGCATATCGAGAAGCAAATTGGAAGCAGTTTCAGAATTTGAGGTAGAGAGCTTTATCAGTGGCAGAGTACGAAAAGGAGTTCTGTAGGCTCAGTAAGTATACACCTGAAGGCGTGCTTACAACAATTTGAGGAAGGTTTGAATGAGCCAATAAAGGCATTGTTGATCTCCATGACTACTTCTCAGACTGTGAGTTATCATCAGATAGTTCAGGCCGCTATGAGAGTTGATACGGATCAGCCACCTATCAAAGACCCTTTGAAGATGCCAAGTGGTCCAATTACAAGGGGAAGAGCTAAAAAGCTAAAGATGGCCATGGCAGCCTTTGTACAAGAGCTAATGACACAAGAGCTAAATGAAGAGGCTTTTGAAAGTTGTCAAGTTGGGCTTAAAGACAAACATAAGCTACTTAGCTTATTGGAGACTTGTCATGAAGATGGGCTTCACATCTAGTCCATTCGGATTTGTATTCTTTATCTTAGTTAGTTGGGTTAATTATTTAACTCTTTTGGGTTTTAATTAGTCTTTTCTGTTGGGCTTGTATTTCGGCCATTTAATCTTATGTTATTTGGGCTTATTTTAAGTTAGTTTAGTTATTAGTTAAGTGGGCTTATTTAGCTTGTGAAGCCCATGCTTAATTCGGCTACATTAGGGTTAGGTCAGCCTTGAAGGCTATAAATACATCATTGTAAACCTTTGAGAGGGGATTTTTGATGAAAATTGAAAAGAACTCCTTTTGGCTTAGCCGAATTTGTGTGATAGAGAGAGTGAGATTGCTTTCTTTATTATTGCATAAAGAACTCGAATTAACTTATCAATCTTTGTGGATTGTGGCGTTTTTCTTGTTCTAAATTCCCAATTATTTGCGTTTCCATACACAGGTTGTGTGGGGGTTCAATAGGGAGGGTTTTTGTCTATTTGTTCTTTGCTAACCATCTCGTATGTGTGGGTTTGTAGCTTGCTAGCTATTGGGTTCCGCATCATTTGGTATCAGAGCTCGGATTAAGGTAAATTCCTATTTATCTTAGAATTAGGTTTTGAGTTTTCCTCTTATTGTTTCTTGTGTTTTATGTTTGCCGAATTGTTCAAGTTTTGATTTTTTTTTTTTGTTTTAATTGTGTGATTAAACTTGTTTTGGCCATAACTTTTGACTCGGGTGTCCGTTTTCGTATTATAAGATATTTTCGGAAAGGGAATTTCGAGATCTACAGCTATCACCTGTGCGAAGCACTACGTGATTGCGTTTTCCAGTCCAAAAAAATAACGTTTAGGGCTCCGTTTTTCACTTTGAAATTTCGTATTTTTGTTTGAAAAAAAAAATAAAAAAAAGTTTGAGAAAATCCGAAGTGTAGTAGAGTTTGAGTTGAATTTCAGTTGTTGAGATTAAAAAAAAAAATAAAATAAAAAGGAAGTTGAGCAAAGATGGAAAGTGGCGTGAAGGGTATATATAGGAAGAGAAATCCGAATCCTATTTAGGAAGAAAACACAATCCTAGTGGGAAAGAAATCACAATCCTAGTTGGGAAACAATCTTAGTTGGGAAACAATCCGAAATCCTATTGGGAAAACAATCCGAAATCCTAGTTAGGTAAAGAAATCTGAATCCTATTCTAGGTAGGAAAAATTAACCCTTATTGTTTTCGGTTTACAATCTCTATTTCGTTTTTGAATTAGGATTATAACCTATCATACATTATCCATTTATTATCCATACATTATCCATTTCTTATCCATTCATTATCCATTTTTCTATCCATATATTATCCATTTCTTATCCATTTCCAATCATTTTCTTACCATTTTTACCATCATTTGTCTACTGTTTTGCCATCTTTTCTTACCATCTTGTTACTGTTTTGCCATCCTTTTATCATCACTTTGCCTCCAATTTCGCACACAATTAATACACTAATCAAGCTTGTGTACATTTCGGCCTAGTGTCATCTTTAGCAACTCAAATTTCTTTGTTGCATGCAAACTGATTTCTTATTGTCTGAATTGAGTCTTTTAATGTTTTCTTGCTTTGCTGGGTAGATTAAATAGGTTCTATATTTGATTTACTCTATAGTGGATCAAATTCATACATCTTGTCCAGAATTGTCATTTTTTTGCTTCTTGTTGCCTAGTTTCTTGTTTTATGCTAGCTGTTGCTTCTTTTACATTGTTAGAGTATAATTGCTTGTTCTAGTACTCTAATTTGTTTTGTATCAAGTGGTATACCACCCTTGTCCGTGTGCCACCTCCTTTCTGTTTTAGTGTCTTCTTTTCTAGTTTTGAGCTTTCTTTTATTGTTAGTTACTTATTTCTTTGTTTCCTTAAAACGTACTCACGATTTTGATTTGTTACTTGAATTCTGAAGTGCAATTCTGAAGCAGCAATCAGAGTGGTAAAAGGCTTGAGTGAGTGAGCATATTAAGAGGGTAAAAGCCTTGTTGGTGTGAAACACGAGAGGAGTGACTGTCTTTGAGTGTAAACACGTGAGGGAGTGCTTGTGAGGATTATATAACTTCTGTTTTGCAGCATTTACAATGACAGAACAAACTAGCGGGAAAGGAAGTTTCCAAGAGGAAGATGCACACGTACCAGATAATAAGCTGATGTACGAAGCCTTTATCAGTGAGATTCGGAAGCTGAATATTCGACTGGATGGAATGGAAGAAAGGATTGAAGGAAGTACAACCAACGCACCTCGAAGAGAAGCAAGGAGGGGACGATTTGTTGAAAGGTATGTAGAAAATGATTTTGGAGATGTAGATGAGGAAGAGGCAAGGGAAAAAGTGGATGGGAATTTAGGAAATATCAAGCTTAAGATTCCTTCTTTTAAGGGCAGAAATCACGCTGAAGAATATCTAGAGTGGGAAAGGAAGGTTGAAATGATTTTTGAGTGCAATAGGTATTCCGAGGAGAAAAAGGTTAAGTTAGCAGCTGTTGAGTTTACAGATTATGCACTATTCTGGTGGGATCAGCTGAACATGGGTAGAAGGAAAGTGGGTAGGCGACCTATTAGTAGTTGGGAGGATATGAAGGAGGCAATGAGGAAGAGGTTTGTGCCCTCACATTACTTTAGGGAGTTACATCAGAAATTGCATCGGTTAGTGCAAGGGGGTAGGACGGTGGAGGAGTATCACAAGGAAATGGAAATGCGCATGGTTCGAGCCAATATTGTGGAAGATGAAGAGATAACCATGGCTAGGTTTCTAGGTGGGTTAAATGCTGAGATTGCTGATGTCTTAGAACTTCATAGGTATGACTCCATGGAGGAAATGTTAGGCATAGCAATGAAAATAGAGAAGCAGAAGAGGAGTAGGAGTTTCAGCCGAACCAGCAACACTTCAAGGGATAAATTGGGATCTAGATGGACCAAAGGGGAGCATAGGAAAGAATTTAGGGGATCCAAACCTTATGGGGCAGATTCGGGTTCCAAAGAAGTAAGGGCTGTCCAATCACAATCCAAAGCTGTAAAAGGTAACTCTAATACCCAAACTCCTAGTAGAGAAATTAAATGTTTTAAATGCTTAGGAAAAGGACATATGGCACGTGATTGTCCTAACAGAAGGGTTATAATTGCTAGGGATAATGGGGAAATTACTTCTGAATCCGAGAAGAGTGAGGATGAGATGCCACCTTTAGAGGATTGTAGTGATTGTGATAGTGAGGGGGAGTTACTGGTTGCTGAAAGTGGGAGATCTTTAGTTGCTAGGAGGGCTTTAAACTTGAATGTTAAAGAGGATAGCCTAGAACAAAGAGAAAACATATTTCACACTAAGCGTTTAATTAATGGGAGAGTGTGCACGGTCATTGTTGATGGGGGCAGTTGCACAAATGTAGCTAGTGTGAGTATGGTTGAGAAGTTAAATTTGGTATGTGAAAAACACCCTAGACCTTATAAGTTGCAATGGTTAAATGATAATGGAGAGGTCAAGGTCACAAGGCAAGTGAGAGTGCCATTTTCCATCGGGAGATATAAGGATGAGGTAATGTGTGATGTAGTACCTATGCAGGCAGGCCATTTACTCTTGGGAAGACCGTGGCAATTTGATAGAAAAGTAACACATAATGGGTACACTAACCGTTATTCTTTTTCTTATGAAGGTTCAAAGGTTTCATTAGCTCCATTATCACCTCAAGAAGTGTTTGAAGACCAAAAGAAATTAGCTGAAAAAGGGAAAGAGGTTTCGGCCAAGAGAGAAGAGGGGAGTGGGGCTACTGCCCAAAGTGCGCTTAAGAGAGAAAAGGAAAGAAAAGGGGAGAAAGAGGCCAGAAAAGAATCCAAACAAATAAATGGCCCATTAGTGAGTGAAAACAAGAAAGGTGGGAGGCAAAAACAAAATTTTTATGTAAGGGCAAGAGAGATTAGGAGTGCTTTAGCAATAGGCCAGCCACTGATCCTTGTAACTTATAAAGAGGTTTTGTTTTCAGATACTGACATTGACCATGCTTCTTTGCCTTCTAGTTTTATGTCTTTATTGCAGGACTATTCAGATGTTTTTCCTGAGGAGCTACCAAATGGATTGCCACCTTTGAGAGGGATAGAACATCAAATAGATTTCGTGCCTGGATCAACCCTTCCCAACCGACCGGCCTATAGGAGCAACCCTTTGGAGACTAAGGAAATGCAAAGGCAAGTGGAGGAACTCTTGGAGAAGGGGCTGGTTAGAGAGAGCATGAGCCCGTGTGCAGTACCCGTACTTCTGGTGCCTAAGAAGGATGGAACTTGGAGAATGTGTGTTGATTGCCGTGGAGTCAACAAAATAACGGTAAAGTATAGACATCCTATTCCTAGGCTTGATGATATGTTAGATGAGCTATGTGGTGCTGTTTATTTTACTAAGATTGATTTAATGAGTGGTTATCATCAAATAAGAATGAAATCTGGTGATGAATGGAAAACAACTTTTAAAACTAAGTATGGATTGTATGAATGGTTAGTCATGCCTTTTGGGCTATCTAATGCCCCTAGTACTTTTATGAGACTTATGAACCATGTTTTGCGTGCATACTTAGGGAAGTTTGTAGTTGTTTATTTTGATGATATACTCATTTACAGCAAGTCATATGATGAACATTTGGAGCATGTTAAGTTAATATTACAAACTTTGAGGCATGAGCAGTTGTATGCTAAACTTAAGAAATGCACATTTTGTATAGATAGACTTGTGTTTCTTGGTTTTGTGGTGAGCGCGCAGGGAATTGAAGTGGATGAGGAGAAAGTGAAAGCAATAAAGGAATGGCCAACGCCTAAGACCATTTCGGATGTGCGGAGCTTTCATGGCTTAGCAAGCTTCTATAGGAGGTTTGTGCAAGATTTCTCTACCATTGCTGCACCACTTACAGAAATAATCAAGAAGGAGATTGGGTTTAAGTGGGGAGAGGCACAGCAAAAGGCTTTTGAGAATTTGAAAGGGAAGTTGTGTTCTGCCCCTATTTTATCTTTGCCTAATTTTGATAAAACTTTTGAAATTGAATGTGATGCTTCTGGTGTAGGTATTGGAGCTGTTCTATTGCAAGAGAAGAAATCAGTAGCATACTTCAGTGAGAAGCTTCATGGAGCCCAGCTCAATTATTCAACCTATGACAAGGAGCTTTATGCCTTGGTGAGAGCATTGGACGTATGGCAGCATTATCTCCTACCTAGGGAGTTTGTCATCCATACTGATCATGAATCCCTCAAACATTTGAAGGGACAAGGTAAGTTGAACAAAAGGCATGCTAAATGGGTTGAATTTATTGAAACATTTCCCTACGTCATTCAATATAAGCATGGAAAGGAAAATATTGTTGCTGATGCATTATCTAGAAGATATGTTTTAATTTCTACACTTAGTTCTAAGTTGTTAGGGTTTGAACATATTAAGGAATTATATGATGGTGATTCTGATTTTGGTAATGTATATAGTGCATGTGAACATAAAGCCTTAGATAAATTCTATAGACATGATGGATTTTTATTTAAGGGCAGCAAACTTTGTTTACCTAAATGTTCTATGCGTGATTTGCTTGTGTTGGAATCTCATTGTGGGGGATTGATGGGACATTTTGGGGTACATAAGACCTATGACATGTTGAATGAGCATTTCTTTTGGCCTCGCATGCGAAAAGATGTTGAAAAAGTGTGTAATGCATGTGTTGCATGTAAACAAGCTAAGTCTAAATCTATGCCTCATGGATTGTATATGCCTTTACCCGTACCTACGTCACCTTGGACTGACATTTCTATGGATTTCGTGCTTGGTTTGCCTAGGACAAAACGTGGTAGGGATAGTATCTTTGTTGTGGTAGATAGATTTAGTAAGATGGCTCATTTTATTGCATGTCATAAATGTGATGATGCTGTTCATATTGCTGATTTATTCTTTAAGGAAGTTGTCCGTTTGCATGGTATTCCACACACCATAATTTCAGATAGGGATACTAAGTTCCTTTCACATTTTTGGCGTGTTTTATGGGGTAAGTTAGGCACAAAGTTGTTATTTTCTACTACTTGTCACCCTCAAACTGATGGCCAAACAGAAGTTGTGAATAGAACTTTGGGGACTTTATTACGTGCTATAGTGGGTAAAAATCTCAAAACATGGGAGGATTGTTTACCTTTCATTGAATTCGCTTATAATAGAAGTATTCATTCTTCTACTGGTTTTTCACCATTTGAACTTGTTTATGGTTTTAATCCACTAACTGTACTTGATCTTTGTCCTTTGCCTTTACATGAGCTTTCAAGTTTGGATGGTAGTAGGAAGGCAGATTTGGTGAAAACCTTGCATGAGAAAGCACGGGCGAATATAGAGACGAAAAATAAGCAATATGCTGACCGAGCAAATAAGGGAAGGAAACAAGTGGTGTTTGTCCCGGGGGATTGGGTTTGGGTGCATTTCCGAAAGGAAAGGTTTCCCAACCAAAGGAAAAGCAAATTGGTTGCTCGGGGTGATGGTCCGTTTCAAGTCTTGGAGCGCATCAATGACAATGCTTACAAGATTGATTTACCTGGTGAGTATGGCGTTTCTGCTACATTTAATGTTTCTGACCTTTCTCCTTTTAATATGGATGCAGATTTGAGGACAAATCTTTTTGAGGAGGGAGGGAATGATACGGATCAGCCACCTATCAAAGACCCTTTGAAGATGCCAAGTGGTCCAATTACAAGGGGAAGAGCTAAAAAGCTAAAGATGGCCATGGCAGCCTTTGTACAAGAGCTAATGACACAAGAGCTAAATGAAGAGGCTTTTGAAAGTTGTCAAGTTGGGCTTAAAGACAAACATAAGCTACTTAGCTTATTGGAGACTTGTCATGAAGATGGGCTTCACATCTAGTCCATTCGGATTTGTATTCTTTATCTTAGTTAGTTGGGTTAATTATTTAACTCTTTTGGGTTTTAATTAGTCTTTTCTGTTGGGCTTGTATTTCGGCCATTTAATCTTATGTTATTTGGGCTTATTTTAAGTTAGTTTAGTTATTAGTTAAGTGGGATTATTTAGCTTGTGAAGCCCATGCTTAATTCGGCTACATTAGGGTTAGGTCAGCCTTGAAGGCTATAAATACATCATTGTAAACCTTTGAGAGGGGATTTTTGATGAAAATTGAAAAGAACTCCTTTTGGCTTAGCCGAATTTGTGTGATAGAGAGAGTGAGATTGCTTTCTTTATTATTGCATAAAGAACTCGAATTAACTTATCAATCTTTGTGGATTGTGGCATTTTTCTTGTTCTAAATTCCCAATTATTTGCGTTTCCATACACAGGTTGTGTGGGGGTTCAATAGGGAGGGTTTTTGTCTATTTTTTCTTTGCTAACCATCTCGTATGTGTGGGTTTGTAGCTTGCTAGCTATTGGGTTCCACATCAAGAGTTAAAAGGTCACAAGAAATTCAGAAGAAAAGAATATAGAGGAGGAATTCTGCTAGTGGTGGGGCACATTCGGGGAAGAGATCAAGAGAATCTCAAGTGGCACCTCAAGCTGAGTCAACTAGTAACCCAGCTACCAGAGGCAGAAAGCAAGGATCTTCTTTTACATCTGGTACTGGTAGGGGTGTGTCTAATAATAGAAGTGATGTACCTGAGTGTCCCCATTGCTGTAAGCATCATAAAGTTAAATGTTGAAAGTTGACTGGTGCGTGTTTCCGTTGTGGGAGCACTGAGCACTTCTTAGCTAACTATCCTAAAGCCTATGAAGTGAGAGGGAATCAGCAGGAAGCTAGCAGAGGTGGATCTAATTTGCCTCCAATAAACCGTGAAAGAGGTAGAGGACGTGGTAGAGGTAGCCAATCCATAGGTGGTGCAGTGTCAGAATCAGTTAATCGACCTCCTACAACACCAGCACGGGCATATGCTATGAAAGCTTGTGAGGAGCAGGATGCACCAGAGGTTATAGCTGGTACATTTCTACTCTTCGATATGGAAATGTTTGCATTAATTGACCCTGGATCTATGCATTCATATGTATGTTCTAAGAAGTTATGTGATAAGATGTCTTTTATTGATTATTTAGATTATGATATGTGTGTGACTAGTCCGTTGGAGAATAGCATTAATGTGAATAAGGTGTATAGAGATTGCCCTTTAGTGGTTCAAGGTTAAGTGTTTCCTGTGGATTTGATAGAATTGCCTTTTGATGAGTTTAATTTGATTTTTGGCATGGATTGGTTAAGTAAGCACCGAGCTATTGTTAACTGTAGAAAGAAAATAATTGTGCTTAGAAGTTCAGAACAGTCTAAGGTGACTGTGAAGGGTGTGAAATCTAATTCTTTAGTAGATGTAATTTTTGCTATGCAAGCATATTGGTGTTTGAGGAAGGGATGTGAGGCTTTCCTAGCTCTTGTATTGGATTCAAAGAGAGAACAAGTTAGAATATAGGATATACCAGTGGTGAAAGAATTTCTTGATGTGTTTCTTGAAGAGTTGGCTAGTATATCACCTGTAAGGGAAGTGGAGCTATCAATTGAGGTTGTATCGGGTACCGCACCCGTCTCTAAGACACCTTATCGTATGGCTCCTACTGAGTTGAAGGAATTAAAGACTCAGTTGCAAGAGTTATTAAATAAGGGTTTTATACGACCGAGTGTATCACCTTGTGGAGCTCCAGTTCTGTTTGTTAAGAAGAAGGATGGTACAATGAGAATGTGTATTGATTACAAACAACTTAACAAGGTAACAATGAAGAATGTGTTTTCAAAGATCGATTTGCGATCTGGATACTATCAGCAACAAGTGAAGGAGGATGTACCAAAGATTGCATTCAGAACTCGATATGGTCATTATGAATATCTAGTAATGCCATTTAGGTTGACTAATGTGCCTGCAGCATTTATGGACTTGATGAATAGAGTGTTCAGGCTATATTTGGATTAGTTTGTTGTAGTATTTATTGATGATATACTTGTGTATTTGAAGAATGAGAAAGAACATGAGCAGCATTTGAGAATTATGCTTCAGAATTTGAGGGAGAATCAGTTGTATGCTAAGCTCAGTAAGAGTGAGTTTTGGCTTAAGGAAGTAACTTTTCTGGGTCATGTTGTCTCATCTGAGGGCATTAAAGTTGACCCAGCTAAGATAAAAACAATTGTGAGTTGGAAACCGTCCAGAAATGTGCCTGAGATTAGAAGTTTCTTGGGTTTAGCAGGTTATTATCGGCGTTTTGTGAAATTTTAATTATAACTTCTCCCCTTACCAAGTTGCTTCATAAAGGGGTTAAGTTTATGTGGTCAGATAAGTGCCAAGCTAGTTTTGAACAGTTGAAAAGGATGTTAGTTGAAGCACCGATTTTGACTCAACCCATCCCAGGTAAAGAGTATGCCATGTATAATGATGCTTCTGGAATTTGTTTGGGACATATATTGATGCAAGATGGGAAAGTGATAGCTTATGCTTCGAGACAGTTGAAACCGCATGAGCAGAATTACCCGATGCATGATCTAGAGTTAGCTGCAGTAGTGTTTACTTTAAAAATTTGGTGCCATTACTTGTATGGTGAAAAAGGCAAGATTTTTACTGATCACAAAAGTCTTAAGTATTTGCTTACTCAGGAAGAGTTGAATTTGAGACAGAGAAGATGGCTTGAATTGTTTAAAGATTATGACTGTATTGTGGATTACCATCCGGGAAAGCTAATGTAGTGGCTGATGTATTGAGTAGGAAGTTAGTCTCGGCTTTAAAATTGCGACATGTTAAATGGAGATTTGATTCTGATGGAGCTTTAATAGCTCAGTTGAGAGCAAGACATGGTTTGAGGTATGAGATAGTGGATGTGTAGAAAGATGATCCTAAGTTGCAATAGATTCTACAGTCAGTCAGGAATTGTGACAAGACTGACTATTCAGTAGATAAGGAAGGTGTTCTGCATTATCGAGATCGATTGTGTATAGTAAGTGATAAAGAGTTGAAAAAGAAGCTTTTCCATGAAGCTCATAATACAGTCTTTACTATGCATCCTGGTGGTAATAAGATGTATCAAGACTTGAAGCAGTTTTATTAGTGGCTTGGTATGAAGAAAGATTTGGTGGAGTATGTTTTTAAGTGCCTGATTTGTCAGCAAGTGAAAGCGGAACATCAAGTACCATCGGGTTTGTTGAATCCTATTCCAATTCTACAGTGGAAATGGGATAACATTACCATGAATTTTGTCACAGGACTTCCAATGACATCAAAACAGCACGATTTTGTATGGGTAATAGTTGATCGATTTTCCAAGGCAGCTCATTTTATACTGATTCGACTTGATTACTCTATGGATTGGTTGGCTGAACTGTATGTGAATAAGATTGTGTGACTTCATGGTATTCCTTTATCCATTGTATCTTATCGAGACCCAAGGTTTACTTCTAAGTTATAGAAAGGTTTGCGATCTCCACTTGGTACACGACTGCATTCCAGTACAGCTTTTCATCCATACACTGATGGACAGTCAGAAAGAGTGATTCAAGTGTTAGAAGATTTACTCCGAGCCTATATTCTAGATTTTTCCAAGAGTTGGGACAAGTACATTCCATTAATGGAATTTACGTACAATAACAGTTATCAAGTGATATCGGCATGGCACCTTATGAAGTTCTTTATGGTAGAAAGTGTCGAACTTCTGTATGTTGGACAGAGTTGAATGAACATAAGATCATTGGTTCAGATTTGTTAAGAGATACAAAAGAGAAAGCAAAGATTATTCAGCAGCGGTTGAAAGCTGCAAGTGATAGGCAAAAGTCTTATGCGGATTTGGAGAGAAAAGATATAGAGTTTGATGTGGGTGACAAAGTCTTTTTAAAAGTGTCTCCCTGGAGAAAAGTGCTTCGGTTTGGAAAGAAAAGGAAACTGAGTCCGAGATTCATTGGACCCTATGAAGTGCTAAAAAGAGTTGGGGTCGTGGCATATCGATTAGCCTTACCTCTGGCTTTGGCTAAGCTTCATGATGTTTCCATGTATCTATGCTTCAAAGATACCATTAAGATAGTCACATGTCATGTCTGTGCAAGATGTACAAGTGCAACCGGATTTCTCTTATGATGAGAAGCCTAAAGCAATATTGGCACATGAAGTGAAGCAACTTGGAAATAAGCAAGTTCCGTTAGTGAAAGTGCTTTGGCAACATCATGGGATAGAAGAAGCGACATGGGAACCAGAGGCAGCAATGCGAGCGCAGTATCCTCATCTGTTTAATACAGGTATAAATTTCGCGGACGAAATTCTTTTTAAGAGGGGAGAGTTGTAATGACCCGAAATCTACGCTAGTAGTAATTTGGCTTAATTAGGGTAACTGGATGGGTTTGGTTTAGGATTTCTAATTTTGGACCTAAGTGTAATTGGAAACGAGGACGTAATTGGATGAAATAAATAAGTGGCTAAAGTGTAGTTGTGCATGGTTAATTAAAGGTTAGATTAATTAAGTGCTAATGGGTTTAATTAAAGCTAATCAAGATTAAGATTGAGGGAGTGGAATCCAAGTGTCATGATTTGTCTTAGCCACCTCATCAAACACATGCAATATATAGCATTTGAGAGAGAGAACTGGTCCCATTCCTTGCATGCATTGGTCCAGTCATCTCCATTCCATTTTCTATTCTCTCCTTGTTCTACATTTGTTCTTCATCCTCTTCTTCATCTTCAGTCTTCAATCCTCCAATTTCTGGTTGGGTTAATTGGTCAATTGGTTGAGTTGTGTTCTTAGATCAAGGTAAGTGGTTGAATTTGATTGCTCTTCTTCTTCCTTTTCTTCCGATTTGAGCTGGAAGTGATCCTTTGTTCCAATTCTGGAAATTGGATGTTTGATTGTAGTGGTAGAAATGAGAAAAGACAAGGGAAAGGAGAAATTTGGAGAGCCTAGTGCCAAGTGAGCACATCGGAGCTAAGGAGATTGAGGTTTGGGAAACTATGATTTTGTGTGCCAAATTGATAGTAGATAAGAAATGCATGTTTGTATTATGTGTTCAATTGAGTTGAAAATGTGTATTTATGTTATGTGATTAATTGAATTGAATTGATAAGCTTGTTGAGCTAATTTGATTGCCACGAGTTTGTTGACCTAATTTGATTGCCATGAGTTTGTTGACCTAATTTGATTTACCTTGCCTGCAATTCATAGATGTGGGTAACGAGTATCGCATTAGTACTCGAAAGTACCACATATCGCATTAGTATCCGAAGATACAACACTTTCGCATTAGTACACGTAGGTACCGATATATTCATTCATATGTAAACACTTATGTGAAGATAAACGGGATTTTATACGCATTGGGGATTCCAAATGGGAATCAAAAACGCTTTGGCTGCAACACTTGACCTTATATGCATGCCTATATATCTACGACTCGACTTTCAGGCTAAAATATTAATCCATTTAATGTTCATATTATCGCATTATATAACATCCATATAACCACATTAAGCAATACCATATCATTTGATATCTTGCATACACATATGGCTTATCAAACAAGTCCACACTTCATGTATATATTCACATGGATCAACACATTTATAATTTTCATATGCATAATCATTCATAGGGCAAATATCATAATTCACACAAAATAGGACAATTAGCAAGTGCTCATAACTTGTAACCCTGTCGTGCTCACGACAGACCTCAACATACCCATCTGTCTCGCTCGCGACACAAGTCGTGTAATGGCTCCCATATTGGGCTAGCCAGAAATAGTATTTTTTGATAGTAAATAGTGACACCGGTGTAAATAATACCTCCCGGAGTCAAAAAATATTTTATTTGATTATTGGAAAGTATAAGTCACAATAATTTTAAAATTAAAATTTAGAGTGAAATCGAAGTCAAATAAGTCTTCAAAAGTCGAAAATAAGAAAAAATAGCGGTTTTGATGTGAATAGTAATTAGGTTGACTAATGGTTTGACCGGATCGTAGAGAGTGCTACGGACCTCAGAAAAATGACTTGAGAATATAGACATACTCATAGTGATGAGTAGAATCCTATGGTAATGAAAAATTTAATTTCGGTGACACTGGAAAATTGGGTTACCGGACTAGTATATAATTACCATACCGAGAAATGATTTCAGATTAACCCCAAAATATTATTAGAGTCTAATGAATATGTGTTAAGAATTATGGAGTCATTTATATGAGGAATTGACCTTAGAAAGTAAGGAAAAAGATATGATTTCGGTTTGAATAGTATTTGGTTTGACCGGAGGTTTGACCGAGGCTTTAAAAATAGCAAATAATGTCCAAAATTGATAAAAATTTCCAGATAGGCTCTAAATTATTTGTAGAATTTTTTGATAGTATAAAGAAAATTTTTCAGTAACACTGATAATTGATGAACCGAACCGATTTGATTGAATCGGACTGAAAATGGACTCTGTGTCACACCCCAAATCGGGCCTAGTCGGAACGTGCATGCCAAGTCGGGATAAGTGAGGGTATTTTGGTAATGTGTGCATGTGGAATTGGAGTATTAAGGACCTAATTGAAAAGATAATTAAAGTTTGTAAGGAAAGAATTGTGCTAGTGAGTAAAGTACAAGTTTGTCAAAAAACTAAAGAGTAATAAGACAAGATATTTTGGTTGGAGCCAATAGGAGGCTGCCATGTGTCTTGGTGGGTGTGTGCAATTAATATGAAAAGAAGAAAAAGGAAAAAGAAAGAGGGAGAAGAGCATATCACGTTTCTGCTCTCCCATCTCCTCCTCCTTGTTTTTCTTTCTTTCTTTTCCCGTTGAGTGCTCTCCTCTCCTTGGCTGTGTGTGAGTTGGTGTCTTGGTGGAACTTTAGGATTGCTTGAAGAGGTATGTATTTGGGTTTTGGGTGCTAGGGTTTCCTGCATTTGGGTTCTCTCTTCTTCTTCTTCTGGTTTTGTTGAGTTAGGGGTTTAGAATAAGTGATTTTCTGGGTTTATTTGTGCAAGCTTTTGGTGACAAGAAGGGGGATAAAGGAAAAGGGAAGATTGAAGGTTGAAGAAGAGTGATTTTGGATCTTCATTTTCAGGTTTGGGAGCTCTGTGTTCTTCATTTTCAGTTTTGGTGTTTGTCTCTGCCCTAATTCTCATTTTGATTGTGTTTGTGTTTTGTAATGTTAATTTCTGGAATTTTGAGTGTCTTAGCATGTGTATATGTATGTTTTTGGTTGGGTAATTGTATTGGTAATGCATGATTAAGGATTGAAGTGTATATATGTGAGAATTGAAAGTTAAATTGCATGATTTGGGTAACCTCTGTTCTTGGTGTTTGATATGCAATTTTCTGTTTTCCTTGAATTAATTGTTGAATCTTGTCATAATTGAGTGTATTTGATCATGAGCATGTTGGTTATGCATTTGAGTGATAAGGTAAGAGTTTGTGCAAGATTGAATGGATTTTGAAAGGTTTTAAAAAAAGGATTTCTGGAAAACGATGAAGTTCTGCATTTTTACTGTCCATCGCGATACGACCAGGAAGAGGAAGAGCACGAGTCGTGCTCCTCCCTCCCCCCCCCCCCCCCCCCCCCTTCAGAGCTTATTTGGTTTCATCTAGAGGAAGTGTCACACCCCAACCTATACCAAGGAGACTTCCAAACAGATTGGAGGGAGAAGGCTCCCTGGATAGATAGGAGTGTCACACCCCACTAGTACAAACATGCAAACATTACATAAATATAGCGACAAATCAGAGATAATTAAAATCTTTAAAACGGAGAAGAGTGATACAGAACAAAATATATACTTCATTAATATACCAAAAGAAAATCTTTACATATTACAAAAGGACCAAATTTACAAAAGCCCAAGATACACTGTTCCAAAAGGGCTAACAAAACCATATATCTATTACAAAAAGAAAAAAGAAAGCCTATACTATAAAGCACCCAAATCTCTAGTTGCGTTGGCCTTCCCGATGCGACACGCCCAGAATATGCGTACCAAAACCTTCCACACCTGCACGGATAAACACCCGTGCTAAGCGAAATCGCTTAGTGGGGAAAACACAAAATGCATAACCGCCACTCACAGTGACGATGACAGAAAACATATGATAACAATACGATTATGGGCATATAATCATAATTAGTTAATTCAAATATTGACATTCATATTCAATAGTTCATGTACAAAACACAATGACACCTGCATAATCATAATGAGTGGATAACGAGTACATATAGATACTTGAGAGTATCGATATCGTCTTATGAACATATAGATACCGAAGGTATCGAACCATTCTTTTTATTTTGTTTTCAAATTGTTTTTACGTGGAATCTTAAGAAAGATTCAGACAGAGGGATCGCGAGGATCCAATCGTGGGACCTGATCAGGGTCCAAAGTCGTACATATAGCTGCAGCGGCACAAAGCTCTATTAGGCATGCCTAACTATCCACTTATTTGGTTTGCAGGTTACGATCAAATAAATTAAATCTACAAATCATACAGAAATCATCGATTATTCAAAACAATGGATACCCTATCAGAACGAAGCATTAATCCAATGTTGATATGAATATAAATTCATTAATTCCACACTCAAACTTTGCGTTTAACAAATAAATATTCAATACCAAATAAGGGTGGGTCACGGTGGTAACCAATTCCATTGCCATCGTGACATACCACCACTCAAAATAGAATGTAGGCTTGAGGTAGGTCACGGTGGTGACCAAAACCATTGCCACCGTGACATAGCAGAACCCCAAAACAGAATGTAAAACAAAGGTAGGTCACGGTGGTGACCAATTCCATTGCCACCGTGACATACCAAAATTCCAAAACAGAATGTAAAACAAAGGTAGGTCACGGTGGTGACCAATTCCATTGCCACCGTGACATACCAAAATTCCTGGGCAGAATGCAACCCGAGCATACCTCACGGTGGTAATCAAATTGGTTGCCACCGTGACCCATGCCCTGTTGCGATAATTCCCAGCAAAACATCCCCAAATCGCAACCATAAACTCAAACTCTATACTTCGCATTCAACACAATTCACTTCAAATTAACCATATTCACATCATACAAGTACAAATCCACTCATCATAGTTCATCAATTTCACAAAAATAGCAACCATCAATATTCATTCAAAACACAATTACACAAACGTTCCCAAACCTGGTTTTCCTCGCTCCTAATCGCGAGCTCCGCTTCCGCTAGCAATTCCCTTTCCTTTATCCGGTCTAGGAGCCTCATCTGAATCATAAACCCATAACAATCAAGATCAATTCTAAAACAACCCATATATCTAAATAATTATGAACTAAGACCTAGAAAAGAGAAAGAAGAAGAATCTAAAACACCCATAACCCAAACTCACCTATAAACTTCCAAATCCACAAGCTAATCAACTCAAATTACTTAATTAAGGAAGAGGGAGCAGATTATGTAAAGAAAAGGAAGAACAAAGGAGAAAGAAGAAGAAGAAGAAGGAAATGGCGTGAAGAGAAGAGGGAGAACCGGAAAACCAAAAGGAAAAGCTGAAATCTCTCTCACCACCAACCTCATTAAATGTTACTCTATCCACTTAGCCACTTGTCATCCTCCCCATAAGACACATGTCCCAAATCACACCCTACTCCCATACTCTATTAAACACTCTAGGCTATCTCTAATTCATACTTAATTTCCATACACTCACTTATACCCTACACTAGCCTATCTCTTCTTCTCAACTCAAATTAATACACTTAAATTAAATAAATAAACCAATTAAACACTTACATACAACATATAAAAATGCACACATACAAACACGGACAGGCTCAAACTACTGGGGTGTTTTGGGGTGTTACAGGAAGAGCACGAGACGTGCTCCAAGAACACGAATCGTGCTCGAAAGAGCAGCAACCGTGCTCTTGTAGCACGAAACGTGCTGACCTTCTTCCTTCTCCCCGGATAGGCAGCAGAGCACGAGACGTGCTCGAAGAACACCACTCGTGCTCAAAGAGCACGAGTCGTGCTCTTCAAGCACGACTCGCACACATGAGCACGAGTCGTGCCCCATTTTGCTCTGCCTCCCCCTTGTTCTGCCTGTCCTATTTTCTATCTGGTTTTCGAAAATGATCCTCTTCTTTCACTCTGCATGGTTTCTCACTATTGTATGAGACATGTTTTTGCCTAAATTATTTTTAGTATTAGTATTCTGAAGTGGGTGATTATTGAATTGATAGTATGCTAATATTTGACTATGATATGCTTAGTAATGGGATCTCTGTTAGACTATTATTTATTTTAAACTATATAATTTGGTTTATCTATGTTAATTATTGTGATTCGTATCGCATGTTGCATTTGAATACAAGTGAGTTGAATGCCATATTTCATGGTTATTATTATTATGAGCATGTTATATATAAAAAAAATGTGAAAGGTGTTATGCATATATTTACGCATGAACCTTCTCTAAGAATAATATGCTATGCTTAAGTGTAAATTGCATTATTGCATGATTAAGCTAACGCATTGTTAATCATTGGCATGATATTATTCCATATTTGACTCTGATATGTTTTAGAATACTGAATAGTGCTAAGGTGTGTTGATTGAATTATGTTGTATACTTCATAATATGAATTGTACGAGGTATGACTGACACTATGAACATATGTATATGTCTCCTATACTCTGGATTATGCATGATGATATATATATATATATTATGTGATTTGACACATGATTTGAATGATGCATGACCTGCTAGAGTCAAGTAAGTGGATAGCTAGGCATGCCTAATAGAGTCCTTTAGCTGCAGCCTCAATTACGTTTGGACCTTGATCAGGTCCCTGTTTGGTTCCTCGCGTTGTGTATGGATCTTGTTAAAGGTCCCCTTAGAAAATGTTTTTGAATGTGGAAAATGATGTTGCTTTTCGATTCATACCCGTAAGGTACCGCCATGCGTTCGATTCGTACCCGTAAGGTACCGCCATGTGTATACTCGTTATCCACTATTTTGAGTCAGCAGGTATCCTATTTATTTTGTCTGATATGAATAAGAGAATGTGATATCTAAACGAGCATGATTTTAGACATGTGAATCAGTTATGTATCCGAATGTGATTATGAATCTCTGAATGGATTGAGTGTGACTCAAATATGTGAATTGAACATAATTATCTGTATATATATCATATGGTGAATGTGTTTGTATACAATCAGTTATGGGTATAAGTACGGGAATTAAGATGTGTACGACAGTGATCATGATCTCTCGAATGCCATGAGTATTTATTATGTTATGCTTATGAGAATGTGAATCCGACCAGTTATGTTATAAGCATATGAATCAATATGTACATGAATGGGAGCTTGAATTACGGACTGTTATGGTTATGAATGTGATTTTATACTGTTAACTATTATGGTTTAGCATTGTGAATTAGTATGCATAAGAAGGCGATCTGGACTATTGAATGATTACATATGTATTATTTGGGGTGCAATGCATGTGGATCGGCTTCGGTAAGTGTATGTGCAGTAATAGATGATGATGAGGCAAGTTAAAATGTATAAGAATCTGATCTTGAACTAGTGTATGCTCTGAATGTAATGTTATGCTATATGTTTCTTTGGTCTCAGCTATAGTAGTATCTTCGGCATATTGTGTGTCTACGTTTCAAGGCATGATATTTTATGAGATAGAGTTGCGCAGTAAAAGTGTGGTGTTTTGACGTCTTTCGGCCAGTGCGTGTGTGTACTATGGCATGACAAAAGTATGTTTCGATAGCTAGTGTTCTTGGCATGATAGTTGGGTGCGTTATTGTATGGTAATCGTATAGCATGCGAATGGGTTTTCAGTTAAGGTATGGGTACTTGGATATGACAATTGGATGTGTAAATCTCATGTGACTATGCACGGTAAGGTACTGATATCCGATACCTCGGTAAGTATATGCGTGTGAGATTGTATGTAGTTCTGCATGATAATACTTGTATTGTGTATGGTATTCTGTCTACCTTAGTTTGTTTTCGACATGAGTATATGGATATGGATATGAGTGTCCGAATGAATGCCTTTAATATGCAAGCATGATTATATATGTGTTGTGAATGTCCGCATATGCCATTTTGAATGTGTTATACCTTGGCAACCATTGTGAATGGCCGTCCATATCACTTGTTTGTTCCTCCCCACTAAGCGTTATCGCTTAGCACGGGTTCCTTTCCCGTGCAGGTGGCAGGTTAGGTTCTGTTCGAGTCGCGCATCTGCAAGGTCGGCCACATAGGAGTTAGAAGTTTTGTTATTTTGGTATCAACTCCTATATTTCAGATTTTGTATTTCTGTAGCCTATTGTATATGTAATTATTATGTTAAGATCTTGATGTAATATTTCAGATGATGTAAACGTTAAAATTCTTATGTATTAAGTTATTCCTCGGTTTTATCATTCGCCTTATGCTTCCGCTGATTGAAAGAGTGATTGTGTGTATGCATGTGTATATACTTCTGCTTAGTGCCTGCGTGATTTTGAGTTAATGCATGACCATCTTTTGCCCTCGAGGTAAGTTTTTAATTACCTTGCATTTATGTATGCTTATGATGCATGAATGTATGTTTTGTGTTGTATCTGTGTGGTGCCACCCTGACTCATACGGTATCTCACACCGGTTCAGATGGGATCGCTTACGTATGGGTAGGGGGTGTTACAAGTTGTGGTATCAGAGCCCAGGTTTGGCGGCTCTGATTGTCTTTGTTTGTTATGTGTCGTGTCTTTGCATCGCTAGTCAGTTTGTGTCGTGGCCTAATGCAGATGTGTCTTGTCTGGTGTCATGTCTAGATGGAGTCTAATCCTAGTGAGAATGTGGGCGAGACAACAGCAAGTGTGAACCCAGTTAGTGCTGATCATAGTGTTTTTGAGCATTCTTAAGTTGAAGATTTTGGTCCTATTTTTGATGATAGGACATTAGTGCAAGGGTTGATTCGGATTTTGGATAGATTGACTGCTCCTCGAGCTTCTCAAGAATTTGTTTGGAAGGTACCTCTGAAGAGAAAAGGATCGAGTAGGGAAATGCCAGCAGGTAAAAGGATTCAAGAACCTCCGAAGTGTCAACATTGTCAGAAGCAAAACTGTGATAAGTGTAAGAAGAAGTGGGTATCGCCAATATGTCAGCACTGTCAGAAGCGACATCGGGGTCCGTGTCGAAAACTCACGGGTGCTTGTTTCAGATGTGGCAGCATGGAACACCAAGTTGTTGATTGTCCTAAGACGAGTGAGAATCTAGCTCGGCAAGCTAGAAAGGATGTAGAGGAATTGCTTAGAGCTTTGCACACCGCAGTGAAGTGATGGAGCCTGTAGAGCCTTCTGGTAAGTTTTGTTTTGATATGTTCGAGTAAAGTTTGTTTTGGTACTTTGAGAAAGAAGGGTATTTGGATTCTGTAAGGTTTTGGTAATACCCTGTATGCCTGTCAGCTATCTCTAGAAAAAGTATTTGAATAAAGGCATATTGAATCATGGGGATGGGACAAAGTGCATCATTATCGCATCAATTGCATTTCTTCTGCATTACTCTGCATACACGAGCCATCACATTCTCATTGCATCATCATCCCTTTGACCATACATGAGAAGCATTTGCATATGCGTTTTGATTGAAGGAAAGCTGACAAGGTGTACATGGAGTATTTAATATTAAGATTAAGGGTGAAAATGGCGAGCATAGCAATTAATAAGGAAAGTGTTCTGTGTTTGGTTAAAGTTGAGTAGAAAGAGTATTTCAGAATCTTATACAAGTGAATGTAAAATGATTTTGGAGTTTAACAGAAGTATTGTTAAGAGAACAATATGCATGACGGACATCTTTGAAGTATTAAAGGATTTGTGTAGCTATTGGTGAAAGTTAAATAGCTTATGTGTGAAGTGTTTGTGTTTTGATTTCTGATGTGCAGTTGAGTAATGATTATTCTGGTGAGCATGATTGATTTAAATGTAAGAAAGTGATTTAAAAGTATAGCGATGGCGACGAGTGTAAGCGAGTGAGCAGTTTGAAGGTGAAGTGTATGAGTTTGTTGGTGACTTGAAGTGTAGTGTTGGGAATTCTTTCCGGTGTAATTGAATTTCGAGGACGAAATTCGTTTAGGAGGGAAGAGTTGTCACACCCCAAATCGGGACTAGTCAGAATGTGCATGCTAAGTTGGGATAAGTGAGGGTATTTTGGTAATGTGTGCATGTGGAATTGGAGTATTAAGGACCTAATTGAAAAGATAATTAAAGTTTGTAAGGAAAGAATTGTGCTAATGAGTAAAGTGCAAGTTTGTCAAAAGGCTAAAGAGTAATAAGACAAGATATTTTGGTTGGAGCCAATAGGAGGCTGCCATGTGTCTTGGTGGGTGTGTGCAATTAATGTGAAAAGAAGAAAAAGGAAAAAGAAAGAGGGAGAAGAGCAGATCACGTTTCTGCTCTCCCATCTCCTCCTCCTTGTTTTTCTTTCTTTCTTTTCCCGTTGAGTACGCTCCTCTCCTTGGCTGTGTGTGAGTTGGTGTCTTGGTGGAGCTTGAGGATTGCTTGAAGAGGTATGTATTTGGGTTTTGGGTGCTAGGGTTTCCTGCATTTGGGTTCTCTCTTCTCCTTCTTCTGGTTTTGTTGAGTTAGGGTTTAGATTAAGTGATTTTCTGGAATTATTTGGGCAAGCTTTTGGTGAAAAGAAGGGGGATAAAGGAAAAGGGAAGATTGAAGGTTGAAGAAGAGTGATTTTGGATCTTCATTTTCAGGTTTGGGAGCTCTGTGTTCTTCATTTTCAGTTTTGGTGTTTGTCTCTGCCTTAATTCTCATTTTGGTTGTGTATGTATTTTGTAATGTTAATGTCTGAAATTTTGAGTGTCTTGGCATGTGTATATGTATGTTTTTGGTTGGGTAATTGTATTGGTAATGCATGATTAAGGATTGAAGTGTATATATGTGAGAATTGAAAGTGAAATTGCATGATTTGGGTAACCTCTGTTCTTGGTGTTTGGTCTGCAATTTTCTATTTTCCTTGAATTAATTATTGAATCTTGTCATAATTGAGTGTATTTGATCATGAGCATGTTGTGTTATGCATTTGAGTGATAAGGTAAGAGTTTGTGCATGATTGAATGGATTTTGAAAGGTTTTAAAAAAAAGGATTTCTAGAAAACGATGAAGTTCGGCATTTTTACTGTCCATCGCGATACGACCAGGAAGAGGAAGAGCACGAGTCGTGCTCCTCCCCCCCCCCCCCCCCCCCCCTTAAACTTGTTTGCTTTCATTCAGAGGAAGAGCATGAGATGTGCTCCAAGAACACGAATCGTGCTCAAAGAGCATGAGCCGTGCTCTTGTAGCACGAAACGTGCTGACCTTCTTCCTTCTCCCCAGACAGGCAACAGAGCACGAGACGCGCTCGAAGAACACCACTCTTGCTCAAAGAGCACGAGTCGTGCTCTTCAAGCACGACTCGCACACATGAGCACGAGTCGTGCTCCATTCTGCTCAGCCTCCCCCTTGTTCTGCCTGTCCTGTTTTCTATCTAGCTTTCAAAAATGATCCTCTTCTTTCACTCTGCATGGTTTCTCACTATTGTATGGGACATGTTTTTGCCTAAATTATTTTTAGTATTAGTATTCTGAAGTGGGTGATTATTGAATTGATAGTATGCTAATATTTGACTATGATATGCTTAGTAATGGGATCTTTATTAGACTATTGTTTGGTTTAAACCGTATAATTTTGTTTATCTATGTTAATTATTGTGATTCGTATCGCATGTTGCATTTTGAATACAAGTGAGTTGAATGCCATGTTTCATGGTTATTATTATTATGAGCATGTTATATATATAAAAAAAATGTGAAAGGTGTTATGCATATATTTACGCATGAACCTTCTCTAAGAATAATATGCTATGCTTAAGTGTGAATTGCATTATTGCATGATTAAGCTAACGCATTGTTAATCATTGGCATGATATTGTTCCATATTTGACTCTGATATGTTTTAGAATATTGAATAGTACTAAGGTGTGTTGATTGAATTATGTTGTATACTTCATAATATGAATTGTACGAGGTATGACTGGCACTATGAACATATGTATATGTCTCCTATACTTTGGATTATGCATGATGATATATATATATTATGTGATTCGACACATGATTTGAATGATGCATGACCTGCAAGAGTCAAGTAAGTGGATAGTTAGGCATGCCTAATAGAGTCCTTTAGCTGCAGCCTCAGTTACGTTTGGACCCTGATCAGGTCCCTGTTTGGTTCCTCTCGAACCCTTTTATGTGTATGGATCTTGTTAAAGGTCCCCTCAGAAAATGTTTTTGAATGTGGAAAATGATGTTGCTTTTCGATTCGTACCCATAAGGTACCGCCATGCGTTCGATTCGTACCCGTAAGGTACCGCCATGTGTATACTTGTTATCCACTATTTTGAGTCAGCAGGTATTCTGTTTGTTTTGTCTGATATGAACAAGAGAATGTGATATCTAAACGAGCATGATTTTAGACATGTGAATCAGTTATGTATCCGAATGTGATTATGAATCTATGAATGGATTGAGTGTGACTCAAATATGTGAATTGAACATAATTATCAGTATATATATCATATGGTGAATGTGTTTGTATACAATCAGTTATGGGTATAAGTATGGGAATTAAGATGTGTACGACTATGATCATGATCTCTCGAATGCCATGAGTTTAGTTTATTATGTTATGCTTATGAGAATGTGAATCCGACCAGTTATGTTATAAGCATATGAATCAATATGTACATGAATGGGAGCTTGAATTACGGACTGCTATGGTTAATTAGTATGTATATGAATGTGATTTTGTACTGTTAACTATTGTGGTTTAGCATGTGAATTAGTATGCATAAGAAGGCAATCGGGACTATTGAATGATTACATATGTATTAGTTGGGGTGCAATGCATGTGGATCGGCTTCGGTAAGTGTATGTGCAGTAATGGATGATGATGAGGCAAGTGAAAGTGTATCAGAATCTGATCTTGAACTAGTGTATGCTCTGAATGTAATGTTATGCTATATGTTTCTTTGGTCTCAGCTATCGTAGTATCTTCGGCATGTTGTGTGTCTACGTTTCAAGGCATGATATTTTATGAGATAGAGTTGCACAGTAAAAGTGTGGTGTTTTGACATCTTCCCTTGGGTTTCGGCCAGTGCGTGTGTGTACTATGGCATGACAAAAGTATGCTTCGATAGCTAGTGTTCTTGGCATGATAGTTGGGTGCGTTATTGCATCGTAATCGTATAGCATACGAATGGGTTTTCAGTTAAGGTATGGGTACTTGGATATGACAATTGCATGTGTAAATCTCATGTGACTATGCACGGTAAGGTACTGATATCCGATACCTCGGTAAGTATATGCGTGTGAGATTGTATGTAGTTCTGCATGATAATACTTGTATTGTGTATGGTATTCTGTCTGTCTTAGTTTGTTTTCAACATGAGTATATGGATATGGATATGAGTGTCCGAATGAATGCCTTTAATATGCAAGCATGATTATATATGTGTTGTGAATGTCCGCATACGCCATTTTGAATGTGTTATACCTTGGCGACCATTATGAATGGCCGTCCATATCACTTTAGCACGGGTTCTTTTCCCGTGCAGGTGGCAGGTTTGGTTCTGTTCAAGTCGCGCATCTGCAAGGTCGGCCACATAGGAGTTAGAAGTTTTGTTATTTTGGTATCAACTCCTGTATTTTAGATTTTGTATTTCTGTAGCCTATTGAATATGTAATTATTATGTAAAGATCTTGATGCGGAACCCAATAGCTAACGAGCTACAAACCCACACATACAATTCGAATAGCAAACCAAATCAGATAAACACCCTCCCTATTGAACCCCCAATCAACCTGTGACTGAAAACGCAAATAATCGGGAAACAAAGAACTGAAAAACGCCACAATCAAACGATTGATAAGTTAATCAAATTCTTCATGCAATAGAAAAGAAAGCAATTCACTCTCTTAATCCAAGCAAATAAATTCGGCTATGCCAATAGTAATCATTCAAAAATCTCCCGTTTACAATCTATAATAGCCTATTTATATGGTGGCTAACCCTAGCTAGCAAAATAACATAAAGAAAACCCTAATGAGGCCTTAAACTAAGCTAGGCCGAATTGTCCATGGCTTTACAAGATAAATTAAGCCCAAACTAAAGAATTAAACACACTTAAAATAAGCCCAAAAGAAAGACTAATTAAAACCCAAAAATAACTAAACTAAACCCAATCTAAAAGCCCAATTCGTTTAGCCCATTAAGTCATTAAATAAATGAGTCATGTGACTTTTAAATGAAGCACATGACTTGTACAAATAAAGCCCAAAGTAGTATAAACCCAAAAATGACTTAAATTGGCCCAAAAATGGCTTAAGTTGGCCCAATTTCACTAGAAGCTTCCAAAAGGCTAAGTACTTTGTGAAAGCCTCATTCAAGCTCTTTATAACACTTCTTAAATTTGATCTCCATGAATATGAACTTGCAATGTTTATAACGTTGCAATGTTGACCCCCCTGTGCACGCATCATTCCCTCTCTCTTTAGAAAAGATTCGTCCTCGAATCTTCGTCTTGTTCAAGTTGGGAATTGACACTTGTAGAATAAATTCATCTTCATATAAGATCTTCTGAACAGGTGGAAATAAAACGAATGCTTCTTCAGCAAAGAACTCATCATGTTCCTGCAAGTTAACAAAAACACTAGGAAAAACATGGTTATTCAATACAACCATTTCATTCTGATCATTATTATCTTCACTTTCCACGTTCAATTCAACCTCCTTAAGAACTGTAGGGTCAATTATAACATGCTGATCTTCTATCTCAATTACACAGACATCCTTCTGTTCTCTCAAAGCAACATCTTCTCTTTCAATTATGTTTTCCTTTTCACTCAAAACAACATCTTCGTCACATCCACTTATTTCTTCTTCACTCACAACCTCATTGTCATACAAATCTATAGAATCTCTTTCAGCTTCACACATAATCTCTTCCATTGCAACTTCCTCTTTCTTTCTTTTCTCCTTTTTCAAACACTTATCTAGCTGTCTAAAGAGTTGTTTAAACCTCAATTCCATATCTTCATAATCTTTATTTTTGCTCCAGTTTGGACAACTCTTGTTGTTGGAATTTGAGAATGACCTTGCTACCCTCCTTTGTTTCTGTTTCCTCTCCACCTTAATGGCAATGTTCACTAACTCCTCCATTTTTCCATAATGTTGCAATTCAACTACATCCGCAATTTCTTTATTCAAACCTCCTAGAAACCAAGCCATGATTACCTCTTCCTCCTCTTCTATTTTAGCTTTGATCAATAGCATCTCCATCTCCTTGTGATAATCTTCTACTGATCTAGCTCCTTGCACTAACCTATGCAACCTCTGATGTAACTCCTTAAAGTAGTGTGAAGGCATAAATCTTTTCCTCATGGCCTCCTTCATATCCTCCCAACTACTAATAGGACGTCTACCCACTTTCCTTCTGCTCAAGTTCAATTGATCCCACCAAAATAAGGCATAATCTGTAAACTCCACATCTGCTATCTTCACTTTCTTCTCCTCAGAATACCTATTACAATCAAAGATCATTTCAACCTTCCTTTCCCATTCTAGGTACTCTTCAGCACTATTTCTACCCTTAAATGGAGGAATCTTAAGCTTAATGTTACCTAAATTCCCATCCAATCTACCACTAGTCTCTTCTTCATCTAAATCTTCTAAGTCAGCCCTAACATTCTCATCAGTCCATCTTCCTCTCCTTGCTGTTCTCCTAGAATTATTAGATGCACTCACTTCAAATTTCTCCTCCATCCCGTCCATTCTAGCGTTTAGCTTCTTGAACTCATTAATGAAGGCCTTGTACATCACTTTCATATCGGGCATGGCTTCCTCCTCCTCATGCATTGTTTCCTTTTCTTCTCTTCTTGACATGATTTGAATTCTGCAAAACAGATGTTAGACAATAACCTCACACACTCCCTCACGTGTTTGCACTCAAAGGATGTCACTCCTCTCGTGTTTCACTCAAACAAGGCTTTTACCCTCTTAATGTACTCACACGCTCTTGCCTTTTACCACTCTAATTGCAACTCTTAAATTGCACTTCAGAATTCAATACACAAACCAAGAATTTGAGTACGTTTTAGAAAGCAAGGAAATAAGCGACTAACAATAACAGAAAGCTCAATGCTAGAAAAGAAGACACTAAACAAAATGGAGGTGGTACACGGACAAGACTGGTATACCACTTGATTATATCAAAATTAGAGTATTAGAACAAGCAAAGATACTCTAACAGTGTAATGGAACAAAAGCAAGCTCAAACAAAGAACTATGCAACAAGAATTAAAAAAAATGACAATTCTGGACAAAATGTATGAATCTGACTCACTACAAAGTAAATCAAATATAGATCCTAGTTATTCTACCCAACAAAGCAAGAAAATAACAAAAAAAATCCTAATTATACTAATTAAGATAGAATGCACTCAAGACAATTCAATTTAAAGCTAAAATGATGATTAGGCCGAATGGTGTATTAAGCTCTAATTAATGTGTCAAGTTGTGTGCTAAATGATGGCAAAATGGTGCAAAATGGTAGGCAAATGATGGTAAAATGGTGCAAAAATGATAGGCAAATGATGGCAAAAAATGATACCAAAATGGTGCAAAAATAACAGCAAAAATGGTACTAAAATGTTACCAAAAATGGATAGCAAATGATAGGAAAATGTTACCAAAAATGATAAGCAAATGGTAGCACAAATGAATCCTTATCCGAAGTGGATAATAATAATAATCAAAGATGGTTTAAGATTAAGTTTTCCTATTCCCAAAACAGATAGGATTAATTTTCCTATTCCCAAAATAGATAGGATTAAGTTTTCCTATTCCCAAAACAGATAGGATTAATTTTCCTATTCCCAAAATAGATAGGATTAATTTTTCCTATCTCTATTATGAAAAGGATTAATTGCTGCCCCTAATCCTCAAGCACTTAGGATTAAGTTTTCCCACCCCTTAAAGGATTTGGATCTTCCCTTATTGCTATATATAACTCCCTTGGCCGAATTGCTCCTCTACACTTTTCTCCACACGCAAAATTCTTCTTTATTTCTCTTCTTTCACGTTTTTTTTTTTTCTTCTTCTTTTTTTTTTTTTTTTTTATATGAAATAGAGAACAACTAGACTACAAACCACCAAACTTCTCAAGCCCACAAGATCAGAACTCAAATTCGGTTTTCTAATCCCCTTTTTTTTTTTTTTTTCAAAATGCAAAAACTTTAAAGTGAAGAACGGAGGCTTAAACGTCGTTTTTAAGGTCCGAAAAAGTCAATTACATAGGGCTTTGCCCAAGTAACGATTATAGAGCACGAAATTCCCTTTCCAGAATGATATTATAATAATAAATCGGACTCCTATATCAAAAGTTATGGCCTTTCGAAGTTTTCTGATTTTTTTTTTCAAAAACAGCAACTAATCTCTAATTTTCTCCTACAAGGATTCGGATTCAAGCTAAAGATGTTCAAGATTTCAGTTCAAGGCTATCTCACGAATTCAAGATAAAGGTAAGAAAAGAAAAGGCTAATTTAAACACACAAAGAAACACAATTAACTAAGAAACTTAATGCAACCTAATTCGGCATAAACATAAAGAAATCAAAGAAAAGAAAACGCAAACCCTAACACTAAGATAAATAGGAATTTACCTTAACTTTGGCTCTGATACCAAATGATGCGGAACCCAATAGCTAACGAGCTACAAACCCACACATACAATTCGAATAGCAAACCAAATCAGATAAACACCCTCCCTATTGAACCCCCAATCAACCTGTGACTGAAAACGCAAATAATCGGGAAACAAAGAACTGAAAAACGCCACAATCAAACGATTGATAAGTTAATCAAATTCTTCATGCAATAGAAAAGAAAGCAATTCACTCTCTTAATCCAAGCAAATAAATTCGGCTATGCCAATAGTAATCATTCAAAAATCTCCCGTTTACAATCTATAATAGCCTATTTATATGGTGGCTAACCCTAGCTAGCAAAATAACATAAAGAAAACCCTAATGAGGCCTTAAACTAAGCTAGGCCGAATTGTCCATGGCTTTACAAGATAAATTAAGCCCAAACTAAAGAATTAAACACACTTAAAATAAGCCCAAAAGAAAGACTAATTAAAACCCAAAAATAACTAAACTAAACCCAATCTAAAAGCCCAATTCGTTTAGCCCATTAAGTCATTAAATAAATGAGTCATGTGACTTTTAAATGAAGCACATGACTTGTACAAATAAAGCCCAAAGTAGTATAAACCCAAAAATGACTTAAATTGGCCCAAAAATGGCTTAAGTTGGCCCAATTTCACTAGAAGCTTCCAAAAGGCTAAGTACTTTGTGAAAGCCTCATTCAAGCTCTTTATAACACTTCTTAAATTTGATCTCCATGAATATGAACTTGCAATGTTTATAACGTTGCAATGTTGACCCCCCTGTGCACGCATAATGATGCGGAACCCAATAGCTAACGAGCTACAAACCCACACATACAATTCGAATAGCAAACCAAATCAGATAAACACCCTCCCTATTGAACCCCCAATCAACCTGTGACTGAAAACGCAAATAATCGGGAAACAAAGAACTGAAAAACGCCACAATCAAACGATTGATAAGTTAATCAAATTCTTCATGCAATAGAAAAGAAAGCAATTCACTCTCTTAATCCAAGCAAATAAATTCGGCTATGCCAATAGTAATCATTCAAAAATCTCCCGTTTACAATCTATAATAGCCTATTTATATGGTGGCTAACCCTAGCTAGCAAAATAACATAAAGAAAACCCTAATGAGGCCTTAAACTAAGCTAGGCCGAATTGTCCATGGCTTTACAAGATAAATTAAGCCCAAACTAAAGAATTAAACACACTTAAAATAAGCCCAAAAGAAAGACTAATTAAAACCCAAAAATAACTAAACTAAACCCAATCTAAAAGCCCAATTCGTTTAGCCCATTAAGTCATTAAATAAATGAGTCATGTGACTTTTAAATGAAGCACATGACTTGTACAAATAAAGCCCAAAGTAGTATAAACCCAAAAATGACTTAAATTGGCCCAAAAATGGCTTAAGTTGGCCCAATTTCACTAGAAGCTTCCAAAAGGCTAAGTACTTTGTGAAAGCCTCATTCAAGCTCTTTATAACACTTCTTAAATTTGATCTCCATGAATATGAACTTGCAATGTTTATAACGTTGCAATGTTGACCCCCCTGTGCACGCATCAGATCTTGATGTAATATTTCAGATGATGTAAATGTTAAAATGCTTATGTAATAAGTTATTCCTCGGTTTTATCATTCGCCTTATGCTTCCACTGATTAAAAGAGTGATTGTGTGTATGCATGTGTATATGCTTCTGCTTAGTGCCTGCGTGCTTTTGAGTTAATGCAAGACCAGCTTTTGCCCTAGAGGTAAGTTTTTAATTACCTTGCATTTGTGTATGCTTATGATGCATGAATGTATGTTTTTTGTTGTGTCTATGTGGTGCCACCCTGACTCATACGGTATCTCACATCGGTTCAGATGGGATTGCCTACGTATGGGTAGGGGGTGTTACACTCTGGTTGGACTAAAATTTTGTGTACAGCCTAGTTTTTACATGATATGAATTATAGAATTAAATTTGAAATGATTTGGAGTTGGGAAGTGAGAAAACCATAGAAGGCGTGCATATTGGGCCTAAAAGTATAATTGGGCTTTATTGGGTGGACCATTGGTTGGACCAATTTGGGCCACTATAAAAGCACTTAAATAACAGAAAGTTTAGGTGTGTAATCCTTTTCTTTTCCAGCTCTTCTCTCCCTTAGCCGAAGTTCCCCTTTGCCTTTCTTCTCTCAATTTCTTCATACTCTACTTGATTTCTTGCTTAATTCAAGCACTCTAAAAGTGAATTTAGCTCCTCTATGAGTTTATAGTAACCTCTAGTATCCATTTGATGGATTAAAAGCAAGAAAAAACATGGATCAAAAATTATGCCCCAAATTGGAGGTAAGAGATTTAAGTTGAATTAAATTGATTTAATGGTTTCTATGAGTACTCTAGGATGTCTAGAGTATGTTTATGGGATTAGATTTGATAAAAGAACAAAATTAATTGATATTTTATTCTTGTGTATATTTGGCCATGTTGAGGAAAATGGAGGAAAATGGCTTTTCAAAAGCTAAAGGCAAGAATTAAGGAGCTTGTGAAGGTTATAGCATGGATATAAGGTTTGTGATTACCTAATCCATGAATTTCCTTTGGAAAATTAGGGTTTGATATTATGTTTATATGGTGACTATGTGTCATTTGCTTGTATAATTGAAATTGAGGTGATAATTGAGCTTAGGGAAGTAACTAAGCTAATTAGAGTGATTAAAGTGAAAGAAAACTAAGTGCAAGTGTTAGACATAATGTGACATAATGGTATATTTAGGTATATTTAAGGTATACCTAGTGATTTAATGAAATTAAATGGTATATGCACATGAATTGAGGTTTAATCTAGTGAAATGAATGGTAAATGGATGAAAACTAAAATGTTAGAGACAAATCCTATGATGGTCAAATGGCTTAAGTAGAGGAATATGATATCTTATATGATATACATGTCATATGAGATGTGAATTAGATAAATGAATGAATTAGAAGTGTAAAAGAAGGTAAATGAAAAGAAATATATGAAAAGCAAAGGATTGACGTAAGTGAATTTGTGTTAAAAGCATGTGTAAATAAATAATAAGCTTAGAAAAATGATTAAGAGCCTTTCATATGACAATTAAAATGCTAAAATGAAATAAAAAGAAATTGTAAAGTAAAGTGATCACCTTGGCCAGATGGTACCCTAGTGAATACTACGGTATATCTTGAGTATATTTGAAGCTTAATGACCTAAAATGAATTTAGGCATGAAAACAAGTGTCCATAAATTTATTTGGAATTTATGGAATATTTATGAATATTTTGAGTATAATATTCCATTATGCTCAAAGTGAAAATAATGAAAAATATTGAAATAATTGAAAGTGAAATGATATAAAATGAATTTATAGCTATCGAGTGGCTTGCGTATACTTATTATGAAAAATAGGTATATGATGAGAATTGTGCTTAATTGATCAAAATAGTGATCGATTAGGGTATTGAAATGAAAGTGAAGTGACTGAAATGAAAATGAAATATAAAACGTAAGTGAAAATGTAAAGTATGAAAATGCATTGATAAGTGATGCGTTATATGTTACAAGTAAAGTGAAAGTGTTAAATGCATAAAAAAGTGAATTTAATATGACTGTGAAAGTACTGCCCTTAGAAGTGTCTGGCAGTTTAATCTAGTTCAGGATATGTTTGGCTTGTTATAGGGACCTCTGTACTACGGTGCAAGTCATTGCGATTTGCTTGACTATGGCAGATTCCCGATGGTCTCCCATAGCCCTCTGTTATATTTTAAATGTTACATGTCATATATCATACGTTCAGTGAAAGTGTTAGAGTGGCACTTCGGGGTCATTTCTCAGTGCATTGCAGTGGGACTTTGGGGCCCACGTCCCGTATATCCAGTTTGTAGATTTTCTGTCGGGATTGTATTAGGGAAATAAAAGTTACAAGATTGTAAAATGTAAAAAAGAAAACGATAAGTGATATAGTGATAAAATGTAATATGATATAAGCAAAATGACATAATGTAATATGCCAAAGTATAACAAGTAAAAGTGTAATATGTAAAAGCATAATATGCCAAAGTATAACATGTAAAGTCATAAGTGACATGACATAATATGTAAAAAGTATATTGAATAAAAGCATAATGAATAAAAAGCCTAAGTGTAAAGGGCAGAATCGTAAAATGATATGATTCTGTCAAAAGTAAAATGTCACAAGTAAAATGACTTGAAAGAGTGAGAAGTATCATGAAAATAAGACGTTATATGAAAAAGGATCTAAATTAAAGAAAGTAAAAGTTTGGGGTTAAAATGGAAAATTACCCCAAAGTATAAGCCAAACGGGTCATAATAGTAAAAATGACCTAAAAATGTAACAAGTATAGTGAACATGAAAATTTAAATGAAAAAGAACTTACATGAAAGAAAATAAAAGTTTAAGGACCAAAACGTAATTTACTGCAAAAATAATTAGTTGGGAGACTAGTTGGTAAATTATACGCTAAGAAGTGAACAGATGTGAAAATGTAGTGAAGAAATGACAAAATTATAAGTAAACGTTAAAAGAATGACCAAATTGTAATTTGACAAAAGTATAGGCAAAACCGTAATTAAGTGTAAAAGTACACTAATTGTAACACCCATTCCCGCCTGCCCACACAACTTCGCTCTGGCAGTCGAGAACGATCAATACAACTCACATCACATGCAAATCTCATCATACAAATTTCCTAACTAATAAATTTCATTCGCATGCAGCGAAAGGCATTCACTACGCATACATATACACATTCTTCATCTCAAAATACATATACTTTCATATTAGATTACGTCTCTTGTTCCAAAGTTATGTTATAATTCTTACATGCCCAAAAGCTATTAATTACATATACATAATATAAAATAAAAAAACCTATGCTAAAAAATGGATCCTAGTGTGTTGACCAACCGAGATGCAAGACCGTCCTTCAAGTTACTTCGCTTTAGAACCTACAGGGATTAAAAATCTGTTCTAAGCGATTACGCTTAGTGGGAAAACAACAATATATACATATATAATAACATAGCATTCATTGAGTAGCATGTTAGAAAGTCATGTTCAACATTAACACATCATTAGTCAATGGTACAACATATCTCATTCACATTCAAATTTCATATCACATGTTAATCATGTTGCTCATCATTATATAATCATTTATTAATTTGCCCTGTATGCAATTCAAAGACGAGGATAACGAGTATCGCATCAGTACTCGAAAATACAACAATCACTTTTGTATCCGAAGATAGACACTTTCGCATCAGTACCCCATAGGTACAGGAATAATTAATAAGATATAATATAAATACACTTTAAGAATCCAAGGGAGGATTCATTACGCATAGGGATTCTAGAGGAATCAGACACTTTGGCTGCAGCACTAGACCCTATAGGCATGCCTATCTATCCACTACTCAACTTGCAGGCTAAATTATTAATTCGGTTATTATTTTATATTATCATAAAGTATAACATGATAGAATCTCAATAAGCAACATCACATCACTTACTTACACTTATGGCTTATTTCACAAATCACACATCAATGTATATATATGTGTGTGTGTGTGTATACATACATATATATATATATATATATATATATATATATATATATATATATATATATATATTCAGATGATATAACACCATAATAGCTTTCATATGCACATTCATTCATCAATCAAACATATTGGTTCAACCATAATAAGTCAATTAGAAAGTCTTTACAACAATAAAAGTGTCACGCTTGCGACAGACTCAAGCACTCTTCTGTCGCACTCGCGACACAAGTCGCAACAGAACCAAACCTTCTCCTTTGTCGCGCTCGCGCAAATGTTCACGCTCATGATAAAAACTAAGCTGATAGATTTTTCCCGGTGGAGCATTCTATCATGCTCGCGACCCCTGTCGCGCTCGCAACAGAACCTGAACTTTGTGTTCAAGTTCCACTTTACTCACCTCTTGCTCAATCACTATGCCTCAATCACACAAATAACTACCATAACTCATCCTAACATTGTTATCTGCCTTCATGGCCATCTAACCAATTGATAAACTGTAAGTTAGGTTTACAATGGCATAAATCGCATTATTTTTGACTTTATATTTGAGGAATTATGGCCAAGGGAACGTTACATGCTCTAAAAGCCCTCCTACCAGAAATTAACTAACTTAGGTGCACAATTTGAAGTCTATAAAGTCCCTAAATCAAAATGACCATTTCTACACATTTATAGACCCAACTCTTAAGATCCTAATTCCTTTATTCTCATTCAATTCAGAGTTATACAATTAAAGCTATAACTCATACAAACCTATTAGGATAGTTACCCTTCAAATCCAATTTCATTATTTCAAGCTAGTCAAGCTTGAATTCAACTCAATTGGACAATTCCAAAACTTCAAGTTCACACAGCAATATCCCAAAATGCACACAACCCGACAAATTCAAATTCACCTTAAGCAACAAATTACACAATTTACAAATAATTTCTCAATTCATCAAAACAGGGCTATAAACTTAAGCAATTATCTCATGCCAACAATTTCAACTCATCAAGCTCATCATACCACATGTCTACGTATTTTCAATTCATTTGTATATACAATACAAACATACAAATTCAGAGTTTATATAGAACAATTTAATATTCACACATTGAGTTTCCCAAACCTCTCTATCCTTTGCTCCTATTGTGCTCACTTTGCACTTGGTTCTCCCGCCTTCTCTTTTCCTTTATCTTTTCTTGGATCAATAACTACATGCAATATCCAATTTCCAGAATTGGATACAAATGATCAATTCGCAACTCATACACTATTTGGAAACAAGAAGGAGTAGAAGAGGATGAAGAACCAATTAAAATGCTACACTTACCTTGATAATTTGAATACTCTACACATGCATCATCACTTAACCCCACTTCAGTAGAAATTACAAGTAGATTAACTTAAGAAAGAGGAGAAATGAAGAAGAAGAGAAAGAAGAGAGAGGGAAACCGATCAACACATGCAACAAGTGACTTTCTCTCTCTTCAAAATGCTTTATATTGCATGGGAGAGGCTGAGGTGGCATAAGGAGAATGTGACACCCAGAATCCACTACCATTCCCCTTAACCCAACTTAGTTAAATTAATTCCCATTATCACTTCATTAAACCGCATCTAATCTTAATCATGCATAATTACCAAATGATCACTTAAACTTATTTATTATTTCAATTAAGTCATCAATATCCATTACACTTAAGTCCAGAATTTAGCAAACTCCAAATTAACCTTACCCAATTACCCCAAATTAGACCAATTTGCTACTAGGGTACAAATTAGGCCATTACAACTCCCTCTTCCTAAAAAGAATTTCGTTCGCGAAATTCATACCTGAATTAAATAACTGAGGATACTGCTCTCGCATAGCTGCTTCCGGTTCCCATGTTGCTTCCTCAATCCCATGATGCTGCTAAAGCACTTTAACTAATAGAACTTGCTTATTCCGTAGCTGCTTCACTTCTCGTGCAAATTTTGCTTTGGGCTTCTCATCATAGGAAAAGTCTGGTTGCACTTGTACATCTTGCATTGGAATAATATGGGATTTGTCTGAACAATATCTTCGAAGCATTGACACATGGAAGACATCGTGAAGCTTAGCGAAAGCTGGAGGTAAAGCCAACCGATAAGCCACTGATCCCACTCTTTCCAACACCTCATACAACCCAATGAATCTCAGACTCAACTTTCCCTTTTTACCGAACCTTAATACCTGACGCGACCTCAGCAAGTGTACTGAATCGGCAAGTAATATAGTGGAATATAATTAAGACCACAAGTTATCGAACCCAAGGGACTGTGTTGTGCAAGTGTTTGACAATTAATTATATGCTAAAGAATTCCCAATTATTTTGATTTGGTGATTGTTTAACACAGAAGAATTAATAATCTAACTGATGATATTAATGTCTAAGAATATTAACGATTTAATAATACAGCAATTTGATAAAATAACTAAGAGATCTTGCTAAGGAATACCCATTCTCCCCAATAATATCATGTGAATACTTGATTCAACAATTTCATATACAATCAGTGAATAATCTAGCCTATACCATAGCTTGCCTTTCGGATCCAGCTTCTCTAAAATATGCACTTACCAATCCGGATTCAGCACATAAATTAGCATTATTACAGATCTCAAGTTCTAAGTTAAATAATCTTACCATTACGGATTCAGATATCAAACTCATTTATCTTCCATCATTCTGAACCTATTGAAATAAACATTCACAGATTTTAACTACCAATTCGGATTCATCAAATCAATGAAAGTTGATTAAAATAGAACAGAACATGTGTACGTATTTATGGGCTGATTGCAATCAAAGTTTATCTTGGTAGATCTCCCCTTAACTTGCATTCAAACCAGCAACAACAGATAATTTCAGAGAAGATAAAACTGAAGTATATTTGTATGTATTTATGAACTGATTACAATTAAAGTTTATCTTGGTAGATCTCCCCTTAACTTGTACTCTATTCAGCAACAACAAATAAAATCAGAGAAAATACAACTGAGTATATGCATAATACAATCCATATAAAATATTCACATGAATTACTGGGGAATTAAGGCATCCCTTAACAAGAAATAAAACTACTCACTCATATTTGAAATAAAGACTGAATTAAATAGAGAGAAATTGATATTACCCATTTGAATCTGAAAATGAAAATCTTACAGTAAACCAAACGATGTTCTTCAATTGAATCAGCTATTCCAACTTCCAAATTAAATTACAGAATTGAAATTTCACTTCTAAGAATTTCCAGATCTGAAATCCCAGAGTTTATTTTTCAGCCAAAACTAAAACTAAAAATTCTTCTCCTTCCTCTCTGATTATTCTCTCCGATTTTTAATAGCAACAGCATGAATTTAAATCTACAACTATATGAAAAACTCAATATTAAGTTGCAGAGAAAAAATAAATGTTCCTCTCTTTCGTTCCAGAAAACTCCATCGACCCCCTTTTCTGTCTAATTTCAGTCTCTAAATAACCGTTCAAAGTTCAAAGTCAAAAGGTGGCCTTCAAAGTCTTTGATTTTGTGCAGATTTGGTTCACAAGTAGGTTACACGGCGGTATGAGAGTCTCTCACCGCCGTGTAATTTGCCTCTGGTCAACAATCTTGACATTTTTCTCCCCTTGTCCAGTGCCGCAATTTCTGGAATTTTTACGCCTCACACGGCGGTATGAGACTTCCATACCGCCGTGTAACACCTTACGTATGTGATGATTCTCGTGGTACACGGCGGTATGGATGTTCCTTACCGCCGTGTGCTTCCCTTCTGATGCTCTCTTTTATTTCCGTTTCACACGGCGGTGAGGAATAACTTTACCGCCGTGTAAGATACCTAAAAATGCCAAAATTAACATAAATCTTCATTTAGTGCACCAACTAACATCAAATGACATTTTATCAAAAATTAACACAAATAACAGCTTTTAGACTAAGAAATAATCTCTAAATTCACATCAAAACATTGTTTAATTTAAACTTATCAAAATACCCCACACTTAGCTTTTGCTCGCCCTCGAGTAAAATAACTCTTCAATTCCAGCCATCTCAATTTTCAAGCAGGAAATGGAAATTCAGAATACCAAGCAAACACTTAGTAAATTCCACTTTAGAGTAATCTTCACTCAAACAAGTTTCAAAGGAAGAAAATACAATCGAATTTCTGATGTGTGTGTGCAAAGGCCAAAACCAATGTTTTAATATTTTTCAAAACTAAAAACTTTCAGCATTAATCAATCAAGAGCAGATTAAATCAGTACATAAATGCACTTCTGGTTTCTCACTTGAAACTCTAGAAACACCATATGCCTCTCCTTTAGTACCGGAACCCGAAGGTCATCTCCACTGAACAAATTAAAACATAAACATGATCATTAGGTCTTAAGCAGGTTGTAATGTACGGTTCAATCGGTGATGGTTAACAAGAAAAGTTTAGAAAATCAAATGAAGATTCAGCCACTCTACCAACTAACACTGCTACCAAAAAAAATTTTTCATCACCTGCTTCCACTTCAACAACAATTTCCAAGACTTAGCTATTTTCCCAAATATGAAAAATTTTTATCACAAGAGAAATAATACGATAACATTTTCTTTCTCAGTCCCTATTATACCCCAATATTGTCTTCTAATAGAGGATACTCCACACTTGAATTTTGCTATACTCAGAATTAAATATTATTTATATATATATATATATATATATATATATATGTATATACATTTATTTATTTATTTATTTATTTATTTATTTATTTATTTATTTATTTATTTATTTATTTATTTATTTATTTATTTTATTTTTTTTTTAGAGAGAGAATTGAACTTAGTGGGATACTTATATCCTCTATTTTCTTACAACTTACTTGTCAAGCAATATCCCAAAATTCTTTAATTTTTTCTTACCCTCACTTATTTAATACTAAACACCTTATTTCAACTTTCAATGTCTTCCCAACCCAATCCTAGAGTGGCCAATTCTTAGAAGGGATAGGCAAAAGCATTTAAGTTAAATTGCATATTAAGTGTGTAACAAGAAAAATTTCAGAGTACGCTTTTAGCATACCAATTCAGCTCAATGGGGCTAGCAATGGAAAATTAATTCAATAGGTGGGATAAAATTTATTTTAAGTAGCTTCTCAAAAGAATTGATGCCTAAATCATGTCAACATTTATGCTTTAATTGTTATATTGTTTCGAAGGGCAATGAGGAAGGTTCTAGTGTTCTAAAAATTTTCTGATCAAAAGATTTCATGCTGGTTTTTCTTTACTTGTAAAAGCTGGCCTAAGTGCACAATTCATAGAAATTGCAATTGTATATTTCTACTTTGAAAATTATTAAGAAAAATAACTTTAAGACAGAATCTTACTCTCTTGCAGACTAAGTGCTCTGAATGACCTTTTCAAGATTAACAATTGAGCTGGAATATCAACTTAAAAATTTGTTAAGCTAAGCATGAGTCAAATTGATGAGCTCAAATCACAAAATAAAACTTTAAACAACAAACTAAAGAAACCATTATCAAAAAGCAGAAAATATAACTTCTAAAATATAAAGGCAAAAGAAATAATAATATTAAGCTTTGATAAAATTTAAACTTACTCAAAAGAAATAATAAAATTAAACTTACTAAAGTACTGCAGGGTTAGTCACATCCAAGTTACAAAAACTAGCTACCCCACACATAAAAGCTTGCTATCCCTAGCAAGTACGTCAGTCAAACAAAAATAATGAAAGTAGCAAAATAAAAGATCAGAGAACTCCCAGAAAGTTCAGTCCTGTGGAGGTGGTGGTGGAGGGAAACGATCCCTCATGGTCTGATAAAACTGCTCCTGCTCCTGCCGAGAGAGATATATGGAATGCTCCAACCGTGACAGACTCTGTGCTTGCAAAGCTAACTGCTGCTCATGCATATCTAAGCGTCCCATAAGCTGAACATGTTCAGCATGGGTATCCTCCATGAAGCTCTCCCACTGGTCTAAGCGAGAATTGATCTGAGCCTGTCCAGTCTGCAAAGCCTCGAACTGGGCAGTAAACTGAGAGAAGTCATAGGCTGGAGCGGGTCCTGCAGCAGCTGCTCCTGCAGCCTCCTCTGGTTGCTCATCCTCATCTTCAGCCCCTTCCACTGGCAACTGTACTCGACCCCTTTTAATGAGGCGCAAGTATTCTTCCCTTGTGGACAATCTGACTTGTTCATGAAACTGATGATCATCCACAATGATCCTCAAATTCTTCAACATCCTAAAGTCTAATAAATGACTATCTCCCAAATCTGGTCCCAATGAGCTAAGGCCTATTCTCTTAGCCAATACTGTGACCACCCATCCGATCGCTATCTTCTTGACTTTCCTGGGATTAGCCTGCAAGTCCTCAAATTTTTTCCATAAGAAATAAGCTCCATTTAACCGGATCTGGTTGATCATGCAATGTAAAAATAATGCCTCAGCCTGGTTCACCACGCCAGCAGCTTTAATGTGTCCATAAAAAGAAAGGGAAAAAAATCGATGCAAGATCCTCAAAGCATGATCTCTAAGGTGATGCGCCTTTGATTGCCCAGTGACATATCGGGTAGCCGTGATTGGATCTCGAATTGTTTCCCAAATGGTTTGTTTATCCAAATCTGGCACATAGCGAGCTCCATCCAATGGAAAACCCAATGCATCTGCGAATTCATTGAAGGTCAGTGTGTGTTTCCTCTTGTTTAACCAAAATGTTACCTCTCCGGGATCTTCCTCATCATCATTATCAATCTTGCAATCTACGGTTGCAAGGAAATCCCGAGTCAACTTCGGGTGAACTCGCTCCCTTTTCTGAAAGAAATCTGTCCATCCTATCCCCTCAATCAACTCATTTATTTCGTCACGTATGCCCAAGCTCTGTAGTGAATCAAAATCAAGAAATGTAGATGGTAGGAAGGTTGCCGCTGTTAGACATTCGTATGCGGTGTGGCATCTGGTTGGGACCCACGAGGGTATGGAGCTATCCCGAGAAGACGATGCCTGGTCTGTTCTAGATCTTTTTGGAGCCACTGCATTAATAAATAAACACAATTAGAGAGAGGAGAACAATTGCTTACATTTACAACAAAATAGTAAGCGAGCCGTAATTGAGCGTAAAATAATTTGCAGATCAATGAGACAGCAATGCTACAATGACAAACTTCAACAATGACACAGGCTAGCAATTATGATAACACCCCCTAGTTCCCTTAGCAACCAATGCACCAAAGAAATAGATTGTGAAAAATTACAGCATTCTCAACGAATTGTCATGCGGCCCTAATGTTTACATGCTTAAATGCCTACTCAACCGTTAATAACAGCTCGCGGCAAACATATTTCAAAGTATATGGAAGTCCAAAAGAAAACCATGGTTGACAGCAACTATATGACAGAGAAGGGTTAATGAACACTCATTTAGGCATTTTGTCAAATACTTGGTGAACACCACTTTTTGTATATAGAAACAGAATCTCTCATGCAATTGTTACCCAAAATTCGTTCAAATATCATCCAGCAATCCATCCATTCACCAACGCAACATGATTTAAGAGAATAAAAACACTAATTAAATTATCAATTTAGAGCAGAACATACACATCAACCAAATGCGCCTAAATCCAGCCACAAAACCAAAAAAAAAAAATTTACAAACCCAACAACAAATCCACAGAATTCGACATCAATCCAACCAACCATTACAATTTAAGACAAATAATCTAACCATTAATTGAAAATTAACAGATAAAATCCACTTATTTCTTAAAGAAAGAATTAATTAAGAGAAGAGGAACTGAAAAATACCTAAACCCTAGAACAACAGAGAAACAAAACAAAAAAGAAGAACGAAGGTACGAAATGAAAAAGAAGAAGAAAAGAATGAAAGAAACTTACTTGGATCGAAGAATGCAGACTTGATGCGCAAAAGCTAGGTTTAGAATCGATTTTATCACTTGAAAATTGTGTTCGCAGAACTTGGGTTAAAGGGATATGAGAGAGGGAAGTTTTGTTTTCAAAAAAGTGTGCACAAGAAACTGACGATAGGGGTTTTTAAAAAAACAGATTTTAACGTGATACACGGCGGTATGCTCATTCCATACCGCCGTGTACAACGTGACTGCAAATGGGGATTTTTAATTTACTTCTTACACGGCGGTATGAGATTTCAATACCGCCGTGTAACAAACACCACTGGAACTTAGTTAAAAAAAATCCCGATATACACGGCGGTATGAGAATTCCTCACCGCCGTGTACAAAGCCACTGAAACAGTTATGAAAATGCATGTTGCACACGGCGGTATGATGGTTCCTCACCGCAGTGTAAAACAAGTTTTTGAGAAAACTAACCCTTTAAATAAGCAATAATTACACCAAGTACTCCAAAACATTTGTACATTATGTTCAAAAATCAACAGACCACTAAATAAAAATACAAATGACCTACAAACTAAAAATAACCAGTCTTAATAAATTAAAACAAAAGAGAATAAGAATAGAAATTAATTTAGTTCTGATTTTTAGTCTCAGCTAGACTTTGAACTCACCTTATTCGTCGTCCAATAAAATAGCCACTGCTGCACCTTCAGCGTGGTTTTCAAAATAAGGTTTTAGACGATGACCATTTACCTTAAATTCCGTGCTCCCATGTTGCTTCCTGATGGTAACAGTTCCGAACTTTTCGACCGCCACGACTTCAAAAGGACCTGTCCACCTTGATTTTAATTTTCCAGGGAACAATCGCAACCTGCTGTCATATAACAAAACTTTCATTCCTGGAACAAATTCCTTTCTGATCAGTTTCTTATCGTGCCATCTCTTCGTATTTTCCTTATACTTCTCTGCTTGTTGATACGACCAAAAGCGTATTTCTTCTAATTCATTCATCTGGAGAAGTCTCTTCTCACCTGCACTCTTAACATCGAAATTAAGAAATTTGGTTGCCCAATAAGCTTTGTGCTCAAGTTCGACAGGGAGATGGCATGACTTACCATAGACTAACTTAAACGGGGATAACCCTATAGGCATTTTGAATGCGGTTCTATAGGCCCATAAAGCTTCATCCAGCCTTAAATACCAATCCTTCCTAGATGAATTTACAGTCTTTTCTAGGATTGTTTTGAGTTCTCTATTAGACACCTCAACCTGTCCATTTGCTTGAGCATGATATGGGGTGGTAATTTGGTGCCTCACGCCAAATTTTTTCAATAGGGCAGTAAATTGATGATTAACAAAGTGTCTGCCCCCATCACTAATTATGGCCTTTGACGTGCCAAACCTAGTGAAAATGTTCCTCCTAAGGAATTCTAGTACAATTTTGGCATCGCATGTCTTAGTAGCTATGGCTTCTACCCACTTACTCACATAATCCACAGCCACTAATATATACTCAAACCCAAAGGATATTGGAAAAGGTCCCATGAAATCTATCCCCCACACATCAAATAATTCCACTTCAAGCATATTGGTTAACGGCATTTCATCTTTCTTAGAAATATTTCCTACCCGTTGACATCTATCACATGTTTTCACAAAACTTTGAACATCTTTAAACATGGTAGGCCAATAAAAACCAGAAGATAAAATTTTTGATACCGTCGGATTTGGCCCATGATGGCCACCAGCTTCCCCACTATGACAAGCCTTAATGATTTCTCCTTTTTCTTCATCTGAAATGCACCTTCTTATTACTTGATCGGCACACAAGCGGAATAAGTACGGGTCGTCCCAAATGTAATGTTTGGTATCAGCACGCAGCTTCTTCCTTTGTTGCCATGTAAAGTCTTTTGGCATAAAGCCTCCTGCAAGAAAGTTGGCTATATTAGCAAACCAAGGGAAATTTCACATGCAAATAAAGCACAGATATGTTCATCAGGAAACAAATCCAAAATTTCCCCTTCTTCAATGTGTTCACTCTCCAATCTCGATAAATGATCTGCTACAAAAATTTTCGCTCCCTTCTTGTCCTTGATTTGCAAATCAAACTCTTGCAATAACAGCACCCATCTAATCAGCCTTGGCTTGGATTCCTTTTTGGCAAACAAATGCCTCAAAGCTGCATGGTCTGAACACACCACGATTTTTGCTCCCAGCAAGTATGGTCTGAACTTCTCAAAAGCATACACAATTGCTAGAAGTTCTTTCTCAGTGGTTGTGTAGTTAACCTGTGCTCCTGTCAAAGTATGACTGGCATAATAAACTGCACAAAATACTTTATCTCGCCTCAGTCCAAGCACTGCCCCAACTGCAAAATCACTAGCATCACACATTAATTCAAACTGCAAATTCCAATCCGGAGATATAATTACCGGAGCTGAAATTAGCCGTTGCTTCAAAGTTTCAAAAGCTAGCATACATTCACTGTCAAAATTAAAAGGAGCATCTTTCATAAGCAAATTTGATAAGGGTTTAGCAATTTTCGAAAAATCTTTGATAAAACGACGATAAAATCCTGCATGCCCTAAGAAACTCCTAATACCCTTTACACTAGTTGGGGGTGGCAACTTCTCTATCACCTCTACCTTGGCCTTATCGACCTCTATCCCATTTTCAGAAATTTTGTGTCCAAGTACAATGCCTTCTTTCACCATAAAGTGGCATTTCTCCCAATTTAGTACTAAGTTGGTTTTTTCACACCTCCCTAGCACTACATCAAGATGCTCTAAACAATTTTTAAAGTCAGCCCCATAAATGGTGAAATCATCCATAAAAACCTCCATAAATTTCTCTATGAAATCATGAAAGATAGCCATCATACACCGCTGAAACGTAGCCGGTGCATTACATAATCCGAAAGGCATTCTCCTATAGGCGAATGTGCCATAAGGGCAAGTAAAAGTTGTTTTCTCTTGGTCTTCAGGGGCTATAGGGATTTGTAAATATCCCGAGTACCCATCTAAAAAACAGTAAAACTCATTACCTGCTAACCTTTCTAACATTTGATCAATAAATGGTAAGGGAAAATGGTCTTTTCTTGTGGCATTGTTTAACCTTCTGAAATCAATACAAACTCTCCACCCCGTAATAGTACGAGTCGGGATCAATTCATTCAGCTCATTTTTAACCACAATCATCCCCCCCTTCTTAGGCACGCACTGTACTGGACTAACCCACTTACTGTCCAAAATAGGATAGATAATACCTGAGTCAAGGAGTTTCAATACCTCCTTCTTTACCACTTCTTGCATTGCCGGATTAAGTCTTCTTTGAGGTTGAGCAACCGGCTTACATTCTTCTTCCATCGGAATTCGGTGTGTGCAGTAACTTGGGTCAATCCCCTTCAAATCTGAAGTTTCCCATCCAATGGCTCCTTTGTGCTTTTTCAGCACCTCAAGCAGCATTTTCTCCTCGATATCTGTCAGCAAAGAAGAAATAATCACTGGCTTTTTCTCATCTTCTAAAAATACATATTTTAAATGAGAAGGAAGGGGTTTAAGTTCAGAATTTGAATCCCCCTCTTTTGGTTTAAACTCTTCTTGCTGTACTTCCTCTTTTCCATCTTCTTTTTCTTCAGCTGCTATTACTTCTCCTTCTATTTTTTCTTGCACTTCCTCTATACACTCATCTACTGCATCCATAAAATAAACAGACTCTTCCACATCTCCCATTGGATACTGTTGAGCCTTGTTCATATCCACCACTAATTTCTCATCATTGAATCTCAAGGTGACCGTCTGACCATGTACATCAATCAGCGCCTTTGCTGTATTTAAAAATGGTCTTCCCACAATCAATGGTATCTTCCGATCCTCTTCCATTTCCATTACTACAAAATCTACTGGAAAAATAAATTTCCCCACTTTCACCAATAAATCCTCAATCACCCCTTTGGGTCTCCTTACCGACCTATCTGCAAGTTGGAGTCTCATTCCAGTTTCCTTGAGCTCTCCAAGATTCAGCTTTCTGCAAATAGAATAAGGCATCAGATTTATGCTCGCACCCAAATCACATAAAGCATTTCCATTAAAATCTTCACCAATTGCACAGGGTAGAGTGAAACTACCTGGATCCTCCAATTTTTCAGGAATTTTGTTCATTATCAATGCACTGCAATTTTCTGTAAGCTGCACAGTTCCATGCCCTTCTAATTTCTTTTTATTGGAACATAATTCTTTCATGAATTTAGCATAGTTAGGCATGTGAGCTAAAGCTTCAGCAAATGGTAGATTAATATGTAGTTTCTTAAACATTTCTAAAAATCTAGCCAATTGCTCATTTTTCTTTTCTTTTTTAGCTACAGCAGGAAATGGCAATCTATTGATATCAAGATCCTCTACTCTAGGATTCACTAGACTTTTACCCTTATCATTTTTAGGAGTCTTTTCATTAACCTCTACCTTAGAGTTAGGATTACTTACCTCCCGCGTTGGCTCCTCCTTACTTGTGGATGGTGAAGAATTTTTACCTTGGTCCTCTCTTGGTGCCATCTCTCTGCCACTTCTCAAAGTGATTGCTTTCGCCTCTTCCTTAGGATTCCGGTCCACATTTGATGGAAATGTTCCTGGTTGTCTTTGAGACACAGAATTTGCAAGTTGTCCCAATTGAGTTTCTAAATTTCTCATTGATGCATCTTGATTCCGATTCCATTGTTCTTGGGATTTCCACCTTGCTTCTTGACTGGTCATAAATTGTTGTTGGCTGTTCACAAACTGTTGCTGACTATTCATGAAGCTAGCCAACATATCCTCCAAATTTGGCTTCTTTTCTTGTACAGGTGGCCTTGGTTGATAACCCGGTGGGTGATAAGCTTGAGAATGGGATTGGTTTGAGCCCTGCCCTTGGTTATAGTTCGATGGATATGGTGCTTGGTATTGAGTGGACGATTGATGTTGGTATGACTGATTGTGGCTGTTATGCATGTTTTGATTGAAAGGGGCTCTCCCTTGTGGTTGAGAAGATGACGCATTCTGATTTCCATCCTTCCAAGAGAAGTTAGGATGGCTCCTCCAACCTGGGTTATAAGTGTTGCTGTAAGGGTCATTCCTGCGGTAGTCTCCTACAGCATTTACATCTCCCATGGTTCCACCTTCTTGACTATATTGACCGCCTTCATACTGCCCACTCTCTTGAGAGACCGAGGACACATTTCGAACCTTCAATCCACTCATCTCCTTCTGCATTGATTCTATCTGTGCCTTCAGCATTGATACTTCATCCACATTGTGTATTCCTTGCCTTTTTGGAATTGATCTTGGAGCAGCCCATTGAGCATCATTTGCTGCCATCTCATCCAACATAAGAAAAGCTTCTTCTGGCAACCTATTCAAAAAGGAACCTCCTGATGATGCATCCAAAAGTGACCTTGTCTGTGGTGTAACTCCAGCATAGAATAAAGTCATCAGTTGATGTACAGCTATCTCATGGTGTGGGCAACTTCTCAATAGTCTCCTAAATCTCTCCCAAGCCTCATGAAAAGGCTCTTCATTCATTTGAGCAAAACCCATAATGCTGTTACGAATTCTTGCGGTCTTGGTGGGAGGGAAAAATCTCATTAGGAATTTTTCTTGTAATTGCTCCCATGATCGAATTGATTGACTTGGTAACATCTGCAACCAATCCCTTGCTTTTCCAATCAGTGTAAATGGGAACAATTTCAACCTTATTGCGTCAGAAGTGACACCCGGTATTTGAACTGTGTCACTGACCTCCAAAAATATATCTAAATGCTGTGCAGGATCCTCCAATTCTGATCCTGAAAACTGGTTTCTTTGTACCATAGTAATGGTTGCTGGTTTAAGTTCAAATTGCATTCCCCTGGGCAACATAATTGTCCTGTGATCCTCATTCCATCTTGGTACAGCATAGTCTCTTATTGTCCTCTGCCTTGGGACTTCTCCTCCATAATTACCCGGCATCTCTTCTTGTGCTCGTGGTACTTGTTCGTTCTCGGGAGGAAATTCATCAATAGGGAGAGGATCGTTTTCCATGTTGTTGTCTCTGTTGGCTCTCCTGCGTTGATGCAAAGTCCTCTCGATTTCAGGATCGTAAGGTGCTACTTCTTCTTGCCTCAATCTGCTCATACACCACAACTACCTGAAAAGAATAAAAAATTAACAAAATTAGAAAAATAAAAACACATACAAATAAGAATCAAAACTTACTAACAACGCCAGTTCCCCGGCAACGGCGCCAAAAACTTGACGCGACCTCAGCAAGTGTACTGAATCGGCAAGTAATATAGTGGAATATAATTAAGACCACAAGTTATCGAACCCAAGGGACTGTGTTGTGCAAGTGTTTGACAATTAATTATATGCTAAAGAATTCCCAATTATTTTGATTTGGTGATTGTTTAACACAGAAGAATTAATAATCTAACTGATGATATTAATGTCTAAGAATATTAACGATTTAATAATACAGCAATTTGATAAAATAACTAAGAGATCTTGCTAAGGAATACCCATTCTCCCCAATAATATCATGTGAATACTTGATTCAACAATTTCATATACAATCAGTGAATAAGCTAGCCTATACCATAGCTTGCCTTTCGGATCCAGCTTCTCTAAAATATGCACTTACCAATCCGGATTCAGCACATAAATTAGCATTATTACAGATCTCAAGTTCTAAGTTAAATAATCTTACCATTACGGATTCAGATATCAAACTCATTTATCTTCCATCATTCTGAACCTATTGAAATAAACATTCACAGATTTTAACTACCAATTCGGATTCATCAAATCAATGAAAGTTGATTAAAATAGAACAGAACATGTGTACGTATTTATGGGCTGATTGCAATCAAAGTTTATCTTGGTAGATCTCCCCTTAACTTGCATTCAAACCAGCAACAACAGATAATTTCAGAGAAGATAAAACTGAAGTATATTTGTATGTATTTATGAACTGATTACAATTAAAGTTTATCTTGGTAGATCTCCCCTTAACTTGTACTCTATTCAGCAACAACAAATAAAATCAGAGAAAATACAACTGAGTATATGCATAATACAATCCATATAAAATATTCACATGAATTACTGGGGAATTAACGCATCCCTTAACAAGAAATAAAACTACTCACTCATATTTGAAATAAAGACTGAATTAAATAGAGAGAAATTGATATTACCCATTTGAATCTGAAAATGAAAATCTTACAGTAAACCAAACGATGTTCTTCAATTGAATCAGCTATTCCAACTTCCAAATTAAATTACAGAATTGAAATTTCACTTCTAAGAATTTCCAGATCTGAAATCCCAGAGTTTATTTTTCAGCCAAAACTAAAACTAAAAATTCTTCTCCTTCCTCTCTGATTATTCTCTCCGATTTTTAATAGCAACAGCATGAATTTAAATCTACAACTATATGAAAAACTCAATATTAAGTTGCAGAGAAAAAATAAGTGTTCCTCTCTTTCGTTCCAGAAAACTCCATCGACCCCCTTTTCTGTCTAATTTCAGTCTCTAAATAACCGTTCAAAGTTCAAAGTCAAAAGGTGGCCTTCAAAGTCTTTGATTTTGTGCAGATTTGGTTCACAAATAGGTTACACGGCAGTATGAGAGTCTCTCACCGCCGTGTAATTTGCCTCTGGTCAACAATCTTGACATTTTTCTCCCCTTGTCCAGTGCCGCAATTTCTGGAATTTTTACGCCTCACACGGCGGTATGAGACTTCCATACCGCCGTGTAACACCTTACGTATGTGATGATTCTCGTGGTACACGGCGGTATGGATGTTCCTTACCGCCGTGTGCTTCCCTTCTGATGCTCTCTTTTATTTCCGTTTCACACGGCGGTGAGGAATAACCTTACCGCCGTGTAAGATACCTAAAAATGCCAAAATTAACATAAATCTTCATTTAGTGCACCAACTAATATCAAATGACATTTTATCAAAAATTAACACAAATAACAGCTTTTAGACTAAGAAATAATCTCTAAATTCACATCAAAACATTGTTTAATTTAAACTTATCAATACCTTCCTCCAAGGAGACACTTTCAGAAATACTTTATTACCTACTTCAAATTCAATATCTTTTCTCTTTAGATCCGCATACGATTTCTGCTTGTCACTCGCAGTCGTAAACCTCTGCTAAATAATCTTTTCTTTTTCTTCTGCATCCCTTACTAACTCAGGACCAATAATCTTATACTTACTCAATTCCGTCCAATATACTGGAGTCCGACACTTTCTACCATACAGAACTTCATACGGTGCCATGCCAACACTTGCCTGATAACCATTATTATAAGCAAATTCCATCAAGGGAATATATTGCTCCCAGCTCTTTGAGAAATCCAACACACATGCCCGCATTAAATCTTCCAATACCTGGATAACCCTTTCCGACTGTCCATTAGTCTACGGATGAAAGGCTGTACTGAAGTTCAATCTTGTACCCAATATAGCTTGCAAACCCTTCCAGAACTTAGAAGTGAATCTTGGATCTCTATTTGAAATAATGGACAAAGGAATACCATGCAGTCTGACTATCTCTTTCACATACAATTCAGCCAATCGATCCATGAAGTAATCGAGTCAAATCGGTATAAAGTGAGCTGATTTAGAAAATCGATCAACTATTACCCACACGGAATCGTGCTGCTTCGAGGTCATTGGCAATCTCGTGACAAAGTCCATGGTAATGTTGTCCCATTTCCACTATGGAATTGGAATAGGATTCAACAAACTAGATAGAACCAGATGTTTCGCTTTCACTTGTTGGTAGGTCAAACACTTAGAAACATATTTCACTACATCTCTTTTCATACCAAGCCACCAATAGAATTGCTTCAAGTCCTGATACATCTTATTTCCACCTGGATGCATAGTGAAAGCTATATTATGTGCTTCACGCAAAAGCTTCTCTCTCAACTCTTTATCATTGCCAATACATAACCGATCCCGATAATACAATACATCCTGTTCCTTCACTGAATAGTCAGTCTTGTCTCCATTTCTGACTAACTGCAGAATCTGTTGCAACTTAGGATCACTTTTCTGCGCATTCACTAACTCATCTCTTAAAACAGGCCTTGCTTTCAACTATGCCACTAAAGCACCATTAGAAGCAAAACTCTACTTGACTTGCTGTAATGACAAAGCTGAAACCAATTTTCTACTCAATACATCTGCAACCACATTGGCTTTACCCGAATGGTAATTCAAAATGCAGTCATAATCTTTGAACAGTTCCAGCCACCTTCTCTGTCTCAAGTTCAACTCTTTCTAAATGAGCAGATACTTGAGACTCTTATGATCAGTAAAGATCTTACACTTTTCATCATACAAATAGTGGCAATAAATTTTCAAAGCAAACACTACTGCTGCCAATTCCCAGTCATGAGTCAGGTAATTCTTCTCATGTGGCTTCAACTGCCTTGATGCATAGGCTATCACTTTCCCATCCTGCATTAGTACACAACCTAATCCAATACCAGAAGCATCACTATACATAGCGTGCTCCTTGCCCAAAATAGGTTGAGTTAGGATTAGTGCTTCAACCAACATCTTCTTTAACTATTCAAAACTTGATTGGCACTTGTCTGACCACACAAAGTTAACTCCCTTATGAAGCAACTTAGTAAGGGGAGAAGCAATCATTGAGAATCCCTTCACAAAATGCCTGTAATACCCTGCTAATCCCAATAAACTTCAAACTTTAGGCACATTTCTAGGGGGTTTCTGTAGACATAGAATCTCGAGGTAGCTCAGATCAGGATTACCAAATGATGAAGTTAGATGCCTGTTTATAGGCAAAAAGAAAGTTGGAAAGTTTCCTTGTCAAATTGCTTTTTTTTTAAATAAATAAAAAATATATATTTTAAGATTTAAAAACGAAAAAAAAAGTGTTTGGAAATTATAGTATTCTAGTTAAGTTTTTTTCTAAAAAAAGAAAAACCTCGGCCGGTTGCGGCCGCGGGCGTGCGAGGGCAGGCGCCCCTTCCTCACAGGTAGGCCGAAGTGCGCACGCTCCCGCACGTGCCAGAGCGCGCAGGGGCAGCCTGCCCACCCCTCGCACGCTGAGTGGCGGGCTACCCGTCCCTGGCACGACGCCCATTCCTTAGCGCGGCCGTCCCTTAGCGTGCAGGGGCGGCCTGCCAACCTGCCCCTCGCCTGTTGGGTGCCCCTAGGGCTATTTTTTGCCAATTTAATTGTCTTTCATCAATTGTTTTTGGCTTTTTTAATGGGAAATTAATAAAATTATTTTTTTTAAAAAAGAGAGATATAAATAGGTTTTTTGAGGAAAAAAGAAGGGTTTTTTTTTTAGGACTTTGGAGAGAAATTCTGATTTTTGAGAGAGGAGAAAAAGGGAATTTTTCCTAAGGCAAAGTATTTTTCTTTTCTTCTTCTTCTTTAAGAGTTTTTCTTCCTAAGGTTCTAAGGGAATTTTTCTAAGATATTTCTTGAGACAAAAAGATCAATTCTTTTGTTCTTGAGAATTTTTCTTCTTTTTTAGCAATTCTTTCTTGACACAGAGAAATTAATTCTTTGTTTTTTAGATAAAACTTTTTTCTTCTATTTTTTACTTTTTCTAACCTTATTTTTGCAAGTTTAAGACAAAGAGATTATCATTTGCCTTCATTCATCAAATTCAATTATGAGGGTAAGCATTTTGGGTTTAATTTTATTTTTTTACTATATTTTTTGTTTATAATAAATTAGCAACCATGTAGATTTTTAGATCTATTATTGTTTTTTGTGTGATTTTGCTCATAAATTTAACATGCTTTAACATGTTTTATTTATTTTATTTCTTTTCCTTCTTGCTTACTTGATTGAGATCTTCCTTTATTATTATTATTATTATTATTATTATTATTATTATTATTATTATTATTATTATTATTATTATTATTATTATTATTATTATTATTATTATTATTTGCTTATTGTTATTATTATTATTATTATTATTTGCTTATTGTTATTATTATTATTATTATTATTATTATTATTATTATTATTATTATTATTATTATTATTATTACTTATGCTTTTATGTATGTTGAATTATTAATATATTTGTTTTTTATTATGTCATTTAATTGGTTTGTCACTCATAATGCATTTTATTTTATTTTTTTTAATTCATATTTATTGTTTTATATACTATTTACTGATATTACTTTTATTTGTGTTTTTATTTCAATACTTTTTTTTTGTGTGAGCATTTTTCAATACCAAATGGGAACCCATGGAAATTTGAAGACACCATTTTGGGTGGATTTGTCACTTTTAGCATTTTTATTATTTTTTCCTTATTTCGCCTTTATTTGTTTTCATCATGTAATATGTAATAGATTTAGTTTATTTTATGCACGTTAACTAAAAATCACAAAAAATTTTATATTAATAAATTAGAATTTTTTTCTAATAAAATGGGACCAATATCCTATTTCCAACCAATAAAAACTCACTTTTAAAAAGAAGAATTAATTTTCTCAAAATGGCATCATTCATCCCGATTTTTCTAATAATGTATAAAAATAACTCTTCGATTTTCTAAAGTGAACATGAAGGAACCAATGTTCCTACCCTAAATAAATATCCCGATTTATGAATGTTTATTTATTCATTTGATTTTATTATTTATTTATGTTTTATTCGGGGGATTATATTTTTGGTGCCAGATTTTAATATCTTGTTATTTTGGGGGATTGTATTTTGTCCCAATTTTAACTTTCTTTTTTCTTTTTTGTGATGTGCTTTTATTTTACTGCTTTCTTTCAGTGCTTGATTTGCGCTTTATTTTAAATGCATGACTGCATGAGGAGAGAGATGGAATTTTAAAATTAAAACCCCATTTATAATTAACCAAGACATTAATAAGAGTAAAGTTCTAAATCTTTCTCTAGTTTAGACCCCGAGGTTAGACGAACTTTTCCAATTTCTTGCAAATTGGGTGGAGACTCCAAAATACCTCAAAGGTGACAAAAGGTTTCATGGAATTAGATAAACTTCCCCAATGTTCGATTGGATAGGGATTCCAAAATATCTCATGTTGCCCAAGATCAAAAGATGCGAACCCTCTCGGGCCCTAAAAGCGGGTGCCCCGGGAAGCGATCGGCTCCGGCGGGCGTCACAGTGGCGACTCTGCTAGGGACTTTGAAACTTTGCTCCAAAACTGTCTTGGTTAACAATATAATTGGGTTTTTTTATATATAAATTAAAATTCTATCTCTTTTTGAAAATTTCATTTGCATACATACTAGAGCCTAAGAATTATGCTAGTTTGCACCTTTTCTTAACCCTGGTGCATTCCCGAAGCACGACCCTACGTTCGCTCAATGTAGAAAAGTGTTAAGGATAATCACTAGTGTGATGCATGCCGAACCCTGTCAGTTCCCAAGAAACCTGCTTTTAGGGCCTGAGAGGGTTTGCGTCTTTTGATCTTGGGCAATCATGAGATATTTTGGACACCTCCTTCTAATAGAACACTAGAAAGATCATCTAATTCCATGAAGCCTTTAGGCACCTTTGAGGTATTTTGGAGTCGCTACCCAATTTACAAGAAATTGGGAAAGTTCATCTAACCTCATAGGTCTAAACCAGAGAAAGATTTGGAACTTTACTCTTATTAATACCTTGGTTAATTATAACTGGGTTTTTAATTTTAAATTTCTATCGCTCTTCTCACACGGTCATGCATAAAAAATAAAGCGCAAATCAAGCACGAGAGAAAGCAGTAAAGAAAGTGGTAAAATAAAGCTAGCCACAAAAAATAAAGGAAAGATAAAATTGGGACAAAATACAATCCTCGAAATAAAAAAAGGTATTTAAAATTTGGGACAAAACTACAATCCCCCAAAATAAATGTAACGCCCCGTTTTCCCCCTAATAGTTTGAGCCATGTTTATCATGTGTGCATTTGTGCATTATGTGTGTGAAGGCTTGTGATAAGGGCATTTTGGGTAAAATGCATATTTTATAGGTTTTATTATAGTGTGGGTGTATATATGATATTAGAGTGTTTGTAAGTTGAGTTACATTTGTGTGTGTGAATGCTCACATGTTTGTAGGATGTGAGTGAGTGAGTTGTGCTTATGTGTGAGTGCATATATGGTTGTAGTGTGTGCTTTAGTAAGGAAAGTCTTGTATGTGGTGTATAGCATGCTTATAGGGTGTGAATTATTAAGACCCACCAATCTTGGGGTGCCATGTGGAAAGGAGAATAGTGGAGGGTATTAGTGAGGAAAGAGAAAGAAGAGAGAGCAGAAATTGAATTACTGCTATCCCATTCTTTTCTTCCCCTCTCTTTGCATTCTCCTCTTCTCCCTTTTTCTCTTGCTCACCTTGGCTCCCTTCCTCTTGGTTGGATTAGTGGTGCATCTTGGTAATTTTAAGAAGTTTATTTGGTAAGTTGCTGCATTTTCTTCTTCTTCTTCTTCTTCTTCTTCTTCTTCTTCTTCATTTTTCCTATTTCTGGTTTAGGATTTAATCTAGGGTTGTGTTGTTTGATTTTGTGGGTTTGGTCGTTAGTTGAGCCTCCTCGCGATCCTAAAGGCAAGGCGAAGGCGGGTGGTAGTGGCACCAAGTAATTGGAGCTAAGGAATACAGGTTTGGGAATTTCTTGAATTTGATGTATTATTTTGATTTTGAGTCTTGACATGATTTCTGGAAATTTACTTAGTTTATGGAGTTATAATGAGTTGTATGATGGTTTTAATACTTTGAGGTTGGGTATGTTGGATTAAGATTTTAGTTGTGATTTTGAGATTGTGATTTTGATGGATTATGCATGTGTGAATTTGTTAGATTGTGGATTTGAATTGGTTGGATGGATTGAATGATTAAGTATGTCTATTGCATGTGGTGCTTGAGTGTTGAGCTGCAAAAGGTGAGTTTTAAGTTGGTGTTAGCGTTTTGAAAAGTTGGTTTTAAGGTGTTTTTGGTGTGTGTGATTTGGCCTGTTTGCTGATGGAATTCTGGATTTCTGGCGACCCACACGGTGGTATGGATAGTCATACCCCCATGTGAATCGTGAGATTTCCCTAGAATTTGAAGGCCCAGATTTTACACGGCTGTAAGGTTTCTCCATACCGCCGTGTAAAGTCATTCTGCCTTGTGAAAATTTCTAAGCCGTAATTTTACATGGCGGTAAGGACATTCCATACCTGTAAAGTCATTCTGCCTTAGTAGTTTTCTGAGCTGTGTGATTTACATGACGGTATGGATTTGCTATACCCTCATGTAAAGTGGCTTACACGACGGTAAGGAAATGTCATACCGCCATGTAAACCGCTACTGCCCAATTTTTTTGAAACTTTCCGATTTTCTTCGTTTTCGTTCCTTTTTTCGTTATTTATTAGTTTTAAATTTTATTTAGTGTTATATTATTTATCTAACATCATTACATTATGTCAAATTGTTGAAGGTTATGGTTGAAATAATAATGTACTATTTATGCCTTAAATTGTGAACTTTAACTGATATGCCTAGATGTGAATGGTATTATGCATGACCTGCAAGAGTCAGTCTAGTGAATAGTTAGGCATGCCTAAAAGAGTCCTTTTACTGTAGCCTTTGTATTGTTCTGGACCCTAATCAGGTCCCTGTTATGTTCCTCGCGAACTTCTAGGTGTTTGAATCTTGCTTAAGATTCCTTTGTAAAATAGTTTAAAAAGAGATAATATGATACTATTTTTTGGTTCGTACCTGTAAGGTACCTCTACGCGTTTACTCGTTATCCACTACTGTGAGTCAGCAAGTGTTATGTTTTGATTTGATTTGATTATCAGTATGTGTATCCGTATGAGTATGATGATAAGTGTTTGAATCTGAATGACTCTATTATGAGCATATACATGTGTATTGAACCTTTGAATGGAATTATATTATGATTATATCTTGTGATGTTCAGTATGGCATTAAGTATGTGATTTGCCTTGATGACCATTGTAAATGGCCGTCCATTTATTATTGTTTGTTCCCCACTAAGCGCTATCGCTTAGCACGGTGTTTTCACCCATGCAGGTGCGGAAGGCGTTTAGCTTTTGGGAGAGTTGCCGCTAGTCAAGCCAACACAAAGGGATTAGTATTAAGGCTATATTTTTGTAGCATTGTTATTTGTAATAGTGAAGTATCTTTTGTATATCGTTTTTGTAAGCTTCCGCTATGTATCTCTGACAGATGTAACTATTTTGTAATTTCAGTTTTTGATCAGAACATTATTGTAATGGATATTATTATGTTAATGCATGATCATTCTGATGTTTCCAAAGAAAGTTTTAATTTTCGCCATTTGTATGTATGATTTTTTAGTATATGAATGAATGTTTTGCACTGTTCTGCTTGGTGACACCCTTACTCATATGAGTTCTCACTCCCTTGCAGATGGGTTCTCCTATGTATGGGATGGGGGGTGTTACAATAAAATCAAACAAAACAAAAATAAATAACAAACTTGAATAAAGAAATAAACATTCTTAAATTGGGATATTATTTAAAATAGGAACATTGGTTCCTTCGTGTTCACTTTAGAAAATCGAAGAGTTATTTTTGGTATACTTCGGGAAAATCGAGATGAGTGATTCCATTTTAAGAAAATTAACTCTTCTTTTTAAAGTAATTTTCTATCGATTGAAATTAGGACATTGGTCCTTTGGACGTGAGCCGAACTTTGTGGCCTCCCGAGGGCCCGCTTTAGGGCGATCAAGAGAGGTTCATAAAACTTGTAAGGTATTTACAAGTGCGTCTATTTTGGGCAACAATGAGGTTTCTTGGAGTCGCCATCCAATAGAACATTGGGAAGGGTCGTCTAGCCTCAACGAGCCTAAGACGGCGCATACATATCCATCTTGGGCTAGCCAGAGAGATCTTGGAGGCCTCATCCCCTACCCCCTGGAGCCTAGGATTGTAAATTTAAGTCTTTTGGTGAGACTCAAGAGGTGTCTTGGAAGTCCTAGACCTCTCGCCTCATTGAGCCCCAAAGACCAGAGTGAGTTCGGGACTTCTCATTTATTCATACCTTGGTTAAGTTTATAATTGAGTTTTGAATTTATTATTTCATCCCATTTCTCATACATTTAATGCAATTAATTAAAGCGCCCAACATACATTTAAGAAAAGCGGTAAAAGCATAAGTAAAATAAAGCACATGTAAAAATATTACAATAAAACTAGGGGCGGAATACAACCCCCATTGTAAATAAAGTACAAAACATGCATTAATCGGGATATTCATCAAGAATGAGGACATTGGTCCTCGTATGCCTATTTATTACAAAATAATTTTGATGTGATGACTTTGTTTTGGATGGAGAAAAACAAGGACATTGGTCCCATTTTTATTTAGAAAAAATTTCAAGTTAATTAATAAAAAAAACGTTTAGTGATTTTCTTTCTAGCGGGCCTAAATAAACAATTTTATAAGAAAAATATACATGGCAAAAATAATTGAAAAAACCAAAATAAATAAATATTACAAACAAAGAAAATAAATATGTAACTCGAACGAGCCTCCTGGATCTCCCCGTGTGCTCGCAAAAATGCCCAAATAAAGAAAACAAGTTTTGACATAAAAACAAAACATAAACAAAATAATGTTAGTAATTAAAATAATTAAATCAATAATAAACGGTAAAATAAAATAAAACAAGATAAAAAAAAATATGACATGAAAATGACAATGGAATTAATATGTTAACAATAAAAATAAATGATAAAAATGCATTGTAAATGACAAGTTAACTAAATGACGTGAATGAAATAAAATACAACATATTAATTAAACAATACATAAAAATATGAACATGATGAAAATAATGATGAAAACAAACAAGTAATTGAATAAACAATAAATATAACATGCAACAATGATAAAAGAGTGGTAAAAATTAATAAATAAAAGAATAATGAAAATAATTAAAACAATGACATGATTAATTAATGTGCTCATAATTAACATAAACCATTTATATGGCAAAAATGATTAACAAACATTAATTAATTATTTACATGCTAAAAATAATGAGGAATCAAAATAAATTAAATTATTTATATGTTAAGAATCAAAAGAAATCAATATTCACATGAATGGAAATAAAATCATATATAAACAATTAAATAGAACCAATATAAAATAAATACAATAAGTAAATAAATGAAAATAATAAATAAATCAATCAAAACAAAAAAATATACATGGATAAATAAAAAATAAAATAAAAATTGAGCCTAGAATATTTACCCTCAGAGTCGGATTTGATGAAGGTAAAAGATGATTTGATTTCCTTTGTTTGTGACTCTAACAATTTAGAGTTGAATATGATAAATGTTGGAATTTTATTCTAGTAAAAATAGGCTTAAAAAAAACTAAAAAAAAAACTCTTTGAGAAAAAAGAATTAATTTCAAGGAATTATTTTTATTGATTAAACCAAAAAAAACCTTGAAAAAGTTTAATGGAAAAAACAAATGAGAAATAAAAACTGAATTTTGAAAGTGAAAATTAATCCTTTATGTTTATGGAGAAAACAAAGAAATTAATTTGGAATAATCAAGAATTGAAAATCAATTTTCAATCTCCATTAATCCTTGTTAATTGAAAGAAGAAATGTGAAATTTTTTTTGGAAGAAAAATCAAAGAAGAAGAGAGGAAAAACCCTTGAAAAATCTGATGAAAAAATAATTATAGAGGCTCCCTAGGTTTTCATCCTAAAGTCTTTTAAAAGATAAAAAAAGTTGCCCTAATTTAATTAAGAAAAAAAAATTTATTTTAACACAAATTCCTTTATTTTTAAGGATAAAATCAAGTTTTATTAATTAATTATCTAAGAAAATATTTTAGAATTTAATTTGGACTCAAAAACCCTAAAAAATGGGATAAAAAACGGATTTTTGGGTGAAAAAATTGGAAAAAAATGGTGAAAAATCGGAAGAGAGCACATCAGATCCTATAGCGACGGCCAGGAAAGGTGGGAAGCCCGTCGCTATAGAGGGACGGGCTTCCCGCAGCCAACTCTGCGTGATTCCGCGCGCAGAGGCGCGAAAGCCGCGCGCTCCAGCTCGCAATGCTGCGCGCTTTTAGCGACGCTACGCATCGCCTCTTCGCGCCCAGCTGGGCGCCTGCGCGCCGCCGCGCCAGACACTCTCGATCCAAATATTTTTTTTTAATTTACAAAATTACTATAAATCTAAGCCCCATTTTTCAAATTTAATTTTTTAAAATGTTTTTTTATTATTTTTCAATTTTTCACTCTAAAATGTAAATTTGACGAGGAAATCATCACTTTTAACCTTTTTAGCCTGTGAAGGCAATTATCATCATCGGGTAACTTCGATCTAGGCTGACTCAGTACCTGGTGTCTACAATCGCCCCCAGTTTAGGGGAATCTAGTACACTAGTGTCTAGGTGAGCCTAAACTCAAAGAAGTAAAGGAAAGAGACGCGTACCTGAGGCAGCTCTTACCTTTCCGAAGCGGGGAATCCGTGGTGGTGGTTGTTGCCATCATGTGGCCGTGTTGAAGCGGTAATGCCGTGATCGTGCTAACCCTCCGTAGAGTGGTAGTACCGCCATCGTGCTAACCCTTCGATTTGATTAAGTGGTTGTGCTGATGCGGAACCCCAAGGTTAAAGAACCCGAAACCCCTTGAACATACACTTTGATTGCAAAGACAAAGAAGACAAAAACCCTCCCTATTGAACCCCCAAACAATACGTGAATGGAAACGCAAATAATTGGGAATTAAAGAACCTGAAAAACGCCACAATCAAACAATTGATAAGTTAATCAAATTCTTCATGCAATATAAAAGAAAGCAATTCACTCTCATTCTAAGCAAAGAAAATTCGGCTAAGCCAATAATTATCATTCAAAATCTGAAATTCTTAACATAACATGTTCTATTTATAGGGTGGCTAACCCTAGCTAGCAAATAACCTAAAACAAACCCTAATGAGGCCTTAAACATGGTGTGGCCGAATTGTCCATGGGCTTAAGCTATCAAATAAGCCCATTTACAAGACTTAACTTAAAAGAGTGGGCTGAATTGTTTAAAGCCCAAAATAAAGACTAACTAAAACCCAAAAATAACTAAACTAAACCCAAACTAAAAGCCCAATTCGTTTAGCCCATTAAGTCATTAAATAAATGAGTCATGTGACTTTTAAATGAAGCACATGACTTGTACAAATAAAGCCCAAAGTAGTATAAACCCAAAAATGACTTAAATTGACCCAAAAATGGCTTAAGTTGGCCCAATTTCACTAGAAGCTTCCAAAAGGCTAAGTACTTTGTGAAAGCCTCCTTCAAGCTCTTTATAACACTTCTTAAATTTGATCTCCATGAATCTGAACTTGCAATATTTATAACGTTGCAATGTTGACCCCCCTATGCACGCATCATTCCCTCTCTCTTTAGAAAAGATTCGTCCTCGAATCTTCGTCTTGTTCAAGTTGGGAATGGAAACTTGGAGAATGAATTCATCTTCATATACGATCTTCTGAACAGGTGGAAATAAAATGAATGCTTCTTCATATGAGGACTCATCATGTTCCTGCAATTTAACAAAAACACTAGGAAAAACATGATTATTCAATACAACCATTTCATTCTGATCATGGTCCTCTCCTTTCTCCATGTTTAACTCAGCCTCCTTAAGCACTACAGGATCAATCATAACATGCTGATCTTCCATCTCAACTAAACAAACATCTTCCTTCTCACTCAAAACAACAACTACTTCACTTCCACTGATTTCTTCTTCACTCACAACCTCATTGTCATACAAATCTATAGCATCTCTTTCAGCTTTACACACAATCTCTTCCATTGCAACTTCCTCTTTCTTTCTTTTCTCCTTTTTCAAACACTTATCTAGCTGTCTAAAGAGTTGTTTAAACCTCAATTCCATATCTTCAGAATCTTTATTGTTGCTCCAGTTTGGCCAAATTTTGTTATTGGAATTTGAGAATGACCTTGCTATCCTCCTTTGTTTCTGTTGCCTCTCCACTTTAATGGCAATGTTCACTAAGTCCTCCATTTTTCCATAATGTTGCAATTCAACTACATCCGCAATTTCTTTATTCAAACCTCCTAGAAACCAAGCCATTATTACCTCTTCCTCCTCTTCTACGTTAGCTTTGATCAATAGCATCTCCATCTCCTTGTGATAATCTTCTACTGATCTAGCTCCTTGCACTAGCCTATGCAACCTCTGATGTAGCTCCCTAAAGTAGTTTGAAGGCACAAATCTTTTCCTCATGGCCTCCTTCATATCCTCCCAACTACTAATAGGACGTCTCCTCATCTTCTTTCTGCTCATATTCAATTGATCCCACCAAAATAAGGCATAATCTGTAAACTCCACAGATGCTATCTTCACTTTCTTCTCCTCAGAATACCTATTACACTCAAAGATCATTTCAACATTCCTTTCCCATTCTAGGTACTCTTCAGCACTGTTTCTACCTTTAAATGGAGGAATCTTAAGCTTAATGTTACCTAAATTCCCATCTAATCTCCCACTTGTCTCTTCTTCATCTAAGTCTTTTATGTCAGCCCTTACATTTTCATCAGTCCATCTACCTCTCCTAGCTGTCTTCCTAGAATTATTAGATGCACTCACTTCAAATTTCTCCTCCATCCCGTCCATTCTAGCGTTTAACTTCTTGAACTCATTAATGAAGGCCTTGTACATCACTTTCATATCGGGCATGGCTTCGTCCTCCTCATACATTGTTTCCTTTTCTTCTCTTCTTGACATGATTTGAATTCTGCAAAACAGATGTTAGACAATAACCTCACACACTCCCTCACGTGTTTACACTCAAAGATACCACTCCTCTCGTGTTTCACTCAATAAGGCTTTTACCCTCTTAATGTACTCACACACTCTGCCTTTTACCACTCTAATTGCAACTTTAAAATTGCACTTCAGAATTCAATTCACAAACCAATAATTTGAGCACGTTTTAGAAAGCAAAGAATAAGTAAGCACTAACAATAAAAAGATAGCTCAAAACTAGAAAAGAAGACACTAGACACAATGAAGGTGGTACACGGACAAGACTGGTATACCACTTGATTATATTTAAATTAGAGTATTAGAACAAGCAAAGATACTCTAACAGTGTAAAGGAACAAAAACAAGCTCAAAACAAAGAAACAAGTAACAAGAATTAAGAAAAATGACAATTTGGACAAAATGTATGAATTTGATTCACTACAAAGTAAACCAAATGTAGAACCTAGTTATTCTACCCAACAAAGCAAGAAAAATAACAAAGAAACCTAATTATACTAAGAAAGACAGAATGCACGCAATACAATTCAATTTAGAGCTAAAATGATGATTAGGCCGAATGGTGTACCAAGCTCTAATTAATGTGTCAAGTTGTGTGCAAAATGATAGGAAAATGATGTCAAAATGGTGTAAAAAAATGATGGCAAAATGGTGGCAAATGATGGCAAAATGGTAGGAAAATGATGGCAAAAATGGTGTAAAAAAATGATGGCAAAATGGTGGCAAATGATGGCAAAATGGTAGGAAAAGGATGGCAAAAATGATACCAAAATGGTGCAAAAATGACAGCAAAAATGGTACCAAAATGTTACCAACAATGGATAGCAAATGATAGGCAAATGTTACCAAAATGGATAGCAAATGTTACCAAAAATGGTTAGCAAATGATAGGAAAATGTTACCAACAATTGTTAGCAAATGATGGGAAAATGATATCAAAATTGATAAGCAAATGGTAGCACAAATGAATCCTTATCCGCATTGGATAATAATAATCAAAGATGGTTTAGGATTAAGTTTTCCTATTCCCAAAACAGATAGGATTAAATTTTCCTATTACTTAAAGGATTCCTATCTCTATTTAGAAAAGGATTAATTGCTACTCCTAATCCTCAAGCACTTAGGATTAAGTTTTCCCACCTATTAATGGATTTGGATTTGCCCTTTGCTATATAAGCCCTCTTTGGCCGAATTGCTCCCTACCCTTTTCTCCTCCTATATTCCTTTCTTTCACATTTTTTTTTCTTTTTTTTTTATTTATATGAAATAGAGAACAACTAGACTACAAACCACCAAACTTCTCAAGCCCAAAAAGGTCAGAACTCAAATTCGATTTTCTAACCCTTTTTTTTTCAAAACGCAAAAACTTAAAAGTGAAGAACGGAGGCTTAAACGTCATTTTTAAGGTCCGAAAAAGTCAGTTACATAGGGCTTTGCCCAGTAACGATTGTAGAGCACGAAATTCTCTTTCCGAAATGATATTATAATAACAAATCGGACTCCTATATCAAAAGTTATGGCCTTTCGAAGTTTTCTGATTTTTTTTTTTCAAAACAGCAAACTAATCTCTAATCTCCTCCTACAAGGATTCGGATTCAAGCTAAAGATGTTCAAGATTTCAGTTCAAGGCTATTTAACGAATTCAAGGTAAAGGTAAGAAAAGAAAAAGGCTAATTTAAACACACAAAACACAATTAACTAAGAAACTTAATGCAACCTAGCATAAATAACTAGAATTCAAAGAAAAGAAAACGCAAACCTAACACTAAGATAAATAGGAATTTACCTTAACTTTGGCTCTGATACCAAATGATGCGGAACCCCAAGGTTAAAGAACCCGAAACCCCTTGAACATACACTTTGATTGCAAAGACAAAGAAGACAAAAACCCTCCCTATTGAACCCCCAAACAACACGTGAATGGAAACGCAAATAATTGGGAATTAAAGAACCTGAAAAATGCCACAATCAAACAATTGATAAGTTAATCAAATTCTTCATGCAATAGAAAAGAAAGCAATTCACTCTCATTCTAAGCAAAGAAAATTCGGCTAAGCCAATAATTATCATTCAAAATCTGAAATTCTTAACATAACATGTTCTATTTATAGGGTGGCTAATCCTAGCTAGCAAATAACCTAAAACAAACCCTAATGAGGCCTTAAACATGGTGTGGCCGAATTGTCCATGGGCTTAAGCTATCAAATAAGCCCATTTACAAGACTTAACTTAAAAGAGTGGGCCGAATTGTTTAAAGCCCAAAATAAAGACTAACTAAAACCCAAAAATAACTAAACTAAACCCAAACTAAAAGCCCAATTCGTTTAGCCCATTAAGTCATTAAATAAATGAGTCATGTGACTTTTAAATGAAGCACATGACTTGTACAAATAAAGCCCAAAGTAGTATAAACCCAAAAATGACTTAAATTGGCCCAAAAATGGCTTAAGTTGGCCCAATTTCACTAGAAGCTTCCAAAAGGCTAAGTACTTTGTGAAAGCCTCCTTCAAGCTCTTTATAACACTTCTTAAATTTGATCTCCATGAATCTGAACTTGCAATATTTATAACGTTGCAATGTTGACCCCCTTGTGCACGCATCATGTGCCGTGGTCGTGCTAACCCTCCGTAGAGTGGTAGTGCCGCCATCGTACTAACCCTTCTGTTTTGATGAAGTGGTAGTGCCGTGGTCGTGCTAACCCTCCTCAGAGTGGTAGTGCTGCCATCGTGCTAACCCTTCGATTTTATGAAGTGGTAGTGCCGTGGTCGTGCTAACCCTCCTCAAAGTTGTAGTGCTGCCATCGTGCTAACCCCTCGATTTGATGAAGTGGTAGTGCCGTGGTCGTGCTAACCCTCCTTAGAGTGGTAGTGCCGCCATTGTGCTAACCCTTCGATTTGATGAAGTGGTAGTGCCGTGGTCGTGCTAACCCTCCGTAGAGTAGTAGTGCCGCCATCATGCTAACCCTTCGATTTGATGAAGTGGTAGTGCCATGGTCATGCTAACCCTCCGTAGAGTAGTAGTGCCGCCATCGTGCTAACCCTTCTTGATTTGATGAAGTGGTAGTGCCGTGGTCATGCTAACCCTCTGTAGAGCAGTAGTGCCGCCATCGTGCTAACCCTTCTTGATGGTTGCCCCCTGAGAGGTCTTGGGTTGAGATCTGCCCCCTGAGAGGTCTTTGGTTGGTTACTTCGATTGATGTTTGGATTGATACTTGGATTTTTGTTTTTTTTTTGCTGGTTGCCCCCCTGAGAGGTCTTTGATTGATTGTTTGGGCTGATGTCGTCACTCAGCTTTTGTCGGTGTCCGCATCAAATCTCTCTTTCTGCAAAATAGGGAAACTAAAATATGCAGAAAAAATAGTGAGCATGCAAGTAAAATGCATGAGTCATACGGGAATGCAGGGTAAGAATTCATCTATGTGGACTTGGAGATGATAGCCGAGCTAGCTGCCATTTGCAATAGGATCGATGCCTTTTAAGCTGCTTTTGAATTTCATGCCCTTTGGGATTGCAAGATTCTCATATGGTACCTGTAGTCATTAATTGAAAGTAGTGCGTCCCTTGTGGATTTTCACACTAGCTTTTCTTAGCGGGAGATGCGTCCTTTGTGGATTTTCACATAACCTTGTGCCTTATTTTTGCCTGGAGTGGACCCAACCCAATCTAGCGGCTTCTTTTTTTTTTTTTAAGGACAAACTGCCTGTTTTCAGGTTTTCACCCTATCCTTTTGCCTAATTTTTGCTTAGAGCGCCAGTTACGGTTTTCACTCTAACGGCTTTTTTTTTTTGCTGCTGATTACTGAAGAAGCTGAATATATTGCCCGAGAATCTTTCAGGAGTCTTGGCATTTGATAGCAGGATGAGTCGACTAAAGCACTTGCAGTAGATGACTTTGACCACATAAGGTGAGATGCTATGATTACATCAATAAATCATTGCATAAATGCATGTGTTTCACTTTTATTTCATTAAACATGATCATTATTTGAAATTAATCTCAAGGAATACAAGACCCTAGCTAATCTCAGGATAGATCTTGAAAGCATCCAACTCTTGTTATCAATTAGCCTCTCGGGTTTCATGATTGAAGATTTTCTCTCATCTCTTAATTTTTTTCTTTGAACGTGAATTCTAGATGCAACTTTGGGGATGAGACTTAACTCGAATGCATGAATGCACTCATGGCTCCTCGCTTTAAGCTCAAGAAACACCATATGCCTCTTCTTGCATACCAAACCTTATTAGAAGGTCATCTCCGCTAATTGGATAAGACTGAACCAAGAATCAAGAGGTCTTATTTTGGTTGTAATGTTAGGCTTAGGTAGATGGCTGTCAAAGGAAGATCAGGTCGCTAGAGAAGATATGGCCGCAATATTGACTTGACTGATGGATGAACCATTCTCAGCTCAGTTGCATATACAAGGTATTCTTGAATTTGGGTTCGGTAATGTTTTAGCTCATTAAGATCAGAATGACAGTTAAAAAGGTAATCATCAAAATTCTACAAGTGGTTACTATTTTGAGCTCTATTTTATTTTATTATTATTATTTTTTTTTTACTTTTTTTTTTTAGCTCATGTCTTTGGCGCATGACTGAAACCCTCTTCTCAAATTGTAAACTCATCCTTACCAAGGCAATTTTTGATAACCCAAAAAATTATTAAAACGTACATCCATCCCTTCTAGAGCGGCCTCTCTTCTAAGGGGAGGCAAAAATCATTTTAGGCGAGGGGATAGTTTTAACATGTTTAACAACAAAATTGGCACGCATTTAGCATACCCACATAAAGGCTCAATGGGCTATCAAGCGATTGCGAAATAAGGGTAGGAAATGGTCATTTAGAGAGCTATACAAAGAAAATGTTGCCTAAATCATTTTCTAGGTTCCGTCTTATCCAGGGATTGCTTTGATGGGTAATCAGAAAAGTTCTAGTGCTCTTAGTGAGTTTGCATCCAATCCCCTAATTGTAACTAGTTTTTTTTTATTATTTTTCTTTTTTTTTTTTGAATTTCCCTCTCTACAGGAGCTATATCAGATGCTATCAAAATTTTCTTTGGGTTCCCCAAAGTTTCGAGATTAACTGCAGTCATATTATTTGAATTAATGCCAAAGTAAATGCAGTGTGATCATGTTAAATGAAATCAAATAGAAATATCATACAAATAAGCAAAAAATTGTTCTATTGAAATAACCAAACATTATCATAAAAAATTGTTCTCAAAATAATAACAAAGATTGAAAAAGAAAGAACATAATCTTCATTTCCACTCTCACTAGTGGATTAAGAGGACCCGATCATAATCATGGTGGAGGGGCTGCATTGTAGCCTGCCTTTTTCTTCTTTTCTCTCTTCTCAGGATTCGTGATCTGATTGGTGTCGATGAGATCCTGGATCTTGTTTCTCAATGTCCGGCAGTAATCTGTCAGGTGGCCGGTGTGCTGGTGGTAGGCGCAGTACTGGTCTTCTCTGTGTCCTGGCTGCCCTTAATTCATGGCCGGTCTAGGCGCCAAAGGCTGCAGCTTGCCCTCTTTCATCAGCCTCTCCAATACCCAGGATAAGGAGCGACCTAAATTGGAGTAATATCTCTGGCGTTGCCCCACTCCAATCGCTGAAACTTCGGCTGTCTTGCCATTCCTATTATTACTGCTCCCGGCACCTCCCGGTCTAAGCCCAGACTGGTTCCCATAGCTTTTCCTAGCAAAGTTATTATGGCTTGCTTTCTTTGCCAGGTAAGCCGCCTCAGCTTCTATAGCGATATCCTTAAGCGACTCCCAGTCCTTGAGCCCCTTAAAACTGAGCAAGTCCCTTAAGTAAGGGCATGAGTTTCTGATAAACAGCCTGATCTGGTCTGCAGTGTCAGGCTTCCTCTCTATCTCCATGACCCTATTCCTCCATCTGGTGAGGTACTCATGGAATGACTCATCGCTCCTTTGCTGTAAGAGCTCAAGGTCTTTTAAGGTGACCTCCATCCTGGTACTGCAGTCGTACTGCTTCATGAATTCTTCGGTCAAAAGGTCCCATCTTCCTTGGACCTCCTATCCAACTCGTGGTACTAGTCAACTGCCGAGCCCACCAGACTAAGGCAGAAATATTCCACCTTCTGCTTTTTACTTAGTCCTGTGCCTTTCATGACCAAGGTGTACTGCTTGATGTGGGCGGATGGGTCCGAGGGGCCATCAAACTTCGGAAGCTCATGCATCTTAAATCTTTGGGGCAGCAGCTCCTCGTCCCCCAGGTCTCTGTCTTCTGGATTGACCCCCTTTGCAGCTGAGAGCATGCGGGTGATAGCTTCGATCTGTTGCCTCATCCCCCTTAAGGCTTCGTCTTCCCCTCTGGGTGCCCTGGGCCTCACAACATGGTGGACTATTGGCTCTTCTTCTTCTTCCTCCATCAGGAAATCATCATTGGGATTATGAATCCTTTCCCCTCTTGGCTCGATGGGTGCGGCAGCTCTGTGATCATTGTTGGGTTGGCGAGCAGTAACTCCAACGAAGGGAGCCTCCCCACCAATAGGTGGTTCGGTTTGCCCCCGAGGAGGGGCTGCTTGTGGCTGTAGAGCAGCAGGCGGCTGTGGGGCAGCATGTGGATGGGCAATCCTTTCAGACATGGCACCCATCATGTTTAGCACTCTCCGTTCGAAGTCCTCTAGCCTCCTAGCTAGATCTTGGGTGGTCAAAGCTCCAGGTTCTTCTGCCATTGATGATTCAAGAGAGGATCATTGATTGATGAGAATGACTCAGAATCCCAGTCAGACACTAGTTCCGGTAACTCAAAGAGCAGATTTATCCTTACAAGCCGACCGTCGGAACCTCTAGTCCACTTAAATGAATCTATGATGGATGAAAAAATTAGATTGTTAGGATGATGCATGAATGACATATACAATGCATGATAGTGAGTTATGCAACATTTACAATCACATGCAAGCAAGTAGATCCTTCCAACCTTATTACTCCCACACACGAGGTAATGCGGTCTCTTTCCTAGGTGGGCTTGATCCATGGGTTAGCGGGGAACCCAATGGACACGTATGGTGCTCGGTGGAAAACCGGCATCATAACATCTCTTATCTAATACGCATACATATGGATTTTGGCCTTTATGTATTTAAACAATTCAACTAAATTAAGATGGGCCCATCGAGGCATGAAAGCCTTTGATAAAAGCCCATTTAATTGGGTTGAATTTGTTCAGTATATAATGGCCCACATAGCAAGCATTGTATTAAGGTACATGTCACCTAGGGAAAGTATCTATTGCCATTACATGAGTTTGGTCATGGGTGATGATACTTTTGGGCTACCCAAGCATGGTCCCTGCCAACGAGTCTAGCTCATCACGAGCGTAACGACCGATCGGATCACCATTTGATATACCTTGATGGTACAAGGCTTGGGCTGGTGATTATCCTTAACACTTCCCTACATTGACTGAACGTATAGTCATGCTTTGGAACGCACTGGGGCTAATAAAGGGACCAAACTAGCACAGTTCTAAGGCTCTAATGATATGATATGCAAATTTCGAAAAGGTATAAAAATTTTAAATTAAAACTCAATTATAAATTTTAACCAAGGTACTTTCGAATCGAACCCACTTAGAAGTCCCCAGTGGAGTTGCCAACTGTGACGCGCGCCGAACCTCGTGGCCTCCCGAGGGCCCGCTTTAGGGCGATCAGGAGAGGTTCATAAAACTTGTAAGGTATTTACAAGTGCGTCTATTTTGGGCAACAATGAGGTTTCTTGGAGTCGCCACCCAATAGAACATTGAGAAGGGTCGTCTAGCCTCAGCAAGCCTAAGACGGTGCATACATATCCATCTTGGGCTAGCCAGAGAGATCTTGGAGGCCTCATCCCCAACCCCCTGGAGCCTATGATTGTAAATTTAAGTCTTTTGGTGAGACTCAAGAGGTGTCTTGGAAGTCCTAGACCTCTCACCTCATTGAGCCCCAAAGACCAGAGTGAGTTCGGGACTTCTCATTTATTCATACCTTGGTTAAGTTTATAATTGAGTTTTGAATTTATTATTTCATCCCATTTCTCATACATTTAATGCAATTAATTAAAGTGCACAACATACATTTAAGAAAAGCGGTAAAAGCATAAGTAAAATAAAGCACATGTAAAAATATTACAATAAAACTAGGGGCGGAATACAACCCCCATTGTAAATAAAGTACAAAACATGCATAAATCGGGATATTCATCAAGAATGAGGACATTGGTCCTCGTATGCATATTTATTACAAAGCAATTTTGATGTGATGACTTTGTTTTGGATGGTGAAAAACAAGGACATTGGTCCCATTTTTATTTAGGAAAAATTCCAAGTTAATTAATGAAAAAAATATTTAGTGATTTTCTTTCTAGCGGGCCTAAATAAACAATTTTATAAGAAAAATATACATGGCAAAAATAAATGAAAAAACCAAAATAAATAAATATTACAAACAAAGAAAATAAATATGTAACTCGAACGAGCCTCCTGGATCTCCCCATGTGCTCGCAAAAATGTCCAAATAAAGAAAAAAAGTTTTGACATAAAAACAAAACATAAACAAAATAATGTTAGTAATTAAAATAATTAAATCAATAATAAACGGTAAAATAAAACAAAACAAGATAAAAAAAAAATATGACATCAAAATGACAATGGAATTAATATGTTAACAATAAAAATAAATGATAAAAATGCATTGTAAATGACAAGTTAACTAAATGACGTGAATGAAATAAAATACAACATATTAATTAAACAATACATAAAAATATGAACATGATGAAAATAATGATGAAAACAAACAAGTAATTGAATAAACAATAAATATAACATGCAACAATGATAAAAGAGTGGTAAAAATTAATAAATAAAAGAATAATGAAAATAATTAAAACAATGACATGATTAATTAATGTGCTCATAATTAACATAAACCATTTATATGGCAAAAATGATTAACAAACATTAATTAATTATTTACATGCTAAAAATAATGAGGAATCAAAATAAATTAAATTATTTATATGTTAAGAATCAAAAGAAATCAATATTCACATGAATGGAAATAAAATCATATATAAACAATTAAATAGAACCAATATAAAATAAATACAATAAGTAAATAAATGAAAACAATAAATCAATCAATCAAAACAAAAAAATATACATGAATAAATAAAAAAATAAAATAAAAATTGAACCTAGAATATTTACCCTCAGAGTCGGATTTGATGAAGGTAAAAGATGATTTGATTTCCTTTGTTTGTGACTCTAACAATTTAGAGTTGAATATGATAAATGTTGGAATTTTATTCTAGTAAAAATAGGCTTAAAAAAAAACTAATAAAAAAAACTTTTTGAGAACAAAGAATTAATTTCTTTACTCAAAGGAATTATTTTTATTGATTAAACCAAAAAAAACCTTGAAAAAGTTTAATGGAAAAAACAAATGAGAAATAAAAACTGAATTTTGAAAGTGAAAATTAATCTCTTATGTTTATGGAGAAAACAAAGAAATTAATTTGGAATAATCAAGAATTGAAAATCAATTTTCAATCTCTATTAATCCTTGTTAATTGAAAGAAGAAATCTTAAATTTTGTTTGGAAGAAAAATCAAAGAAGAAGAGAGGAAAAACCCTTGAAAAATCTGATAAAAAAATAATTATAAAGGCTCCCTAGGTTTTCATCCTAAAGTCTTTTAAAAGATAAAAAAAGTTGCCCTAATTTAATTAAGAAAAAGAAATTTATTTTAACACAAATTCCTTTATTTTTAATGATAAAATTAAGTTTTATTAATTAATTATCTAAGAAAATATTTTAGAATTTAATTTGGACTCAAAAACCCTAAAAAAATGGGATAAAAAACGGATTTTTGGGTGAAAAAATCGGAAAAAAAGGGTGAAAAATCGGAAGAGAGCACATCAGACCCTATAGCGACGGCCAGGAAAGGAGGGAAGCCCGTCGCTATAGAGGGACGGGCTTCCCGCAGCCAACTCTGCGAGATTCCGCGCGCAGAGGCGCGGAAACCGCGCGCTTTTAGCGACGCGCAGCATTGGCGACGCTGCGCGTCGCCTCTTCGCGCCCAGCGAGCTGCCGCAGGCGCGTCGCCGCCCCCAACACTCGCAATCCGAATATTTTTTTTTAATTTACAAAAATACTATAAATCTAAGCCCCATTTTTCAAATTTAATTTTTTAAAATATTTTTTTATTATTTTTCAATTTTTCACTCTAAAATGTAAATTTGACGAGGAAATCATCACTTTTAACCTTTTTAGCCTGTAAAGGCAATTATCATCATCGGGTAACTTCGATCTAGTTTGATTCAGTACCCGGTGTCTACAGTCCTATTTTGTTAGAAAAAGTCCAATTTATTAATAAAATATTTTTAAACGATTTTTAATTAACGTGCATAAAAATAAATAAATTTATTACAAATTACATAATAACATCAAATAAAATAATAATGAAAAATAATAAAAATGACAAATTAAATCAATATGGTGTTTTTAAATCTCCATAGGCTCACATTTGCCATTAGAAAGGCTCACACATAAAAAAAATAATTATTAAAATAAAAAAACACAAATAAAAGTGATATTAGTAATAAAAAATGGATTAAACATATAACATATGAAAATGGAAAAATAAAATAATAAAAAAATGCATCATGTATGACAAATCAATTAAATGACATAATAAAAATAAGTAACTTAACATACTAACAATTCAACATACATGAAAACATAAATAATAATAATAATGATAACAATAACAAATAATAATAATAATAATAAACAAGAATAATAATAATAATGATAGTAATAATAATAGACAATAATAATAATAAGAGTAACAACAACAACAACAACAACAACAACAACAACAACAACAATAATAATAATAATAATAATAATAATAATAATAATAGTAATAATAAAAATAATAATAATGATGATGATGACAATAATAATAACAATAATCACAAAGATAATAATAATAAAAACAATAACAACAAAGAAGATGAAAAATCAAGCAAGCAAAAATAAAAAGAAATAAACAAAACATGTTAAAGCATGTTAAATAATAATAATAATAATAATAATAATAATATGAATATGAACAATCAAATGAGAACACAAGAATACAAAATGAAAAATATTGAATCTATGACTACATCACATAAAATACAAAAATAACAGATCAAAGAGAATTTACATGGTTGCTAATTAACTATAAATAAAAAATATAATAGTGATAGAAAATGCAAAATTAAACCCAAAATGCTTACCCTCAAAATTTGATTTGATAAATGATCAAATTCCTTGTCTTGATTTGCAAAAAAATAATATTAGAAAAATAAAATATGGAGGATAAATTTTATCTCAAGATCAAAGAATTATTTTTTTTGTTTGAAAAAAAAAATTCTTAAAAGAAAAAAAAGAAAACTCCTAAGAACAAAGAATTGCTCTTTTTATCTCAAGAATTAACTTAAAAAAATAAATTAGAATATTTGGAGAATTTGTTCTTGAATAAGAAGGAGAAGAAAATATATTTTTTCCTTAAGAAAATTCTCCCTTTTTTTCTAAAAAAAAAATCATTTATACCTCCCAAAAATCAGATTTTTGTTGAAGAAATTAAAACAATTTAATTCCCATTAACACAAAAAAAAAACTAAAGAATTTGAAAGGTTAGAAGACAAAAGAGTTTAAAAATTAAATTCTACATAAAAAATTGAAGAAAAAAACATAAATTTGGGTAAAAAATGCACATGGGGGCTGCAGGGGGCGTGCGGCAGGGGCGAGCGATGCCCGTCGGTGCATGCGACGGGCATGGCTGCGTACGCGCACGATGTGGGCGACGCCCTACATGTCGCTCGCTGCGGGCGAGGGATGCCTGCGCATGCCCCACTCGTCAGGCGCTGCCGATGCCCCTCCGACGGCCGAATTTTTTTTTAAATAATTTTGACAAAAACATTATAATTTCCAAATTCATTTTATTCTATTTTTTTAATTTTAAAATATTTTTATTTATTTTTTAAAAGCAAACTTTGACAAGGAATCTATCACTTCCAACTTTTTTACCTGAGCATGTATCTTATCATCATTGGGTAACTCTAATCTGGGCTGACTCAGGACCCGGTGTCTACAACTAGCCCAAGCCTCGTACCTTATGGTATGTCGAATGGAGACCCAATCGGTCATTATGCTCGTGTTGAGCTAAACCCGTTGGAAAGGACCGTGCTTAGGTAGCCCTAAAGTATTATCACCTTTGACTAAAGCTCATATAATGGCAATAGATACTTTCACTAGGTGAAATGTACCGTAATACCGTGCTTGCTATGTGGGCCGTCATATATTCAATAAAGTCAATTAAATTGAGTGGACTCTCATCAAAGGCTTTCATGTACTAATGGGCCAATCTTAATTTAATGGAAGTGTTTAAATACATAATGGCCAAAACCCATGCATATGTATATTAGGTAAGAAGTGCTATGCTGCCGATTTTTCATCGTGCACCATACGCGTCCAATGGGTTCCCCATTAGCCCTTGGATAAAGCCCACCTAGGAAAGAGACTGTACTACGTCGTGTGTGGGAGAGATAAGGTTGGAATGATCTATCTACTTGCATGTGTTTGTCTATGCTGCATTAGCACGGCCATGCATTACATTTTGATCATGCATTATCCTAATGAGGTGTATTCTGCAGCCATCATAGATTCGTCTAGGTGGTTTAGAGGTCCCGACGGTTGGCTGAGAAGGATTCCACACTTTGGATTACCGGAACAAGTATTAGATTGGAGTTCAGATTCTCTTTCAAAAGGAAGTGAAATATTTTCTTCGCAATCATCAGTAGAGACAAGTATGGCTAACCCATCAGGAGGATCTGATGCAACTCGTGCAATGATTGCCGAAGAGGTGGGGAGGAGAATGGAAGAGTTTGAGACCAGAATGATGGCAATGATGCTGGCTACTACCCTAGCCCCACTTGTTAGGCAACAAGCTGTTACTCTAATTAAGGGGGAAGATGAACAAGGGGCTATCAGGGAGGATCACCAATGCGGCGATTGACTCCCTTGCAATTGAGCCCAGAGCGCCAGCACCTATCGATTTCATAGAAGCTCCTAAATCTGAGGTTGACTTGTGGGAAGAGGAGAAAGAAGAGCCGCTGGTAACAAAGGGGACATCGCCCAAGCTGGAGGAGGCGATGTGGAGAAAGATGAAGGAAAAGTTCAAGACCATGACGAGAATGTTAATTGTGGGAAGATGAATGAACCCTGAAGATCGGGAGTTAGACGGTGATGATCTGATCCCCTAAAACTTCAAGATGCCCGATATCCCTAAGTTTGATGGCACTTCTGACCCTACAATGCACATCAAACAATACTACTGGTCATGAAGGGGATAACTCTGACTAGGAAGCAGAAGATAGAGTACTTCTGTCTGAGCCTTACAGGGGCTGCAATTGATTGGTACCATGGGTTGGACAGAAGGTCCAAGGAAGATTGGGACTTATTGACTAAAGAGTTCCTAAGGCAGTATAATTGTAGTACCCGAATAGAGGTCATGCTGAAGGATCTAGAGTTGCTGTAACAGAAGTTTGGAGAGTCTTTTCATGAGTATCTCACTCGGTGGAGGAATCGGGTTATGGAGATAAAGCGCAAACCTGATACTCCCGATTAGATCCGACTGTTCATTAGGAATGCCAGCCCATACCTGGGGGATGGATTGAAAATGAAAGGGCTGAAGGATTGGGGGTCTTTAAAGGACATCACCATAGAGGCAGAGAGTAAGTACATGGCAAGGAGGGCAAGAAGTGAGGCTTATGCTAAGAAGGGCTATAGTAATCAGGGGGCAAATAAGTTAGCAAGTTCCAGCAGTGGTAACAGAGTTGGAAAGACGGCTGAGGTTTTGGCAATAGAAGTCAATTAGATGTACTTCTCAAATTTGGGTCGACCTTTATCATGGGTGTTGAAGAGACTAGTAAAGGAGGGAAAGCCGCAACCCCTGCCACCCAGGCCAGCAAGAACCAAAGGACAGTTAGGGTATAAAAATAATGAGTATTGTGTATTCCACTAGCACATTGGGCATATGACAGACCACTGCGCGAGATTGAGGCACCAGATTTAGGATTTGATTGATAGTAAGCAGATCATTGATCCTGAACAGAGAGAGAGCAAGAAGAAGTCCAATTACAATGCCGTGCCGCCACCTGTCTTTATGATTCGGTCAAGCCTACCTAAGTGTTATATGTTGCAAGATTTGTATGGTGATGAGTATGTCACTATCACTTGCCCTAAGGCAAGTGAAGAAGGGATGCCCGTGGCAACAATAGATTATTGGTCCACTAGTGAGAGTGGAGAAGAAGATAAGGAAGAGGAGGAAGGAGAAAAGTTTGTGGATCTATGGGATTCAGATGAAGAGGGGAAGAGAGTTGGGGCTATAACAAGAAGTGGGAGAGTGGCCCCGAAAGTCGAGAAATCACAGGACCCAGTGCAAGCACCTGCAAAAAAGAGCCAGAGGAGAATTCCATAATGAAACTGTTGAAAAAGACCATGGCTTAGATATCTATTTGGGACCTTTTGAGACAGTCCCCTTCACACATGAAGAAGTTAGTTGAGGCCCTGTGTGAATGTACTGTGGCCACCACGATTTCTCCATCTGAGTTACTAGATTTGGTTAAAGGAGGATCAGGAGAGAGGTTGGTATACTCTGATGCTGACTTGCCAGCGAAAGGCCGCAATCACAATCGGCCACTGTATATCAAGGCACAGTTTAATGACAAGCACACCACTTGTGTTATGGTTAATGATAGTTCATCTATAAATGTCTGCCCTTTAGTGGCACTTTAGGCTTTTGGGCTAGAAGAAAGTATGCTGAGTGTAACAGCCCGAAATTGACCCTAGTAGTATCGAGCGTAATTAGCGTAAGTGAGTGAGTGTACAGATTTGGACTAAATTGAAAATAAGAAATTAGGGACTTAATTGCAAGAAATAAAAGCATTGTAGTGACTAAAGTGTAAATTGTATGATTAAGAGATAAGAGAGGATTAATTAAGATTAATTAACCTAAGTGTGATTAGGTGAAGTGGTTAGTGGGATCCATGTGTGGAGCTCATCTTTTGCCACTATGCTTTGGGGATCATGCAAGAGTGACACCTCATATTGCCATGCATATACAAAGATTGGGAAGTGGCAAAATCTGTCACTTTGTTCTTCCATTGAGTCCGACCCCTCTCTCTCTTGTTCTTCCACCCTTTCCATTCCCCTTTCTTGCTCTTTTCATTTTCTTTATTTGGTTTCTCAAGATTTAAAGTTGAAATGGTTAAGAGGATCAAGTGATAAGTTAGAGACAGTTGGAGAACCAATTAGACAAGCTAAGGGTAAAGAGAAGGCTAACTAGCTTGTGAAGGTTGAAGGAAAGCTTCAAGAGGTTTAGGATTAGATTTTGTGTTAATCTTGATTAAATGCATGATTAATTAACTTAGGATTTATGTGTACTTATGTGATAATTGATAAGATGTTATAAATTGAGATGTGCGTTGAAATTGTTGATTGAATTTCCATGAGATTATGACCAAAGTATGAACCATAGTTTTAGGGGAAAACTCTGCTCATATTGCACCAGAACTCCTTGTGATGTTTTGCTCATAAATGGAGTTTTAGAACTCAATGTTTAGTGATTATTGGTCAATTAGAACCATGGCTTCCATATTTTCAAAAGTCCCAGAAATGATCATGAACTAATTCTTATTCTAAGACCCTTAAAAGTGGCCAAAACATAAGCGTCTCTATTCTGGCATTGGAACAATATAGCTTGTTTAGGTCATATCGGACGTTTTATATGTCAAAACGACCTAAAATTTGTCCCATTAGAAATTTAACATCTTGGTAAACAATTGTTAAGAAGGACATTGTTCCTAAAAATTAGTTTTAGACATTGGTTTAGGCGGTACAAGTTTGAGGTGAAAAGCAGTCTCGTAGGGCACCTGATGGAAGCTAAAGTCGCGAGCACGACAAAACAAGATAAAAGTGGGATTTTCTTCTTGATTTTGAGCCATGTTTGGCTTGAATCATTTCCCACCTTCACCCTTCTCTAGTTTGTGTATTTTTGTGTGTTTTTCCTTTCCGAAATTAATCCGAACTTCACTGTAAGTTCCTATAGCTTGACCAATTCATGTCTAACACTATGAAATGAGTATATGAATGTTTGTTAATTGAAATTATATAGAAATGATGCTATGCCATAGTAGTTTAATACAAGAGTTAAATGTATACATGCTTTTAATTATTGAACATGACATGGCATACGATAATGATCATAAATAAATGAATCATATTATATTAAGTCTATAAATAAGCATGATGGAGTGTATATTTGGTTGATGAATTTGTTAAACCTATCAACATTAAATTAAACCTATAGTGTGAATCTATATGAGAAAATGTGAGCATGATGTGAACCTACTTGTACTAGTGTATGTTAACTTATACTATGGTATAAATCTATGAGATTAATAATGCTTTGTGAGAATCATATGTGTAAACTCTAGTGGATAAGTGTAGTATGAAAATGCATAATGAAATGTGAGTATGCCTTTCAAGCCATTTGTGTATTCAGGGCATGAAATGATGCGAGTTGTTTTATGCGATGACTTGTACCATAATGTTGCTTTAGGGAACTACATGAGTACATTACCATGCAAATGAATATTATCATGCGAATGAACCTCACTATGCGAATAAACACTACTAAGCGAATGTATAATACTAAAGGAAATTAATTGTTAAGCCTATAATCGAGTCGTGGATAGATAAGCATGCTTATAAAGGGCTAGTGATTTGTAGCTACTAGCGTGACACTGATGGGTGTCTAGTGATTGATACTGACGGCTATCCAGTGATCTAGTGTTTGGAACTTCAGTCTCTAGTGTTAAATATCTTCAAGTATCTAATGTACCCGTATCCACTTCTGTACGATTCAGGCTATCTATAAAAAGAATGATATTGTATGCTTGATGATAATATTGTGTTTACATGTAACATGATAGTGCTAATATTGAATAATGCTAGTGTTGGCTATGCTATATTGAGTGATATCAATGCTACACTTTATGATATGTTGGCTATATTATCGAAGCTTTCCGTTGACAGTGAGTATTGATAAGTGTTATTGCAAAGCATGGATTATCGAATATATGGCATATTGTTTGACTACTGGATGAGTTGCTGTTACATTGTTTAGCGATTGTAGGTTGTGAATGATTAAGTAGAGCTATGATTTGTTACATGTACATGAATTCATGTGAAATGTAGTGATATGTTATAACTGTCGTAAATGCTAGATGTTAAAGCTAAAGATTAAGTGCATGTCAACGTATGTAAATGAAGTAAGTATGTTAAGAATGAGCCTATTGGAATAGTATTAGTGGGTGTAATTATGATAAGCATGATTATTGTGGTTATACTAATTGTATGTTTGTTTTGGAATGTTGATATTGAAATGTTAAGGCATGATGAGTATAAGATTTATTGATATGTAAAATGAGTGTTCTAGTGGTTTCATTAGAAGTCTATATGCTTTGTGTATCCTCACTAAGCATTATCGCTTAGCACGGGTGTTTTCCCCTTTGTAATGTATAGAATGTTCCGTATTTTGTATATTGAGGTAGTGTATATGATAATGGTAATTTTGTATTTAAAGTAAGTAATGGGGACTCGTATAGTTATATTATAAACCTTGTAACTAAAACTAAAAGTACTTGGTAAAAGTATTGATTTGTGTTCCGTAGCGCTCCTATATCCTTCCAAGAGATATTGGGGCATTACACTGAGTAAGTCTGATTTGACCATTACAGCTTATGACAACTCTCGGAGATAGACATCAGGGACTTTCAGGGCTTTAGTCAACTGGGCCTATTGAAATGGAGGAGGAGTTTGTGGTCTTGCCTATTCCGGCAAACTTTTCAGCTCTACTTGGAAGACCTTGATTCCACAAGTTGGGAGGAGTGCCGTCTACCCTGCACCAAATGATCAAGATACCATATGAAGGGGATGTGGTAACTGTTAAAGCTACAAGAGAAAACCAAGTGTCTGCCTTGGGGATCTCTAACTAGCCATTCAGTGGCTTTCATATATCGGTGATTGGAAGAGCGAGGTTCAGCAGATAGCCCTCAAGTGGTGAATATAATGAAGAAGATGCATTTCCTCCTAGAAGCTGGTTTAGGCAAGAATTTACAAGGGCTATAGTCAGCTATCACTACCAAAGGCTAGAAGGATTAGAAGGAATTGGGCTACAAAGTTGAGCGTTGCAAGAAGAAAATGTCAGAGAAGATCCCTCACATTTCAGAGAGTTTTGTTCCCGCATCCTCAGTGTGTGCTTGCACTGGAGAGGAAGAGCCTTAGTGGGTAGATGGAAAGGTTATACCAGGGTTTAAAATCTTCAATGATGTCTTCGACTGGGATATTGGAGTTATCAAGTCTGCGGAGGACTTTTGGGATGAAGAGATCATAACTCAATGCAGTGTCTAGGACAGGGATGGGCCAGAGGAAGTTGTCACTGACAAGCTGCTAACCACTAGGTTGAAAGGAAAAGAGAAAATGGTGGTTGAAGCAACTGGGCCAGATTTGAAGATTCAAGATCTGAAGATTTCATTGGAGGTAGTTGAAAGGCCTCTACAAAGCCAAGAAGCCAAAGAACAGTCAGCTGCAACATCGGCGTCGATGGATAATGAAGACAATAGTTATTTAGATAATCTTTTTATGCCAGAACTTTTCAATAATGACAATGTTGATTATGATCATATTAATGAGATGAACTTTCCCAATGTTCTATTGGGTAGAGATTTCAAAATATCTCATGTTGCCCAAGATCCAAAGATGCGAACCCTCTCGGGCCCTAAAAGCGGGGGCCTCGAGAAGCGATCGGGTTCGGCGCGCGTCACAGTTTCCAATTCACTACTGCTTCTATCTTATTCGGATCAACCTTTATACACTCAGAAGAAATGGCATGACCCAAAAAAGACACCTCTTTCAGTTAGAACTCACACTTACTCAGTTTAGCATACAACTGATGCTCTCTTAAGGTCTGAAGCACAGTTCTTAAATGCTGCTCATCCTCCCTCTCATTCTTTGAGTATAACAATATATAATCGATGAACACCATTACAAACTAATCTAAATATGGTCTGAATACTCTATTCATCAAATCCATGAATGCTGTAGGTGCATTGGTCAACCCGAATGGCATTACAAGAAATTTATAATGGACATATCGAGTCTTAAATGCAGTCTAAGGTATATCGTCCTTTTTCACTTGCAACTGATGATACCCAAATCTCATATCAATCTTAAAAAAAATACACCAGCTCCTTTCAACTGGTCAAACAGATCCTCAATCCTTAGCAAACGATATCTATTCTTCACTGTTACCTTATTCAACTGTCTGTAGTCAATACATATTCTCATAGTCCCATCTTTTTTCTTTACAAATAGCATTGGTGCTCCCCAAGGAGACACACTTGGTCTTATGAAATCCTTATCTAATAACTCTTGCAACTAAGTCTTCAATTCTTTCAACTCAGTAGGAGCCAATTTGATAGGGTGCCTTAGACACAGGTGCTGTACAAAGCATAATGTCAATTGACAGCTCCATTTCCCTTACAAGTGGTACACCAGCCAAATCTTCTGCAAACATATCAAGAAATTCCCTCACTACTGGTATATCCTAGATTCTAACTTGTTCTCTTTTTGAATCCAACACCAGGGCCAAAAAAGCCTCACATCCTTTTCTCAAACATCTATATGATTTCATAGCAGAAATCACATCTACTAGAGGATTAGAGCATACACCTCTCATAGTCACTTTAGACTTTTCAGCACTACCAAGCACAACTGTTTTCTTCCTACAGCTAACTACAACTTGGTCTTACTCAACCAATCCATACCTAGTATTAAATCAAATTCATCAAAAGACAAATCAATCAAATCTATAGGGAACACGTGACCTTGAACCATTAAAGGGCAATCCTTATATACTTTGTTCACATTTACACTCTTCCCCAATGGGCAAGTCACACAAATATCATAAGCCAAATGGTCAATGGGAGACATCTTATCACATAGTTTCTTAGAACACGAATACGAATGCGTAGACCCAGGGTCAATCAGTGCAATTATTTCTATATTAAAGAGTACAAATGTACCCACAATAACCTCGAGTGCATCCTGCTCCTCACGAGCCTTCATTAAATAAGCCCATTTGGTGCATTTGGAGGTCGATCTACAGATTCTGACACTGTCCCCCATTTGGACAGGCCACCCCTGCCACGTCCTCTACCTCTACCTTGATTAACTGGAGGAAAATTTGATCCACCTTTACTAGCTTCCTGCTAGTTTCCTATCACCTCATAAGCCTTAGGACAGTTAGCCAGATAATGCTCCGTACTTGGACATCTAAAACAACCCCAGTTAATGTAACACCCCCATACTCCCGGTAAGGAATATCTGGGCGCCACAAGCCAAATACACACATACTCGTACACATGCATACACAATAGCGGAAGCAATAAAATAAATAAATAGAAATAACTTGGGCCCAAACAAAATACTCTTATTATATATGTATACTGTACATATTACAAAAGCTTTAAACTTACTACATGTTCATTTTTGATACATATACAAATACATTTAACATTTACATGTCGATACTACATTTCCGATATACATAACGATGTTACTCAAAACATCACAAACTCTATTTCTATCTTATAAAAAAAGAGATCAAAACAAAACTCCTAGTGGCCTTGACCCACAGATGCCTGCTCACTGACCCGAACCTATAAACCTACACTGAAATAAACATCTGTGCTAAGCGATAACGCTTAGTGGGGATGAAAACAAAGCAAAGGACTTCTACCGAAGTTGCACACATATCACATGCATCATTTATAACCATGCTCAAGTTAAAACATTAATCACATGATCTATTAAGCACACATTCCCAAGTACGTAAACTTTTACTCATTTACAAGTCATATATACATATTCCCATACTCAAGCAAAGGCATGTATAGAACAAGACTTATACATCAACTCTTGTACATTTCAACACATAAAACAGGACTAGTTGTGGATACGGGCGCTATATAAACAGAGGACCGAAGTCTCAGAACATGTACTATATCTATATCTGTATGACCATCTCGGAGGTCGACCGCTTCGCCCAAATGGGGCGGTCGGTAGCAGCTGCGCGGTAACCCTTTATAATCATGCTTATCTATCCACCGCTATGACTCTTCAGGCTTAACATATAGACTCTATACACTTAATCATATACATTGCATGTACTCTGCTGTTCATTCCAAAACACTATACACTATTTACATATTAGCAAACCATGTGCATACATATACCCTATGCATATACTCACATGTAGCAATATAATATCAATGAATCTTTGCACTCTACATTACTAATTAATCAAATGCACAATTCATTTTACATGTTCATAGACTTCACACATTATGATTCAATCATACATGATCAATATCACATGCATATCATGTTCAAAAATTAAAAAGCATATATACATTTAATTTCATTCTTAAACTCTTATGCCATAGCTTTAATTACCTATAATTTCCATTGACAACCACTCATATACTCATTTCACAAGGTTAGAAATGAGTTGGACAAGCTATAGGAACTTACAACGAAGTTCGGTTGCATTTCGGAAAGAAAAGTTCGGGTGCATTTCGGAAAGAAAAACACTCAAAATATGCAAAACAGGGGATGGTCACAGTGGTAACCACTTAGTTGTGACCATGAGGTCCAAAAACATTCGATTCTGCCTTGTTTGGGCATTGGTCACGGTGGTAACCAATTGGTTGTGACCGTGACATACCCAAAATAGCAAAACAGAAGCGAAAACTCAGGACTGCTTCACTACTCTATTTTGTACAGCCTAAACCAACATCTAAACCTCATTTTTAGCCAAAACTATCTTATTAAAAATTATTCCCTAGGATGTTAAATTTCAAATGGGACAATGTTCAAGTCAATTGGACATCTATAACATCAGATATAATCAAAACAATCTGACCTGCTCAAATGAACCGGCCAAGCTAGAGACACCTCTATTTTGGCCAATTTTCAGGGTCTTAGAGCAAGAATCTGCTCAAGGTCACTTCTGAGACTTTTATAGGAATGGAAGTAATGGTTCTAAAGGATCAACAATCACATAATTTAGAGGTCTAAAACTCTACTTATGACAAAAATAATACACAAAGGTCAGATGAAAATGAGCAGGATTTCACCAAACTCAAACCTTATCATCACAACTATATGTCAACACAACTAGCATCATAAATACGCATGAAAATGATCAAATTACATACTCATAAACATATATTCATATCATAAGAACATCGCAAGCAATCAAAATGAACACACACACGATCCCGACCTCAAAACGCAGCTTGAATCACTTTTTTTCTTCAACTCAGATCTTTTCCTCTTGTCAATAGCATCTTGCACAAAATCATCCAAAGACAAATACTTGAATTAAACTTCTACTCACTTTAAATCAAAAATAGAAAGAAAAAGGAGGTCAGATCGGAAATCTAACTAACTTACCTTTTGAAGAGACCTAATCAAGCCCTACTACACTCTCTTTAAACCAATCCAAGTGGTTCACTTAAGAACAACTCAATTAAGTAAGAAAGGAACAAAAGAGAGGGTAAAGCAAGGAAAACGGCAGAAACCCAAGGAAAAGGAGAAAGAAAAGAAGAACAATAGGCCAAAAGCAAGAAACCAACGCGAAAGAAGAAGAAAAGAGTAGATGGTTAAACTCTATCCAACATTTACTGCTCCAATTAATATCATTTACCTTAATTAAATACATACATATCTCTTAACCCACTAATTCTTTTTAATTTTTAACCAAGCCAAAGGTCTTTTATCCAATGGTCACTTGTTTCAATTCTTTTTTTTTTAACTCATATTCTTGCCACTTGTCACTCTCCTACAATGCCATGTGTCAATCCCCTACATTGCCACTTGTCAACCCTTACCCACACTTCAAGTTGCCATGTGTCGATTCCCTACGCTGCCACATGTCTATAACACATCAAATAATCCAACTCAAATAGGCTTCACGTGAAGCATTCTATCATGCTCGCAACATAACCCCCCACATAAGCCACTTACTCAAATACACTCTCTTATACACACAAACTCTTGAATTCTCGAACAAAAATTCCGAAATTCTACTAGGGCCAAATCGGGTTGTTACAGTTAACTTCCAACAATTGCCTCTATTTCTCTTACAATAATGAGGACATTCGAGCACCTCATGTAACACCATAACACCACTCAGGAGGAATATCGGGATGTCACACACGAAAAACACATACATACATCCAAATAACTAAAGAGAAAGCTTATAAAATAGAGTGTAAGTGAAAGCATTCAGGAACAACATATATGTATGTATGTGTATATATATATATATATATATATATATAATTGCATTTCAGAACTTATAAAGTATACCTATACAAAATCACTACATCATCAAATATCAGAATTACATGCCTTACAAAACGTTTACAAAACGCTATACAAGAGTCCTATACAAAAGGAATAGTATAACTAATACAAAAGAATCACTTCAAAGACAACTCCTAGTGGCTAGCAGATGGGAACTCTCGCTCAGAATAGAACCTGCAAACCTACACGGAAGCAAACATTTGTGCTAAGCGATAACACTTAGTGGGGATGAACAAAAGCAAAGGACTTTCGAAGAAGTCATAGCAAAACATAACACATGCATAGCAGTAAAAGATACTCGAATCAAAATCCAGATGCTCATCATATACATAGCAAGCATGAAAGTACAATACTCAAAGTCAAAGCAAATCCGGAAGCAATAACAATTGCTAACATTCAGGAGTAACAGAACATACAACCGATACAAAATTACTTATTACTCAAGTACTAGTATATAACACAACGATAGCTTGAGATCATGATGATGGTGGATACGGGTAATAGAATACTTGCGAGCAGTATCAGAAGACCGAAGTCTAAAAGCTTAAATACAGAAGACCAAAGTCTAGTTTTCAGAAGACCAAAGTCTAAAACTTTAACCTATGCGGGTCAACAGGAGCAGCTGCAAAACTCTAGCCCTTAATAAGCATGCTTATCTATCCACTACCTTGACCGATCAGGCTGGACAAATATTCAATCATAATATCATACACTCAACATGTCACCAAGTATCCCATCAAGGATACAAACCAAACTACTCATGTACTAGTCAAGAAAAATCATCACATAGCTTATGCAAATATATAAGAAAATGCAAAACATAAGCTAAAAATGCATGAACATACATAATCAACGCAACACTAATTTCCATACTAAAACATAGCATTTAGCATGTCACAACTCTCATTGAATGATGTTATACAAGGTTAAAATGATACTCATACCCATGCATAACATTTATATATGAACAATTATTCAAAGTGCAAAACAGGGTACCTCATGGTCACAACCATTTTGGTTGTCACCGTGACATACCACAGATACAAAACAAAATGCAAACTGGAGTACCTCACAGTCACAACCACTTGGTTGTCACCGTGACATACCTCACACTGAACGGGGTAAAAAGTAAACATGCGTATCTCACGGTCACAACCACTTTGGTTGTCACTGTGACATATCACACACTTTCCAGTCAGAAAGCAAACTTGGGTATCTCACGGTCACAACCACTTTGGTTGTCACTGTGACATACCACACACTTTCTAGGCAGAAAGCAACCTTGGGTATCTCACGGTCACAACCACTTTGGTTGTCACCGTGACATACCACACACTTTTCAGGCAGAAGCATTTCTTGCATACCTCGCGGTCATAACCACTTGATTGTCACCGTGACCTATGCAAAATTGCCAAGACACAGCTTTGCTAACTGCACCACAACCCATCCCAACAAGAACACAAGCCTCTCAAATGCACAAAACTAAACATGCACAACATCCATGCTCAAAACAGAGTTTAAAATCATCAACCTCAACTAACAACACATGCCTATAACCAAAACTCATCCATATCAAAACAAGCATCGAATACACAATCATAACTGAAGAGCACACGATCCCAAACCTCTTGGAGCAGCCGAAATACCCAAATTCAGACCTTGTCTTTGCCCTTTTCAATCCTTCTTCTATCCTCAGCTTCTTGCAATACTCAATTAAAACACAATCCCTTAATCCAAATTCTCAAACAACAACCCACAAAGAAAAGGGTTGAAGCAGAAATTCAAACCCAAATACACTTACCTCTCAACTTTAATCCTTGATTAAACTCTTCAATTAATCTAATTAAGTAGCAGAAATAACCCACAAGCCACACAATCAAAGAAAGAGGAGATGAAGGGCAGAAAACGTGAGGAAGAGGAATAAGAGAGAGAAGGAAACTGCATGCAAAACCCAAAAGGGATAGAAAAATCCACTAACTCCTCTTATAAAGGATGCACTAATCCTAGGTGGCACTCCCACATCTTGCCACCTGCCTCACACTTGACAAGTGTCCCACTCGAGCTAAATTCCACTCAAGTCCATGGCAAATTCTCATTTAAGTCCCTCAAGTCCTTTCTTCCCTCAACAACTAATAAATCCACTCAAATAAGTCCTCAATTATACTTAAACTCATACAAATTCAAAATTAACACCACTAATCCTACTAGGGTGTAATTCGGGATGTTACACCTCACTTCTATTACCAGATGCACCCCTACCAGTACCAGATGCATAAGAAGATCCTTGCTTTCTGCCTCTAGTAGCTGGATTGCTAGCTGACTCAGCTGGAGCTGCTGCTAAAGTATCTCTTTATCTCTTACCGGAATGTACCCCACCTCTGTTAGGATTCCTCCTTTGCATTCTTTCCCTTTGAATCTCAAGTGATCTTTTCGCTCTCATGGCATCTTGTACTATTTGGTAGTAACTCACAGTCTGAGAAGTTGTCATAGAAATCAACAATGCCTTGATCGGCTTATTCAATCTTTCCTCAAACTGTTGACATCTAAACTCCTCTATAAGCACTCCCTCAGGTGCATACTTACTCAACCGACAGAACTCTTTCTCATACTCTGCTATAGACATAACTCTTTGCCTCAAATTCAAAAATTGATTCCAATTAGCTTCCTAATACGCCTGAGTCATGATGTACTTGTTTCGGAACTCCTACACAAAGAATTCCCAAGTTGTAGGGTTCGAGAGCATCAAATGCCTTAATTCCAATTTCCACCAGTCGTAGGCAGATTGTAACACCCCCATTCCCATCCATTCGCACAGCTTCGTTGCGATAGTTGAGAATGGTTTTCACGACACACATCACATGCCATTTCATTATAATACACAACTCTAAGCCGATTAATTTCATTCACATGAATTGAAAGACATTCACTGCGCATACATCATCTCATACCTCATGTTTGATTACATCACATATGCCAAGTATTGTTATAAATCTGACATGCCCGAAATCATTAATTACATTTACTAATACAAAATAACAAAACCTACACTAGGGATTGAATCCTAATGTGTTGATCAACCAAAATGTGGGACTGTCCTTCCAATCACTCTACTTCAGAACCTACACGGATTGAAAACCCATGCTAAGCGATAACGATTAGCAGAGAAACAATTACAATGCTCACAATATACATGTTTATATATAAATAAATCAGCATAGGCTAAATAATATCATTACATGGTTTACATCCATGCTTCATTTCTAACATTCTTGCATCCATATGATTGAGTATGCTATTAATACTCATAAAAGATATCAGCATACCATATACAATTGTCATATTAATACATATCAGTTTAATAGCGCATCACATTAACAATATCATATCACATGGCATTCACTTGCACAATATAGCTTATTTTATTATTAAAGCCTTGCCTGCAATTAATATTTGAGCTGTTACAACTCTGCCCTCCTAATAAAAATTTCGTCCTCAAAATTCATAACTGAATAAAGTAATTGAGGGTACTGATCTCGCATAGCTACTTCCGGTTCCCAAGTCACCTCTTCAATCCCGTGATGTAGCCAAAGCACTTTAACTAATGGAACCTGCCTATTCTGTAGCTGCTTGACTTCTCTTGCTAGAATCTCTTTGTGCTTTTCATCATAAGAAAAGTCTTGTTGTACTTGCACATCTTGCAATGGAATGATATGGAATTCGTCCGAACGGTATCTCCGAAGCATTGATACATGGAAAACATCATGGACCTTAGACAATGCTGGAGGAAAAGCCAATCGGTAAGCCACGGATCCCACTCTTTTTAACACCTCATATAGCCCAATAAACCTCGGACTTAGCTTTCCCTTCTTTCCAAACCTTAATACTTTCCTCCTTAGAGACACTTTTAGAAACACTTTAACACCCACTTTAAATTCAATGTCTTTTCTCTTCAGGTCCGCGTATGATTTTTGTCTGTCACTTGCAGTCTTCAATCGTTGTTGAATTAACTTCACTTTCTCCTCAGTATCCTTAACCAAATCAGGACCAATGACTATACTCAGTCAAATTTGCCTAATAAACCGAAGTCCGACACTTTCTACCATACAGAACTTCAAGCGGTGCCATACCAATACTCGCTTGATAACCATTATTATAAGCAAATTCCATTAATGGAATATACTGATCCAAGCTCTTCGAGAAATATAATACACATGCCTGAAGCAAATCTTCCAACACCTGAATTACTCTTTCAGATTGTCCATCAATCTACAGGTGGAAAGCCGTACTGAAATTCAATCTAGTACCCAAAGAAGCTTGTAAACCCCTCCAGAACTTTGAAGTAAACCTTGGATCTCTATCGAAAATAATAGACAAAGCAATACCATGCAGTCTAACAATCTCTTTCACGTGTAAATCAGCCAACCGATCCATGGAGTAGTCGAGTCGAATAGGTATAAAGTGAGCTGACTTAGAAAACTGATCAACTACTACCCATACTGAATCGTGCTGCCTCGATGTCATTGGTAAACCCGAAACGAAGTCAATAGTAATGTTGTCCCATTTCCACTGAGGAATTGGAATGGGATTCAATAAATCATGTGGAACCTAATGTTCTGCTTTCACTTGCTAACAGGTCAAACACTTAGAAATATAATCCATGACATCCCTTTTCATACCAGGCCACCAATAGAACTACTTTAAGTCTTTATACATATTATTACCGCCTGGATGTATAGTGAAAACCATATTATGTGCTTCATGTAACAATCTCTTCCTCAGCTCTTTATCATTAACCACACATAATCGACCTAGATAGCACAAAACACCCTCTTTGCTCACTAAATAGTCAGTCTTATCCCCATTTCTAACTGATTGCAGAATCTGCTGTAACTTGGGATCACTTTTCTGTGCATTTATTAACTCAACCTTTAAAACTAGCCTTGCTTTCAACTGTGCCACTAAACCACCATTTGAATTGACTATCCACTTAACTCTTTGTAATAACAAGGATAAAACAAACTTCCTACTCAAAGCGTCCACTGCCACATTGGCCTTACCCGGATGGTAATCCATAATGCAATCATAATCTTTAAACAATTCCAGCCACTTTCTTTGTCTCAAGTTCAACTCTTTCTGATTGAGCAGATACTTGAGACTCTTATGGTTAGTAAAGATCTTACACTTTTCACCATACAAGTAATGCTACCAAATCTTTAAGGCAAACACTACTGCCGCTAATTCTAAATCATGTGTTAGGTAATTCTGCCCATGCGGCTTTAGTTGCCTAGAAGCATAAGCCATCACTTTTCGATCTTGCATCAACACACATCCCAATTCAACTTGGGAGGCATCGCTATACAAAGCATACTCCTTACCCGAAATAGGTTGAGTCAAAATTGGTGCCTCAACTAACATTCTCTTCAACTTTTCGAAACTGACTTGGTACTTATCAGACCACTCAAACTTAACTCCCTTACGAAGTAACTTAGTAAGCGAAAAAGCAATCACTAAGAATCCCTTCACAAAGTGATGGTAATACCCCGCTAATCCCAAGAAACTTTGTACCTCAGGCACATTCTTGGGTGATTTCGAATTCACCACAGCTTCAATCTTGGCTGGATCCACCTTAACACCCTCAGAAGAAACAACATGACCCAGAAAAGACACTTCTTTCAACCAAAATTCGCACTTACTTAGCTTCACAAATAACTGATGCTCCCTCAAAGTCCGAAGCATGATTCTCAAATGCCGCTCATGCTCCTTCTCATTTTTCAAATATACCAAAATATCATCAATAAACATGACCGCAAAATGATCCAAAAATCGTCTGTACACCCTATTCATCAAATCTATGAATGCAGCAAGCGCATTTGTGGACCCGAATGGCATTACAAGAAATTCATAATATCCATATCGAGTCCTAAATGCAGTCATATTCCTTTTTCACTTGCAACTGATAATACCTATACCTCAGATCAATTTTAGAGAACACGCTAGCTCCCTTCAACTGGTCAAATAAATCCTCAATCCTTGGTAGAGGATATCTATTCTTCACTATCAATTTATTCAGCTGTCTATAATCGATGCCCATCCTCATAAACCCATCTTTCTTCTTTACAAATAGCACCAGTGCTCCCCAAGGGCACACACTAGGTGTTATGAAGCCCCTATCCAACAATTCTTGTAACTGAGTCTTTAATTCCTTCAACTCAGTAGGAGCTATGCGATAGGGTGCCTTAGACACAGGTGCTGTACCAGGTACAATATCAATTGACAACTCTACTTCTCTTATTGGCTGTACACCAACTAACTCTTCGGGAAAAACATCAGGAAATTCTCTCACTACCGAAATATATATCCTGAATTTTTACTTGTTCTCTCTTCGAATCCAACACAAGGGCTAAGTAAGCCTTACATCCTTTCCTTAAACATAGATAAGCTTGCATAGCAGAAATTACATCTACTAGCGGATTAGAGTACACACCCCTAACAATCACTTTAAACTTTTCTGTACTACTAAGGACAATTGTTTTCTTGCTATAGTTGACTATAGCTTGGTGACTACTCAACCAATCCATGCCCAATATCAAATCAAACTCGTCAAAAGGCAACTCAATCAAATCTATAGGGAACACATAGTCATGAACCATTAAAGGGCAATATCTAAATACTTTGTTTACATTCACACTACTTCCTAAAGGGCTAGTCACACATATATCATAATATAGATGCTCAACAACAGACATCTTATCACATAATTTCTTAGAACATACATAAGAATGCGTAGACCCAGGGTCAATCAATGCAAACATTTCTATGTTAAAGAGTAGAAATGTACCTGCAATGACCTCTGGCGCATCTTGCTCCTCTCGAGCTCTCATTGCATAAGCTCTTGCTGGTGCTGTAGGAGGTCTTTCCACTGATTCTAACAATGTTCCCCCTGGACTATTCCCCCTCTTCCACGTCCTCTACCTCTTCCTCGATTAGCTGGAGGTAAGTTCGACCCACCTCTATTAGCTTCTTGCTGATCTCCCGTTGCCTTATAAGCCTTAGGACAATTAGCCGGATAGTTCTCTGTACTACCACATTTAAAGCAAGCCCCAGTCAACTTCCAACAATCCCCTCTATGCCTCTTACAGCAATGAGGACATTCAGGCACTTTGCTCCTATTACCAAATGCATCCCTGCCATCACAAGATGCATAGGAAGATCCCTGCCTTCTACCTCTAGTAGCTGGACTGCTAGCTAATTCTGCTGGAGGTGCTACAGAAGAATCTCTTAATCTTATACCTGAATGTGCCCCACCTCGGCTAGGATTTCTCCTTTGCAATCTTTCTCTCTTTGAATCTCAAGTGATCTTTCAGTTCTCATGGTTGCCTGTACTATCTGATAGTAACTCACAGTCTGAGATATGGTCATTGAGATCAGCAATGACTTGATTTGCTCAATCAATCCATCCTCAAATTGCTGACATCTAAACTCCTCTATAAGCACTCCCGCAGGTGCATACTTACTCAACCTACATAACTCTTTCTCATCATTAGCTACTGACATAGCTCTCATCCTCAGATTCAGAAACTACTTCCAATTAGCTTCCCGATAGGCCTTTGTAATGTACTTATTTCGAAACTCCTGTACAAAGAATTCCCAAGTAATAGGGTTCGAAAGCGCCGGATGCCTTAGTACCAATTTCCACCAATCATAGGCAAATCCTTAAAGCAGTAACACCACACATTCAACTTTCTGATCAGTAGGGCATCTTATCTCATCAAATACTCTCTGAATCTTCTCAATCCAATACTCAGCCTTAATTGATTCATCCAAACTAGTTCCATAGAACTCTTCTGCCCCATGCTTCCTGAAAGATTCCATTGGAGCCTTCGGTGCTATCACTCGATTAAGCACCCTCGCCATGTCTTACGACATTTGGAGTAAAGCTTCCAAAGGAACCATGGGCACATCACGTCCCGCACTTGCTGGTGCCGACTAACGATACTCAGACACTTCAACATCTCTAGGGTTTACACTTTTTGCGGTCTCTTCTCTAGCATCTTGAGAAAGATCCATCGAATTGAGACATAAACAAGGATGTCCGCATTAAATCAACACATCTATAGGCCCCCTAATCTATACTATGCCCAGAAATGACTAAACTTAGGCTTTGATACCACAACTTATAACACCCCCATTCCCATCCACTCGCACAGCTTCGTTGTGGTAGTTGAGAATGGTTGTCACGACAGACATCACATGCACATCACATACCATTTCATTATCATACACATCTCTAAGTCGATTAATTTCATTTACATGCAGTGGAAGACATTCACTATGCATACATCATCTCATACCTCATGTTAGATTACAACACATATACCAAGTATTATTATAAATCTTACATGCCTGAAATCATTAATTACATATACTAATACAAAATAACAAAACCTACACTAGGGATCGAATCCTAATGTGTTGATCAACAAAAATGCGGGGCCATCCTTCCAATCACTTCACTTAAGAACCTACACGGATTGAAAACCCGTGCTAAGCGATAACGCTTAGTAGAGAAATAATAACAATGCTCACAATATGCAGGTATATATATAAATAAATCAGCATAGGGTAAATAATATCATTACATGGTTTACATCCATGCTTTATTTCTAACATGCTTGCATCCATATGATTGAGTATGCTATTAATACTCATAAAACATATCAGCATACCATATACAATTGTCATATTAATACATATCAGTTTAATAATGCATCGCATTAACGATATCATATTACATGGCATTCACTTGCACAATATAGCTTATTTTATTATTAAAGCGTTGCCTGTAATTCAAAGATGCAAATAACGGGTATCACATCAGTACTCGAGAGTATAGTAATTGCATTTGTATCCAAAGATACACACTTTCGTATCAGCACCCAAAAGTACATAAATAATCAATAAGAGATATAATATACACTATTAGAATCCGGAGGATTCAATACGCTTTAGGATTCCAGAGGAATCAGACACTTTTGGCTGCAGCACTTAAACCCTATAGGATGCCTAACTATCTGCTACTTGACTCGTAGGCTAAATTATTAGTTCATTTTATTCACATTGACATAGAAAATATATCTTCATTGAAGCATTCAATAAACATAATCACATTGCTCATTTGCACTATGGCTCACTTCACAATTTATTCACCATGGCATATATATATATAATCACATGCATATTATAAAGATTATTCTCATATACATGTTCATTTATCCTTCATACATATTGATATAAAAAATTTAGTCATTTAAGAAGTCATTCCAAACATTTACTTCTATCGCGATCGCAGCCCAAGTCGCGCTCACGACAGAATGCAGGCCACACTTCTGTTGCGCTTGTGCACTTGCGTGCGCCCGCAACAAAAGCCAATTTAACCTAAAGGAGTATTCTGTCGTGCTCGCAACAGAATATAATTTCCCATTCAATGCTCCCTAACACCAACTCCCTTTTACCACACTTTGTCACCCTCTCACATAGAACTCTCATAACCCATTCTAAACATATTATTGGTTGACATGGTCTGCTAAACACTTATTTATCCACATATTAAGAGTACAATGGCACAATTCTAATCATTCAAAATCTCATATTTAAGGAGTTATTGCCAATGGAACCTTACATGCTCCAAATGCCCTCCTATCACAATAGGTACTCAAAATTGAAGATCATACAGTCCCCAATTCAACATAGTTCCTTTTAAACTTTTATAGGTACACCCCTTAAGAACTAAACACTTATATCTCATAGAAAAATAGAGCTAAATTTTGCAACTTACAGCTCACACGAACTTACAAGTCAATTACTCTACCAATTCCAGTTTTGTTAGTACAATTAGTCAAGCTCAATTTTACCAATTTAAGACACCTCTTTCACACACATTCCTACCCAACACACCCACAAGTCTCTCGATAATTTCCAATCCTCAATAAATATAAAATACATAACATATGCATAGCTCTAATCTTAAATATTCAAAACAGGGCATCATGATAAATCAACTCATCATTGCATACAAGTTCAATTTCTATTTATCTCAATCAGATATTCAATCAAAGAATTTTGAACTCATGCTTATTAAGATAACACACAAAGCAATGTTTCTGAAACCTCACAATCCTTTGCTCCTAAAGCTCACTTTGCACTTGATTCACAAACCTTAGCTTTACCCTTGTCCTTCTTTGGTTCTACAACTACAATCATTATCCAATTTCCAGATTGGATACAATTGATCAAAACTCACATCCATCCAAAATACAGAACAAGAAGGAGTAGAAGAAGGAGAACCAAGCTAAGTAAACCACTTACCTTGCTAAGATGATAAACCATACATGCAAACACCTCAAGACTCAAATCAGCAGAAAATACACATTGATTGTCTAAGGAAAGAAGAAGAAATGAAGAAGAAGGAATGGAGAGAGGAGTGGCCGAAGAACACGTGCAAAAAATAAAGGGTTTTCTCTTTCATCCAAGCTATTTATTGCATGGCATAGGGTGATATGGCACAAGGAGGGAGTGGCACCCGGATTTCCACTTTACTAACTCCCACTCACCTAAAATCTGTCTTCCTTTAGAATTTAATAAATCCTCATTAGTGCTAAACAAGTCCACTTACACTTAATCATGCTCTATTACACATTGATCACTAGAACTTGTTTTATTTTTACAATCAAGTCCTTAATTAACTTACACTTGAGTCCTGATTTTAGAAAACTTCAAATTAAATTTACCCAATTACCATAATAAAACCAATTTACTACTAGGGTAATATTCGGGCTATTACACAGATTCTTGAAGCAATGATGCCACACACTCTACTGTCTATTTAGGAGGGCATCTAATCTCATCCAGCACCCTCTGAACCTTTTCAATCCTATACTCAGCCTTAATTGATTCATCCAAACTGGTTCCATAAAACTCTTTTGCCCCATGCTTCCTCAATGATTCTAATGGAGCTGTCGGTGTTGTCATACGATCGAGCACCCTTGCCATGTCTTGCGACATCTTGAGTAAGACTTCCAAAGGAACTATTGGAATATCACGTCCCACACTTGCTGGTACAGAGTGACTAGACTCAGACACTTCAGGTTCTCGGGGATTCACGCTTTCAGCGATCTTTTCTCTAGCGTATTGAGAAGGATCCATCGATCTGATACATACACAAGGACATCCACATTAGGTCAACACAACTATACGCATCTTAGTCTACATTATGCCTAGAAATGACTAAACCTAGGCTCTGATACCATAGCTTGTAACGCCTATTCCCGCCTGCCCACACAGCTTCGCTGTGGCAGTCAAGAACGATCGATACGACTCACATCACATGCAAATCTCATCATACAAATTTCTGAACTAATAAATTTCATTCGCATGCAGTGGAAGACATTCACTACATATACATATCCTCATACCTCATCTCAAAATACATATACTTTCATATTAGATTACGTCTCTTGTTCCAAAGTTATGTTATAATCCTTACATGCCCAAAAGTTATTAATTATATATACATAATACAAAATAAATAAAACCTATGCTAAGAAAGGGATCCTATTATGTTGACCAACCGAGATGCGGGACCGTCCTTTAAGTCACTTCACTTCTGAACCTACACGGATTAAAAACCCGTGCTAAGCGATAATGCTTAGTGGAGAAACAACAATATACACATATATAATAACATAGCATTCATTGAGTAGTATCAAGCACATGCTCTATAATCATACTTTACTTAGAACATAACACACAGTCATAAGATTAAACTCATCTTGATTATTTATGTAGCATGCTAGAAAGTCATATTCAACATTAACACATCATCAGTCAATGGTACAACATATCTCATGTAACACCCTATGCCCGCGAATGATACGGATATCAAATGTCACCACACTGAACTGTATTGCACTACTCAGAATCAGAGAATTTTTTTTTCCAACAACAATAATCATACACTACAATAACAAACAATTTCAATAACACACTACTAATGTACTTAACCTGAAAACCTCAAGTTCGTCCAGTGCAGTCGTATACATGCCAAGCCTATCACACAATCCTTGCTATCCCGTAAATACTTTAGACCATCAGTAACATCGGCCACCAATACATCTTTTCTTTCTATAACCTGCACGCAGTAATCACACTACGTGCTGAGCATAAATGCCCAGTGGTTGATACATATCCTAAATTTTCCACACTAAAACAACATGCATGCACACACAAACACTTGCTTTTAATCCCACTATGTGAACATTACTTTCGGAAACTTGTAAATAGTCATAACATACTTTTACTGTAATCATTTATCAATTATGTTTATCTTTCTTTAATAACTATGCTTTCACGTTACTATTGTTGTCATCCGAGCCACTATTATTTAAACTGTTAACTTTAACTTTAATACTATTACGTTCATTTTACTGATTCAATGACTAGCCATATAACAATATTCATGATTATCGTTTCCAATTGTTTTCTTTAATTGTTATAACTTAATTACACCAGTTACAGTTTAAACTGAGTGTAGATTAGTTACTAATATATCTGTGAAACAACCATTATTCCAGTAATTATCGATCACTATTAACTTTCAACATTTACTGACAATTCTAGTTCTTTCGTGTCTTTAGTTTCGTTACTAACATTCTTAGGCAATACCATTACTAATCCTACATATACAATATTAAAAGAACATTAATTACCATAGTCACTTCTTAGATAATTAATCCAATCTATAATACTTATATCAGTTCTCCAACAATGTCTTTACACATTTACATTACACACTTTTAAAATTAATTGTGACTTGATTATAACATTCACAGTATTCAGTTCAATTTACTTCACATATTAATATTTATTCTAACCATATTATCTATCTCCAATTAACCTTACAGATTTAATCTAAATCCTGATTATTTAAACCAGTTATAATAATCCCTTAAAATTACACAGACATTCTTATCCTTTTATTAATGTTAATATTACTCATCTATTTTCTTACAATTTTATTACTACTTCTCTGATATTAGCATTAATAATAATCTTTTCATTAATATCAACATAAATATCCTTATCTTTTCTACTGTCACTTAATTATTCAATTAACACTCAAATTGTCTATCATTTATCATTAATATTCTTCAATTACCTTGCTATTGACAAATTTACATTTAACTCCCCAGGCTTCCATCAATTTACAGTTTCACCCTTTACTTTTCACTTATTTACAACAATGCCATTAATTAACTTATTATCATTATTATTTCATTATCTAATATGCACTAATATTCTCTCTCTCTCTTTTTTTTATGTTAATTAAATCACCCCTTTAGGGACATTCACATTTATGGCACACATAAAATTATATATTCGCATTTAGGTCCCTTAACCTTTCACTAAATTACATTCTGGTCCCTATCTTACCACTATTATGCTCAATTACTAATCTATCCTTACATTTTCAAGTCATTTACACATTTAGTACATATAACAATCATATATTCACAAACAATACACATAAAAATCATACATACCATTTTGTCCTTAACTTATGACAAAAATTACAATTATACCCTTGAACTTTTCAGAAATCACAAAAATGCCCTTAGTTCATTTCCATTTCATCAAAATTACATTTATGCCATTAGTTCATTTTAATTCACACATATTTACATTTATGCCATCAATTCATTTTCTTTTCACACAAATTACGATTTTGCCATCAGTTCAAATCCAATTTCATTACTATTACCATTTTACCCCTAGTTCCATTATTTTTCACCAAAATTACGATTATGCCCTCAATTATCTTTTCTTTACTCATAATTACCAAAATGCCATCACTTACATTTTCTTTAGCCATTTTACACTATGTGACATGTAAAATTACTATTTTACCCTCCAATTACAATTTTCAAGCCAAATTACATTTTCACCCCTAAAAAGTCACCAATTTTCATATTCAACCATTTATTGACATTTTTACTCTTATTAGCCATCATATCCACACATAGGCACAAAATTACCGTTCGCCTTCCAACATTTCATATAATTCCAATTATGTCCTTTTTACACATAATCATCAATTAAATCACATTTTAGCAATTTAAAGCTCATTATTTACCATATTGCCCCTAAACATTTTGCATATTATGATTTTACCCTACCTTTTTCTTTTATTTATAGTTATGTCATTTTCAATCTTATCGTAACTTAACTTTACCCTTATCACTTTAATCATTACCATATATCATCTTTATCATAAAATCAACTTTATCCTTATCACTTTAATCATTACCATACCTTTGTCTTTACCACATAATCACATGCATACCTTGTCTTTATCACATAAATATTATTTTAATCATATTTTAACCATTTCAATCACCTTTTTACCATTTTGCCCCTGTAACACAATGGCAGACTCTATGTACAGGATAAACGAGACGTGAACTCCAGAAGTTCACATACATACCTGAGGGATCTTGCGGGACAACCCCTGTCTTTAAAGTATATTCCAAAGCATTTAAAACTGACAGATACAATACAGTAGGACCGTTATTGGCCTACACAAGTGAGACATCATGCTCACACCCGCGGTCTTAAGTCTCTATGGCTAGCCAACATATTCTGAACTAGACTTGACTACCAGCTCAATACATAGGGCAACATTGTTTTATTCTCCACATTATTAATGTGTCATACATACTTTTCATACCATAACATCATTTAACTCATTTTTTTTCATGCCATTTCATCATTTCACATGTGATTACCATCCATAAACCATCACATGTCATGTAAACACATAAATTCATCATGGTACACATGCATATACCCATTCATACATTCGGCCATCATGTGAACTTTCCATCATGAATTCTTTTCATCAACTTTAACATTCATTTATGTCATTTACATGTTGAATAACATAGTCATGCCATTATTTTCCATTAAAACACATCAAATCATGCCTTTACACATGGTAACCATTTGGCCATCAAACTAACTTTACATAATTAATTCTTTTTATCAATTTTAACATTTATTTTGGCCAATTACATATTGTATCACATCACTATATCATCTATTTCCATCAAAACCCATCAAAATCTCACCTTTATGCTTGACATACATTCGGCCATGCATACATGACATGCCAATTACATGTTGTATCACATCACTATATCATCTATTTCCATCAAAACCCATCAAAATCTCACCTTTATGCTTGACATACATTCGGCCATACATACATGACATACCATATAATATTTTCACATGCTCTAACATGTACCATTCATTAGTTCACATGCCAAATACCATAAAACCATCATAAATATGCATCAAATATCATTAAAACACATGAAAATCCCATGATTCCAATTCGGCCAAAGAAGAAATTTTTCATACCAAATTTGTTTCTTTACTTTAATAATTTATACTATCATTTTTAACATCCCTAAGCATGAATATTAAGTTATTTTCAATTAAACACGCATATTTCTCATACTTTGTGTTTAAACATAACCTAAAATCACACTTTTAACATGGAAAAAAAAGGATATTGTATCCACTAACCTTATTCCTTGCTCTCCACCATTTAAGCTTGCTTTCCATGCCTTATCTCCTTAAAACTCCATCTTTTCCATGAAAACCCTAAGGTGGCCGAATTCACACATCAAGATTTACTCAAAACCTTACTTCCTTTTTGCAATATAATTACATAATCATCATCTACATACCCAAAAATACCTATTTGAACCTTTAAATAAAATTATAGAACTCAAAATCTCTTACCTCACTTTTAGGTCATAACCTTGAACACTTAGTTTTTCCCACTTCCATCACTCCAAAAGAGCCTTTGAGACCATCATCAATGAAAAGAGAGGCTATAATTTACTTAGGGAGGTGGGATTTAGGGAGCACTTTGAAGAAAGAAGAAGAAAATTCAAGAGAGAATGAGGAGGTGAAGTTCGGCCAAGAAGAGGGGGAGGAAGGGTGAAGAGAATTTTGGAAAATGGGAGATTTTTCTGCCTTTTAGATGTGTCTTAAGTGGGCTTGGGCTTGGTTTAACCTATTGGGCCAACCCTAAAGCCCATTTTCCATTCAAAAATTATTTCCTCACTTCCCAAGCTCAATTTCTTCCAAAATTAATTTCATAATTCTTAAAATATATAATTTAGCCTCTAGATAAAATTTTAACTCAATCGGAGACCGTTTCTCAGTCTGCTAATTCCTTACCAGTCTGATAACTCAATTTTCTGTCTTACCGTAAAATTTATTTTTCTTTACCAATTGATTCTCTATAATATTCCAAGCACAACCATGCTTTAAGATAATTTTTCTGAGGTCCAGAACTCCATTTAGAGCTCAGTCAAACTTTGGTCAAACCTAGTCAACCCAAAGTCAACTGGTTCGGTCCGACCGGTCCAGTTTACTAGTTGAACCGGTTCGGTTCACTTTTCACCCTTAATATTATTTTCACTCTTATATGCCCTTTAGACCCTAATTCCATCTCAAATAAAGTCATTATTTGGTCAGTTCGATTAAACCGGTTCGGTTCACTAATTTCTCAGTGTCCCCCACAAAAATTTCTTTTTCACTACCAAACTGTTTTACACACTATCCTGAGTCCAACTATACCTTCTGATAATTTTTCAGATGTCGATTACTATATATAGAGTCTTGGTCAAACTTGATTACTATTTGAATTGAGCCAGAGGCTTCCTCCACACTGACTTTCGGGGGTCGTTTTAGCTCCGTTTTCAGTTCTGATTTCACCACTAGACTCCTTACGTCCCACAGATCATTTTCGCGAAATCAAAATTTTTCGGGCGCCGGACAGCCGGGTTCGCTGTATAGCCATCCCAGTGTCACCAGTCCCGGAATCACTTTATTTTAACACACTTATCAGTAAGTTTTTACACGGGCAAACTCACTCCCTATACTATTCAACACTGCGATCGTCGTGATAATACTGAAATTATTCACCGACACTTCCAAGCCGGTATTTGGGCCGCGACATCTCATTCACATTCACATTTCATATCACATATTAATCATGTTGCTCATTATTGAATAATCATTTATTAATTTGCCCTGCTTGCAATTAAAAAACGTGGATAACGGGTATCGCATCAGTACTCGAAAGTCCAACAATTAAATTTGTATTTGAAGATACACAATTTTTGCATTAGTACCCGTAGGTATAGGAATAATTAATAAGATACAATATAAATACACTTTAAGAATCCAAGGGAGGATTCATTACGCATAGGGATTCTAAAGGAATCAAACACTTTGGCTGTAACACTAGACCCTATAGGCATGCATATCTATCCACTACTCGACTTGCAGGCTAAATTATTAATTCAGTTATTATTTTATGTTATCATAACGTATAACATGATAGAATCTCAATAAGCAGCATCACATCACTTACTTACACTTGTGGCTTATTTCATAAATCATACATCATTATATATATATATATATATATATATATATATATATATATATATATATATATATTCACATGATATAACACCATAATAGCTTTCATATGCACATTCATTCATCAATCAAACATATTGGTTCAACCATAATAGGTCAATTAGAAAGTCTTTACAACAACAAAAGTGTCGCGCTCATGACAGACTCAAGCACTCTTCTGTTACGCCTGCAATAAAACCAAACCTTCACCTCTGCCGTGCTCGCACAAATGCTTATGCCCGTGACAGAAACTAACATGACAGATTTTGCCCGATGGAACATTCTGTTGCACTTGCGATAGAACTTAAACTTTGTGTTCAAGTTCCACTCCACTCACCTCTTGCTTAATCACTATGCCTCAATCACACAAATAACTACCACAACTCATCCTAACATTGTTATCTACCTTCATGGCCATCTAACCAATTGATAAACTACAAGTTAGGTTTACAATGGCACAAATCTCATTATTTTTTACTTTATATTTGAGGAGTTATGGCCAAGGGAACATTACATGCTCTAAAAGCCCTATTACCAGAAATTAACAAACTCAGCTGCACAATTAGAAGTCTATAAAGTCCCTAAATCTGTAATGGTCGGAATTGTACCTTGGTAGTAATTGGTTTAATTGAGGAAGTATGTGTGACCTAATTTGATTTATGGGACTGAATTGAACTTTAGAGAAAGACTCAATTGAATGAATGAAATAAGATAAGTGGCTTAATTGTGAAAGTATTAGTGGTGGATTAATTATGAGTAAATTAAACTTGATTAAGTTAATTGAGTTTGAAGGATTATAGTGGGATCCATGTGTCTGGCTGTGGCATTGCCAACCTAACCTATTTCATATAATATATATCTCATTGAGGAAAGAGGAAATCCACTCCTTTCTATGTGCAATTTCGAACTATCTTTCCTTCTTCACACTCATCTTCTTCTCTTCATTTCGGAAGCTATTAATTAAGTGATCTCCATAAGAATTCTATTGAGGATAAATGATGTATTGGTTGCTAAGTTCTGTTTTAGTAAGGTAAGTGATCTAGTAATTGATTTCTCATCTTCTTCTACTCCTTTTCTTATTATTGGGTTGTGATGAGTTGGTAATTAATCCTTGTTCCAATCCCGGATTTGATGATAGCTGAAGTTGAGGGGGTAAAGGGAATCAAAGGAAAGGGGAAGGTGATTGATCAAGAGGCTGAGTGACTTCTAGGGAGCTAAGGAGAAGAGGTTTGGGAACCAATTGTGATATATGTGTATAATTTTATTAATTGTGTGAGAAATTGTTGTGTTATGCTATGAGATGATTGTATTGAAGGAATGATTGCATTGGAGTGTGTTGATTGCTATGAGTTTGTTGAACCCTAAATTTGGATATATGTGTTTGAATGTAAATTGAGAGAAAGTTTTTTGATAGGTGAATTCTTGAATTGAAATTGGTATGTGAACTTGACATGGAAATATAAATAGTTTGAACAAGTGTAAGATTTTAAAATGGTTTTCTTAGGTTAACCAAAATGTGCATATGAGTTATTTGGAGCATGTTATAATCATTTGAACATAACTCCTTGATTTGTCATCTAATTGTGTTGAAATTAACATTGTTAGAAAGTTAATAAGTAAGAGAACATATGCTTAGAAGGATGATTTGGCTAATAATGACATTTGAATTGAGTTATGAGGACTTGAAGTTTGTTATGAGATTTGGGTGATGATGCGTGCACAGGGGGGTCAACATTGCAAGATTTTAAACATTGCAAGTTCGGATTCATGGAGATCAAATTTGGGGAAGTTCAAGAAGGCTTGAAGGTGGTTTACTGTAGCTATGAAGAAGCCGAATCAAAAAGAGACTTTGAAGAGAGGCATGTACAAGTCATGTGACCTTGACATGTGCCATCCATGTGCTTTGACATGTGCTAGACATGTGCCATGTCATGTGCTATGCATGTGCCATATGCATGTGCACATCATGTGACACATTACATGTGCAATGCATGTGCCAATTAATGGACTTAATGGGCTGTTTTGTTTGGGCTTTTAGTTTAGGCTTTTATTTATTATTTTCATTTGATTATTTGTAATATGTTAGGGCTTAACTTATTCTTTTGGGCTTATTTAAGTGAGATGGGCTTTAATTAGCTTGGGCTCATTTAATTAGTTCTTTTTAGGCTTTTTGGGCTGAATTTTAAGTTAATTAGTGTGGGCTTTAGTTATCTTGATGTAATGATATGAGCACAACTAAGCATAATGGCAACAAGAAGCTTAAATAAGTCCTACAAGCATTCATGAGACCTTATGTGGAGAAGATGCAAGTTCAGGAGGGGAAAGAAGCTAAATTGGGCTATGAAGACAAGTTGTGGCTGAATGGTACAAATGGGCCTTCAAGCTATTTTGTTTAGCTTCCATTCTTGTAATGACATATAATTAAATGTATTTGGGCAGCCTAGTACCTTAGAAAACATTTTGGGCTTATTTAATTAGGTTTGTTTTATTTTTGGGCTTATTTGAGTGTTTTGGGTAGTTTAAGTGGTTAGGCTAAAGTTGGGCTTATCTCTTCTAAAGAGTTGGGCCAAAATAACTAAATAAGGCTTAGAAAATATGAGGGGGCCGGATTTTAAAGGGGAGAGCTGAATTTGGATGGGTTTGAGTCAAATTTAGCTTTATGCCTACATTGGTGAACTTAGGGTCCTAAATTTTAGGAATGGGTTTTATTTGATAAATACTTATTATTTTGGGATATTATTGAATAGAGTTTGATGGAGAAACAATAGGATGAATTTATCTTGAGTGAGTTAGCCAAATTCCACTTATAGCCAAAATTGAGTCTACATTCATTTTCCTTAGGATAATCATTAGCTTTTAGGATTATTTTCAGATTGTATTTATCTTTATTTATTCATGTACTTAGTCCACATTGTGGCCAAATACATGTAGATAAATGTTAGGAATTATCTTTGTTATTTATTTTATTAATTATCTTTTAGAGTTAGTGTTTGATTATAACTCCTCTAGGGAGGGGTGGCTGCCTAGCCTATATAAAGGGCTGAACTTCTTCATTTGTACTTTACATTTTGCATATCTTATGATTAATGAATTTTCATTGACTGAATTTGTGAGAGTTAATTTCTATTGATTCTTGCTATTGTATGAAGAATTAGACTTGGGCAATTTGCATGGTTAATGTATGCTTGATTCTTATTCTTCTTACTTTCTAAATCAATCTATTATAAGCGTTTCCATTCAATCTTGTTTGGGGGTTCTTTAGATTGGGGGTTTATTCACTTGTTTATGATCAATATTCATGGTATGTTGGCGTTCTAGTTTGCATATAGGCTGGGGTTCCGCATCATGTAAGGCCCATGTTTTAAGGCCTATTTGATTAATTAGGGTTTTTATTAGCTTAAGTGAGTATAAATACTCCTCAAAAACGAATTTGTAATTCAGACTTGGAGATTTGACTAATTTGATACATTTCTTTTGGCTTGGCCGAATTCATCTTTGGAGAGGATAGCTTGTCTTCTTCTTTTGCATCAATAACTTTAATTCTTATCAAGGTATTTACTTTGTGGCGAATTCTGTTCTTGTATTTTTAAATCAATCTATTATAAGCGTTTCCATTCACATAGTTGTTTGGGGGTTCTTTAGATTGGGGGTTTATTCTTGTTCATGTCTATGCCATATTGTATGTTCAAGGGGTTTCGGGTTCTTTAGCCTTGGGGTTCCGCATCATTTGGTATCAGAGCTTGGATTTGGATTAAATTCTTATTTATCCATGTTTATTTGCTGTTTTTATTCATTAATTTTCAGTTTATGTGATTCCTAAAATTTAGGAACCCTTGTTCATCATAGGGGCCGAAAATTTAGGAGCCTTGTTTTAGGCTGAATTCTTTGTTATTTGATCTTAAAGTTTAGGTTGTTTGCTATTCTAGTTGTTAAAAATCAAAATATAAAAAAAAAAAAGAAAAGAAAAAGTTGTTGGCGGCTAGAAAAAAAAAGTATACAAATTAGGGTTGTTGAATTAGTTTGGGCGTGAATTACATTGAATTAAACCTATTGGGCCAGATTTGGAGTTGGATAATTATTTGGGTTTGATTTAACCCTATTGGGCCAGATTTGGAGTTGGATAATTATTTGGGTTTAACTTGAACCTATTGGGCTGATTTGGGTTTCCATATCTTAAACTAATTATGACATAGTGGATAAGTCATTTTGTCTTAAGTCTAGACATTTGGGTTTCCATATCTTGAACTAATTAAGACATAGTGGATAAGTTATTTTGTCTTAGTCTAGACATTTGGGTTTCCTTATTTGATCTTATTAAGACATATTGGTTTAAACTTTGTCTTATTGATGCGAAATGGACCAGGAAGCCATCAAGAGATGACCTGGCTTTGCCAAGTGGGCCAATTACTAGAGCTAGGGCCAAGAAGTTCAAGGGAGCCTTAGAAGTCTACTTGGGCCGAATGGTGGAAGCCATGGAGGAACAATGGCGTGATGGGCAAAGCAAGGCCAAGGCCTTGCCATTGAGGCCGAATTCTGAAGGGCCAATTGAAGGAAGTGTGGTCCATGCTTTATGTGCCACATATGGGCTACAAGGGGATTGATTTGATTGGGCCCATAGTTAGGACCTTATATGTATTTTTCTTTTGGGTTAAATTAGTTTGTTATTAGGTTTTTTTAAGTGTGCTCATGCCAACTTGTATTGGGCAGCCCAAGTGTTTTCCTTTATGTGTTATTTGGGCCAAATTCTCATTACCAATAAGTAGAGAATTCGGCCAGCCCATTAGTCTTAGGGTTAAGTCTTTAGTTGGTGGCATATAAATACCACCTTAAACCTAATTGTGAGACAGATTTTGATTAATTGAAAAGTTCATTTGGTTTAGCCGAATTTCTTAGTGAGAGAGGCAGATTTGCATTCTTTCATTTTGCATTAGGAATTTAGTTAACTTATCAATCATTGATTGTGGCATTTTCTATTTCCTTCATCCCAATTATTTGCGTTCTCAATCACAGGTGATTGTGGGTTCAATAGGGAGGGATTTTAACTTGTTCGTCTTTGTTAATCATAGTGTGCGTTTTAGGGGTTTCGGGTTCATATAACCTTGGGGTTCCGCGTCATTTGGTATCAGAGCTCGGATTAAGGTAAATTCCTATTTATCTTAGAATTAGGTTTTGAGTTTTCTTTTATTGTTTCTTGTGTTTTATGTTTGCCGAATTGTTCAAGTTTTGATTTTGTGTTTTAATTGTGTGATTAAACTTGTTTTTGCCATAACTTTTGCATCTGGTGTCCGTTTTTGCTCTATAATAACTTTTCGGAAAGGGAATTTCGAGATCTACAAAAGTAACTAGCTTTGCTCGTTAACTAGCCCTTCAAAATCCAAAAAAACGTCGTTTAAGCTTCTAAAATTGGGTCTGAAGTTTAAAAAATATATATATATATAATAAAAAAAAAATCCGATGTGTAGTAGAGTTTGAGTTTAATTTCGGTTGTTGAGATTAATTAAAAAAAAAAAAAAGGTGAACAAGGAAGGAAAACCGAGAGAGAAGGAAAGAAAAACAAAAGAAGAAAGTGAACCAAGAAGGGAAGTGTGTGAAGGTATTTATAGGAAGGGTTGAATCCTATTTGAGAAAGGAAATGACTATCCTAGCCGAATTAGGAAAGGAGGACAGCCATTGAAATCGTTTTTCCTTAATCAATTAGGAATCCTATTAAGGTAGAAAAAAAAAAACTTACCTAGTTGAATTGGGAAACTAGTTGGCAATCCTAGCTTGTTTAGGAATCAAATTACACTCTATTCCTTTATCAATTTCCTTTCTTAAATTGCCGCCAATTATATTTGTTTCCATTTGTGTTCCATTTCTTATCCATTCATTATCCATTTCTTATCCATTCATTATCCATTTCTTTATCCATTTCTTATCCATTCATTATCCATTTCTTATCCATTCATTATCCATTCATTTATCCATTTCTTATCCATTCATTATCCATTTCTTATCCATTCATTATCCATTTCTTTATCCATTTCTTATCCATTCATTATCCATTTCTTATCCATTTCTTATCCATTCATTATCCATTTCTAATCATTTCCTTACCATTTCTACCATCTTTTGTCTACTGATTTGCTATCATTTCTTCACCATATACCTACTGATTTACCATCATTTTACCATCACTTTGCCTTTAATTTGCACACAATTAATACATTTATCAAGCTTGTGTACATTTTCGGCCTAGTGTCATTTTTGGTAATTCAAATTATTTTTGTTGCATGCAAACTGATTTGTCTTTGCGATTTGTTTAAATTGAGTTCTTTATTGTTTTCTTACTTTGTTGGGTAGATTAAATAGGTTCTAAATTCGATTTACTTTGTAGTGAATTGAATTCGTTCATCCTGGCCAGAATTGTCATTTTCTTTGTTTCTTGTTACTTAATTTCTTGTTTAAGCTAGCTTTTGTTCATTTTACATTGTTAGAGTATTTTTGATTGTTCTAGTACTCTAATTTGATTAATTCAAGTGGTATACCTTTTCTTTGTCCGTGTATCACCTCCATCGTGTCTAGTGTCTTCTTTCTAGTTTTTGAGCTTTCTGTTTTATTGTTAGTGTTTATTTCTTTGTATTCCTAACGTTTTTCAAATTGATTTGTCTTCTGGATTCCAAAGTGCAATTTGAGAGTTGCAAATAAGAGAGGAAAAAGGCAAGAGCTTGTGAGGACAACAAAGAGGGTAAAAGCCTTATTGAGTGTAAACACGAGAGCTTGTGAGATTATTTATTCTAACAATTTTTGCAGGTTAAACACCATGTCTGACGAATCCAGCAAGAGAGCTATGACCCCGGAACAAATGTCGTTTGCCCTACAAGCCATACAAGGAACTCTTGAAACCTTGATGAGGGAGCACAGAGAAAATAACGGGAGGTTGGATAAGTTAGAAGCAAGTACATCCAATGGCTCAAAAAGAACAGCAAGAAGAGGAAGGTGGATAAATGAACATGAAGAAGCCGAAGTGGAGGAATGGGAAGACTTTGATGAAGTACAATCCACAAGGGGTAGAGCAAGGAGAGTGGAAAGGTTGGACAGCAATGTAAGTGCAATCAAGATGAACATTCCACCTTTCAAAGGTAGGAATGATGCTGAAGTTTATTTGGAATGGGAGAGGAAGGTAGATATGATCTTTTCCTGCCATAACTATTCCGAAGATAAAAAGGTAAAGTTGGCAGCCGTGGAGTTTTGTGACTATGCCTTGGTGTGGTGGAATGAAGTAGTTAAAAACCGAAGAAGACATAGAGAACCACCTATTTCCACATGGGATGAAATGAAGAGGGTCATGAAAAAGAGGTTTGTCCCATCTTATTATTATCGAGAGTTGCACCAGCAACTACATAGGCTTACTCAAGGAAGTAAATCAGTGGAAGATTATCATAAGGAGATGGAGTTACTAATGATCAAAGCCAACATAGAAGAAGAAGAAGAGGTGACTATGGCTCGGTTTTTGGGTGGATTGAATCGAGAAGTTGCTGAAGTAGTGGAACTACAATACTATGGAGACATGGATGATTTAGTTGGCATTGCCATGAAGGTGGAGAGGCAACAAAAGCAAAGGAGGACAGCAAGGACATTTTCGAGTTCCAGCAATAAGTGGAACCAGAAATGGAGCAAATTTGAAGAAAGGAAGAAAGAATATCATTCAGCTCCTAAAGAGAAAGAAACCGAAGCAAACAAAAGCAAGGATAAGAGTACACCCATTCAAAAAGGTACTACTGATCCTTCAACCAAACTTTCTAAACATAGGGATATTAAGTGCTTTAAATGTCAGGGTAGAGGTCATTATGCATCTGATTGTCCTAATAGGAAAACTATGTTTATTAAGGGGGGTGAGATTGTTTCTGAGTCTGAACATGAAAATGAGTCTGATGATGGGGAGTTGAGCATGCCACCTTTAGAGGATTGTTCTGATAATGATGAGTATGTTGAGTATGCTGTTAAAGGGGAAGCTTTAGTTACTAGGCGTGTATTGAATATAAATGTAAAAGAAGAAGGCTTAGAACAGCGTGAACATATTTTCCATACTAGATGTTTGATAGGTGGGAAGGCTTGTAGTTTGATCATTGATGGGGGTAGTTGCACGAACGTGGCTAGCACTATCCTAGTGGAAAAATTGGGCTTGAAATGTGAAAAACACCCTAGTCCCTATAGATTGCAATGGCTAAATGACAGTGGGGAAGTTAAGGTGACTAAGCAAGTTAGAGTTACATTTTCTATTGGTAGATATGTGGATGAAATTGTGTGTGATGTAGTCCCTATGCAAGCTGGTCACATATTGTTGGCTAGACCTTGGCAGTTTGATAGGAGAGTAATGCATGATGGGTATAAGAATAGGTACTCTTTTGTACATAATGGTAATAAAGTTACACTTGCACCAATGTCACCAAAAGAAACTTATCTTGAACAAATGAGAATGCAGCAATCTTCAAGTGGGAGTTCGGGAAGTGAGGCAAAGAAAAATGAGAGCAAAGAGGCCATGAGAGAAAAGAAACATGATAAAGGCCCAATGGTGAGTGACTGCACAGGAGAGGAAAAGAAAGTGGGATGTGCAGGAGAGAAGAAGTTAGTGAGTGAAAAAAAGAAGAGTGATATGAGAGTTGTAAGAAAAGACAATGAGAGGAGTGAAAAGGTAAAAGTGCAATCATGTTTTTATGCAAAACCGAGGGAACTCAATAGTGCCTACTTAGGCAAGAGAGCTTTGGTCATAATTCGGTTTAGGGAGAATTTCTGTTCTCAAACTGACCTTAACCCCGATTTGCCTAGTGTTTTTGTGGATCTTTTGCAGGAATATGCAGATGTCTTTCCAGAAGATGTTCCACATGGCTTACCACCCTTGAGAGGGATTGAGCATCAAATAGACTTTGTGCCAGGATCCCAAATTCCAAATCGTCCAGCTTATAGGAGCAATCCCGAGGAGACAAAGGAATTGCAACAACAAGTGGACGAATTACTTCAAAAGGGATATGTGCGGGAAAGCATGAGTCCTTGTGCTGTTCCGGTCCTATTAGTGCCAAAGAAGGATGGAACATGGAGGATGTGCATTGATTGCCGTGCGGTCAACAAAATCACGGTAAAGTATTGCCACCCTATTCCTAGATTAGATGATATGCTGGATGAATTGCATGGTGCTTGTGTTTTCACCAAAATTGATTTAAAAAGTGGCTATCATCAAATTAGGATGAAAGAGGGAGATGAGTGGAAAACTGCGTTTAAGACAAAATATGGTTTGTATGAGTGGTTAGTAATGCCATTTGGGTTATCTAATGCACCTAGTACATTCATGCGTTTAATGAATCATGTCTTGCGTGAGTTTCTTGGTAAATTTGTGGTTGTTTACTTTGATGATATTCTAGTATACAACAAATGCTTAGATGAACATATGATGCATGTTAGGGCTGTTCTAGATGTTTTGAGAAAGGAGAAATTATTTGCAAACCTTAAGAAGTGCTCATTTTGCATGGATAAAGTTATCTTCTTAGGTTTTGTAGTAAGTGCTAATGGTGTAGAAGTTGATGCTGAGAAAGTTAAAGCAATTCAAGAGTGGCCAACACCTAAAACCGTGACCGAGGTAAGAAGCTTCCATGGGTTAGCTAGTTTCTATAGACGGTTTGTTAGGGATTTTTCTACAATTGCTGCACCATTGAATGAAATTGTGAAAAAGAATGTCGGGTTTAAATGGGGAAAAGAGCAAGAACATGCATTTTGTACCTTGAAAGAAAAGTTATGTCATGCTCCTATTTTACATTTACCTGATTTTTCTAAAACTTTTGAAATTGAATGTGATGCTTCCGGGATTGGTATAGGTGCTGTTTTGATGCAGGAAAATCATCCTATTGCATACTTCAGTGAGAAGCTAAGTGGACCAGTTCTGAACTATTCCACCTATGATAAGGAGTTGTATGCATTAGTGAGAGCACTTGAAGTGTGGGAGCACTATTTGCTGCCTAAGGAGTTTGTAATCCACAGTGACCATCAATCGCTCAAGTATTTGAAGGGTCAAGGAAAATTGAACCGAAGGCATGCAAGTTGGGTATAATTCTTGGAAACCTTTTCATATGTGATAAAATACAAGCAAGGTAAAGAAAATGTGGTGGCTGATGCACTATCTCGAAGGTATGCTTTGATTTCTATGCTTACTTCTAAATTACTTGGATTTGAGCAATTGAAAGAATTGTATGTGAAAGATGCTGATTTTGCCACTATATTTCATGCTTGTGAAAATGCTGCTTTTGATAAGTTCTATAGGCATGAGGGATATTTATTTAGAGGAAAACAACTTTGCATTCCTACATGTTCTATTAGAGAGTTGCTTGTGAGGGAGTCACATAGTGGGGGGTTGATGGGGCATTTTGGTGTGCAAAAGACATTGGATATGCTTAGTGAACATTTCTATTGGCCTAAAATGAAACGTGAGGTTGAAAGAATATGTGCTAAGTGTATTGCATGTAGACAAGCTAAGTCTAGAACAATGCCACATGGTTTGTATACACCCTTGCCAGTACCTAGTGAACCTTGGGTAGATGTTTCTATGGACTTTGTGTTGGGATTACCTAGGACTAGGAGAGGGAGAGATAGCATATTTGTTGTTGTGGATAGATTTAGTAAAATGGCACATTTCATTGCTTGCCATAAGACAGATGATGCAACAAATGTTGCTGAGTTGTTCTTTAGGGAAGTGGTTCGGCTACATGGGATGCCAAGGACCATTGTTTCAGACAGAGATGTTAAGTTTCTTAGTCATTTTTGGAGAGTTTTGTGGGGAAAACTGGGTACTAAACTTTTATTTTCTACTACATGTCACCCACAAACCGATGGACAAACTGAAGTAGTTAACAGGACTCTAGGGACTTTGTTGCGTGCCATTGTTGGAAAGAACCTGAAAACTTGGGAAGATTGTTTGCCATTTATTGAATTTGCATATAATCGTGCTGTGCATTCTTCTACAGGATTTTCACCTTTTGAAATTGTGTATGGTTTTAATCCTTTAACTGTTTTGGATTTAATGCCTTTGCCTTTGAATGAGCTTACTAGTTTAGATGGTAAAAGGAAGGCTGAAGTGGTTAAAGTGATACATGAGAAGGCACGTGAGCAGATTGAAAAGAAAAACCGCATGTATGCTCAAAAAGCGAATAAAGGGCGAAAGCAAATCATATTTGAACCAGGAGATTGGGTTTGGGTGCATATGAGGAAAGAGCGGTTTCCACAGCAAAGGAATTCGAAACTTGATGCAAGGGGTGATGGCCCGTTTCAAGTGTTAGAACGCATCAATGACAATGCCTATAAAATCGACTTGCCTGGTGAGTATAACATTAGTGCTTCTTTTAATGTTTCTGATTTGTCTCCTTTTGATTTTGATTCAGATTCGAGGACGAATCCTTTTGAAGAGGGAGGGGATGATGCGAAATGGACCAGAAAGCCATCAAGAGATGACCTGGCTTTGCCAAGTGGGCCAATTACTAGAGCTAGGGCCAAGAAGTTCAAGGGAGCCTTAGAAGTCTACTTGGGCCGAATGGTGGAAGCCATGGAGGAACAATGGCGTGATGGGCAAAGCAAGGCCAAGGCCTTGCCATTGAGGCCGAATTCTGAAGGGCCAATTGAAGGAAGTGTGGTCCATGCTTTATGTGCCACATATGGGCTACAAGGGGATTGATTTGATTGGGCCCATAGTTAGGACCTTATATGTATTTTTCTTTTGGGTTAAATTAGTTTGTTATTAGGTTTTTTTAAGTGTGCTCATGCCAACTTGTATTGGGCAGCCCAAGTGTTTTCCTTTATGTGTTATTTGGGCCAAATTCTCATTACCAATAAGTAGAGAATTCGGCCAGCCCATTAGTCTTAGGGTGATGCGGAACCCCAGCCTATATGCAAACTAGAACGCCAACATACCATGAATATTGATCATAAACAAGTGAATAAATCCCCAATCTAAAGAACCCCCAAACAAGATTGAATGGAAACGCTTATAATAGATTGATTTAGAAAGTAAGAAGAATAAGAATCAAGCATACATTAACCATGCAAATTGCCTAAGTCTAATTCTTCATACAATAGCAAGAATCAATAGAAATTAACTCTCACAAATTCAGTCAATGAAAATTCATTAATCATAAGATATGCAAAATGTAAAGTACAAATGAAGAAGTTCAGCCCTTTATATAGGCTAGGCAGCCACCCCTCCCTAGAGAAGTTATAATCAAACACTAACTCTAAGAGATAATTAATAAAATAAATAACAAAGATAATTCCTAACCTTTATCTACATGTATTTGGCCATAATATGGACTAAGTACATGAATAAATAAAGATAAATACAATTTGAAAATAATCCTAAAAGCTAGTGATTATCCTAAGGAAAATGAATGTAGACTCAATTTTGGCTATAAGTGGAATTTGGCTAACTCACTCAAGATAAATTCATCTTATTGTTTCTCCATCAAACTCTATTCAATAATATCCCAAAATAATAAGTATTTATCAAAGAAAAGCCATTCCTAAAATTTAGGACCCCAAGTTCGCCAATGTAGGCATAAAGCTAAATTTGACTCAAACCCATCCAAATTCAGCTCTCCCCTTTAAAATCCGGCCCCCTCATGTTTTCTAAGCCTCAATTAGTTATTTAGGCCCAACTCTTTAGAAGAGATAAGCCCAACTTTAGCCTACCCACTTAAACTACCAAAAATAGTCAAATAAGCCCAAAATAAAACAAACCCATTCTAATAAAGCCCAATTCGTTTTTCTAGGTTATAGGCTGCCCAAATATACTTAATTACATGTTGCATAAAGAATAGAAACTAAATAAAGTGGCTTGGACGCCCATTGCACCATTTGGCCTAAACTTGTCTTCATAGTCCAATTTAACTTCTTTCTCTTCTTGAACTTGTATCTTCTCTACATAAGGCCTCATGAATGCTTGTAGGACTTCTTTAAGCTTCTTTGACCTTGATTTTGTGCCATTATGCTTGGTTGTGCTCATATCATCGGGTTAAGTCTTTAGTTGGTGGCATATAAATACCACCTTAAACCTAATTGTGAGACAGATTTTGATTAATTGAAAAGTTCATTTGGTTTAGCCGAATTTCTTAGTGAGAGAGGCAGATTTGCATTCTTTCATTTTGCATTAGGAATTTAGTCAACTTATCAATCATTGATTGTGGCGTTTTCTATTTCCTTCATCCCAATTATTTGCGTTCTCAATCACAGGTTGATTGTGGGTTCAATAGGGAGGGATTTTAACTTGTTCGTCTTTGTTGATCATAGTGTGCGTTTTAGGGGTTTCGGGTTCATATAACCTTGGGGTTCCGCGTCACTTATTTTGGACAATCATTTGGGTTTCCTAATCTTGATTCAGTTTGGACGTATTGTTGCTTCCTTTTCATTTTTCTTAGTGTGTTAACCCATATTGTATCAAATTGAATTTTCCATTTGGGAGATTTCAATTTCCGCAATCTTGCATTAGTTTTGTCATTTCTTTCATTCTTAAGTTTCCATTTTTGGTGTCTTTGTGTTTTTGCTTCCGATTACACTATAATTAACAATTTGATTCTTGTTAGTTAAATTTATACAATTCGGACAGCATACATATCTTCACCTTGTATGCTCATTTCAACGTTCTTCATTTTGGTCTTTTGCTTCTAGTTTTGTGCCTATCTTCTTGTTAAGTATTTTCATTGCATTCTTTTACTATAATTTGCTGCTTGTAAACTATTTTGACTTGAGTTTGAGTTCTGAAGTGCAACTGAAGACAGCAAGCCTGAGTGGTAAAAGGCTTGAGAGTGTGAGCTTAAAAGAGGGTAAAAGCCAAATTTGAGCGAAACACGAGTGGAGTGTCACCTCTTTGAGTGTAAACACGTGAGGGAGTGTAGTGAGGCTGTTTTATTTAACATCTTTTGCAGGTAAAGCACCATGACTGACGAATCCAGTAAGAAGGAGATGTCTATAGAACAGGTTGTGTTTGCTATACAAGCAATACAAGGTACTATTGAAAATTTGTTGAGAGAAAGGGTGAACGTTAAAGAGAGGTTGGATAAATTAGAAGGGTGAACATCCAACAACTCAAGGAGAACAGCTAGGAGGGGAAGATGGATTAATCAGCGAGAGGAGGTTGATCAAGGCGATTGGGATGAAGATGATGAAGTTCAATCCGTGAGGGGTAGAGTGAGAAGAGAAGATAAAGTGGACAGCAACATCAATGCCATCAAGATGAACATCCCATCCTTTAAAGGTAAGAATGATGCTGAAGTGTATTTAGAATGGGAAAGGAAGGTGGATATGATTTTTGCTTGTCATAAATATTCTGAAGACAAGAAAGTAAGGATAGCAGCAGTGGAGTTTAGTGATTATGCGCTGGTTTGGTGGAATGAGTTAGTTAAGAGTAGAAGGAGGAATGGGGATCCACCTATCTCTACCTGGGAAGAAATGAAGAGAGTAATGAAGATGATGCGTGCACAGGGGGGTCAACATTGCAACGTTATAAACATTGCAAGTTCATATTCATGGAGATCAAATTTAAGAAGTGTTATAAAGAGCTTGAAGGAGGCTTTCACAAAGTACTTAGCCTTTTGGAAGCTTCTAGTGAAATTGGGCCAACTTAAGCCATTTTTGGGCCAATTTAAGTCATTTTTGGGTTTATACTACTTTGGGCTTTATTTGTACAAGTCATGTGCTTCATTTAAAAGTCACATGACTCATTTATTTAATGACTTAATGGGCTAAACGAATTGGGCTTTTAAATTGGGTTTAGTTTAGTTATTTTTGGGTTTTAATTAGTCTTTCTTTTGGGCTTATTTTAAGTGTGTTTAATTCTTTAGTTTGGGCTTAACTTATCTTGTAAAGCCCATGGACAATTCGGCCACACCATGTTTAAGGCCTCATTAGGGTTTTGTTTTAGGTTATTTGCTAGCTAGGGTTAGCCACCCTATAAATAGAACATGTTATGTTAAGAATTTCAGATTTTGAATGATATTCATTGGCTTAGCCGAATTTTCTTTGCTTAGAATGAGAGTGAATTGCTTTCTTTTCTATTGCATGAAGAATTTGATTAACTTATCAATTGTTTGATTGTGGCGTTTTTCAGGTTCTTTAATTCCCGATTATTTGCGTTTTCAGTCACAGGTTGATTGGGGGTTCAATAGGGAGGGTGTTTGTCTGATTTTGGTTTGCTATTCAAATCGTATGTGTGGGTTTGTAGCTCGTTAGCTATTGGGTTCCGCATCATTTGGTATCAGAGCCAAAGTAAGGTAAATTCCTATTTATCTTAGTGTTAGGGTTGTGTTTTCTTTTTCTTCATTCTTTTATGTTTTTGCCGAATTTGGTTTTATCAAGTTTCTAATTTTTGTGTTTTTCTTGTGTGTTAAATTAGCCTTTTTCCTTAGCCTTTGTTTACTTACCTTTTTGCCTTGAGATTCTGATTTTTGCCTTGAACCGAAACATTGATTATCCTTGGCTTGAAATCTGAATTTTGGGAGTAGAAGTTATAGTTTGTTTGCTGAAATTATATAAAAAAAAAAAGATGAAAAAGAAATAGAACACCTTTTTGGGTTTAGAAATCCGAACCCTATAGGAGTTTGTTTTGATTTGATTGCTGAAATTTATATAAAAAAAAAATAGCAAGAAGAAGAGAAAGAAGTTTGCGTGTGGATTTGATTGTGGAGCATACATATATATAGGATGAGGAAATCCAAATCCTATAATAGGTGGGAGAAAATTAATCCATATTGCTTGGGGAATTAGGAATCCTTTAAGGGCTATTAAAATTAATCCTTATTCCTTTGGGTTTAGGTTTTCAAAAATCCTAATCCATATCAGAATTGGAATTGTAATCCTAATCCTACTTAACCAAGGATTTACTTTGCAATCATTGACCTACCATTTGTGTTATCCATTTCTTATCCATTTGTGTTATCCATTTCTTATCCATTTCTTAACCATTTGTGTTATCCATTTCTTATCCATTTGTGTTATCCATTTTTGTTGCCATTTTTTATATCATTTATTATCCATTTGAGCTGCCATTTTATCATATCTTATCCATTTGTTTCACCATTTTTGGAATCATTTTTTATCATTTGTGTCACCATTTTGGTATCATTTTGCCATCATTTTTCTACCATTTTGTTATCATTTTCATATCATTTTGCCATTATTTTGCACACAACTTGACACATTAATTAGAGCTTCATATATCATTCGGCCTATTCATCATTTTTTGGCTCTAAATTGAATTGTCTTGAGTGCATTCTGTCTTTCTTAGTATAATTAGGTTTCTTTGTTATTTTTTTCTTGCTTTGTTGGGTAGAATAAATAGGTTCTATATTTGGTTCACTTTGTAGTGAATCAAATTCATACATTTTGTCCAAATTGTCATTTTTCTTAATTCTTGTTGCTTATTTCTTTGTTTTGAGCTTGCTTTTGTTCCATTACACTGTTAGAGTATCTTTGCTTCTTATAATACTCTAATTTTGATATAATCAAGTGGTATACCAGTCTTGTCCGTGTACCACCTCCATTTTGTTTAGTGTCTTCATTTCTAGCATTGAGCTTTCTGTTATTGTTAGTCGCTTATTTCCTTGCTTTCTAAAACGTACTCAAATTCTTAGTTTGTGTATTGAATTCTGAAGTGCAATTTTAGAGTTGCAATTAGAGTGGTAAAAGGCAAGAGCGTGTGAGTACATTAAGAGGGTAAAAGCCTTGTTTGAGTGAAACACGAGAGGAGTGACATCCTTTGAGTGTAAACACGTGAGGGAGTGTGTGAGGTTATTATCTAACATCTTTTTGCAGATTTTTCAATCATGACTGAAGAATCGGGTAAAAAGGGAGCAACTCTCGACGAGGTAGTGTTCTCCATTCAAGCTATGCATGGTACGTTTGAAAAATTCATGAGAGATATGGGAAATATGAATGATAGAATAGAGAGGCTAGAATTGGGTTCAAATAGTACATCTAGGAGAACAGCAAGGAGAGGAAGATGGACTGATGAGAATGTAAGGGCTGACTTAGAAGATTTAGATGAAGAAGAGACTAGTGGTAGATTGGATGGGAATTTAGGTAACATTAAGCTCAAGATTCCTCCATTTAAAGGCCAAAACAATGCTGAAGAGTATTTGGAGTGGGAAAGAAAGGTTGAGATGATTTTTGATTGTAACAGGTACTCAGAGGAAAAGAAGGTGAAGATTGCAGCTGTAGAATTCATTGACTATGCTTTGTTTTGGTGGGATCAATTGAATATGGGCAGAAGGAAGATGAGGAGACGTCCTATTAGTAGTTGGGAGGATATGAAGGAGGCCATGAGGAAAAGATTTGTGCCTTCACACTACTTTAGGGAGTTACGTCAGAGGTTGCATAGGCTAGTGCAAGGAGCTAGATCAGTAGAAGATTATCACAAGGAGATGGAGATGCTATTGATCAAAGGTAACATAGAAGAGGAGGAAGAGGTAATAATGGCTTGGTTTCTAGGAGGTTTGAATAAAGAAATTGCGGATGTAGTTGAATTGCAACATTATGGAAAAATGGAGGAGTTAGTGAACATTGCCATTAAGGTGGAGAGGAAACAGAAACAAAGGAGGGTAGCAAGGTCATTCTCAAATTCCAACAACAAGAGTTGTCCAAACCGGAGCAAAAATAAAGATTCTGAAGATATGGAATTGAGGTTTAAACAACTTTTTAGACAGCTAGATAAGTGTTTGAAAAAGGAGAAAAGAAAGAAAGAGGAAGTTGCAATGGAAGAGATTATGTGTGAAGCTGAAAGAGATTCTATAGATTTGTATGACAATGAGGTTGTGAGTGAAGAAGAAATAAGTGGATGTGATGAAGATGTTGTTTTGAGTGAAAAGGAAAACATAATTGAAAGAGAAGATGTTGCTTTGAGAGAACAGAAGGATGTCTGTGTAATTGAGATAGAAGATCAGCATGTTATAATTGACCCTACAGTTCTTAAGGAGGTTGAATTGAACGTGGAAAGTGAAGATAATAATGATCAGAATGAAATGGTTGTATTGAATAATCATGTTTTTCCTAGTGTTTTTGTTAACTTGCAGGAACATGATGAGTTCTTTGCTGAAGAAGCATTCGTTTTATTTCCACCTGTTCAGAAGATCTTATATGAAGATGAATTTATTCTACAAGTGTCAATTCCCAACTTGAACAAGACGAAGATTCGAGGACGAATCTTTTCTAAAGAAAGAGGGAATGATGCGTGCACAGGGGGGTCAACATTGCAACGTTATAAACATTGCAAGTTCATATTCATGGAGATCAAATTTAAGAAGTGTTATAAAGAGCTTGAAGGAGGCTTTCACAATGTACTTAGCCTTTTGGAAGCTTCTAGTGAAATTGGGCCAACTTAAGCCATTTTTGGGCCAATTTAAGTCATTTTTGGGTTTATACTACTTTGGGCTTTATTTGTACAAGTCATGTGCTTCATTTAAAAGTCACATGACTCATTTATTTAATGATTTAATGGGCTAAACGAATTGGGCTTTTAGATTGGGTTTAGTTTAGTTATTTTTGGGTTTTAATTAGTCTTTCTTTTGGGCTTATTTTAAGTGTGTTTAATTCTTTAGTTTGGGCTTAACTTATCTTGTAAAGCCCATGGACAATTCGGCCACACCATGTTTAAGGCCTCATTAGGGTTTTGTTTTAGGTTATTTGCTAGCTAGGGTTAGCCACCCTATAAATAGAACATGTTATGTTAAGAATTTCAGATTTTGAATGATATTCATTGGCTTAGCCGAATTTTCTTTGCTTAGAATGAGAGTGAATTGCTTTCTTTTCTATTGCATGAAGAATTTGATTAACTTATCAATTGTTTGATTGTGGCGTTTTTCAGGTTCTTTAATTCCCGATTATTTGCGTTTTCAGTCACAGGTTGATTGGGGGTTCAATAGGGAGAGTATTTGTCTGATTTTGGTTTGCTATTCAAATCGTATGTGTGGGTTTGTAGCTCGTTAGCTATTGGGTTCCGCATAACTAAACCCAATCTAAAAGCCCAATTCGTTTAGCCCATTAAGTCATTAAATAAATGAGTCATGTGACTTTTAAATGAAGCACATGACTTGTACAAATAAAGCCCAAAGTAATATAAACCCAAAAATGACTTAAATTGGCCCAAAAATGGCTTAAGTTGGCCCAATTTCACTAGAAGCTTCCAAAAGGCTAAGTACTTTGTGAAAGCCTCCTTCAAGCTCTTTATAACACTTCTTAAATTTGATCTCCATGAATATGAACTTGCAATGTTTATAACGTTGCAATGTTGACCCCCATGTGCACGCATCAGAAGAGGAGGTTTGTACCATCCTACTACTATAGAGAGTTGCACCAGCAATTACATAGGCTCACTCAAGGAGCTAGAACAGTGGAGGATTATCACAAGGAAATGGAGATGCTCATGATTAAAGCCAATATAGAAGAGGAAGAAGAGGTTACTATGGCTCGGTTCATGGGAGGTTTGAATAGGGAAATTACTGATGTGGTGGACTTACAACATTATGGAGTAATGGAGGACCTAGTAAATATTGCCATGAAAGTGGAGAGACAACAAAAGCAAAGGAGGGCAGCAAGGTCATTTTCGAATTCTAGCAATAAATGGAATTCGAAATGGAGTAAAAATGAAGATGTTAAAAACATGGAATTGCAGTTTAAACAACTTTCTGGACTACTAAGTACGTATATGAAACAAGAGGAAAGAAGGAAAGAAGAGGAAGTTATTAATGCGGAACCCCAAGGCTAGAGAACCCGAAACCCCTTAAACACACAATATGGCATGAACATGAACAAGAAGAAACTCCCAATCTAAAGAACCCCCAAACAACATGTGAATGGAAACGCTTATAATAGATTGATTTAAAAACATAAGAACAGAATTCGCCACAAAGTAAATACCTTGATAAGAATTTAAGTTCTTGATGCAAAAGAAGAAGACAAGCTTTCCTCTCCAATGAAGAAAATTCGGCCAAGCCAAATGATGGTATTCAAAAGTGTTTTAGATGTGTCTTTTACAACTTATAATGAGGTATTTATAGCCCCCAAAAGGTAGGTAACCCTAAATAAGTCAAAAGTCCACCTAACACATGGCTACCTAACACATGGGCCTCCCACCAAACCCTAAATAAGTCAAAAGGCCACCTAACACATGGCCACCTAACACATGGGCCTCCCACCAAATAACTAAAGCCCAAATTTATTAACTCTAAAATACAACAACTCACAAGCCTAAAATAATTAATTTAAATGAGCCCAACCTAAAGTAAGCCCAACTCACTTAAAATAAGCCTATTAAGCTATATGAGGGTCCAACTAAATAATTAAAACAAAACAAGTTCAACATAATAAAATAAGCCCCTTGGGCAGCCTAAAGCTACTCTTCGAGATTGAAATAATTAATCAAGCACAATTGAAGCCCATCTTTTGCATTTGGCCCCATTGGATTAGATATAGCACAATTTGGCTCAACTCTCTCTTGAATCTCCATAGCTTCCACAATTCGGCCTGCGTAGGATTGCCATGATGGGTTGACCCCCCTGTGCACGTATCATCCCCTCCCTCTTTAGAAAAGATTCGTCCTCGAATCTTCGTTTTATTTAAGTTGGGAATTGAAGCTTGTGGAATAAATTGATCTTCATAGACAATCTTGGGAATAGGTGGAAATAATATGAATGCTTCTTCAGAAAAGAACTCATTATGTTCCTGCAAGTTAACACGAAAACTAGGAAAAGCATGGTTAGTCAATACATGAATTTCATTTTGATCATGATTATCTTCTTTTTCCATGTTCAATTCAGCCTCCTGAAACATTACAGGATTAATCGTAACATGCTGATCGTCCAACTCAACTAAACAAGCATCTTCTATTTTACAATCTTCTTCCTTTTCCCTTAAACAATCATCGTCTGCACTTCCACTTATGTCTTCCTCATTTATAACATCATCATCATATAAATCTATAGCATCTCTTTCAGCTTCACAAATAATCTCTTCCACTACAACTTTCTCTTTCTTTCTTTTCTCCTTTTGCAAACACTTATCTAGTTGTTTAAAAAGTTGTTTAAACCGCAATTACATATCTTTAGATTCTTCCCTATTCCTCTGATGGTCAATTAATCTATTTCGATTTTGGATTCTAGTAGACTCATCCATTCTCTCCGCCATCTGATCCATCCTGGAATTTAACTTCTTAAACTCACTCATGATTGTTTTGTACATCATCTTCACATTAGGCACGTTTTCATCTCCTTTCACAATTCACTCCCTCACGTGTTTCACTCAAAATATTGCACTCCACCCGTGTTTCACTCAACTTGGCTTTTACCCTCTTCTAAGCTTACACACTCAAGCCTTTTTCCACTCCAGCTTGCTATCCTCAGTTGCACTTCAGAATTTAATTCCAAGTCAAGATGATTCATAATTCAACAAATTTAAATGAGAATACAATGAAAACACTTAACAAAGAAAGTCAAGAATGACGCCTACCAACAAATTGCCACTTTGGCTTTTCAAATTAATTTTCAAATTCAAAGTATGACAAATCTGAAATTTTGGTATTTTCCTAATGGAAAAGTCAATTTTGATACAATGGATGTGAAGACAAGAAATCAAAGAAAGTCAAAAATGACAACTACCCATAAATATTTACTTTGACTTTTCAAATTAATTTCCAAATTCAAAGTATGAGCAAATCTAAATTTTTATTTGATGCGTGCACAGGGGGGTCAACCCATCATGGCAATCCTACGCAGGCCGAATTGTGGAAGCTATGGAGATTTAAGAGAGAGTTGGGCCAAATTGTGCTATATCTAATCCAATGGGGCCAAATGTAAAAGATGGGCTTCAATTGTGCTTGATTAATTATTTCAATCTCGAAGAGTAGCTTTAGGCTGCCCAAGGGGCTTATTTTATTATGTTGGACTTGTTTTGTTTTAATTTGTTTAGTTGGACCCTCATATAGCTTAATAGGCTTATTTTAAGTGAGTTGGGCTTACGTTAGGTTGGGCTCATTTAAATTAATTATTTTAGGCTTGTGGGTTGTTGTATTTTAGAGTTAATAAGTTTGGGCTTTAGTTATTTGGTGGGAGGCCCATGCATTAGGTGGCCATGTGTTAGGTGGCCTTTTGACTTATTTATGGTTTGGTGGGAGTCCCATGTGTTAGGTGGCCATGTGTTAGGTGGCCATGTGTTAGGTAGACTTTTGACTTATTTCCATGTGTTAGGTGGCCATGTGTTAGGTGGACTTTTGACTTATTTAGGGTTACCTACCTTTTTGGGGGCTAAAAATACCTCATTATAAGTTGTAAAAGATACATCAAAAACACTTTGGAATATCATCATTTGGCTTGGCCGAATTTTCTTCATTGGAGAGGAAAGCTTGTCTTCTTCTTTTGCATCAAGAACTAATTTCTTATCAAGGTATTTACTTTGTGGCGAATTCTGTTCTTGTATTTCTAAATCAATCTATTATAAGCGTTTCCATTCACATGTTGTTTGGGGGTTCTTTAGATTGGGAGTTTCTTCTTGTTCATGTTCATGTCATATTGTATGTTTAAGGGGTTTCGGGTTCTTTTAGCCTTGGGGTTCCGCATCATTTGGTATCAAAATGAGATTCCTGAATTAACTAACCATGCTTTTCCTAGTTTTTGTGTTAACTTGCAGGAACATGATGAGTTCTTTTTTGAAGATGCATTCATATTATTTCCACCTATTCCCAAGATTGTCTATGAAGATCAATTTATTCCACAAGCTTCAATTCCCAACTTAAATAAAACGAAGATTCGAGGACGAATCTTTTCTAAAGAGGGAGGGGATGATGCGTGCACAGGGGGGTCAACCCATCATGGCAATCCTACGCAGGCCGAATTGTGGAAGCTATGGAGATTTAAGAGAGAGTTGGGCCAAATTGTGCTATATCTAATCCAATGGGGCCAAATGTAAAAGATGGGCTTCAATTGTGCTTGATTAATTATTTCAATCTCGAAGAGTAGCTTTAGGCTGCCCAAGGGGCTTATTTTATTATGTTGAACTTGTTTTGTTTTAATTACTTAGTTGGACCCTCATATAGCTTAATAGGCTTATTTTAAGTGAGTTGGGCTTACTTTAGGTTGGGCTCATTTAAATTAATTATTTTAGGCTTGTGGGTTGTCGTATTTTAGAGTTAATAAGTTTGGGCTTTAGTTATTTGGTGGGAGGCCCATGTGTTAGGTGGCCTTTTGACTTATTTAGGGTTTGGTGGGAGGACCATGTGTTAGGTGGCCATGTGTTAGGTGGCCTTTTGACTTATTTAGGGTTTGGTGGGAGGACCATGTGTTAGGTGGCCATGTGTTAGGTGGACTTTTGACTTATTTAGGGTTACCTACCTTTTGGGGGCTATAAATACCTCATTATAAGTTGTAAAAGAAACATCTAAAACACTTTTGAATATCATCATTTGGCTTGGCCGAACTTTCTTCATTGGAGAGGAAAGCTTGTCTTCTTCTTTTGCATCAAGAACTTAAATTCTTATCAAGGTATTTACTTTGTGGCGAATTCTGTTCTTGTGTTTTTAAATCAATCTATTATAAGCGTTTCCATTCACATATTGTTTGGGGGTTCTTTAGATTGGGAGTTTCTTCTTGTTCATGTTCATGCCATATTGTGTGTTAAAGGGGTTTCGGGTTCTCTAGCCTTGGGGTTCCGCATCATTTGGTATCAGAGCTTGGATTAGGATAAATTCTTATTTATCTTGTGTTAATTTGCTGTTCTATTATTTTATTTCCATTAGAACAAGATAATTCCGCGTTGTTTAATTTGCAATCTTATTTTATCAATTTCGTGTTCTTCTTTATTTTTGAATTTGTTCTTTTGTGTTCTTCTTTGTTCCTACATCAGATCTTGTGTTTGATGTTTTAAGTTCTAAAATAAAAAAAAGGAAAAAAAAATCGTTGGTACTGTTCATAGTACTATTCACAACACTATTCATCCAAATTTAAAAAAAAAAAGTCAGCATTGAGATAAAGTTAGGAAAGAAAAATCACAAAGAAAAAAAAAATTTTAGATCTGGTCATACTTTGAACTTGGAAATTAATTTGAAAAGTCAAAGTAAATATTTGTTGGTAGTTGTCATTTTTGACTTTCTTTGATGTCTTGTCTTTACATCCATTGTATCAAAATTGACTTTTCAATTAGGGAAATACAAAAATTCAGATTTGTCATACTTTGAATTTGAAAATTAATTTGAAAAGTAAAAGTGGTAATTTATGGGTAGGTGTCATTTTTGACTTTCTTTGATTTCTTGTCTTCACATCCATTGTATCAAAATTGACTTTTCTATTAGGGAAATACCAAAATTCAGATTTGTCATACTTTGAATGTGAAAATTAATTTGAAAAGCCAAAGTGGCAATTTGTTGGGAGGCGTCATTCTTGACTTTCTTTGTTAAGTGTTTTCATTGCATTCTCATTTAAGTTTGTTAAATTGTGAATCATCTTGACTTGAAATTAAATTCTGAAGTGCAACTGAGGACAGCAAGCTGGAGTGGAAAAAGGCTTGAGTGTGTAAGCTTAGAAGAGGGTAAAAGCCAAGTTGAGTGAAACACGGGTGGAGTGCAATATTTTGAGTGAAACACGTGAGGGAGTGAATTGTGAGGTCTTTTTATTCCCTATTAACATTTATTTGCAGTTTATAAATCAAGTCGAGAAGGAAAAAGAAAGGAGACAATTTTTTGAGGAAGAAGATGAAAACGTGCCTAATGTGAAGATGATGTACAAAACAATCATGAGTGAGTTTAAGAAGTTAAATTCCAGGATGGATCAGATGGCAGAGAGAATGGATGAGTCTACTAGAATCCAAAATCGAAGTAGATTAATTGACCGTTAGAGGAATAAGGAAGAATCTAAAGATATGGAATTGCGGTTTAAACAACTATTTAGACAGCTAGATAAGTGTTTGAAAAAGGAGAAAAGAAAGAAGGAAGAAGAAGTTGTAGTAGAAGAAATCGTTTGTGAAGCTGAAAGAGATGCTATAGATTTATGTGACGATGAGGTTGTGAATGAGGAAGAAATAAGTGGAAGTGTAGATATTGTTCTCTTGAGTGAAAAGCAAGAAGATTGTGAAAAGGAAGAAGATTGTGTAATTGAGATGGAAGATCAGCCTGTTTTGATTGGCCCTTTATTGCTTGAGGAGGCTGAATTGAGCATGGAAAAAGATGAGAATTATGATAAAAACAAAATGGTTGTTTTGACTAACCATATTTTTCCTAGTGATTTGGTTAATTTGCAGGAACATTATGAGTTAATTTCTGAAGAAGTATTTATATTATTTCCACATGTTCCCAAGATCGTCTGTGAAGATCAATTTATTCCACAAGCTTCAATTCCCAACTTAAATAAAATGAAGATTCGAGGACGAATCTATTCTAAAGAGGGAGGGGATGATGCGTGCACAGGGGGGTCAACCCATCATGGCAATCCTACGCAGGCCGAATTGTGGAAGCTATGGAGATTTAAGAGAGAGTTGGGCCAAATTGTGCTATATCTAATCCAATGGGGCCAAATGTAAAAGATGGGCTTCAATTGTGCTTGATTAATTATTTCAATCTCGAAGAGTAGCTTTAGGCTGCCCAAGGGGCTTATTTTATTATGTTGAACTTGTTTTGTTTTAATTACTTAGTTGGACCCTCATATAGCTTAATAGGCTTATTTTAAGTGAGTTGGGCTTACTTTAGGTTGGGCTCATTTAAATTAATTATTTTAGGCTTGTGGGTTGTTGTATTTTAGAGTTAATAAGTTTGGGCTTTAGTTATTTGGTGGGAGGCCCATGTGTTAGGTGGCCTTTTGACTTATTTAGGGTTTGGTGGGAGGACCATGTGTTAGGTGGCCATGTGTTAGGTGGCCTTTTGACTTATTTAGGGTTTGGTGGGAGGACCATGTGTTAGGTGGCCATGTGTTAGGTGGACTTTTGACTTATTTAGGGTTACCTACCTTTTGGGGGCTATAAATACCTCATTATAAGTTGTAAAAGAAACATCTAAAACACTTTTGAATATCATCATTTGGCTTGGCCGAACTTTCTTCATTGGAGAGGAAAACTTGTCTTCTTCTTTTGCATCAAGAACTTAAATTCTTATCAAGGTATTTACTTTGTGGCGAATTCTGTTCTTGTGTTTTTAAATCAATCTATTATAAGCGTTTCCATTCACATATTGTTTGGGGGTTCTTTAGATTGGGAGTTTCTTCTTGTTCATGTTCATGCCATATTGTGTGTTAAAGGGGTTTCGGGTTCTCTAGCCTTGGGGTTCCGCATCATTATTTCTTTGTGATTTTTCTTTCCTAACATATCTCAATGCTCACTTTTCTTTTTTTTTTTTAATTCGGATGAACAGTGCTGTGAATAGTACTATAAACAGTAACGTGAACAGTACCAATGATTTTTTTTTTTTAAAAACTTAAAACATCAAACACAAGATCTGATATAGGAACAAAGAAGAACACAATAGAACAAATTCAAAAATAAAGAAGAACACGAAATTGATAAGAATAAGATTGCAAATTAAACAATACGGAATTATCTTGTTCTAATGGAAATAAAACAATAGAATAGCAAACTAACACAAGATAAATAAGAATTTATCCTAATCCAAGCTCTGATACCAAATGATGCGGAACCCCAAGGCTAGAGAACCCGAAACCCCTTAAACACACAATATGGCATGAACATGAACAAGAAGAAACTCCCAATCTAAAGAACCCCCAAACAACATGTGAATGGAAACGCTTATAATAGATTGATTTAAAAACATAAGAACAGAATTCGCCACAAAGTAAATACCTTGATAAGAATTTAAGTTCTTGATGCAAAAGAAGAAGACAAGCTTTCCTCTCCAATGAAGAAAATTCGGCCAAGCCAAATGATGGTATTCAAAAGTGTTTTAGATGTGTCTTTTACAACTTATAATGAGGTATTTATAGCCCCCAAAAGGTAGGTAACCCTAAATAAGTCAAAAGTCCACCTAACACATGGCTACCTAACACATGGGCCTCCCACCAAACCCTAAATAAGTCAAAAGGCCACCTAACACATGGCCACCTAACACATGGGCCTCCCACCAAATAACTAAAGCCCAAATTTATTAACTCTAAAATACAACAACTCACAAGCCTAAAATAATTAATTTAAATGAGCCCAACCTAAAGTAAGCCCAACTCACTTAAAATAAGCCTATTAAGCTATATGAGGGTCCAACTAAATAATTAAAACAAAACAAGTTCAACATAATAAAATAAGCCCCTTGGGCAGCCTAAAGCTACTCTTCGAGATTGAAATAATTAATCAAGCACAATTGAAGCCCATCTTTTGCATTTGGCCCCATTGGATTAGATATAGCACAATTTGGCTCAACTCTCTCTTGAATCTCCATAGCTTCCACAATTCGGCCTGCGTAGGATTGCCATGATGGGTTGACCCCCCTGTGCACGCATCAGTTATTGTCAAAGAAATTATTTGTGAAGCTGAAAGAGATGCTTTAGATTTATATACTGATGAGGTTGTAAATGAGGAGGATATAAGTGAAAGTAATGATGTTGTCGACTGTGTGAGTGAAAATGAAGAAGATTGTGAAAAGGAAGATGTTTGTTTAGTTGAGATGGAAGATCAATATGTTATGACTGATCCTGTAGTGCTTGAGGAGGCTGAATTAAACATGGAGGAAGAAAAGAACCATGATCAGAACGAAAAGTATGCATTGAATAACCATATTTTTCCTAATGTTTATGTTAACTTGCAGGAACATGATGAGTCCTTTACTGAAGAAGCATTCATTTTATTTCCACCTGTTCAGAAGATGTTATATGAAGATGAATTTATTCTAGAAGTGCCAATTCCCAACTTGAACAAGACGAAGATTCGAGGACGAATCTTTTCTAAAGAGGGAGGGAATGATGCGTGCACAGGGGGGTCAACATTGCAAGATTTTAAACATTGCAAGTTCGGATTCATGGAGATCAAATTTGGGGAAGTTCAAGAAGGCTTGAAGGTGGTTTACTGTAGCTATGAAGAAGCCGAATCAAAAAGAGACTTTGAAGAGAGGCATGTGCAAGTCATGTGACCTTGACATGTGCCATCCATGTGCTTTGACATGTGCTAGACATGTGCCATGTCATGTGCTATGCATGTGCCATATGCATGTGCACATCATGTGACACATTACATGTGCAATGCATGTGCCAATTAATGGACTTAATGGGCTGTTTTGTTTGGACTTTTAGTTTAGGCTTTTATTTATTATTTTCATTTGATTATTTGTAATATGTTAGGGCTTAACTTATTCTTTTGGGCTTATTTAAGTGAGATGGGCTTTAATTAGCTTGGGCTCATTTAATTAGTTCTTTTTAGGCTTTTTGGGCTGAATTTTAAGTTAATTAGTGTGGGCTTTAGTTATCTTGATGTAAGGCCCATGTTTTAAGGCCTATTTGATTAATTAGGGTTTTTATTAGCTTAAGTGAGTATAAATACTCCTCAAAAACGAATTTGTAATTCAGACTTGGAGATTTGACTAATTTGATACATTTCTTTTGGCTTGGCCGAATTCATCTTTGGAGAGGATAGCTTGTCTTCTTCTTTTGCATCAAGAACTTTAATTCTTATCAAGGTATTTACTTTGTGGCGAATTCTGTTCTTGTGTTTTTAAATCAATCTATTATAAGCGTTTCCATTCACATAGTTGTTTGGGGGTTCTTTAGATTGGGGGTTTATTCTTGTTCATGTCTATGCCATATTGTATGTTCAAGGGGTTTCGGGTTCTTTAGCCTTGGGGTTCCGCATCAGGTGAGAAAAGCTCAGCTGTGCATTGGTAAAACATAGCAGTGTTTTGGAAAATTTGCATAGGTCATGGTGACAACCAAATTGATTGTCACCGTGAGGTATACAAGTTTTGCATTCTATTTTGGTGCATTTGGTATGTCACGGTGATAACCAAATTGATTGTCACCGTGAGATACCATAAGTTGCATTCTGCCCAGAAGATATTTGCATGTCACGGTGACAACCAAATTGATTGTCACCGTGAGGTATTTGCGATTGTATTCTGTTCTAAAACCTTGGTATATCACGGTCACAATCAAATTGATTGTCACCGTGAGGTACCTCTATTTTGCATATTGAATAATAAGACTTGGCCAAATGTTATATACATACATGATCAATAATCCAATCAAATTTAATATCATTTAATGAAGATTATTATGTGCTAAACATTATGGTTAAATGAGATGAAATGTATGAGACAAGTGAATGTGGGCTTGCTTGTTAAGTCATGTATATGAGTAATTCTTTACAAAAAATTGTGTAATAATATATAATGATATGGAATGGAACTCATATTAGTATATCAACATTATTAAGACCTATGATATGATTATGAGTTATATGAATGTGTATGATTAAATAAGATTACATATGAAGAGAATGTGAACACAATTGTATACTTGCAAGCATATGTGATCTATTATGTGCAAGTTGAACCACATACAATGTGAATAATGTAAATAGTAATTGAATTACAGATAACTGGAATAATAATTAGCCTGCAGGTCAAATAGTGGATAGGTAGGCATGCCTATAGGGTCTAAAAGTGCGGCCGATAGTGTTTGTTTCCTTCGGGAAATCTTTGAATTATCTGGATCCTTATACGGTTCATTGTATTATACTGAATATTCCTATATCTAAGGGTACTGATTGCAAGTGTGTATCTTCGGATACAAAATGATTGTGGTACTTTTGAGTACTGATTGCGATACCCATTATCCGCATCTTTGAGTTGCAGGCAAGGCTAATATTAATAATCTGATCATATAAAGACTGTTATAAAATGAGAATGTGAATGAGATGTGTTAAGATTTGTCATGTGATACGATTATGCGAATGTGATTCTTCAGTATGAGTATAAATCAAGATGTGTAGATGTTCTAACAATATTATGTGGATGCTGATGTATTATAACAAGGCATAACTTTAGAAGCTCGATTTAAGTCTGTTAAGTACAGCGAAACAATGATGTATATAAACACATGAATATATGTATATACTGAACTTAAAGCTTGGAAATTAATATGTGCCTCAAACTAGTTACATGCTGTGTAATATATGTATATGTATATTGTATTGTTCCCCACTAAGCATTATCGCTTAGCACGGGTTTTTCCTAATCCGTGCAGGTTCTGAAGGGAGGTGATTCGAAGGACAATTTCGTATTGGCAAGGGTCAACACACTAGGGTTGCTGATAGCATAGGTTTTGGGGTAGATTTGTGTTTTGTGTTATATAATTACTATTTTGGATAGCATAAAGTATGTAATATATTAAGTAACCAGGCCTGCAATACTTAACTTATATAAGTGTGTGTATGCACGAATGCATGAGCAAGCGTATGATGAGTATCAATAATTGGTTGCATGTGAATGCGATGGAAACAAAAATTTAATTGTACAGATTTTCTATATGCGTTTGGACTATATATGTGTATGAGGAAGTGATTGCTGTGTAACGACCATTCTTGACTCCATTAGCTTGGTTAACTGGGTAATCAGGAATGGGCATTACAAGTAGTGGTATCAGAGCCAAGGTTTAGTCATTTTTGGGAATTGGGTAGAAAAAGATGTGTATAGTTGTGTTGACCTAATGCGGACGTCCTTGTTTATGTTTTAGGTCAATGGATCCTTCTCATAATCTTAGAGAGGCGACTGCAGAAAGTGTTAATCCTCGTGAACCTAAGGTAATGGGGTCCGATCAGCCGAGGCTAGCTAATGAGAATCATGATGTGCCAATGGTACCGGTGGAAGCCTTACTTAAAATGTCTCAAGACATGACGAGGGTGTTAGATCAAATAACAACACCAAAGGCTCCACTAGAGTCCGTGAGAAAGCATGGAGCGGAGAAGTTCCACGGAGCTAGACTTGATGAGTTGGACAAGGCTGAGCATTGGATTGAAAAAGTTCAGAGGGTACTTGGGGAAATAAGGTGCCCTCCTGATCAGCAAGTAGAATGTGTGGTATCGCTACTTCAGGGTGCCGCTTATGATTGGTGGAAGCTAGTCTTAAGGCATCCAATGCTGCCAACTCCGGCTACGTGGGGATTTTTCGAGCAAGAGTTCCATATTAAGTATGTAACTAAGGTGTATCGAGAGGCAAATTGGGAACAATTCCTGAATTTGAGGCTGTGAAGCCCGCCGGAACCTAGCAAATGCCCTCATGGAGCCCACCTTCTAGGGCTCGAGGGATTGGTTCGAGTCTTTTTGATCTTGGGCATCATGAGTCATCTTGGATGCCTCTTTCCCAATAGAACATTGGAAAGGATCATCTAGACTCACGATGCCTTTAGGCACCTTTGAGGTATTTTGGAGTCGCCACCCAATTTACGAGAAATTAGAAAAGGTCTCTAACCTCTATTGGTCTAAACCAGAGATGGTGTTAACTTCACTCTTATTAATGACTTAAGTTTATAAATGAGTTTTTAAGAAATTAAAATTCCATCTCTCATTTCACGCGATTGTGCATTGAATTTAAAGCGCATTTGCAAGAATATTGGAAAGCGATAAATAAAGCAGTAAGTAAATAAATAAATTACAAAATAGAAATTGAGATAGAACAATCCCCCAAAATAAATAATAAATAAAAGGAAATGGGACAGAACAATCCCCCAAAATAAGAAAATATAAACAAACAAATAAAAAAATGCATAAAAGAAATTAAGATGCAACATACATAAATCGGGTCATGAATTTTAGGAACATTGGTTCCTTTTTATTTATTAGAAAAATTGGAGAACTATTTTTAGGATATTGATTGGAAAAAACTGGGATGAGTGATCCCATTTTATGAAAACTAATTCTCCATTTTGAAGGTGAGGTTTTGTTGGTTAAAATAGGACATTGGTCCAATTTATTAGGAAAAGTCCCAATTTATTATTTATATAAAAAATGTGATTTTCTGTAATACGGATAATAAAAAATACATTTTACATACAATACATAAAAAATAATATAAATAAAATAAACACATCAATTAAGATGCAAACCCTAAGTTTGATGGTCTTTAACTCCCCGATCCTCCAACCCGAACACAAATATAACTCGCATGAATAAGCTTCGAGACAACAAAACAAAAATGAATAAAATGTTAGTAAAGTAAATTAAATGATTAATGTAATATAAACAAATAAATTAGAATAAATAAATTAATAAAATAATTAATAAATCAATCAATAATAATAAGAAAGATGAAAACAATGCTAAGAAATATATTAAATATAGAATAATAATAATAACCTTTGAAAACATATTAATATAAAATATTAATAATAATTAGGCTAAATAAATATAATAATAGTAAAGTGAAATAAAATAAAATAACCAATTAAAATAAGTAAATTAATGAAATAACTAATCAAAATGAAATAATAGTAAAATGAAATAAAGTAAAGTAACAATCACGTGAACTAAAGGATGAAAACTAAAATAGCCATAAAGAAAATAAAATAGCCATGAATCACGTGAACTAGAGGATGAAAATTAAAGTAAATAAGCTAACAATTCACGTGAGAATGGCTAGACTAAAAGACAAAATGTGGCCCAAAATGATGAAATTACAATCCAAAGAAATGGAAATGTAAAAGATGGAAATGAGAAAAACTAAGTGCATGACTCGTGCATCTTTGCACGAGTCACGCGAGAAGAGCACGACTCGTGCATGGAGTGCACGAGTCGTGCACTACCTACACGACATGGACAAAGAGGGTAGGGGAGCTAGGCAAGGGAAATGATGCATGATTCGGACAAAAAGACACGACTCGGACAGATATTCACGACACAGACAGAGAGAGCAGAGGAGGATGGAATGGCGCACGACTCGGATGAAATGACACGACTCGGATAGACATTCATGACACAGACAGAGAAGAAAAGACACGACTCAGACAAAATGAAGGCACGAACCAGACAATCAGAAAAAAAGGGGCAAACAGAGGAAGACTAACAGCTTAAGAACATGCTAATAGATCCTCAAAAACGTGCACGATAAAGCAACAAACATGCTTACTTAATCATGACAAATATATAGAGTTCACATCTGATGAAAAACAACAACATACGTACTATATACAGATTAATGAGATTAAACGATAAAGAACGGAGTATGCACAGCAAAAAGAGAACAACAGGTAAAGCCAAACGAGAAAAGAGAAGAAAAAAGGAAAAGAGAGAAAGAAAAGAAAGTTTACCCGGTATTCACCCTCAGAACGATCTTTGATCTGCAAATGATGAAGTTCTGGCTTCTTGGATTCAAGAACAAACTCTCAGTGTTTTTTTAAAAATCGAAAATCCTTTTTCTCTCAAAACTTTTTTTTTCTCTGTGTTTTTTTTTTTCTTTTTTTTTTTCGTTCTCCTGTTTCAATAATGCTCTCCCCTTAGTTGTTTAACCTTTTCCTCTTAATCTCCCCGACATGATTTGGTTGTTTCCCACCAAATCAAACGTAACCCATACTTTCAAAACCAACTCTCCCGAAAACATGGAAAAGGAGAAGCTGGGGGAAAAAATGAAGCGCGTGAGAGAGGGGCAGATGAGCCTCCTCACTAACGTGAGGCTGGGCCTCACCAAAGTGACTAATATGTAATTTGTAAGCCAAATAGTGATTTAAAATGAAAAGAGAAGTGAACTAGTGGCAATTCCGTAAATAAAGTCAAAAGAAGGGCAAAAATGTAATTTATCCTTAAATTGACAAAAAAAGGGCTAAACGGTAATTTGTACATGAAATGATAAGTTAAATGAGTAAAAATGATAAAATGAGTGATTAGTGGATTTAATTGTAAAGTAAAAGCTTAATACGAATTAATATGTAATATGATTCTAAAAGTAAAAATTCGAGGACTAAACTTAAAATTTACACGTAAATAATGTAGAGAAGTGTTAAAAGAAATACCTTATAGTGAAACTAGCAAAAGATATAAACAAGTAATTAAACGTGTAAAGTGATAGTCAAGTAAGGACTAAAATGAAAGTTTGAGGACTAGACAGTAAATCATACGCTAAGTAAGTAAATAAGAGTGAGAAAGTTTGCTTAAGGGCATATCTGTAATTAAATAGAAACTATACGGCAAAGTGATAATTTAGTGCAATGGAAAGGTAATATGATAAGCAATGAATAAGTTAGGGATCAAATTGTAATTTGCCAATAAGAATGGCAAATGAAGGACTATAGTGTAAAATGGCACTAAGTAAAGTGTTAGTGAGTTAAATGAAAATAAGAAAGTAGTTAAGTATAATGTAATTTATGCATGTCTATGTATATAAGTTAGCATTATAAATTATTAGATTCGTAATCACTACTGAGCATATTTAATGCTCAGCATGTAGTTGTTTGACTGCGTGTAGGTACCAAGCGAAGCAGACAAACTATCGACTTAGAGATCGAACTGGATCGTAAATTGAAGATAAGCATAGTATGTGTATAGTTACTAGAATGTATGTTTATTATTGTTAGAATGTATATGAACACTATATGTTATGAGAATAGACATATGTAATGAAGAATATTATTGTATTGGATTAGTTACATGGATTAGGATATTAAACTTGTAATAAGTTATAATTGTTGTGCCCCTGAGTTGGGTTGTATTTTGGTTGAATTGCAGGTTTTGGGTAGTTAAATTATAGATATTATGCTGCCCAATTTTGATCAAATGAATAGTATTAGTGGCATGTATATGTGTAATGGTTTAGCATTGAATATGTATTGAGTATTATGATGAATGTTATAGGCAAGCAAATGACATGATAAGTTAAATGTAATGTCTGAACTGGATCGAATGACATGTATTAGTGACATGAAAGTGTAAAATAATAAATAATTTTATAAGTTTAAGAAAAAAAAATTTACCGCATTTGTCATAAGCATCGATTAAAAAAGTAATGCAGTGACACCCGATATCCGTACCAATTGCGAGTATGGGGCATCACAAGTCGCGCACGCGACAAAACATGCAAAATGCTCCTGTTGCTCTTGCGATAGAACACGATCTGACAATTCTGTCCTATGGAGCCCTCTGTCATGCTGTTGTACAGACAAAACATGTGACCCATCTGAATAATATCTTCAAAGCATAGACACATGGAATAGATCATGAAGCTTAGCTAAAACTGGAGGTAAGGCTAACCGATATGCCACTATCCCAGCACTTCATAAGGTCCAATGAATCTCGGAATCAGTTTCCCTTTCTTTCCAAATCGAAGTACTTTTCTCCATAGAGACACTTTCAGAAAGACTTTGTCACCCACATCAAACTCTATATCCTTTCTCTTCAAATCCGCATAGGACTTTTGCCTGTCACTTGCAGCTTTCAACCGCTATTGAATAATCTTTGCTTTTTCTTCAGTATCTCTTACCATATTAGAACCAATTATCTTGTGCTCATTCAACTTTGTCCAACATACAGAAGTTCAACATTTCCTTCTATAAAGAGCTTTATAAGGTGCCATGCCGATACTCACTTGATAACTGTTATTGTATACAAATTCCATCAATGGAATGTACTTATCCTAACTTTTAGAAAAGTCCACAACACAAGCTTGAAGCAAATCTTCTAATACTTGAATTACTCTTTCTGACTATTCATCAGTTTGCAGATGAAAACTGTACTGAAATGCAGTCGTGTACCAAGTACAGATTGTAATCCTTTCCAAAACTTAGAAGTAAACCTCGATTCTTGATCAGATACAATGGATAAAGGAATACCATGAAGTCGTACAATCTCATTTACATAGCGTTCAGCCAAACGATCCATAGAGTAATCAAGTCGAATTGGTATGAAATGGGCAGATTTGGAAAACCGATCGATAACTACCCATACAGAATCGTGTTGTTTAAATGTCATTATAAGACTTGTGATAAAATCCATGGTAATATTATCCCATTTCCACTGTGGAATCGGAATAGGATTCAACAAACCCGATGGAACTTGATGTTTCGCTTTCACTTGCTGACAAGTCAAACACTTAGAAACATATTCAACCACATATTTCTTCATACCAGGCCACCAATAAAACTGTTTCAAATCCTGATAAATCTTATTGCCACCTGGATACATAGTAAAGACTGTATTATGAGCTTCATGCAAAAGCTTCTTTTTCAACTCTTTATTATTTACTACGCACAACCGATCTTGATAATACATAACTCCTTCTTTATTCACTAAATAGTCAGTCTTGTCACCATTCCTAACTGATTGTAGAATCTATTGCAACTTAGGATCATCGTGCTTAGCATCCACTATCTCTTTCCTCAAACTAGGTCTTGCTCTTAATTGAGCTATTAAAGCCCCATCAAAAGAAAATCTCCATTTAACGTGTTTCAATATCAAAGCTGAAACTGACTTTCTACTCAAAGCATCAACTACTACATTAGCTTTGCCAGGATGGTAATCCACAATGTAGTCATAGTTTTTAAACAGTTCAAGCCATCTCTTCTATCTCAAATTTAACTCTTTTTGAGTAAGCAAATACTTGAGACTCTTGTGATCAGTAAAAATCTTGAATCTTTCACCATACAAGTAATGAAGCCAAATATTTAAAGCAAACACTATAGCGGCTAACTCAAGATCATGCATCGGGTAATTCTGCTCATTCTGTTTTAGCTGTATCGAGGCATAGGCTATCACTTTCCCATCTTGCATAAATACACATCCCAATCCAATTCCAGAAGCATCGCTATACATAGCATACTCTTTACCTAAAATGGGTTGAGTCAAAATCGGTGCTTCAACTAGCATCTTCTTCAATTGTTCAAAACTAGCTTGACACTTATCTGACCATACGAACTTAACCCTTTTATGAAGCAACTTGGTCAGCGAAGAAGCAATAACTAAAACCTTTTACAAAATACCGATAATAACTCGCTCAACCTAAGAAACTTCTAAGCTCAGGCACATTTTTGGGCGATTTCCAATTCACTACTGCTTCTATCTTAGCTGGATCAACTGATGTTCTCTCAGGGTATGAAACACAATTCTCAAATGTTGTTCAAGCTCTTTCTCATAATTCGAATACAGAAGTACGTCATCAATAAACACCACAACACATTGATCCAAATACGGCCTGAACACTTAATTCATCAAATCCATGAATGTTGCAGGCGCATTAGTTAACTCGAATGGCATTACTAGAAATTCATAATGACCATATCAAGTCCTGAATGCAGTCTTCAAAATAACCTCTTTGTTAACTTGTAGCTGATAGTACCCTGATCGCAAATTGATCTTTGAAAACACAGCAGCTCCTTTCAACAGATCAAACAAATCCTCAATCCTTGGTAAAGGATATCTATTCTTCATTGTTCCCTTGTTAAGCTATCGATAATCAATGCATATTCTCATTGTACCATCTTTCTTCTTAACAAACAGAACTAGAGCTCCCTAGGGAGATACACTCGGTCACATAAAACCCTTATCTAGTAATTCTTGCAACTGAGTCTTTAATTCTTTCAACTTAGTAAGAGCCATACGATAAGGTGTCTTAGAGATAGGTGCAGTAACCGACATAATCTCAATCGACAGTTCCACTTCCCTTACAGGTGGTATACCAGTCAACTCTTCTAGAAACACATCAGGGAATTCTTTTACTACTGGTATATCCTGTATTCTAACTTGTTCCCTTTTTGAATCTAATACAAGTGCTAAGAAAGCTTTACATCCTTTTCTCAGACACCTATAAGCTTGCATAGCAGAAATTACATCTACCAAAGGATTAGAATGTACGCCCTTCATAATCACCTTAGACTGTTTTGAACTTCTAAGCACAACTGTTTTCTGTCTACAAGTAACAACAGCTCGATGCTTACTTAAACAATCCATCCCAAAAATTAGATCAAACTCATCAAAAGGTAGTTCTATAAAATCTATAGGAAATTCCTAACCTTGAACCACTAAAAGACAGTCTCTATAGACCTTATTCACATTAATACTATTACCCAACGGACTAGTCAAACACATATCATAGTCTAAATGATTAACTGATGACATTTTATCACATAACTTCTTAGAACATACATATGAATGTGTCGATCCAAGGTCAATTAATGCAAAGATTTCCATATCAAAGAGTAGAAATGTACCAGCTATAACTTCAGTGCATCCTGCTCCTCATGAGCTTTCATAGCATATGCCCATGCTGGTGCTGTAGGAGGTTGATCAACTGATTCTGACACTGCACCACCTCTAGACTGGCTACTTCTACCACATCCTCTACCTCTTCCATAGTTTGCTGGAGGTAGGTTAGATCCACCTCTACTTGCTTTCTGCTGATCTCTTCTCACCTCATAAGCTTTAGGACAATTATCCAAGAAGTGCCCTGATGCGTGCACAGGGGGGTCAACCCATCATGATAATCCTACACGAGCCAAATTATTGAAATTATGGAAAGTCAAGGGAGATTGGAGTCGAATAGCATCAATGCCAATCCAATGGGGCCGAATGGACATGAGAAGAATCAAATGGGCTTGATTAATTTTTTCAATCTCGAAGAGTAGCTTTAGGCTGCCCAAGGGGCTTATTTTATTATGTTGAACTTGTTTTGTTTTAATCATTTAGTTGGACCCTCATATAGCTTAATAGGCTTATTTTAAGTGAGTTGGGCTTACTTTAAGTTGGGCTCATTTAAATTAATTATTTTAGGCTTATGGGTTGTTGTATTTTAGAATTAATAAGTTTGGGCTTTAGTTATTTGGTGGGAGGCCCATGTGTTAGGTGGCCTTTGACTTATTTAGGGTTTGGTGGGAGGCCCATGTGTTAGATGGCCATGTGTTAGGTGGCCATGTGTTAGGTGGCCTTTTGACTTATTTAGGGTTTGGTGGGAGATCCATGTATTAGGTGGCCATGTGTTAGGTGGACTTTTGACTTATTTAGGGTTACCTACCTTTTGGGGGCTATAAATACCTCATTATAAGTTGTAAAAGACAACATCTAAAATACTTTTGAATATCATCATTTGGCTTGGCCGAATTTTCTTCATTGGAGAGGAAAGCTTGTCTTCTTCTTTTGCATCAAGAACTTAAATTCTTATCAAGGTATTTACTTTGTGGCGAATTCTGTTCTTGTGTTTTTAAATCAATCTATTATAAGTGTTTCCATTCACATATTGTTTGGGGGTTCTTTAGATTGGGAGTTTCTTCTTGTTCATGTTCATGCCATATTGTGTGTTAAAGGGGTTTCGGGTTCTCTAGCCTTGGGGTTCCGCATCATTTGGTATCAGAGCTTGGATTAGGATAAATTCTTATTTATCTTGTGTTAGTTTGCTATTCTATTGTTTTATTTCCATTAGAACAAGATAATTCCGCATTGTTTAATTTGCAATCTTATTCTTATCAATTTCGTGTTGTTCTTTATTTTTGAATTTGTTCTATTGTGTTCTTCTTTGTTCCTATATCAGATCTTGTGTTTGATGTTTTAAGTTTAAAAAAAAAAATCGTTGGTACTGTTCAAGTTACTATTCATAGTATTATTCACAGCACTGTTCATCCGAATTTTTTTTAAAAAAAAAAGTCAGCATTGAGATAAAGCTAGAAAACAAAATCACAAAGAAACAAAAAAAAATAGATCTGGTCATACTTTGAATTTGGAGATTAATTTGAAAAGTCAAAGTGAATATTTATGGGTAGTTGTCATTTTTGACTTTCTTTGATTTCTTGTCTTTACATCCATTGTATCAAAATTGACTTTTCTATTAGTGAAATACCAAAATTCAGATTTGTCATACTTTGAATGTGAAAATTAATTTGAAAAACCAAAGTGGCAATTTGTTGGTAGGCGTCATTTTTGACTTTCTTTGTTAAGTGTTTTCATTGCATTCTCATTTAAATTTGTTGACTTGTGAATCATCTTGACTTGAGATTGAGTTCTAAAGTGCAATTGAAGACAGCAAGCTTGAATGGTAAAAGGCTTGAGTGAGTGAGCTTAAAAGAGGGTAAAAGCCAAATAGAGTGACACACGAGTGGAGTGCCATATTTTGAGTGAAACACGTGAGGAAGTGATTGTAAGGATGTCCTATTACAAGTCAAGACGACATTTAGATCAAGAAACATTGGATGAGTTAAAAAAGGATACTAAGTTATTGAAGGAAGACCTTAAAAATGCAGAATTGCGGTTTAAACAACTTTTTAGACAATTAGATAAATGTTTGCAAAAGGAAAAAAGAAAGAAAGAGGAAGTTGTAGTGGAAGAGATTATCTGTGAAGCTGAAAGAGATGCTATAGATTTATATGACGATGATGTTGTAAATGAGGAAGACATAAGTGGAAGTGTAGACGTTGATTGTTTGAGGGAAAAGGAAGAAGATTGTAAAATGGAAGATGCTTGTTTAGTTGAGTTGGACGATCAACATGTTATGATTGATCATGTGGTGCTTCAGGAGGTTGAATTGAACATGGAAAAAGAAGATAATCATGATCAAAATGAGATTCCTGAATTAACTAACCATGCTTTTTGATGCGGAACCCCAAGGCTAAAGAACCCGAAACCCCTTGAACATACAATATGGCATGAACATGAATAAGAGTAAATCCCCAACCCTATTGAACCCCCAATCAATAAAGTGAAAGGAAACGCAAATAATTAGGTTGATTTAAAAACAAGAACAGAATTCGCCACAAAGTAAATACCTTGATAAGAATTAAAGTTCTTGATGCAAAAGAAGAAGACAAACAATCCTCTCCAATGAAGAATTCGGCCAAGCCAAAAGAAATTTATCAAATTAATCAAATCTGCCTCCAATCTCGTTTTTAAGGAGTATATATACTCCTTTAGGCTAATAAAAACCCTAATTAATCAAATAGGCCTTAAAACATGGGCCTTACACCAATATAACTAAAGCCCACACTAATTAACTTAAAATACAGCCCAAAAAGCCTAAAAATAGCTAATTAAATGAGCCCAAGCTAATTAAAGCCCATCTCACTTAAATAAGCCCAAAAGAATAAGTTAAGGCCTAGCATATTACAAATAATCAAATAAAAATAATAAATAAAAGCCTAAACTAAGAGCCCAAACAAATCAGCCCATAAGTCCATTAAGCAACACATGCATTGCACATGTATTGTGTCACATGATGTGCACATGTCAAGTGTCACATGCATGGCACATGACTTGCACATGTCAAATTTATCATGCACATTTGGCCTTCACAATTCTGCCCCATTGAGTTGGTATTGTTCTGCCCCATTGAGTTGGTATTGATGCCATACGGCCCAAGCTCCTCTTGGTTATCCAAAGCTTCCACAATTCGGCCCATATAACCATTTAGTGCCTCTTTGAACTTCTTAGCCCGAAATCTTGTCATTGGACCATTTGGTAATGCTAGCTCATCCTTTAGTTGTTCCTTGATAGTGCTCATGCTCACATCATCCCCTCCCTCTTCAAAAGGATTCGTCCTCGAATCTAAATCAAAGTCAAAAGGAGACAAATCAGAAACATTAAAAGTAGCACTAACATTATACTCACCAGGTAAGTCAAGCTTATATGCATTTTCATTGATTCTTTCCAACACTTGGAATGGTCCATCACCCCTTGCATCAAGTTTTGACTTCCTTTGCTGTGGAAACCGCTCTTTTCGCATATGCACCCAAACCCAGTCACCTGGTTCAAAAATGACTCGTTTTCTTCCTTTATTAGCTTTCTGTGCATACATGCGATTCTTCTTCTCAATCTGTTCCCGTGCTTTCTCATGCATTGTTTTAACCAAATCAGCCTTCTTTTTACCGTCTAAACTAGCAAGCTTATTCACAGGTAAAGGCATTAAATCCAAAACAGTCAATGGGTTAAAACCATACACAATTTCAAATGGAGAAAAACCCGTAGAAGAATGTACAGCACGATTATATGCAAATTCAATGAATGGCAAACAATCTTCCCAAGTTTTCAAATTTTTCCTAACAATAGCACGCAACATGGTTCCTAAAGTCCTATTTACTACTTCTGTTTGTCCATCAGTTTGTGGATGACATGTAGTAGAAAATAAAAGCTTAGTACCCAACTTTCCCCACAAAACTCTCCAAAAATGACTCAGGAACTTAGTATCCCTATCTGACACAATGGTTCGTGGCACTCCATGAAGCCGAACCACCTCCCTAAAGAATAAATCAGCAATGTTTGTTGCATCATCTGTTTTATGGCAAGCAATAAAATGAGCCATCTTACTAAATCTGTCCACTACAACAAATATGCTATCTCTTCCCTTCCGAGTCCTAGGTAAACCCAAAACAAAGTCCATAGATATATCAGTCCACGGTTCACTAGGTACAGGCAATGGTGTATACAGTCCATGAGGCATAGACCTAGATTTAGCCTGTTTACATGCAATGCATTTGGAACAAATCCTTTCTACATCTCTCCTCATATTCGGCCAATAGAAATGTTCACTAAGCATATTTAATGTCTTGTGCACACCAAAATGCCCCATTAAACCCCTACTATGTGATTCCCTAACAAGCAACTCCCTAATAGAACATGTAGGAATGCAAAGTTGTTTTCCTTTAAAAAGATATCCCTCATGTCTATAGTACTTGTCAATTGCAGTATTTTCACAAGCATGATACACAGTGGCAAAATCAGCATCATTAACATACAAATCTTTCAAATGCTCAAATCCAAGCAACTTAGAAGTAAGCATAGAAATCAAAGCATACCTTCTAGATAGTGCATCAGCCACAACGTTTTCCTTACCTTGCTTGTATTTGATCACATATGGAAATGTTTCCAAAAACTCAACCCAACTTGCATGCCTCTTACTCAATTTACCTTGTCCCTTCAAATACTTGAGAGACTGGTGATCACTATGTATCACGAATTCCTTTGGCAGCAAGTAGTGCTCCCACACTTCAAGAGCTCTCACCAATGCATATAGCTCCTTGTCATAGGTGGAATAGTTCAATACTGGACCACTTAACTTCTCACTGAAATAAGCTATGGGACGATTTTCCTGCATCAAAATAGCACCTATACCAATCCCAGAAGCATCACATTCAATCTCAAAAGTTTTAGAAAAATCAGGTAAACGCAAGATAGGAGCAGTACATAATTTCTCTTTTAAAGTGCAAAATGCATTCTCTTGCTCTTTTTCCCATCTAAACCCAACATTCTTTTTAACAATTTCATTCAGTGGTGCAGCAATAGTAGAGAAATCTCTAACAAACCGCCTATAAAAGCTAGCTAATCCATGGAAACTCCTTACCTCAGTCACAGACTTAGGCGTTGGCCATTCTTGAATAGCCCTCACCTTTTCAGAGTCAACCTCAACTCCTTTAGAGCTCACTACAAAACCTAAGAAGACAACTTTATCCAAGCAGAAAGAACACTTCTTAAGGTTTGCATACAACTTTTCCTTTCTCAACACATCCAAAACAGCTTTTACATGCATAATATGTTCATCTAAATACTTGCTGTAAACTAGAATGTCATCAAAGTAAACAACCACAAATTTTCCAAGAAAATCACGCAAGACATGGTTCATTAATCGCATGAAAGTACTAGGTGCATTAGATAACCCAAAAGGCATTACTAACCACTCATACAATCCATATTTAGTCTTAAACGCAGTTTTCCATTCATCTCCCTCTTTCATCCTAATTTGATGATAGCCACTTTTTAAATCAATTTTAGTGAACATACATGCACCATGCAACTCATCTAGCATATCATCTAATCTAGGAATAGGGTGGCGATACTTTACAGTGATTTTGTTGACCGCTCTGCAATCGACACACATCCTCCATGTTCCATCTTTCTTGGGTACCAATAGGACCGGTACAGCACAAGGACTCATGCTTTCCCTCACATATCCCTTTTGAAGCAGTTCATCCACTTGCCTTTGCAACTCCTTTGTCCCCTCTGGATTGCTTCGGTAAGCTGGACGGTTAGGTATTTGAGCTCCGGGTACAAAATCAATTTGGTGCTCAATCCCTCTTAAGGGTGGTAATCCATGTGGAACTTCTTCTGGGAAGACGTCCTCATATTCCTGCAATAAAGTCACAAAAACACTAGGCAACTCGGGGTTAAGATTAGTTTCAGTAAACAAGGTTTCCTTAAACCGAATCAAGACTAGAGCTCTCTTGCCTAAGTATGCACTTTTAACTTCTCTCTGTTTTGCATAAAAACATGATTGTTTCTTAACTTTTTCACTCCTCTCAATTTCTTTTTTCTCAATTCTCACATCATTCTTTTTCTTTTCAATCACTAACTTTTTTTCTCCTGCACATCCCACTTTCTTTTGCTCACTTGTGCAGTCACTCACCATTGGGCCTTTATTCATATTCTTTTCTCTCATGGCCTCTTTTCTCTCTTCTTTCTTTTTCACCTCACTACCCGAACTCCCACTTGAAGCTTGCTGATTTTTCAATTGCTCAAGGTAAGTTTCTTTAGGTGACAAAGGTGCAAGGGTAATTTTCTGTCCGTTATGCACAAAAGAATACCTATTCTTATACCCATCATGCACAACACGCCTATCAAATTGCCAAGGCCTACCCAACAAAATATGACCAGCTTGCATTGGTACTACATCACATACAATCTCATCTGTGTACCTGCCAATGGAAAATGCAACTACCACTTGCTTGGTCACTTTAACTTCACCACTATCATTTAACCATTGCAGCCTATATGGGTTAGGATGCTTTTCACATTTCAAGTTCAATTTTTCTACCAAAGTAGTACTAGCTACATTAGTGCAACTACCCCCATCTATGATTAGACTACAGGCCTTCCCACTTATCAAGCACCTAGTGTGAAATATATGCTCCCTTTGTTCTAGGCCATCTTCCTTCACATTCATATTCAAAACACGCCTAGTAACTAAAGCCTCCCCTTTTACAGCATATTCTACACACTCATCATTATCTGAACAATCTTCTAAAGGTGGCATACTCAATTCACTTCCATCAGACTCATCCCCATTATCAGACTCAGAAACAATTTCTTCCCCCTTAATAAACATAGTTTTTCTATTTGGACATTCAGATGCATAATGACCACGCCCCTGACACTTAAAACACTTTATATCCCTATGTTTAGAAAGTTTAGGTGAAGGATCAGTAGTACCTTTTTGGAATGAAGTACTCTTTTCCTTGCCTTTGTTTGTTTCATAGTCTTTCTCTTTAGAAGCCGAATGGTGCTCCTTCTTCTTCTCTTCATTTTTACTCCATTTCGGATTCCATTTATTGCTGGAATTCGAAAATAACCTTGCTGCCCTCCTTTGCTTTTGTTGCCTTTCCACTTTCATGGCGATGTTTACCAAGTCCTCCATGACCCCATAATGTTGCAAGTCCACCACATCAGCAATTTCCCTATTCAAACCTCCCATGAACCGAGCCATTGTAACCTCTTCTTCCTCTTCTATGTTGGCTTTAATCATGAGCATCTCCATTTCCTTATGATAATCCTCTACCGATCTAGCTCCTTGGGTGAGCCTATGTAGTTGCTGATGCAATTCCCTATAGTAGTAGGATGGTACAAACCTCCTCTTCATCACCCTTTTCATTTCTTCCCAAGTAGAGATAGGTGGATCTCCATTCCTCCTTCTACTCTTAACTAATTCATTCCACCAAACCAGCGCATAATCACTAAACTCCACTGCTGCTATCCTTACTTTCTTATCTTCGGAGTAATTATGACAAGCAAAAATCATGTCCACCTTCCTTTCCCACTCTAAATACACCTCAGCATCATTCCTACCTTTGAAGGATGGAATGTTCATCTTAATGGCATTGATGTTGCTGTCCACTTTATCTTCTCTTCTCACTCTACCCCTCACGGATTGAACTTCATCATCTTCATCCCAATCGCCTTGATCAACCTCTTCTCGCTCATTAATCCATCTTCCCCTCCTAGCTGTTCTCCTTGAGTTATTGGATGTTCCCCCTTCTAACTTATCCAACCTCTCTTTAACATCCACTCTTTCCCTCAACAAATTCTCAATGGTACTTTGCATTGCTTGTATAGCAAACACAACCTGTTCTGTAGACATATCCTTCTTACTGGATTCGTCAGTCATGGTGCCTTACCTGCAAAAGATGTTAAATAAACAGCCTCTCAACTCTCACTCACGTGTTTACACTCAAAGAGGTGACACTCCACTCGTGTTTCGCTCAAATTTGGCTTTTACCCTCTTTTACGCTCACACTCTCAAGCCTTTTACCACTCAAGCTTGTTGTCTTCAGTTGCACTTCAGAACTCAAACTCAAGTCAAAATAATTCACAAGCAGCAAATTTTAGAAAAAGAATGCAATGAGAATACTTAACAAAGGAGATAGGCACAAAACTAGAAGCAAAAGACCGAAATGAAGAACGTTGAAATGAGCATACAAGGTGAAGATATGTATGCTGTCCGAATTATGTGAATGTAACTAACAAGAATCAAATTGTTAATTATAGTGTAATCGGAAGCAAAAAACACAAAGACACCAAAAATGGAAACTTAAGAATGAAAGAAATGACAAAACTAATGCAATAATGCAGAAATTGAAATCTCCCTAATGGAAAATTCAATTTGATACAATATGGGTTATTACACTAAGACAAAATGAAAAATGAGACACAAGATGTCCAAACTAAAACAAGATTAGGAAACCCAAATGATTGTCCAAAGTAAGACAAAGGTTAATCCAATATGTCTTAATAAGATCAAATAAGGAAACTCAAGTGTCTAGACTAAGACAAAAAAATGATTTATCCGCTATGTCTTAATGTTAAAGATATGGAAACCCAAATGTCTAGACTAAGACAAGAAATGACTTATCCACTTATGTCTTAAAGGTAAGGAAACTGAATTCAGCCCAATAGGTTTAAGTCAAACCCAATAATTACCCAACTCCAAATCTGGCCCAATAGGTTTAAATCAATGTGATTCACGCCCAAACCAAATCAACAAACCCTAATTTGTATTCTTTTCTTTTCTAGCCGCCACCAATCTTTTACTTCTTTTTTTTTTTTCTTTTTTTTTATATTTTGATTTTTAACAACTAGAACAGCAAACAACCTAAACTTCAAGATCAAATAACAAAGAATTCAGCCTAAAATAAGGCTCCTAAATTTTCGGCCCCTATGATGAACAAGGGTTCCTAAATTTTAGGAATCACATAAACTGAAAATTAATGAATAAAAACAGCAAACAAACATGGATAAATAAGAATTTAATCCAAATTCAAGCTCTGATACCAAATGATGCGGAACCCCAAGGCTAAAGAACCCGAAACCCCTTGAACATACAATATGGCATGAACATGAATAAGAGTAAATCCCCAACCCTATTGAACCCCCAATCAATAAAGTGAAAGGAAACGCAAATAATTAGGTTGATTTAAAAACAAGAACAGAATTCGCCACAAAGTAAATACCTTGATAAGAATTAAAGTTCTTGATGCAAAAGAAGAAGACAAACAATCCTCTCCAATGAAGAATTCGGCCAAGCCAAAAGAAATTTATCAAATTAATCAAATCTGCCTCCAATCTCGTTTTTAAGGAGTATATATACTCCTTTAGGCTAATAAAAACCCTAATTAATCAAATAGGCCTTAAAACATGGGCCTTACACCAATATAACTAAAGCCCACACTAATTAACTTAAAATACAGCCCAAAAAGCCTAAAAATAGCTAATTAAATGAGCCCAAGCTAATTAAAGCCCATCTCACTTAAATAAGCCCAAAAGAATAAGTTAAGGCCTAGCATATTACAAATAATCAAATAAAAATAATAAATAAAAGCCTAAACTAAGAGCCCAAACAAATCAGCCCATAAGTCCATTAAGCAACACATGCATTGCACATGTATTGTGTCACATGATGTGCACATGTCAAGTGTCACATGCATGGCACATGACTTGCACATGTCAAATTTATCATGCACATTTGGCCTTCACAATTCTGCCCCATTGAGTTGGTATTGTTCTGCCCCATTGAGTTGGTATTGATGCCATACGGCCCAAGCTCCTCTTGGTTATCCAAAGCTTCCACAATTCGGCCCATATAACCATTTAGTGCCTCTTTGAACTTCTTAGCCCGAAATCTTGTCATTGGACCATTTGGTAATGCTAGCTCATCCTTTAGTTGTTCCTTGATAGTGCTCATGCTCACATCACTTTTCCTAGTTTTTGTGTTAACTTGCAGGAACATGATGAGTTCTTTTTTGAAGATGCATTCATATTATTTCCACCTATTCCCAAGATTGTTTATGAAGACAAATTTATTCCACAAGCTTCAATTCCCAACTTGAATAAGACGAAAATTCGAGGACGAATCTTTTCTAAAGAGGGAGGGGATGATGCGTGCACAGGGGGGTCAACCCATCATGATAATCCTACACGAGCCAAATTGTTGAAATTATGGAAAGTCAAGGGAGATTGGAGTCGAATAGCATCAATGCCAATCTAATGGGGCCGAATGGACATGAGAAGAATCAAATGGGCTTGATTAATTTTTTCAATCTCGAAGAGTAGCTTTAGGCTGCCCAAGGGGCTTATTTTATTATGTTGAACTTGTTTTGTTTTAATCATTTAGTTGGACCCTCATATAGCTTAATAGGCTTATTTTAAGTGAGTTGGGCTTACTTTAAGTTGGGCTCATTTAAATTAATTATTTTAGGCTTATGGGTTGTTGTATTTTAGAATTAATAAGTTTGGGCTTTAGTTATTTGGTGGGAGGCCCATGTGTTAGGTGGCCTTTGACTTATTTAGGGTTTGGTGGGAGGCCCATGTGTTAGATGGCCATGTGTTAGGTGGCCATGTGTTAGGTGGCCTTTTGACTTATTTAGGGTTTGGTGGGAGATCCATGTGTTAGGTGGCCATGTGTTAGGTGGACTTTTGACTTATTTAGGGTTACCTACCTTTTGGGGGCTATAAATACCTCATTATAAGTTGTAAAAGACAACATCTAAAATACTTTTGAATATCATCATTTGGCTTGGCCGAATTTTCTTCATTGGAGAGGAAAGCTTGTCTTCTTCTTTTGCATCAAGAACTTAAATTCTTATCAAGGTATTTACTTTGTGGCGAATTCTGTTCTTGTGTTTTTAAATCAATCTATTATAAGCGTTTCCATTCACATATTGTTTGGGGGTTCTTTAGATTGGGAGTTTCTTCTTGTTCATGTTCATGCCATATTGTGTGTTAAAGGGGTTTCGGGTTCTCTAGCCTTGGGGTTCCGCATCATGTCCAGTGCTCCCACATCGGAATCATGTGCCATTCAACTTCCAACATTCACCTTTATGATGTTTATAGCAATGGGGACACTCAAGTACATTGCTTTTGTTACCAGACACACCTTTACCAGTACCGAATGCAAAGGAAAATCCTTGCTTTCTACCTCTAGTAGCTGGGTTACTAGCTGATTCAACTTGAGGTGCCACTTGAGAATCTCTCGATCTCTTCCCCGAATAAGTTCCTCTAGAAGAATTTCTCCTCTGAACTCGTTCCCTCTGAATTGCTTCTGACCTTTCAACCCTCATGGCTGCTTGAACTATTTGATAATGGCTCACATTTTGAGATGTAGTCATAAAAATCAAAAGTGCCATTATCGACTCATTTAAACCTTCTTCAAATGGTTGCCATCTGAATTCTTCTGTAAGCTCGCCTTCAGGTGCATACTTATTAAGCTTACAAAACTCTTTCTCATACTCTTCCACTGATAAGTTTTTCTTCCTCAAATTCAGAAATTGCTTCCAATTTGCTTCTCGATACACCTTGGTAATATACTTGTTAAGGAATTCTTGGACAAAGAACTCCCAAGTGATTGGAGTAGGAAGCAATGGATGCTTTAGGACCAACTTCCACCAATCATAGGCAGATCCTTGCAGAAGAGACACTACGTATTCAACTTTCTGCTCAGGAGGGCATCTAATTTCATCAAGTACCCTCTGCACTTTCTCTATTTAGAACTCTGCCTTAAAGGACTCATCCAAACTTGTACCACAGAATTTCCTCAGCCCCATGTTTTCTCAACAAATCCACTAGAGCTTTCGGTGCTGTCATACGATCTAGCACCCGTGCCATATCTTGAGACATCTTAACCAGAGCCTCTATCGATACCATTAGAATATTTTGTTCCATACTCGCTGGAGCAGAAGGACCAGACACAGACTGTAACACCCCCTACCCATACGTAGGTGAACCCATCCGCAAGGGAGTGAGATGTCGTATGAGCAGGGGTGTCACCACACAAAGGATATAGAAACATACATTCAATCACATTGTACATACTAAACTACAGCAGAAATTAAAACCTTTGGAAACATCAGAATGATCATTCATTAATATAACTAAAATTCATTACAATAATGTTCTGATCACTTGCCAATACAAAATAAATACATAACCAGAATATACAATGCGGAAGCTTTACCAAAAATACTACATAGAGAGTTTTATTACAAAAGAATCATGCTAAAAAAAATAAAGCCCTAACACCAATCCCTCTGTGTTGGCTTGACTGGTGGCGACTCTCCCAAAAGCTATACATCATCCGCACCTACACGGATGAAAACACCGTGCTAAGCGATAATGCTTAGTGGGGAAACAAACAATAATATATGGACGGCCATTCACAATGGTCGTCAAGGCAATTCACATACATAATGGCATACTGAATATCACAAGACATAATCACAATAGAATTCCATTCAAATCAACCTTTCCAACACCACAATTAACATAAACCACAACCTAAATCCACATTTAACACAATCAAAATCATGCATCATCAAAATCAAACTCCTCAAGAACACAAACTTAGAAATTTACAGCAAACATTCATCAAACTTCAATATTTGCTCAAAACTTCAACATTCATGCATCATAGCTCAAATCAATTGAATACCCATAACAATAACACTATAATATGCCTCATCAAACATCAATTTTCTAGAGATCACATACAAAGGCATAAATCACCATATGAACATCAAACAATCAAATTCCAAACAAAAATCCCAAACCTGAAATTCCTTAGCTCCAAATCTACTTGGTACCACTTCCACATGCCTTCTCCTTTCACTTGGGATCGCGAGGAGGCTCAACTAGAAATGATACCCATAAATCATACAAAACACAACCCTAGATTAAAAACCCAAACCAAAAATGAAGAAGAAAAGAAGATGAAGAAGACAAAATGCAACAAAACTTACCAATTGAAGGTTAAGAGATGATCAATTTCCACCACACTTACTTGGATCCAAGCTAGGGCACTTTTGAGAAGAGAAAAGGAAGAAGAAGGGTAGAGAGAAGAGAGAAACGGGAAATGAAGAAACAAATTCTGCTTTTTCCCCTTTTTCTCTTCCTTTCTCTATTTCTTTTCCTAACCCTAGACACATGTCATTTTCTCATTGGTGGAGATTAACCACTCATACCCAACAAGCATGCACTACACACACACAATGCTATCCTCACTAATGCACACCCTACCAACATGTTCGTATGCACACACTAATGCCACCCATACACTCACATCCTACAACTCTACATGCATTCACACTATAGAAAAATCGACAAAACATGTATTTTACCAAAAATACCCTTATCACATGTGATACGGATCAGCTAGATACTCAGGATTCTTTGAAGATTCCAAGTGGACCAATTACAAGGGGGCGAGCTAAGAAGCTGAAAATGGCTATGACAACTTATGTACAAGGCTTTGTTACTCAAGCGCTGCATGAAGATGTCTTTAAGAAGTGTTATAAAGAGCTTGAAGGAGGCTTTCACAAAGTACTTAGCCTTTTGGAAGCTTCTAGTGAAATTGGGCCAACTTAAGCCATTTTTGGGCCAATTTAAGTCATTTTTGGGATTATACTACTTTGGGCTTTATTTGTACAAGTCATGTGCTTCATTTAAAAGTCACATGACTCATTTATTTAATGACTTAATGGGCTAAACGAATTGGGCTTTTAGTTTGGGTTTAGTTTAGTTATTTTGGATTTTTAATTAGTCTTTCTTTTGGGCTTATTTTAAGTGTGTTTAATTCTTTAGTTTGGGCTTAATTTATCTTGTAAAACCCATGGACAATTCGGCCACACCATGTTTAAGGCCTCATTAGGGTTTTGTTTTAGGTTATTTGCTAGCTAGGGTTAGCCACCCTATAAATAGAACATGTTATGTTAAGAATTTCAGATTTTGAATGATATATTCATTGGCATAGCCGAATTTTCTTTGCTTAGATTGAGAGTGAATTGCTTTCTTTTCTATTGCATGAAGAATTTGATTAACTTATCAATTGTTTGATTGTGGCGTTTTTCAGGTTCTTAATTCCCGATTATTTGCGTTTCCATTCACGAGTTGTTTGGGGGTTCAATAGGGAGGGTGTTTGTCTGATTTTGGTTTGCTATTCAAATCGTATGTGTGGGTTTGTAGCTCGTTAGCTATTGGGTTCCGCATCATTTGGTATCAGAGCCAAAGTTAAGGTAAATTCCTATTTATCTTAGTGTTAGGTTTGTGTTTTCTTTTCTTTAATTTCTTTTTGTTTATGCCGAATTAGGTTGCATTAAGTTTCTTAGTTAATTGTGTTTTGTGTGTTTAAATTAGCCTTTTTCTTTTCTTACCTTTACCTTGAATTCGTTAAATAGCCTTGAACCGAAATCTTGAACATCCTTAGCTTGAATCTGAATCCTTGTAGGAGGAGATTTTAGATTAGTTTGCTGTTTTGAAAAAAAAAAAAAAAAAAGAAAAAAATCAGAAAACTTCGAAAGGCCATAACTTTTGATATAAGAGTCCGATTTGTTATTATAATATCATTACGGAAAGGGAATTTCGAGCTCTACAATCATTATTGGGCTTTACCCTATGTAACTGCAATTTTCAGCCCTTAAAAACGACGTTTAAGCCTCCGTTTTCCACCTTGAAGTTTTGCGTTTTGAGAAAAATAAAGTGTAGAAAACCGAATTTGAGTTCTGATCACTTTGGGCTTGAGAAGTTTGGTGGTTTGTAGTCTAGTTGTTCTCTATTTCATATAAATAAAAAAAAAGAAAAAAAAAAGAAAAGAAAAAAAAAACGTGAAAGAAGAGAAATAAAGAAGAATTTTGCGTGTGGAGAAAAGTGTAGAGGAGCAATTCGGCCAAGGGAGTTTATATAGCAATAAGGGAAGATCGAAATCCTTTAAGGGGTGGGAAAACATAATCCTAAGTGCTTGAGGAATTAGGGGCAGCAAACTAATCTTTTTCTAAATAGAGGTGGGAAATCCTTTAAGTAATAGGAAAAAAATTAATCCTATCTGTTTTGGGAATAGGAAAACTTAATCCTAAACCACCTTTGATTATTATTATCCAATTCGGATAAGAATTCATTTGTGCTATCATTTGCTAACCATTTTTGGTAACATTTGCTATCCATTTTTGGTAACATTTTCCTATCATTTTTGCTGTCATTTTACACCATTTTGGTATCATTTTGCCATCATTTTTTTTGCACCATTTTACCATTATTTGCCTACCATTTTGCACCATTTTGCCATTATTTTTTTACACCATTTTACCATCATTTGCCTACCATTTTGCACCATTTTGCCATCATTTTTTTACACCATTTTACCATCATTTGCCTACCATTTTGCACCATTTTGCCATCATTTACCTACCATTTTGCCATCATTTTTACACCATTTTGACATCATTTTCCTATTATTTTTTTTTGCACACAACTTCACACATTAATTAGAGCTTGATACGCCATTCGGCCTATTCATCATTTTGGCTCTAAATTGAATTGTCTTGAGTGCATTCTGTCTTATTTAGTATAATTAGGATTCTTTGTTATTTTCTTGCTTTGTTGGGTAGAATAACTAGGTTCTATATCTGATTTACTTTGTAGTGAGTCAGATTCATACATTTTGTCCAGAATTGTCATTTTTTTTAATTCTTGTTGCATAGTTCTTTGTTTGAGCTTGCTTTTGTTCCATTACACTGTTAGAGTATCTTTGCTTGTTCTAATACTCTAATTTTGATATAATCAAGTGGTATACCAGTCTCGTCCGTGTACCACCTCCATTTTGTTTAGTGTCTTCTTTTCTAGCATTGAGCTTTCTGTTATTGTTAGTCGCTTATTTCCTTGCTTTCTAAAATGTACTCAAATTCTTGGTTTGTGTATTGAATTCTGAAGTGCAATTTAAGAGTTGCAATTAGAGTGGTAAAAGGTGATGTGAGCACGACCAAGGAACCAAGAGATGAGCTAGCTTTACCAGAAGGCCCAGTGACCAGATCAAGAGCCAAGAAATTCAAGGAGAGTCTCAAAGCCTACATGGGCCGAATGGTGGGAGATATGGACAAGCAAGAGGAGTTGGGGTCGAATCTTCAAGAGGGAATTCAAGTGGGCTCTTTAATTTGTATAAAGCCATTGGAATAAGCTTTGAGCAGCCCAATCCTTATGTTAGGCGTGTGGGCTTGTATTTGGGCTCTTAAGTTGTGTTTTATTATCTTACTTAAGTTATTGGACTTATTTTTGTTATTAGGTTTATTTTAGTGAATGGGCTTAAGTAGCTGTATTTTGGGCAGCCCATTGTTAAGGCCTTTTTAATTAGGGTTAGGGTTATGTTTAGGAGGATATAAATTCATCCTTAACTATTTTGTATTCAGATTATGATATGGAATGAACTTTGGCCGAATTTCACCTTTGGAGAGGATTTGTCTTCTTCGATTGCATCAGGAACGATTTTCTTATCAAGGTATTCATCTTGTGGCGAATTTCTGTTCTTGTTATTTTAATCAATCTATCATAAGCGTTTCCTTTCATTTTTATTGATTGGGGGTTCTTTAGATTGGGGATTTGATTTCTGTCCTCTGTTCTTGCCACTTTGTGTGTTTGGGGTTTCGGGTTCTAAATAACCTAGGGGTTCCGCATCATTTGGTATCAGAGCTTGGATTTGGATTAAATTCTTATTTATCCATGTCTGTTGCTGTTCTAGCTGTTTAACAAAGATTTAAAAAAAAAATAAAAAAAAAAAAACGAGATCAGATTTGTTTTGGCCATAACTTTTGACTCCGATGTCCGTTTTTGCTCCAAAAGTACTTTTCGGAAAGGGAATTTCGAGATCTACAAAAAAAGGCAGCTTTGCTGCCTAACTAGCCCTTTAAATTCCAGAAAAACATCGTTTAGGCCTCCGAAATTGGGTCTGAAGTTTGAAAAAAAAAAAAAAAAAATTTTGCGGCTGGAACCATATAGGGTTACTTCAATTAGGGTTAATTGAGTTTCATTTGGATTGAACTTTACCTTGGGCTTGGGCTTGTTCATTAGACCGAATCTGTTTTGGGTTTAACTTGAGTCCATTGAGCTGGGTCCGGTTTCCTTCACTTTAAGACATAGTGGATAAGTCATTTGGGTTTCCTAATCTTGTCTTAACCTAGACATAATAGTTTCCTTTTCTGTCTTAGTGTCATTACATACTTTTGCATCCGAATTGACTTTTCTATTAGAGAAATTTCAATTTCTGCATTTATGCATTAGTTTTGTCATTTCTTTCATTCTTAAGTTTCCATTATTTTTGGTGATTTTGTTCCTTTGCTTCCGAATACACTATAATTAACAAATTGATTCTTGTTAATTCACCATTGAATATTCAGATAGCATACACTTCTTCTTCTTGTATGTTCATTTCAGTTTCTTCATTTTCGGTATTTTGCTTCTAGAATTGAGCCTATCTCCTTTGTTAGGTATTATCATTGCATTCCAATTTTTTTTAATTTGCTGTTTGTGAATTATCTTGAACTGGATTTGAGTTCTGAAGTGCAATTGGAGATAGCAAATAGAGTGGAAAAAGGCTTGAGTGTGTGAGCTCATAAGAGGGTAAAAGCCAGGATTGAGCGAAACACGAGGAGAGTGACATCATTTGAGTGCAAACACGTGAGGGAGTGTTGTGAGGTTGTCAAACTAACCTTTTTGCAGGTCTATAAACAATGAGTGACGAATCCAGCAAGAAAGGAATGTCCCAAGAGGAGATTGCCTTTACATTACAAGCAATGCAAGGAACGTTTGAGAGGTTCATGAGGGAAATGGGAAATGTTAATGACAGGCTGGACAGGTTGGAAAGTACTACTACTACTAACACCACCAGGAGGAATGCAAGGAGGGGACAGTTTCGTAATGATGAGGATGACCAAGATGATTATGATGGAGATGAAGTGCAATCTGTGAGAGGAAGGCCGAGAAGGGAAGAAGACAGAGATAGCAACATCAATGCTATCAAGATGAGGATTCCATCATTCCGAGGCAGAAATGATTCTGAGGAGTATTTGGAATGGGAAAGGAAGGTGGAGCTGGTTTTTGCTTGCCATACCTATTCAGAAAATAAGAAGGTAAGACTTGCTGCTGTTGAATTTTCTAACTATGCTTTAGTATGGTGGGATGAATTGAACAAAACCAGAAGAAGAATTGGCGAAGCTCCTGTAGCTAGTTGGGAAGAAATGAAGAGAATCATGAGGAAGAGGTTTGTACCAAGCTACTACTACAGGGATATATATCAACAATTGCAAAGACTCACCCAAGGGTCTAGGACAGTAGAAGATTACCACAAGGAGATGGAGATGTTGATGATTAAAGCCAATGTTGAAGAAGAAGAAGAAGCAGTCATGGCTCGGTTTCTGAATGGCTTGAATAGGGAGATTGCTAATGTCGTGGAGTTACACCCATTCATTGTCATGGAAGAGTTGGTAAACATGGCCATGAAGGTGGAGAGACAATTGAAGTATAGGGGAAGCCATAGAGTTCAGAATTCGGGTTCAACTTCAAATTGGAATCCGAAGTGGAAAAGGGAAGAGAACAAGACTGTTCAGAAGTCCAATGATTCCAAAGACAAATCCAAGGATATCAAGAGTGGCAAAACCGACTCAAAAGGTACTTCTAATGTAATCCCTTCTAATACTAAACATAGAGAAGTTAAATGCTTTAAATGTCAAGGGCGTGGTCATTATGCATCTGAATGTCCAAATAGGAAGTCTATGTTTATTAGGGGTGGGGAAATTGTATCTGAATCTGATGGGGATCATGAATCTGATAGTGATGAAATGCCACCTTTAGAGGACTGTTCTGATAATGAGGAGTTTGTTGAGTATGCTGTTAAGGGAGAATCCTTAGTTATTAGGCGTGCATTGAATGTGAATGTAAAAGAAGATAGCCTAGAACAGAGGGAGAACATCTTTCACACTAAATGCTTGGTAGGTGGTAAAGCTTGTAGTCTGATTATAGATGGGGGTAGTTGCACAAATGTTGCTAGCAGTACCTTGGTAGAGAAATTGGGGCTCAAATGTGAGAAACACCCTAGTCCTTATAGGCTGCAATGGCTGAATGATAGTGGTGAAGTCAAAGTGACCAAGCAGGTAGTTGTCTCTTTTTCCATTGGTAGATATGCTGATGATGTTGTATGTGATGTTGTGCCTATGCAGGCTGGTCATGTATTGTTAGGTAGGCCTTGGCAATTTGATAGGCATGTTATACATGATGGGTATTTAAATAGGTATTCTTTTATGTATAATGGGCAGAAAGTCATTCTTGCACCAATGTCACCTAAAGAAACATACATGGAGCAGTTGAAAATTCAGCAATCTTCAAGTGGGAATTCGGGTAGTGAGATAAAAAAAAAAGAAGAGAGAAAAGAGGCCATGGAAGAAAAGAATAAAAATAAAGGCCCGATGGTGAGTGACTGCACTAGTGAGGAAAAGAAAGTGGGATGTGCAGGAGATAAGAAGTTAGTGAGTGAGAGGAAAGAAAAAAATTTAAAAGGTGAGAGAAAAGAAATTGAGAGGAGTGAAAAAGTAAAGAATCAACCGTGTTATTATGCCAAAGAGAGAGAAGTTAAGAGTGCATACTTAGGCAAGAGAGCTCTAGTCTTGATTCGGTTTAAGGAAACTTTGTTTACTGAAACTGACCTTAACCCCGAGTTGCCTAGTGTTTTTGTGACCTTATTGCAGGAATATGAAGATATCTTTCCAGAAGAAGTTCCACATGGATTGCCACCCTTGAGGGGGATTGAGCACCAGATTGACCTTGTACCCGGGGCTTAAATACCTAACCGTCCAGCTTACCGAAGCAATCCAGAAGAGACGAAGGAGTTGCAAAGGCAAGTGGATGAACTGCTACAAAGGGGGTATGTGAGGGAAAGCATGAGTCCTTGTGCAGTACCAGTTCTTTTGGTGCCTAAGAAAGATGGGACTTGGAGGATGTGTGTAGATTGCAGGGCGGTCAACAAAATCACTGTAAAGTATCGCCACCCTATTCCTAGATTAGATGATATGCTTGATGAATTGCATGGTGCATGTTTGTTTACAAAAATTGATTTGAAGAGTGGCTATCATCAGATTAGGATGAAAGAGGGAGATGAGTGGAAAACTGCGTTTAAGACTAAATACGGATTGTATGAGTGGTTAGTGATGCCTTTTGGGTTGTCTAATGCACCTAGTACTTTCATGCGCTTAATGAATTATGTCTTGCATGAGTTCCTTGGAAAGTTTGTAGTTGTGTACTTTGATGATATTCTGGTTTACAGCAGATGTTTAGATGATCATATTTTGCATGTCAAAGCTGTTTTGAGTGTGCTGAGGAAGGAGAAGTTGTATGGAAACATTAAGAAGTGTTCTTTTTGCATGGATAAAGTAACTTTCTTGGGTTTTGTGGTTAGTGAGAAGGGAGTGGAAGTTGACACTGAAAAGGTGAAGGCTATTCAAGAATGGCCAACGCCTAAGGCTATTAGTGAGGTGAGGAGTTTTCATGGCTTAGCTAGTTTTTACAGGCGATTTGTTAGGGACTTCTCTACTATCGCCGCACCATTGAATGATATAGTCAAAAAGAATGTTGGATTTAAATGGGGAAAAGAGCAAGAAAATGCTTTTTGCATGTTAAAAGAGAAATTATGTACTGCTCCTGTTTTGTGTTTGCCTGATTTTTCTAAAACTTTTGAGATAGAATGTGATGCTTCTGGGATTGGTATAGGTGCTGTTTTGATGCAGGAAAGACGTCCCATAGCATATTTCAGCGAGAAGTTGAGTGGGCCAATTTTGAACTATTCCACCTATGACAAGGAGCTTTATGCATTGGTGAGAGCACTTGAAATATGGGAGCACTACTTGCTGCCTAAGGAGTTTGTGATTCATAGTGATCATCAATCCCTCAAGTATTTGAAGGGACAAGGGAAACTGAACAAAAGGCATGCAAGGTGGGTGGAATTTCTAGAAACATTCCCATATGTGATCAAGTACAAGCAGGGTAAGGAAAATGTGGTGGCAGATGCACTATCCAGAAGGTATGCTTTGATTTCTATGCTTACTTCTAAATTACTTGGGTTTGAGCATTTGAAAGAGATGTATGTTGACGATACTGATTTTGCTTCTGTGTATCATGCATGTGAGCGTGCTGCATTTGACAAGTATTATAGGCATGAAGGATATCTTTTTAGGGGAAAACAACTTTGCATTCCTACATGTTCTATTAGGGAGTTGCTTGTGAGGGAGTCACATAGTGGGGGGTTAATGGGGCATTTTGGTGTGCAAAAGACCTTGGGCATGCTTAATGAACATTTTTATTGGCCTAATATGAGAAGAGATGTGGAGAGGGTTTGTGCCAGATGCATTACTTGTAAGCAGGCTAAATCTAGGACAAAGCCTCATGGGTTATATACACCATTGCCTGTACCTAGTGAGCCTTGGACTGACATTTCTATGGATTTTGTTTTGGGTTTACCTAGGACCAGGAAAGGGAGGGACAGCATATTTGTTGTTGTGGACAGGTTTAGTAAAATGGCTCATTTCATTGCTTGCCATAAAACAGATAATGCAACAAACATTGCTGAACTTTTCTTTAGGGAAGTGGTTAGGTTGCACGGGGTGCCAAGAACCATTGTATCAGATAGGGATGTCAAATTTCTAGGTCATTTTTGGAGAGTTTTGTGGGGGAAATTAGGTACTAAGCTTTTATTTTCTACTACATGTCATCCCCAGACTGATGGGCAAACTGAAGTAGTTAATAGAACCTTAGGAACTATGTTGCGTGCTATTGTTGGAAAGAATTTGAAAACTTGGGAGGATTGTTTGCCATTCATTGAATTTGCATATAATCGTGCTATACATTCTTCTACAGGGTTTTCACCATTTGAGATTGTCTATGGTTTTAATCCTTTAACTGTGTTGGATTTAACGCCTTTACCTTTGAATAAGCTTGATAGCTTAGATGGCAAAAAGAAGGCTGATTTGGTTAAAGAGATACATGAGAAAGCACGTGAACAGATTGAGAGGAAGAATCGCATGTATGCACAGAAGGCTAACAAAGGGCGAAAACAAATAATTTTTGAACCAGGTGACTGGGTTTGGGTGCATATGCGAAAGGAACGGTTCCCACAACAAAGGAAGTCAAAGCTTGATGCAAGGGGTGATGGGCCATTTCAAGTTTTGCAACGCATCAATGACAATGCCTACAAGATTGACTTACCAGGTGAGTATGGCGTTAGTGCTACCTTTAATGTTTCTGATTTATCTCCTTTTGATTTTGACTCAGATTCGAGGACGAATTCTTTCGAAGAGGGAGGGGATGATGTGAGCACGACCAAGGAACCAAGAGATGAGCTAGCTTTACCAGAAGGCCCAGTGACCAGATCAAGAGCCAAGAAATTCAAGGAGAGTCTCAAAGCCTACATGGGCCGAATGGTGGGAGATATGGACAAGCAAGAGGAGTTGGGGTCGAATCTTCAAGAGGGAATTCAAGTGGGCTCTTTAATTTGTATAAAGCCATTGGAATAAGCTTTGAGCAGCCCAATCCTTATGTTAGGCGTGTGGGCTTGTATTTGGGCTCTTAAGTTGTGTTTTATTATCTTACTTAAGTTATTGGACTTATTTTTGTTATTAGGTTTATTTTAGTGAATGGGCTTAAGTAGCTGTATTTTGGGCAGCCCATTGTTAAGGCCTTTTTAATTAGGGTTAGGGTTATGTTTAGGAGGATATAAATTCATCCTTAACTATTTTGTATTCAGATTATGATATGGAATGAACTTTGGCCGAATTTCACCTTTGGAGAGGATTTGTCTTCTTCGATTGCATCAGGAACGATTTTCTTATCAAGGTATTCATCTTGTGGCGAATTTCTGTTCTTGTTATTTTAATCAATCTATCATAAGCGTTTCCTTTCATTTTTATTGATTGGGGGTTCTTTAGATTGGGGATTTGATTTCTGTCCTCTGTTCTTGCCACTTTGTGTGTTTGGGGTTTCGGGTTCTAAATAACCTAGGGGTTCCGCATCAAAAGGCAAGAGCGTGTGAGTACATTAAGATGGTAAAAGCCTTGTTTGAGTGAAACACGAGAGGAGTGACATCCTTTGAGTGTAAACACGTGAGGGAGTGTGTGAGGTTATTATCTAACATCTTTTTGCAGATTTTTCAAACATGACTGAAGAATCGGGTAAAAAGGGAGCAACTCTCGACGAGGTAGTGTTCTCCATTCAAGCTATGCATGGTACGTTTGAAAAATTCATGAGAGATATGGGAAATATGAATGATAGAATAGAGAGGCTAGAATTGGGATCAAATAGTACATCTAGGAGAACAGCAAGGAGAGGAAGATGGACTGATGAGAATGTAGGGGCTGACTTAGAAGATTTAGATGAAGAAGAGACTAGTGGTAGATTGGATGGGAATTTAGGTAACATTAAGCTTAAGATTCCTCCATTTAAGGGTAGAAATAGTGCTGAAGAGTACCTAGAATGGGAAAGGAAGGTTGAAATGATCTTTGATTGTAATAGGTATTCTGAGGAGAAGAAAGTAAAGATAGCAGCTGTGGAGTTCACAGATTATGCATTATTTTGGTGGGATCAATTGAACTTGAGCAGAAGGAAAGTGGGTAGACGTCCTATTGGTAATTGGGAGGATATGAAGGAGGCCATGAGGAAAAGATTTGTGCCTTCACACTACTTTAGGGAGCTACATCAGAGGTTGCATAGGCTAGTGCAAGGGGGTAGATCAGTAGAGGACTACCATAAAGAAATGGAAATGTGCATGGTTAGAGATAATATTGAGGAAGATGAAGAGGTGACCATGGCTCGATTTTTAGGTGGATTGAATAAGGAGATTGCTGATGTCATTGAGCTTCATAGATATGACTCCATGGAGGAAATGTTGAATATGGCAATGAAAATTGAGAAACAGAAGAAGAGTAGGAGCTTCAACTGAACCAGCAACAACTCAAGGGATAGTTTGGGATCTAGATGGACCAAAGGGGAGGATAGAAGAGACTTGAGGGGATCCAAACCTTATAGGGCAGATTCGGGTTCCAAAGATGCAAGGGCTGTCCAATCACCATCTAAGGTTGTAAAAGGTAACCCTAATACTCCAACTCCTAGTAGAGAGATTAAATGCTTTAAATGCTTGGGGAAGGGGCATATGGCACGTGATTGTCCTAATAAAAGGGTCATTATAGCTAGGGATGATGGGGAAATCGTTTCTGAATCAGACCATAGTGAAGATGAGATGCCACCTTTGGAAGATTGTAGTGATTGTGATATGATGGAGAGTTATTGGTTGCTGAAAGTGGAAAATCTTTAGTGGCTAGGCGAGCTTTGAATTTGAATGTTAAGGAAGAGAGCCTAGAACAAAGAGAAAACATATTTCACACTAAGTGTTTAATTAGTGGAAGGGTGTGCACACTTATTATTGATGGAGGTAGTTGCACCAATGTAGCTAGTGTGAGTATGGTTGATAAGCTGAATTTGGTATGTGAAAAGCATCCTAGACCTTATAAATTACAATGGCTGAATGACAGTGGAGAGGTCAAGGTAACAAGGCAAGTAAGAGTGCCATTTTCTATCGGGAGGTATAAGGATGAGGTGGTTTGTGATGTGGTACCTATGCAGCCAGGCCATTTGCTTTTGGGAAGGCCTTGGCAATTTGATAGACATGTTTTGCATAATGGTTACACTAACTGTTATTCTTTTTCTTTTGAAGGTACAAAGGTTACATTAGCTCCATTATCACCTCAAGAAGTGTTTGAAGATCAAAAGAAATTAGTTGAGAGGGAGAGAGAGGCTTTGGCCAAGAGAGAAGAGGGGAGTGAAATTAAGAGAGAAAAAGAAAGAAAAAGGGAAAAAGAGGCAAGAAAAGAAACAAAACAAATAATTGGCCCATTGGTGAGTGAAAACAAGAAAGGTGGGAGGCAAAAACAGAATTTTTATGTAAGGGCAAGGGAGGTTAAGAGTGCTTTAGCAATAGGGCAGCCATTGATCCTTGTAACCTACAAAGAGATTTTGTTTTCTGACACTGACATTGACCATGAATCGTTGCCTTCTAGTTTTGTGTCTTTGTTGCAGGAATATTCAGATGTCTTTCCTGATGAGCTACCAGATGGATTACCACCTTTGAGAGGGATAGAACATCAGATTGATTTCATACCTGGATCAACCATTCCTAACCGACCAGCCTATAGAAGCAATCCTAAGGAAACTAAGAAAATGCAAAGGCAAGTGGAAGAACTCATGGAGAAGGGTTTGGTTAGGGAGAGTATGAGTCCTTGCGCAGTACCCGTTTTATTGGTGCCTAAGAAGGATGGAACTTGGAGGATGTGTGTTGATTGTCGTGCAGTCAACAAAATCACTGTAAAGTATAGACATCCTATCCCTAGGCTTGATGATATGTTAGATGAATTGTGTGGTGCTGTGTATTTTACTAAGATTGATTTAATGAGTGGATATCATCAAATAAGAATGAAACCTGGTGATGAATGGAAAACAGCTTTCAAAACTAAATATGGTTTGTATGAGTGGTTAGTCATGCCTTTTGGGCTATCTAACGCCCCTAGCACATTTATGAGACTTATGAACCATGTATTGCGTGCATATTTAGGAAAGTTTGTTGTTGTTTATTTTGATGATATACTCATTTACAGCAAGTCTTTTGAGGAACATATTGAGCATGTTAAGTTAGTTTTGCAAACTTTGAGGTATGAAAAGTTGTATGCTAAACTTAAGAAGTGCACATTTTGTATAGATAGACTTGTTTTTCTTGGTTTTGTGGTGAGTGCACAGGGTATTGAAGTAGATGAAGAGAAAGTTCAGGCAATTAGAGATTGGCCCACGCCTAAGTCCATTTCGGATGTGAGGAGCTTTCATGGCTTAGCAAGTTTTTATAGGCATTTTGTGCAGGATTTCTCTTCTGTTGCTGCACCACTTACAGAAATCATAAAGAAGGATGTTGGGTTTAAATGGGGAGAAGCACAGCAAAAGGCTTTTGAGAATTTAAAAGGGAAGTTGTGTTCTGCTCCTATTTTATCTTTGCCTAATTTTGATAAATCTTTTGAAATTGAGTGTGATGCTTCTGGTGTAGGTATTGGGGCTGTTCTAATGCAAAAAAAGAAGCCAATAGCATATTTTAGTGAGAAGCTTCATGGAGCCCAGCTCAATTATTCAACCTATGACAAGGAGCTTTATGCCTTGGTGAGAGCCTTGGATGTGTGGCAACATTACCTCCTACCCAAGGAGTTTGTTATTCACACGGATCATGAGTCCCTCAAACACTTGAAGGGACAAGGTAAGTTGAATAAAAGGCATGCTAAATGGGTTGAATTTATTGAAACATTTCCCTATGTTATTCAATACAAGCATGGAAAGGACAATATTGTTGCTGATGCATTATCCAGAAGATATGCCTTGATTTCTACACTTAGTTCTAAGTTGTTAGGATTTGAGCATGTTAAGGAATTGTATGTTGATGATTCTGATTTTGGTAATGTATATCATGCATGTGAACATAAAGCCTTTGATAAATTCTATAGACATGATGGATTTTTATTTAAGGGCAGCAAGCTTTGTTTACCTAAGTGTTCTATGCGTGACTTGCTTGTATTAGAGTCTCATTGTGGGGGATTGATGGGACATTTTGGGGTACATAAGACCTATGACATGTTGAATGAGCATTTCTTTTGGCCACGCATGCGAAAAGATGTGGAAAAGGTGTGTAATGCATGTGTTGCATGTAAACAAGCTAAGTCTAAATCTATGCCTCATGGATTGTATATGCCTTTACCCGTACCTAGTTCTCCTTGGACTGACATTTCCATGGATTTTGTGCTTGGTTTGCCCAGGACAAAACGTGGTAGGGATAGTATCTTTGTTGTGGTAGATAGGTTTAGTAAAATGGCTCATTTTATTGCATGTCATAAATGTGATGATGCTGTGCATGTTGCTGATCTATTCTTTAAGGAAGTTGTCCGTTTGCATGGTATTCCACACACCATAGTTTCAGATAGGGATACAAAGTTCCTTTCACATTTTTGGCGTGTTTTATGGGGTAAGTTAGGAACAAAGTTATTGTTTTCTACTACTTGTCACCCTCAAGCTGATGGACAAACAGAAGTTGTGAATAGGACTTTGGGGACTTTATTACGTGCTATTGTGGGTAAGAATCTTAAAACTTGGGAAGATTGTTTGCCTTTTATTGAATTTGCTTATAATCGGAGTATTCATTCTTCCATTGGATTTTCACCATTTGAGATTGTTTATGGTTTTAACCCACTAACTGTGCTTGATCTTTGTCCTTTACCTTTACATGAGCTTTCGAGTTTGGATGGTAGTAGGAAAGTAGAATTAGTGAAATCATTGCATGAGAAAGCACGGGCAAGCATTGAAAAGAAAAACAGGCAATATGCTGATAAGGCGAATAAGGGAAGGAAACACGTGGTGTTCACCCCTGGAGATTGGGTTTGGGTGCATTTTCGGAAGGAAAGATTTCCAAACCAAAGGAAAGGAAAGCTGGATGCACGCGGTGATGGTCCTTTTCAAGTTTTGGAGCGCATCAACGATAATGCCTATAAAATAGACTTGCCAGGTGAGTATGATGTTTCAGCTACATTTAATGTATCTAACCTTTCTCCTTTTGATGTGGATTCAGATTTGAGGAAAAATCTTTTTGAGGAGGGAGGGAATGATACGGATCAGCCAGATACTCAGGATTCTTTGAAGATTCCAAGTGGACCAATTACAAGGGGGCAAGCTAAGAAGCTGAAAATGGCTATGACAACTTATGTACAAGGCTTTGTTACTCAAGAGCTGCATGAAAATGTCTTTAAGAAGTGTTATAAAGAGCTTGAAGGAGGCTTTCACAAAGTACTTAGCCTTTTGGAAGCTTCTAGTGAAATTGGGCCAACTTAAGCCATTTTTGGGCCAATTTAAGTCATTTTTGGGATTATACTACTTTGGGCTTTATTTGTACAAGTCATGTGCTTCATTTAAAAGTCACATGACTCATTTATTTAATGACTTAATGGGCTAAACGAATTGGGCTTTTAGTTTGGGTTTAGTTTAGTTATTTTGGGTTTTTAATTAGTCTTTCTTTTGGGCTTATTTTAAGTGTGTTTAATTCTTTAGTTTGGGCTTAATTTATCTTGTAAAACCCATGGACAATTCGGCCACACCATGTTTAAGGCCTCATTAGGGTTTTGTTTTAGGTTATTTGCTAGCTAGGGTTAGCCACCCTATAAATAGAACATGTTATGTTAAGAATTTCAGATTTTGAATGATATATTCATTGGCATAGCCGAATTTTCTTTGCTTAGATTGTGAGTGAATTGCTTTCTTTTCTATTGCATGAAGAATTTGATTAACTTATCAATTGTTTGATTGTGGCGTTTTTCAGGTTCTTAATTCCCGATTATTTGCGTTTCCATTCACGAGTTGTTTGGGGGTTCAATAGGGAGGGTGTTTGTCTGATTTTGGTTTGCTATTCAAATCGTATGTGTGGGTTTGTAGCTCGTTAGCTATTGGGTTCCGCATCAACATGCCAACACACACCCTATGCACACATGCACAAATGGCTCCAACTTCTAGGGGGCAAACGGGGTGTTACACAGACAACTCTGGGTCTCTCGGATTAACACTTTTTGCAGTCTCTTCTCTAGCTTCTTGAGAAGGATTCATCAATCTGATACGTAGACAAGGACGTCTACATTAGGTCAACACAACTATACGCATCTCTATTCTACACTTTATCTAGAAACGGCTAAACCTATGCTCTGATACCACAACCTGTAACGCCCCTCCCTGACCGCATACATAGCTTCGCTACGGCAGTCGAAGAGAGTTGCCACGCAAACACAAATAATGCATATACACAACTATGTTATACACAAAATCCCAAATTAATAAATTTCTTTTAAATGCAGCATAATACTTTACAAAACTCATACGATCAATAGATATATATTTATCATTAAGTCTAAACTTATGTTTACATACAACCTTCAGTTATTACATCACTTCTTTATACATGCCAAAACTGACAATTACTTTATACATATTACAAAAGACATACACAAAATAGCGGACCCTAGTGTGTTGACCAGAGAAAATGTGAGACCGTTCTTCAATTTCACTTCACTTCAGAACCTATACGGATTAACACCCGTGCTAAGTAATAATGCTTAGTGGGGAAACAACACATAATATCTATTCGTAATAATCATTATATAACAACAAATACATGCCTTATATTCATGCTTTATCATATACATGCTTCATAAACATATCAATGAACATGCCTCGGTATATATATAATATCCTTAATAAATCATGTTTATATATTGTGATACCGCATGACAATTTCATAACGCATCCCATTCAAATTTTACAGTGCATATCATTGACGTCACTCATAAGTTCACATTGCTTTACTATCAATTCTATACTCATTTAATTGTTCTCATAACACATAAAGTTCACATTATTTATATTTAATTTATCATTCATTATTTACCTTGCCTGCAATTCACAGATGCGGATAACAGGTATCGCATTAGTACTCGAAAGTACCACATATCGCTTTAGTATCCGCAGATACAACACTTTCGCATTAGTACCCGTAGGTACCTATATATTCATTCATATGTAAACACTTATGTGAATCTAAACGGGATTCTATATGCATTGGGGATTTTAAACGAGAATTAAAAATGCTTCGGCTGCAGCACTTAACACCCTATAGGCATGCCTATCTATCCATGACTCGACTTGCAGGATAAAATATTAATCCATTTAATGTTCATGTTATTGCATTATATAACATCCATTGATGCGGAACCCCAAGGCTATATAGAACCCGAAACCCCAAACACACAAATGGCAAGAAACAAGAACAGAAATTAAATCCCCAATCTAAAGAACCCCCAATCAATAAAATGAAAGGAAACGCTTATGATAGATTGATTTGAAGAATAAGAACAGAAATTCGCCACAAGATGAAATACCTTGATAAGAAAATCGTTCCTGTTGCAAAAAGAAGAAGACAAATCCTCCCCAATGGTAAATTCGGCCAAAAGTCCCCTGATACATTCTATCACGTGGTATTTATACCACTAATTGAAAAGAAACCCTAACTAAACAAGGCCTTAACAATGGGCTGCCAAACATAACTAACTTAAGCCCATTTCGCTAATTAAGCCTAATAAACAAGAAATTAAACCCAATAGCTTAAATAAATAACAAAACACAACTTAATGAGCCCAAAAACAAGCCCACACGCCTAACATAACGTTTGGGCTGCCCAAAGCTTATTCCATTGGCTTTAAACAAATTAATGAGCCCATTTGAGTTCCCTCTTGAAGATTCGGCCCCAACTCCTCTTGCTTGTCCATATCTTCCACCATTCGGCCCATGTAGGCTTTGAGACCCTGATGTGAGCACGACCAAAGAACCAAGAGATGAGCTAGCTTTACCAGAAGGCCCAGTGACCAGATCGAGAGCCAAGAAATTCAAGGAGAGTCTCAAAGCCTACATGGGCCGAATGGTGGGAGATATGGACAAGCAAGAGGAGTTGGGGTCGAATCTTCAAGGGGGAATTCAAATGGGCTCTTTAATTTGTATAAAGCCATTGGAATAAGCTTTGAGCAGCCCAATCCTTATGTTAGGCGTGTGGGCTTGTATTTGGGTTCTTAAGTTGTGTTTTGTTATCTTACTTAAGCTATTGGACTTATTTTTGTTTATTAGGTTTATTTTAGTGAATGGGCTTAAGTAGCTTTATTTTGGGCAGCCCATTGTTAAGGCCTTTTTAATTAGGGTTAGGGTTATGTTTAGGAGGATATAAATTCATCCTTAACTATTTTTGTATTCAGATTATGATATTGAATGAACTTTGGCCGAATTTCACCTTTGGAGAGGATTTGTCTTCTTCGATTGCATCAGGAACGATTTTCTTATCAAGGTATTCATCTTGTGGCGAATTTCTGTTCTTGTTATTTTAATCAATCTATCATAAACGTTTCCTTTCATTTTTATTGATTGGGGGTTCTTTAGATTGGGGATTTGATTTCTGTCCTCTGTTCTTGCCACTTTGTGTGTTTGGGGTTTCGGGTTCTAAATAACCTAGGGGTTCCGCATCATTTGGTATCAGAGCTTGGATTTGGATTAAATTCTTATTTATCCATGTCTGTTGCTGTTCTAGCTGTTTAACAAAGATTTAAAAAAAAAAAAAAAAAAAACGAGATCAGATTTGTTTTGGCCATAACTTTTGACTCCGGTGTCCGTTTTTGCTCCAAAAGTACTTTTCGGAAAGGGAATTTCGAGATCTACAAAGATAGGCAGCTTTTCTGCCTAACTAGCCCTTTAAATTCCAGAAAAACATCGTTTAGGCCTCCGAAATTGGGTCTGAAGTTTGAAAAAAAAAAAATAATAAAAAAAAAAAAAATTTTTGCGGCTGGAACCATATAGGGTTACTTCAATTAGGGTTAATTGAGTTTCATTTGGATTGAACTTTACCTTGGGCTTGGGCTTGTTCATTAGACCGAATCTGTTTTGGGTTTAACTTGAGTCCATTGAGCTGGGTCCGGTTTCGTTCACTTTAAGACATAGTGGATAAGTCATTTGGGTTTCCTAATCTTGTCTTAACCTAGACATAATAGTTTCCTTTTCTGTCTTAGTGTCATTACATAGTTTCCTTTTCTGTCTTAGTGTCATTACATACTTTTGCATCCGAATTGACTTTTCTATTAGAGAAATTTCAATTTCTGCATTTATGCATTAGTTTTGTCATTTCTTTCATTCTTAAGTTTCCATCTTTGGTGATTTTGTTCTTTTGCTTCCGAATACACTATAGTTAACAAATTGATTCTTGTTAATTCACCATTGAATATTCAGATAGCATACACTTCTTCTTCTTGTATGTTCATTTCAGTTTCTTCATTTTCGGTATTTTGCTTCTAGAATTGAGCCTATCTCCTTTGTTAGGTATTATCATTGCATTCCCATTTTTTTTAATTTGCTGTTTGTGAATTATCTTGAACTGGATTTGAGTTCTGAAGTGCAATTGGAGATAGCAAATAGAGTGGAAAAAGGCTTGAGTGTGTGAGCTCATAAGAGGGTAAAAGCCAGGATTGAGCGAAACACGAGGAGAGTGACATCATTTGAGTGCAAACACGTGAGGGAGTGTTGTGAGGTTGTCAAACTAACCTTTTTGCAAGTCTATAAACAATGAGTGACGAATCCAGCAAGAAAGGAATGTCCCAAGAGGAGATTGCCTTTGCATTACAAGCAATGCAAGGAACGTTTGAGAGGTTCATGAGGGAAATGGGAAATGTTAATGACAGGCTGGACAGGTTGGAAAGTACTACTACTACTAACACCACCAGGAGGAATGCAAGGAGGGGTCAGTTTCGTAATGATGAGGATGACCAAGATGATTATGATGGAGATGAAGTGCAATCTGTGAGAGGAAGGCCGAGAAGGGAAGAAGACAGAGATAGCAACATCAATGCTATCAAGATGAGGATTCCATCATTCCGAGGCAGAAATGATGCTGAGGAGTATTTGGAATGAGAAAGGAAGGTGGAGCTGGTTTTTGCTTGCCATACCTATTCTGAAAATAAGAAGGTAAGACTTGCTGCTGTTGAATTTTCTAACTATGCTTTAGTATGGTGGGATGAATTGAACAAAACTAGAAGAAGAATTGGCGAAGCTCCTGTAGCTAGTTGGGAAGAAATGAAGAGAATCATGAGGAAGAGGTTTGTACCAAGCTACTACTACAGGGATATATATCAACAATTGCAAAGACTCACCCAAGGGTCTAGGACAGTAGAAGATTACCACAAGGAGATGGAGATGTTGATGATTAAAGCCAATGTTGAGGAAGAAGAAGAAGCAGTCATGGCTCGGTTTCTGAATGGCTTGAATAGGGAGATTGCTAATGTCGTGGAGTTACACCCATTCATCGTCATGGAAGAGTTGGTAAACATAGCCATGAAGGTGGAGAGACAATTGAAGTATAAGGGAAGCCATAGAATTCAAAATTCGGGTTCAACTTCAAATTGGAATCCGAAGTGGAAAAAGGAAGAGAACAAGACGGTTCAGAAGTCCAATGATTCAAAGGACAAATCTAAGGACATCAAGAGTGGCAAAACCGACTCAAAAGGTACTTCTAATGTAATTCCTTCTAATACAAAACATAGAGAAGTTAAATGTTTTAAATGTCAAGGGCGTGGTCATTATGCATCTGAATGTCCAAATAGGAAGTCTATGTTTATTAGGGGTGGGGAAATTGTATCTGAGTCTGATGGGGATCATGAATCTGACAGTGATAAAATGCCACCTTTAGAGGACTGTTCTGATAATGAGGAGTTTGTTGAGTATGCTGTTAAGGGAGAATCCTTAGTTATTAGGCGTGCATTGAATGTGAATGTAAAAGAAGATAGCCTAGAACAGAGGGAGAACATCTTTCACACTAAATGCTTGGTAGGTGTTAAAGCTTGTAGTCTGATTATAGATGGGGGTAGTTGCACAAATGTTGCTAGCAGTACTTTGGTAGAGAAATTGGGGCTCAAATGTGAGAAACACCCTAGTCCTTATAGGCTGCAATGGCTGAATGATAGTGGTGAAGTCAAAGTGACCAAGCAGGTAGTTGTCTCTTTTTCCATTGGTAGATATGCTGATGATGTTGTATGTGATGTTGTGCCTATGCAGGCTGGTCATGTATTGTTGGGTAGGCCTTGGCAATTTGATAGGCGTGTTATGCATGATGGGTATTTAAATAGGTATTCTTTTATGTATAATGGGCAGAAAGTCATTCTTGCACCAATGTCACCTAAAGAAACATACATGGAACAATTGAAAATTCAGCAATCTTCAAGTGGGAATTCGGGTAGTGAGATAAAAAAAAAAAGAAGAGAGAAAAGAGGCCATGAGAGAAAAGAATAAAAATAAAGGCCCGATGGTGAGTGACTGCACTAGTGAGGAAAAGAAAGTGAGAGGTGCAGGAGATAAGAAGTTAGTGAGTGAGAGGAAAGAAAAAAATATAAAAGGTGAGAGAAAAGAAATTGAGAGGAGTGAAAAAGTAAAGAATCAACCGTGTTATTATGCCAAAGAGAGAGAAGTTAAGAGTGCATACTTAGGCAAGAGAGCTCTAGTCTTGATTCGGTTTAGGGAAACTTTGTTTACTGAAACTGACCTTAACCCCGAGTTGCCTAGTGTTTTTGTGACCTTATTGCAGGAATATGAAGATGTCTTTCCAGAAGAAGTTCCACATGGATTGCCACCCTTGAGGGGGATTGAGCACCAGATTGACCTTGTACCCGGGGCTCAAATACCTAACCGTCCAGCTTACCGAAGCAATCCAGAAGAGGCGAAGGAGTTGCAAAGGCAAGTGGATGAACTGCTACAAAAGGGGTATGTGAGGGAAAGCATGAGTCCTTGTGCAGTACCAGTTCTTTTGGTGCCTAAGAAAGATGGGACTTGGAGGATGTGTATAGATTGCAGGGCGGTCAACAAAATCACTGTAAAGTATCGCCACCCTATTCCTAGATTAGATGATATGCTTGATGAATTGCATGGTACATGTTTGTTTACAAAAATTGATTTGAAGAGTGGCTATCATCAGATTAGGATGAAAGAGGGAGATGAGTGGAAAACTGCGTTTAAAACAAAATATGGATTGTATGAGTGGTTAGTAATGCCATTTGGGTTATCTAATGCACCTAGTACATTCATGCGTTTAATGAATCATGTTTTGCGCGAGTTTCTTGGTAAATTTGTGGTTGTTTATTTTGATGACATTCTCGTTTACAGCAAATGCTTAGATGATCATATGATGCATGTTAGGGCTGTTCTAGATGTTTTGAGAAAGGAGAAATTGTTTGCAAACCTTAAGAAGTGCTCATTTTGCATGGATAAAGTTGTCTTCTTAGGTTTTGTAGTAAGTGCTAATGGTGTAGAAGTTGATGCTGAGAAAGTGAAAGCAATTCAAGACTGGCCAACACCTAAAACCGTGACTGAGGTAAGAAGCTTCCATGGGTTAGCTAGTTTCTATAGACGGTTTGTTAGGGATTTTTCTACAATTGCTGCACCATTGAATGAAATTGTGAAAAAGAATATCGGGTTTAAATGGGAAAAAGAGCAAGAACGTGCATTTTGTACTTTGAAAGAAAAGTTATGTAATGCTCCTATTTTACACTTACCTGATTTTTCTAAAACTTTTGAAATTGAATGTGATGCTTCCGGGATTGGTATAGGTGCTGTTTTGATGCAGGAAAATCATCCTATTGCATATTTCAGTGAGAAGTTGAGTGGACCAGTTCTGAACTATTCCACTTATGATAAGGAGTTGTATGCATTGGTGAGAGCACTTGAAGTGTGGGAGCATTACTTGCTGCCTAAGGAGTTTGTAATCCACAGTGACCATCAATCACTCAAGTATTTGAAGGGTCAAGGAAAATTAAACCGTAGGCATGCAAGTTGGGTAGAATTTTTGGAAACCTTTCCATATGTGATAAAATACAAGCAAGGTAAAGAAAATGTCGTGGCTGATGCACTATCTCGAAGGTATGCTTTAATTTCTATGCTTACTTCTAAATTACTTGGATTTGAGCAATTGAAAGCATTGTATGTGGAAGATGCTGATTTTGCCACCATATTTCGTGCTTGTGAAAATGCTGCTTTTGATAAGTTCTATAGGCATGAGGGATATTTATTTAGAGGAAAACAACTTTGCATTCCTACATGTTCTATTAGAGAGTTGCTTGTGAGGGAGTCACATAGTGGGGGGTTGATGGGGCATTTTGGTGTGCAAAAGACATTAGATATGCTTGGTGAACATTTCTATTGGCCTAAAATGAAACGTGATGTTGAAAGAATTTGTGCTAAGTGTATTGCATGTAGAAAAGCTAAGTCTAGGACAATGCCACATGGTTTGTATACACCCTTGCCAGTGCCTAGTGAACCTTGGGTAGATATCTCTATGGACTTTGTGTTGGGTTTACCTAGGACTAGGAGAGGGAGAGATAGCATATTTGTTGTTGTGGATAGATTTAGTAAAATGGCACATTTCATTGCTTGCCATAAGACAGATGATGCGACAAATATTGCTGATTTGTTCTTTAGGGAAGTGGTTCGGCTACATGGGATGCCGAGGACCATTGTATCAGATAGAGATGTTAAGTTCCTTAGTCATTTCTGGAGAGTTTTGTGGGGAAAACTGGGTACTAAACTTTTATTTTCTACTACATGTCACCCACAAACTGATGGACAAACAGAAGTAGTCAACAGGACTTTAGGGACTATGTTGCGTGCCATTGTTGGAAAGAACTTGAAAACTTGGGAAGATTGTTTGCCATTTATTGAATTTGCATATAATCGTGCTGTGCATTCTTCTACAGGTTTTTCACCATTTGAAATTGTGTATGGTTTTAATCCTTTAACTGTTTTGGATTTGATGCCTTTGCCTTTGCATGAGCTTACTAGCTTAGATGGTAAAAGGAAGGCCGAATTGGTTAAAACAATACATGAGAAGGCACGTGGGCAGATTGAAAAGAAAAACCGCATGTATGCACAGAAAGCGAATAAAGGGCGGAAGCAAATCATATTTGAACCAGGAGATTGGGTTTGGGTGCATATGAGGAAAGAGCGGTTTCCACATCAAAGGAAGTCGAAACTTGATGCAAGGGGTGATGGCCCATTTCAAGTTTTACAACGCATCAATGACAATGCCTACAAGATTGACTTACCAGGTGAGTATGGCGTTAGTGCTACCTTTAATGTTTCTGATTTATCTCCTTTTGATTTTGACTCAGATTCGAGGACGAATTCTTTTGAAGAGGGAGGGGATGATGTGAGCACGACCAAAGAACCAAGAGATGAGCTAGCTTTACCAGAAGGCCCAGTGACCAGATCGAGAGCCAAGAAATTCAAGGAGAGTCTCAAAGCCTACATGGGCCGAATGGTGGAAGATATGGACAAGCAAGAGGAGTTGGGGTCGAATCTTCAAGAGGGAATTCAAATGGGCTCTTTAATTTGTATAAAGCCATTGGAATAAGCTTTGAGCAGCCCAATCCTTATGTTAGGCGTGTGGGCTTGTATTTGGGTTCTTAAGTTGTGTTTTGTTATCTTACTTAAGCTATTGGACTTATTTTTGTTTATTAGGTTTATTTTAGTGAATGGGCTTAAGTAGCTTTATTTTGGGCAGCCCATTGTTAAGGCCTTTTTAATTAGGGTTAGGGTTATATTTAGGAGGATATAAATTCATCCTTAACTATTTTTGTATTCAGATTATGATATTGAATGAACTTTGGCCGAATTTCACCTTTGGAGAGGATTTGTCTTCTTCGATTGCATCAGGAACGATTTTCTTATCAAGGTATTCATCTTGTGGCGAATTTCTGTTCTTGTTATTTTAATCAATCTATCATAAGCGTTTCCTTTCATTTTTATTGATTGGGGGTTCTTTAGATTGGGGATTTGATTTCTGTCCTCTGTTCTTGCCACTTTGTGTGTTTGGGGTTTCGGGTTCTAAATAACCTAGGGGTTCCGCATCAGACCCTCCTTGAATTTCTTGGCTCTTGATCTAGTCACTGGGCCTTCTGGTAAAGCTAGTTCATCTCTTGGTTCCTTGGTCGTGCTCACATCATCCCCTCCCTCTTCAAAAGAATTCGTCCTCGAATCTGAGTCAAAATCAAAAGGAGATAAATCAGAAACATTAAAGGTAGCACTAACACCATATTCACCTGGTAAGTCAATCTTGTATGCATTGTCATTGATGCGTTGCAAAACTTGAAATGGTCCATCACCCTTCGCATCAAGCTTTGACTTCCTTTGCTGTGGGAACCGTTCCTTTCGCATATGCACCCAAACCCAGTCACCTGGTTCAAAAATTATTTGTTTTCGCCCTTTGTTAGCCTTCTGTGCATACATGCGATTCTTCTTCTCAATCTGGTCACGTGCTTTCTCATGTATTTCTTTAACCAAATCAGCCTTCTTTTTGCCATCTAAGCTAGCAAGCTTATTCAAAGGTAAAGGCGTTAAATCCAACACAGTTAAAGGATTAAAACCATAGACAATCTCAAATGGTGAAAACCCTATAGAAGAATGTATAGCACGATTATATGCAAATTCAATGAATGGTAAACAATCCTCCCAAGTTTTCAAATTCTTTCCAACAATAGCACGCAACATAGTTCCTAAGGTTCTATTAACTACTTCAGTTTGCCCATCAGTCTGGGGGTGACATGTAGTAGAAAATAAAAGCTTAGTACCTAATTTTCCCCACAAAACTCTCCAGAAATGACCTAGAAACTTGACATCTCTATCTGACACAATGGTTCTTGGCACCCCATGCAACCGAACCACTTCCCTAAAGAAAAGTTCAGCAATATTTGTGGCATCATCTGTTTTATGGCAAGCAATGAAATGAACCATTTTACTAAACCTGTCCACAACAACAAATATGCTGTCCCTCCCTTTCCTGGTCCTAGGTAAACCCAAAACAAAATCCATAGAAATGTCAGTCCAAGGTTCACTAGGTACAGGCAATGGTGTATATAATCCATGAGGCATTGTCCTAGATTTAGCCTGTTTACAAGTAATGCATCTGGCACAAACCCTTTCCACATCTTTTCTCATATTTGGCCAATAAAAATGTTCATTAAGCATACCTAAGGTCTTTTACACACCAAAATGCCCCATTAACCCCCCACTATGTGATTCCCTCACAAGCAACTCCCTAATAGAACATGTAGGAATACAAAGTTGTTTACCCCTAAAAAGATATCCTTCATGCCTATAATACCTATCAAATGCAGCACGCTCACATGCATGATACACAGTAGCAAAATCAGCATCATCAACATACATCTCTTTCAAATGCTCAAATCCAAGTAATTTAGAAGTAAGCATAGAAATCAAAGCGTACCTTCTGGATAGTGTATCTGCCACCACATTTTCCTTACCCTGCTTGTACTTGATCACATATGGAAACGTTTCTAGAAATTCCACCCATCTTGCATGCCTTTTGCTCAATTTCCCTTGTCCCTTCAAATACTTGAGGGATTGATGATCACTATGAATCACAAACTCCTTAGGCAGCAAGTAGTGCTCCCATACTTCAAGTGCTCTTACCAATGCATAGAGCTCCTTATCATAGGTGGAATAGTTCAGAATTGGCCCACTCAACTTCTCACTGAAATATGCTATGGGACGTTTTTCCTGCATCAAAACAGCACCTATACCAATCCCAGAAGCATCACATTCAATCTCAAAAGTCTTAGAAAAGTCAGGCAAACACAAAACAGGCGCATTACATAATCTCTCTTTTAACATGCAAAAAGCATTTTCTTGCTCTTTCCCCCATTTAAACCCAACATTCTTTTTGACTATCTCATTTAGTGGCGCGGCAATAGTAGAGAAATCTCTAACAAATCGCCTGTAAAAACTAGCTAAGCCATGAAAACTCCTCACCTCACTAACAGTCTTAGGCGTTGGCCATTCTTGAATAGCCTTCACCTTTTCAGTGTCAACTTCCACTCCTTCCCCACTAACCACAAAACCTAAGAAAATTACTTTATTCATGCAAAATGAGCACTTCTTAAGGTTTCCATACAACTTCTCCTTTCTCAACACACTCAAAACAGCTTTCACATGCAAAATATGGTCATCTAAGCATCTGCTGTAAACCAGAATATCATCAAAATACACAACTACAAACTTTCCAAGGAACTCACGCAAGACATAATTCATTAAGCGCATGAAAGTGCTAGGTGCATTAGACAACCCAAAAGGCATTACCAACCACTCATACAATCCGTATTTAGTCTTAAACGCAGTTTTCCACTCATCTCCCTCTTTCATCCTAATCTGATGATAGCCACTCTTTAAATCAATTTTTGTAAACAAACATGCACCATACAATTCATCAAGCATATCATCTAATCTAGGAATAGGGTGGCGATACTTTACAGTGATTTTATTGACCGCCCTGCAATCCACACACATCCTCCAAGTCCCATCTTTCTTAGGTACCAAAAGAACTGGTACTACACATGGACTCATACTCTCTCTCACATACCCCTTTTGCAGCAACTCATCCACTTGTCTTTGTAACTCCTTCGTCTCCTCCGGGTTACTTCGATAAGCAGGTCGGTTTGGAATCTGAGCTCCTGGTACTAAGTCAATCTGATGCTCAATCCCTCTTAAGGGTGGCAGTCCGTGTGGCACATCTTCAGGAAATACATCTTCATATTCCTGCAACAAGGTTACAAAAACACTAGGCAAACTCGGGTCAAGGTCAGTGTTAGAAAATAAAGTCTCCCTAAACCGAATTAATATTAAAGCTCTCTTGCCTAAGCACGCACTTTTTAACTCTCTCTCTTTTGCGTAGAGACATGGTTGCTTCTTAACCTTTTCACTCCTCTCAAGTTCTTTTTGCTCACTCTTTTCTTTTCCTTCATTCACTAACTTTTTCTCTCCTGCACTTCCCATCTTCTTTTCCTTACTAGTGCAGTCACTCACCATTGGGCCTTTATTTTTATTCTTTTCTCTCATGGCCTCTTTTCTCTCTTCTTTTTTTTTCATCTCACTACCCGAATTCCCACTTGAAGATTGCTGAATCTTCAACTGTTCCATGTATGTTTCTTTAGGTGACAAAGGTGCAAGAGTGATTTTCTGCCCATTATACATAAAAGAATACCTGTTCAAATACCCATCATGCATAACACGCCTATCAAATTGCCAAGGCCTACCTAACAATACATGACCAGCCTGCATAGGCACAACATCACATACGACGTCATCAGCATATCTACCAATGGAAAATGGGACAACTACTTGTTTGGTCACTCTGACTTCACCACTATCATTCAGCCATTGCAGCCTATAGGGACTAGGGTGTTTTTCACATTTAAGCCCCAATTTCTCTACCAATGTCGTGCTAGCAACATTTGTGCAACTACCCCCATCTATGATAAGACTACAAGCTTTACCACCTACCAAGCATTTAGTGTGAAAGATGTTCTCCCTTTGTTCTAGGCTATTTTCTTTTACATTCACATTTAATGCACGCCTAATAACTAAGGATTCTCCCTTAATAGCATACTCAACAAACTCCTCATTATCAGAACAGTCCTCTAAAGGTGGCATTTCATCACTATCAGATTCGTTACCCTCATTAGACTCAGATACAATTTCCCCACCCCTAATAAACATAGACTTCCTATTTGGACATTCAGATGCATAATGACCACGCCCTTGACATTTAAAACATTTAACTTCTCTATGTTTTGTATTAGAAGGAATTACATTAGAAGTACCTTTTGAGTCGGTTTTGCCACTCTTGATGTCCTTAGATTTGTCCTTTGAATCATTGGACTTCTGAACCGTCTTGTTCTCTTCCTTTTTCCACTTCGGATTCCAATTTGAAGTTGAACCCGAATTCTGAATTCTATGGCTTCCCTTATACTTCAATTGTCTCTCCACCTTCATGGCTATGTTTACCAACTCTTCCATGACGATGAATGGGTGTAACTCCACGACATTAGCAATCTCCCTATTCAAGCCATTCAGAAACCGAGCCATGACTGCTTCTTCTTCTTCCTCAACATTGGCTTTAATCATCAACATCTCCATCTCCTTGTGGTAATCTTCTACTGTCCTAGACCCTTGAGTGAGTCTTTGCAATTGTTGATGTATATCCCTGTAGTAGTAGCTTGGCACAAATCTCTTCCTCATGATTCTCTTCATTTCTTCCCAACTAGCTACAGGAGCCTCGCCAATTCTTCTTCTGGTCTTATTCAATTCATCCCACCATACTAAAGCATAGTTAGAAAATTCAACAGCAGCAAGTCTTACCTTTTTATTTTCAGAATAGTTATGGCAAGCAAAGACCATCTCCACCTTCCTTTCCCACTCCAAATACTCCTCAGCATCATTTCTGCCCCTGAATGATGGAATCCTCATCTTGATAGCATTGATGTTGCTATCTCTGTCTTCCTCCCTTCTCGGCCTTCCTCTCACAGATTGCACTTCATCCCCATCATAATCATCTTGGTCATACTCGTCATTATGAACTTGACCCCTCCTTGCATTCTTCCTGGTGGTATTAGTAGTACTATTTTCCAACCTGTCCAGCCTGTCATTAACGTTTCCCATCTCCCTCATGAACCTCTCAAAAGTTCCTTGCATCGCTTGAATTGCAAAGGCAATCTCCTCTTGGGACATTCCTTTCTTGCTGGATTCTTCAGTCATTATGTGTATTTCTGCAAAAAAAAGGTTAGTTTAACAACCTCACCACACTCCCTCACGTGTTTGCACTCAAATGATGTCACTCCACTCGTGTTTCACTCAAATCTGGCTTTTACCCTCTTATGAGCTCACACACTCAAGTCTTTTTCCACTCCACTTGCCGTCTCCAATTGCAATTCAGAACTCAATTCCAGTTCAAGATAACTCACAAATAGCAAATTAAAAAGAAGAATGCAATGAAAAATACTTAACAATGGAAAGTAGGCTCAATTCTAGAAGCAAAAGACCAAAAATGAAGACGTTGAAATGAGCATACAAGGTGAAGATATGTATGCTGTCCGAATTGTATAAATTTAACTAACAAGAATCAAATTGTTAATTATAGTGTAATCGGAAGCAAAAACACAAGACACCAAAAAAATGAAACTTAAGAATGAAAGAAATGACAAAACTAATGCAAGATTGCGAAAATTGAAATCTCCCAAGTGGAAAATTCAACTTAGATGCAAGACAGAAATGGAAAAGTTCAAAACCAGATGAATAATGTGAGGTTCGGCCCAACCAGGTGAAATTGAAATACCCAATTGCTGAAACCCAAATTCAAATCTGTCCCAAAAACGATATAAAACCCAAAGACTAATCCAAGATACAATTTAGCCCTATAAAGCAAGCCCAATGAAATTTCGGCCTAATAGATAAGCCCAATGTAATTTCAGCCTAATAGACAAGCCCAATGTAATTTCGGCCTAATAGACAAGCCCAATGCAATTTCGGCCTAATGAAGCTTAATTAACCCTAATTGGATTGAGGTAAGTCTATACTGTTCCAGCCGCAATTAAATTTTTTTTTTTTTTTAAACTTCAGACCCAATTTTAGAAGCTTAAACGACGTTTTTTTGGATTTTGAAGGGCTAGTTAACAAGAAAAGCTAGTTACTTTTGTAGATCTCGAAATTCCCTTTCCGAAAAGTTATTATAGAGCAAAATCGGACACCGGAAACAAAAGTTATGGCCAAATAAATCTAATTTCGGATTCTAAGCGAATTTTGATGCAAACAACTAAAACAAAATGCGATTTTAAAACAAAGACAAGGATAGTTAAGAATCTAATCCTAATTCAGGCTCTGATACCAACTGATGCGGAACCCCAAGGCTATATAGAACCCGAAACCCCAAACACACAAATGGCAAGAAACAAGAACAGAAATTAAATCCCCAATCTAAAGAACCCCCAATCAATAAAATGAAAAGAAACGTTTATGATAGATTGATTTGAAGAATAAGAACAGAAATTCGCCACAAGATGAAATACCTTGATAAGAAAATCGTTCCTGTTGCAAAAAGAAGAAGACAAATCCTCCCCAATGGTAAATTCGGCCAAAAGTCCCCTGATACATTCTATCACGTGGTATTTATACCACTAATTGAAAAGAAACCCTAACTAAACAAGGCCTTAACAATGGGCTGCCAAACATAACTAACTTAAGCCCATTTCGCTAATTAAGCCTAATAAACAAGAAATTAAACCCAATAGCTTAAATAAATAACAAAACACAACTTAATGAGCCCAAAAACAAGCCCACACGCCTAACATAATGTTTGGGCTGCCGAAAGCTTATTCCAATGGCTTTAAACAAATTAATGAGCCCATTTGAGTTCCCTCTTGAAGATTCGGCCCCAACTCCTCTTGCTTGTCCATATCTTCCACCATTCGGCCCATGTAGGCTTTGAGACCCTCCTTAAATTTCTTGGCTCTTGATCTAGTCACTGGGCCTTCTGGTAAAGCTAGTTCATCTCTTGGTTCCTTGGTCGTGCTCACATCATCCATAGAACCACATTAAGCAATACCATATCATTTGATATCTTGCATACACATATGGCTTATCAAACAAGTCTACACTTCACTATATATATTCACATGGATCAACACATTTATAGTTTTCATATACATAATCATTCATTAGCCAACTATTATAATTCACACAAAATAGGACAATTAGCAAGTGTTCATAACTTGTAACTCTGTCGCGCTTACGATAGACCTCAACATACCCTTCTGTCGTGCTCGCGGCACAAGCCGCGCAAACGATAGAACATGCAAAGTGTTTTTGTCATGCTATGCTCAATCTTGCGCATGCGATAAAACACGGTCTGGCAATTCTATCCTATAGAGCCCTTTATCATGCTCGTGACCCTTGTTGCGCTCGCGACAGAGCCTGAAATATATGTTTAAAACTCCTACTTCACTTACCTCATTTCAAGCACTTTCATATATTCACATACATGACTTCTAAAATCAACCAAAACACCATTTTCAGCCCACATGGCCTTTTAACCAAATGATCACCTATGCTTTAACTTCCTAAAGGCTCAAAATCAAAAAAATTTGGTGATGTAGATAGCCATGGAAAGGACCCATTAAAGCTTCCAAATGGACCGATTACAAGGAATAGAGCCAAGAAACTCAATGAGAAGTTACAAGGCTTTATTCAAGCATTCATTGAAGAGGAAATGAAGCTTCAAGGGCATAAATATTATGAGGTTAATTCCGGGGCCATGGAAACCAAAATTAGAGTTTTTCAAGGAGATTTGAAACTGGTTCACATGTTGGGAGCAGAAATGGGCCATGAAGGGAAAGAAGCCGAATGTTCAACTCATGTAACACTTGACATGTGCCGGTCATATGACACTTGACATATGCCGGTCATGTGACCTAAACATGTGCCGGGCATGTGACAATGACATGTGCCAAGCATGTGCTTGACATGTGGCTTATGTCATGTGCATTGCATGTGCTTAATTAATGAACTAATGGGCTGTTTGGTTTGGGCTTTTAGTTAGGGCCTCAATTTAAGTTTTTAACTTGATTAATTGTAATAACTAAGCCTTTTCAATATGGGCTCACGCCACCCACTTTGGCAGCCCATCCAATTGGCTTTTAATTTTATTATTTCAATTAGGTTTAGGGTTTATTTACTCCTACATGTATTAGGGTTAAGTGGCTGCCTATATAAGGCATACTTATGCGTGTTTTTCATCAGCTTTTGAATAGAGAAATATTATTGTTCTTTGCTGTTTGCAAGACATCTTTTGCAAAGTAAGTGAATCTTTACTTTGTGTTGTTTTAAGAATTGGGTTATTCAAGCTTTGTTCTTGTGTAGTTCTATTCTTCCATTTTTCTGCTTTAGGTCTTAATTATCTTTGATATTAGGGTTTAAAGTGAATAAAATTTCAGATTGCATGTTTAGGATTTGATGGTTAATTGAATGAAGAGTTCGGGGTTTTAATTAGATCCTAGGGTTCCGCATCAATTGGTATCAGAGCCTGGTTGAAGTTAGATTTTTATCTAGCTTGAATTATTGTTTGGTGTTAAAAAAAAAAAAAAACTAGTACTGTTCACGCGTACTGTTCATCACGTAGCTACTGTTCATTCGTGATTTAAATGATACATATATCATATTTGTGTCATCTATTGCTTGTTATAAGGAGTTGAAACTGAATTGAACAACAATGAACAAGTAATAGGTTTTAGAGCTCAAATCTTTTTTGGTTGAGTTGAAAATGGTTCATTGAATTCTTTTTATACCTAAAGTGATTAAGTTGAACCTCATTAAGATAGTTTAGCTACTGATCTTACATTAAAAGAAAAAAAAATCTAGATCTATTTGGGGGTACTGATTATAACTTAAATTTAGGTGTTTGCATGTTAGTTAGAGCTAGCTTGGGTTGGGATAGAATATTTAGGTTCTAGTTCGGTTTCTTCATTAAGGAGTGCCGAATCCATTACACTTTGTTCAAATCTGTTTTTCTTGATATTCTAAGTCTCTTTTATTTGTTTAATTGCTTTTGCTTCCAATTACATTGTTTGAGTAGTAAGTTGCTTTCTATTACTCATTTGCGCAAAATTCAGTTGCACACCTTTCTTCATCTAAGTGTGTAACAATTCTATTTTATTGTTTCCTATACAAAATCTTGCCTCTAGATTCGAATGTGCTATATTCTTCATTAAGTTATCTTGTATTTCCCTACATTAAGACTCGTTTGAATTGATACTTGGTTCTGAAGAACAACCCGAAAGTAAAGAGCAAGAGTGGAAAAAGGCAAGAGTGTGTGAGTGCATTCAAGAGGGTAAAAGCCCATATTGTGTGAAACACGAGAGGAGTGATACAAACTTGAGTGTAAACACGAGAGGGAGTGCTTTGTGAGGTTATTTTATCTAATTTTATTTGCAGGTAAATACAATGACTAAAGAAACTGGTAAGAAAGGCATGTCCCAAGAAGAGATTGCCTTTGCTATACAAGCAATGCAAAGTACATTTGAGAGATTTATGAGGGAAATGGGGAATGTAAATGAAATATTGGAGAAGCTCGAAGTGAGCACTTCTAATACTACCAGTAGAGTAGCAAGGAGAGGTCGATTCATTACTGAAGAGGTTGATCATGATGAATTGGACGAAGAGGAGGAAGTTCATCCAGTAAGGGGAAGAGTGAGAAGAGAAGATAAAATGGATAGTAACATAAATGCTATCAAGATGAATATTCCACCCTTCAAAGGCCGAAATGATGCTGAAGAATACTTGGAGTGGGAAAGGAAAGTAGAGATGATCTTTGAATGCCATAACTATTCTGATGAAAAGAAGGTTAGACTAGCTACAGTAGAGTTCTCAAACTATGCACTAGTATGGTGGGCTGAATTGAACAAGAATAGGAGGAGAAATGGAGAGAATCTTGTTTCTAGTTGGGAAGAGATGAAAAGGATTATGAGGAAAAGGTTTGTGCCGAGCTATTACTATAGAGAGATACATCAACGATTGCACAGACTTACTCAAGGGGCTAGAACAGTGGAAGAATACCACAAGGAGATGGAAATGTTGATGATAAAAGCAAACCTAGAAGAAGAGGAAGAATCCGTTATGGTTCGATTTCTAAGTGGCCTAAATAGGGAGATTGCAAATGTTGTCGAGTTGCACCCATTCCTTGACATGGAGGAACTAGTGAACTTGGCCATGAAAGTGGAGAGACAAATGAAATACAAAGGAAGTGCTAGAAGCCAAAATTCGGGTTCCACATCTAATTGGAATTCGAAGTGGAATAAGAGTGACAATAAGGCTGCCCAAAAGTCCTTCGACTCAAAAGACAAATTCAAGGACAACCAAGGTGGCAAAACCGAATCAAAAGGTACCTCTAATATAATCCCTTCTAATACTAAGCATAGAGAGATTAAATGTTTTAGATGTTTGGGGGTTGGGCATATTGCATCTCAGTGTCCTAATAAAAGGTCTATGCTTGTTAGGGATAGTGGAGAAGTTGTTTCTGAACATGAAAGTGATTCTGATTCCATGCCTAGTTTAGTAGATGCTTCTAATGATGAAATTGAATTTGCTGAACATGGTGAATCTCTAGTTGTTAGGCGTGCTTTGAATGTGCAATTTAAGGAAGAATCAGATGTAGACCAAAGGGAAAATATCTTCCATACTAGATGTAAAGTGAATGGGAAAGTTTGTAGTTTAATTATAGATGGGGGTAGTTGTACTAATGTTGCTAGTACTACACTTGTTAACAAGTTGGGACTGAGATGGATGAAACACCCTAATCCTTATAAACTGCAATGGTTGAATGATTATGGAGAAGTAAAAGTAACAAAACAAGTTCTTATTGCCTTCTCGATTGGGAGATATAAGGATGAGGTCGTATGTGATGTGGTACCCATGCATGATGGTCATATATTACTTGGAAGGCTTTTGCAATTTGATAGGCGTGTAACACATGATGGGTATAAAAATAGGTATTCATTCAAGATGAATGAGCATAATGTCATTTTGGCCCCTATGACACCAAAAGAGGTACACGATGATCAATTGAGACTTAAGAAGTCATTTGAAGGGGAGATGGGTAGTGAGGCCGAAAAGGCAAAAGAAAATGAGGTAAAAGAGGCCAAGAGAGAAAAGAAATAAAATGGCCCAACGGAGAGTGACTGTGCAAGAGAGAAAAAGAAACTTTCGTTCTATGCAAAACAGAGGGAATTGAAGAGTGCTTTTATTGCAAAGAAATCTCTCATTGTACTTCGGTTCAAAGAGAATTTTCTTAACTTGACTGACATTAACCCAAGTTTGCCTAGTTGTGTTGTTTCTTTATTGCAGGAATTTGATGATGTCTTCCCTGAGGAGATTCCCAAGGGGTTACCACCATTGAGGGGGATTGAACATCAGATTGACTTCATTCTAGGATCAACGATTCCAAATCGACCAGCTTATAGGAGTAACCCTGAAGAAACAAAGGAACTTCAAAGGCAAGTTGATGGGTTGTTGGAAAGAGGTCATATAAGAGAAAGCTTGAGCCCATGTGTTGTCCCTGTTTTACTGGTACCGAAAAAGGATGGAACTTGGAGGATGTGTGTCGATTGTCGAGCAGTCAATAGAATCACGGTAAAGTATCGACATCCTATTCCTAGGTTAGATGACATGTTGGATGAATTGCACGGTGCTTGTTTCTTTACAAAAATTGATTTGAAGAGTGGATATCACCAAATTAGGATGAAATTAGGTGATGAATGGAAAACAACTTTTAAAACAAAATATGGTTTGTATGAATGGATGGTGATGCCATTTGGGCTAACTAATGCACCTAGTACATTTATGAGATTGATGAACCATGTTTTGCGTGCATTCCTAGGAAAGTTCGTAGTTGTTTATTTTGATGATATACTCATTTATAGTAGATCTTTAGATGAGCATATAGATCATATAAGGGCTGTTTTACAAGTACTTAGGAATGAAAAGTTGTATGCCAATGTAAAGAAATGCATTTTTTGTAGTGATAAATTGATATTCCTAGGGTTTGTGGTTTCGGCCAAAGGAATAGAAGTGGACAATGAAAAGGTTAAGGCAATTCAAGATTGGCCTACACCTAAATCAGTTAGTGAAGTTAGGAGTTTTCATGGACTTGCTAGTTTCTATAGGAGGTTTGTGAAAGACTTTAGTACTATTGCTGCACCATTAACTGAAATTGTTAAGAAAGATGTGCCTTTTAAATGGGGTGAAAATCAGGAAAATGCTTTCAATTTGCTTAAGGAAAAGTTATGTGCTGCTCCTATTTTAAGTTTGCCTGATTTTGATAAAGCTTTTGAGATTGAATGTGATGCTTCCGGGATAGGTATTGGTGCTGTTTTGATGCAGGAAAGGAAGCCAATTGCATACTTCAGTGAGAAACTTAGTGGAGCCGAATTGAGGTACTCCACCTATGACAAGGAATTCTATGCTTTGGTGAGAGCATTGGATGTTTGGCAACATTACTTATTACCAAGAGAATTCGTGATCTACACTGATCATGAATCACTTAAACACTTGAAGTCTCAAGGTAAGTTGAACAAGAGACATTCAAAATGGATGGAGTTTGTGGATACATTTCCTTATGTGATCCATTACAAGAAAGGTAAGGAGAATGTGGTAGCGGATGCACTTTCAAGAAGGTATGCCTTGATCACCTCTTTAAGTTCTAAGTTATTGGGATTTGAGTATATTAAGGACTTGTATGCTACTGATTCTGATTTTGGTAATGTGTTTCGTGCGTGTGAGCATGTTGCATTTCAAAAGTTTTATAGGCATGATGGATACTTATTTAAAGATGGTAAGTTGTGTTTGCCTATATGTTCTTTAAGAGAATTGCTTGTACGTGAAGCACATTGTGGAGGTTTGATGGGACATTTTGGTGTGATTAAAACTGTAGACATATTGCAAGAACATTTTTTCTGGCCTCATATGCGAAGGGATGTTGAAAGAATTTATAGTAAATGTATTGCATGTAGACAGGCTAAATCTAAAGTCAAACCACATGGACTATATACTCCCTTATCTGTACCTAATGAACCGTGGGTAGATATATCTATGGACTTTGTGTTAGGCTTGCCTAGGACAAAAAGAGGTAGGGATAGTATATTTGTTGTAGTTGATAGGTTTAGTAAGATGGCACATTTCATTCCTTGTCATAAAACTGACGATGCTACAAGTGTTGTTGAATTGTTCTTTAGGGATATAGTACGTTTACATGGAATACCAAGAACAATTGTTTCTGATAGAGATGTCAAGTTCTTAAGCTACTTTTGGAAGACGTTGTGGGGGAAGTTGGGTACTAAACTCTTATTTTCTACTACTTGTCACCCTCAAACTGATGGACAAACTGAAGTAGTTAATAGAACTTTAGGAACACTTTTGCGTGCTGTTGTTGGGAAGAATTTGAAAACTTGGGAAGATTGTTTACCATTGATTGAGTTTGCTTATAATCGTACTATTCATTCTTCTACGGGTTTTTCTCCTTTTGAAGTTGTGTATGGTTTTAACCCTTTAACTCCCTTGGATTTAACTCCTTTACCTTTGAATGAGTTATTTAATTTAGATGGACAGAAGAAGGCTGAACTTGTTAGATCCATTCATGAGAAAACCCGTGCACACATCGAGAAAAGGAACAGGAACTATGCTGATCAAGCCAACAAAGGGCGTAAGAAGGTGTTGTTTGAACCAGGAGATTGGGTTTGGGTACATCTGAGGAAGGAAAGGTTTCCAAACCAAAGGAAGAACAAACTGGATGCAAGAGGAGATGGTCCTTTTCAAGTATTGGAAAAACTCAATGACAATGCATACAAGATTGATCTACCTGGTGAGTATCAAGTTTCAGCTACTTTTAACGTTTCTGATTTATCTCCTTTTGATATGGATGCAGATTCGAGGACGAATCTTTTTGAGGAAGGGGGGACTGATGTAGATAGCCATGGAAAGGACCCATTAAAGCTTCCAAATGGACCGATTACAAGGAATAGAGCCAAGAAACTCAATGAGAAGTTACAAGGCTTTATTCAAGCATTCATTGAAGAGGAAATGAAGCTTCAAGGGCATAAATATTATGAGGTTAATTCCGGGGCCATGGAAACCAAAATTAGAGTTTTTCAAGGAGATTTGAAACTGGTTCACATGTTGGGAGCAGAAATGGGCCATGAAGGGAAAGAAGCCGAATGTTCAACTCATGTAACACTTAACATGTGCCGGTCATGTGACACTTGACATGTGCCGGTCATGTGACCTAAACATGTGCCGGGCATGTGACAATGACATGTGCCAAGCATGTGCTTGACATGTGCTAGACATGTGGCTTATGTCATGTGCATTGCATGTGCTTAATTAATGAACTAATGGGCTGTTTGGTTTGGGCTTTTAGTTAGGGCCTCAATTTAAGTTTTTAACTTGATTAATTGTAATAACTAAGCCTTTTCAATATGGGCTCACGCCACCCACTTTGGCAGCCATCCAATTGGCTTTTAATTTTATTATTTCAATTAGGTTTAGGGTTTATTTACTCCTACATGTATTAGGGTTAAGTGGCTGCCTATATAAGGCATACTTATGCGTGTTTTTCATCAGCTTTTGAATAGAGAAATATTATTGTTCTTTGCTGTTTGCAAGACATCTTTTGCAAAGTAAGTGAATCTTTACTTTGTGTTGTTTTAAGAATTGGCTTATTCAAGCTTTGTTCTTGTGTAGTTCTATTCTTCCATTTTTCTGCTTTAGGTCTTAATTATCTTTGATATTAGGGTTTAAAGTGAATAAAATTTCAGATTGCATGTTTAGGATTTGATGGTTAATTGAATGAAGAGTTCGGGGTTTTAATTAGATCCTAGGGTTCCGCATCATTTGGACTCAAAAACAAGAAGTTATGGCCAAAGGAACACAACAGCTCCAAAAGCCCTCATACAGGATTTTACGCTACACTTATGAGAAATTTTAAAGACCTTAAAGTCCTTAAACCAAAAGGATCATTTTTATAACAATTATAGACTTAGACCTTAGGATTCTAATCTAATTGACTGACACAAAATAGAGTTATAAAACTCATCTTATAACGCAAACAACTTAAATAGGTCAAACTGACCTCAAAACTAGTTTTACACTATCAAGCTCATTAAGCTTCAAATCAACTAAATTGGCATAACCAATTCTCCAAACTCGATTTGTACCACTTTAACACATGTATGAACATTTCAAAACATCCAATTACACAATAAATATTCATCAATTCAACAATTACATAACAATTGGTCAAGTCTCTAAAAATAGGATTTCATGCTTAAAGTTCCATAAACTTTTAACAATAAATTTAGCATAACAAGCTCATCTCTTCAATTCAACACACAACATAATTGCACACTTCAATCAATTTAACACGTAACATTTAGTTTCCCAAACCTTAAAATCTTTTGCTTTAAAGAGCTCACTTGGCACTTAGCTCACCAATCTTCTCCTTTCCTTTATCTTTTCTTGATTCTTCCACTACAATACACATCGAATTTTCGGAATTAGACAAAGGATTAATCTAAAATCAACTCAAAAAAAGAAGAAGAAACAACAAAGAAGAAGGGGAAGAATCTAACACAACCACTTACCTTGATTGCTAAAAAATCAGCACAACTCAGAAATTAATTAAACAATTAACACAAATTCGATGGACTTAAGGACTAAAGATGATGATGAAGAAGAAGAGGAAGAACAGAATGAAGAACAAAGATAGAGAGAGAAAGAGAGAGAGAGAGAGAGAGAGAGAGCAAAAATGAAGAAATAGCCGGACAAAGGAAGAATACCAAGGACAAAATCTACCTCTCAAATCCCTTATATTGCATGCAATTGATGTGTTGGCAAAGCCATCACATTCCACATGGAAAACACCCACCTTAGATTAGGTTAAACTAGGGGTGTGCAGGAACCGACCTGACCCGAAATACCCGACCCAAACAAGGCATTCGGGTGGAACGGGTCGGGTGGGTTTTGAAAATTGTAGGGGTTTCGGGTTCAGGTTGGGTCGGTTTAAAATCACTATAACCCGACTCGACCGAATAAGAAGCATATATATAAGGCAAAATTAATTCCAGTTAACCCATTCTCCCTCTTTCCCTGATTTCTCTCTCAAATATCAAATCCCTAACTCCCAATTTCCAAGTATCATCTGCCTCAACACCGACGCCAATCGCCACCGGTTCTCGCCACCGTCGGTCATCGTCTCATCTCTCCACCGCTTGTCGCCGCTGGAAGTAAGTGTCGCCTCCTTCTCTTTTCTTTTTTTTTTTGTAGTCTATTTGTCTCTGTGTTGCGAAATGAAATGTTAATTTTCAGTTGTTTGAGCCAAGTAACTTTGAGGTTTTACTTCTTTTTCTCATCAAATTCTTCAATAACTGTTAATTTTTAGTTGTTTGATCAAATGATAAATGCTGATCTAAGAGTGAAAATTCATATGTACAATCTGTTTTTTATTATTCAGAGGACACATGAATTTCACTAAGGCTATTTCTTCTATCACTGTTGTGTGAAATGCTTAGATTAGCTATAGCAAAGATTCGGGTGAGGTTAGTCTGGAGGAAGAATTTTTGTTGTTTTGTTATTGGCTGTAAAATTCTGAATCTTATTTGAAAAGGAAAATTCTGAATCTTAATGTAAAAGGAAATTGGAAAATTCTTATGTTTAATTAAAAAACGGATCTAAAGAGTAATTTAAGTAAATTAGATTTTGCTTAACAATAAACTTTTTAATCAGTGCTATAATCTTTGAAATTTGAATACATAATCGTGGATATGGTTTGCATGACTTCCACTGTAATTATTAAATGTTTTTCAAAGTCATTATAGAAAAAAAGCTCAATAATAATAATAAGGAAATTAATGAACTAGGTTTGTCAAAGAAGAGAACAGATTAAACAAGCTATCAACGGGAGTCAATCTTGTGTAATCATGAATTGAAATTACTCATGTCTCAAGTAAATGGTAAGCTGATACATAAAAAAAAAAAGTTACAAAAAAACTTAAAATTGCTATAATTGTATATCATGAATCCAATCTTAATATTAAATTTTGGATTCATCCTTGAATGCAAACATTTTTTCACTGTTTAATTAAAATTTAATATTATTTTATTTTAGAAAATACCTACGGTTTAAACAGTTGTTAATTTATCTACTATTAGGACCTTCGTCACTCACTCACACCTCAACTTTCTTTATCTTTCTCTTTGTCTTCAATCTTGCTAAGGACAATTCATTATATAAATAATAAAATTATTAATCAATGATATGGACTTAACATTGCATAATTAATCTATAAGATAACAAATTCATAGCTAATAAACTTTATAATAATAGTGAAGATAAGCTTAAAAGTGATAACCACACCCTCAAATTCTTATAAAATAAATTAAAGATTGTTTTGTTTTGTGTATTATTTTGTTTTGTGTCTAGATTTGTCTATGGGCCAGTTTGTACCTAACTCTATCATTCTATTTGAAATTTTTCTATCCTTCTATTGCAAATGATGATACTAAAACATGTTGTTTTTGTAATTTTTGTGTATCAAAGTTTACCTTGGCTTTCTATTTTTCTATTTTTGCACTGAGTGAGATGGTTGTTTTGCATTTTCAATGATCCTAATTGACTTTCCATAAAAGTAAGCATGCTAATTTTTGTCTGCCAATTTTTTAGATGGCTGAATCAAATGAAATTGAACTAGAAGAAGAGATTGCATCAGCAGATCCATTTAAGGTTCCCGCACCACGTGAACCGCAGCCTAATACATCTGAGGCTACAAGCACTCCTGCAGCAGCCTCCAAAAAAAGAAAGGCACCCCCACAATGGTCTGTTGTATGGGAACATTTCACGCAAATTTATGACGTGCAAGGTGTCAGAAAAGGCAAGTGTAAATATTATAGTAAAGAATTTTATTGTGATCCAAAAAAGCATGGTACCACCACACTTAAGAACCATATGAACAATTGCAAAATGCACCCACATAGTGTAGAAACAAGACAATCACAATTATCTTTACAACCAACTTCTACTGTTGATGGTAGCTCTAGTAGTACACTTACTAATTGGAAATTTGATCAAGAATACAGTAGAAAATGTCTTGCTTTGATGATAATTCTTGATGAACTTCCATTTAGCTTTGTTGAGGGAGAAGGTTTTAGGAAATTTGTTGCTAGTTTATGTCCTTGGTTTAAAATGCCTTCTAGATGGACTGTTACTCGTGATGCTAATCAACTGTTTACTGATGAGAAAAAAAGTTTGAAAACATTTATTAAGGAGAATGCTCAAACTGTTTGCGTGACTACTGATACATGGACTTCAGTGCAGAATATCAACTATATGTGTTTGACTGTTCATTTTATTGACAATGATTGGAAGTTGCAAAAGAAAATTGTTAATTTTTGTCCAGTGGGTAGTCATAGGGGTGAGATGCTTGCTATGGATTTAGAGAAATGTTTGAAGAAGTGGGGGGTTGTTGATAAAGTGTTTTGCATTACAGCTGATAATGCAAAAACAAATGACAAGATGGTTTCAACTTTGAAAAATAAATTCAATGCAAAAGGAATTTCTTTTTCAGAAGGAAAATACATTCATGTTAGATGCATTGCTCACATTCTGAATATTATTGTTCAAGATGGGTTGAAAGATGTTGACATTGCTATTAAAAGAGTTAGGAATGCATGCAAATTTATTAGATCCTCACCTGCTAGATTGAAGAGATTTAAAGAATGTTGTGTGTCTGAGGGATTTGAGTGTTCAAAGTCTTTGTGTTTAGATGTACCAACTAGATGGAACTCTACATATTTAATGTTAAGCACTGCCCTTCAATATGAAAAGATTTTTGATGTTTACGAAACTGTAGATCCATTCTTCAAAATTGAATTGGATTCATATGTGCCTTCTGGTTTGGGTGGTGCACCAACATGGGCTGATTGGCGGATAGTAGAGAGAATTTCAAATATGTTGAAACAATTTTATGTTGCTACCCTGCGCATTTCTAGTTCCACTTATGTCACATCTAACACATATTGGACTGAAATTAGTGATTTGTATGCTAAGTTGTCTGATTGGAAAGCTAGCAATGATGTTGAAGTGATGGCAATGGGAGTAAAAATGCAGAATAAATTTGACAAGTATTGGGGGGATTATGACAAAATGAATAAAATCATTTTCATGGCTTCTGTTCTTGATCCTAGAGAAAAATTTGAGTACTTGGAAGATGTTTTTGTTACAATTTATGGGAATCAAAAGGGAAAGCATTTGTTTGAAGGTGTAAAAATTGCCATGAATGAGTTATTTGATGAGTATAGGAGAAAACTACAACCTGATTGTAGTTCTGGAGTGGATAGCCGATCATGCTCGCTTTCAACCGCATCCGATTCTGGGGAAAGAGGAATTTTAAAACAAAAAATTAAACGTGCAAGAGTAGAAAGTGGGGTTGCAGGAAATAGAAAAACTGAGTTGGATTTATATTTACATGAAACTGTTATTGATGATGAAAAGGGAACTTTTGATTTGTTGAAATGGTGGAAGTTGAATTCCGAGCGCTTTCCTATCCTATCTAGCATGGCTAGAGATATCTTAGCAGTCCCAATTTCTACAGTAGCTTCAGAGTCTGCATTTAGCACTAATAGGAGAGTGCTTGACCCATTTAGGAGTTCCTTGACTCCCAAAATTGTTGAAACGTTAATATGCACGCAAGATTGGCTTCGGGGATCTAATGAGCATATCAAGATTGAAGAAGATTTGGATGTGATTGAGAAGCTAGAGGATGGTATGTATTATATTAATGTTTAATATTTTATGTTATTGTAATTTTTTGGGTCATTTTATAACTGTTTATCTATTTTATAGAGTTGGAAAAATTTAATCAGAGTGAGGTTCAATCTAGCCAAGAAACAACATCAACCTCAAATCAAGGAACACCAACAAATTTGGAGAACATAATCATAGATGATTGAATATTTAGTAGTACGGTAAATTTAATTCAAGTATAATTTGAATTTTATTTATTTGTTATTTGTTTTTAATTTTCCTATTTTATTGTTTTATATAATTTAAAAATTAAGTTGTTCGTGACTTAAGTGAAGATCGAAGATGGTGGCTTCCAATCCTTCCATGGATTTTGATATTTATTGAATTATTGTTATTAATTATTATGTAATCTAAGTTTTAAGAATTTTTATGTTTGTAGTTTATATGTAGTTTTTAAATATTTTATGATGGTGAAATGTTGAATGTTTTTATACTTTAAGCATTAATAGGTTTTAAATTAATATGGAAGTATGATAGAACATTTTAATACAATCAACCAACAGCACATTTATTTTTTAATTTTTTATCATTGTAATTCGGGTAGAATGGAGAATTCGGGTCGGGGCTCGAAATTGTTCGGGTTGGTCGGTTCGGGCCCCTAATGGTAATAGGGGTCGGTTCGGGTGGGGATTTGGGGTCTTCATCGGTTTTCGGGTTGGTCGGGTCGGGTTGACCCGAACCCGACCGTTGCACACCCCTAGGTTAAACTAATCCCACTTAGCACTAATTAATCCTTCTTTTAATTAATCATACACAACTACACTTTAGTCACTTAATTAATTTATTTCATACAATTAAGTTCTCTATTCCAATTACATTTAGGTCCAAAATTAGAAACCCTAAATCAAACTTGTCCAATTACCCTAATTAAGCAAAAAGCTACTAGGGTAGATTTCGGGTCATTACAGTCATATTTCATTTTATAAAAAAAAATGGGTTTTCTCCACATTATTATATTGTTGGCATGTTACATTATAGTAATCTTTATGAATAACTATTTTATGTTATTCTAGTTATCCCTAGTCATTTATCACTAAAGGGCATAATGATAAATTAAGACTAGTATAGGTTTGTTTGATAATCATGAGATGATTATATATGATGATATAAATCAAACTTGTACGTACTTGTTAGAGAATAAGGTACTGGATAGATCCGCTATGAGATCACTACATGGGTTAGTGTGACGCGCGCCGGACCAACAAGGCCCTCAATGAATCCGCTTTTAGGATTCGAGGGATTGGGTCGCGTCTTTTTGATCTTGGGCATCATGAGTCATCTTGGATGCCTCCTTTCTAATAGAACATTAGAAAAGAGGATCTAGACTTACAACGCCTTTAGGCACCTTTGAGGTATTTTGGAGTCGCCACCCAGTTTACAAGAAACTGGGAAAGGTCTCTAATCTCTATTGGTCTACACCAGAGAAGGTGTTCGGAACTTCACTCTTATTAATGACTTAAGTTAAATAAATGAGTTTTTAAGAAATCGAAATTTCATCTCTAATCTTGTAATACCCCAAAGTGTACCCTAGTCGGATTGGAGTGTCAATTGCATGTTAGGGTGTTAATGAGATTGGATGAAGTGAGCAATTAATGGGCCAAGGGTGTAATTGAAAAATGAAAAGTTGCATTTAAAAGACAGAAATTGAGTGAGGGACTGAATGGTACTTTACCTTGGATTGAAGTTTGGCTTGGATGTGGAAGTGGAATCCACATGTGGATTACCCCTTTTGCCAGCCAACTTCTTGCATGCAAAAGTAAAGTGGATTAGAGGCAGATTTGTAGTGGAAGTTTACTGCAAATTACCTATTCTTTGTTTCCTTCAAATTCTGTATTCCTCTATCTTTTAAGTTTGAGTTTCATTTCTGATCAAATGAATCTGGAATTTGATTGAATTGGTTGAAGAGTTAAGTGAAGAAGGTAAGTGTGGTTAACAAGTTGTGTTCATCTCTTTCTTCTACTCATTTCTGATTTGGTTTAAGTGATTTGAGTTATGGACTAAGAGAGAGTTTATGTTTGCATTTTGTGTAAGATTTGGACAAGTGGAAAGCAAAAGGAAAGGAAAAGCTTTAGTTGAGTATAGTGGCCAGCACCTGCATTTTGAGGTTTGGGATATATGTGTTCTTACATGTTCTTATGTTGATTTTATATGAGTATATGTGATGGATAGTTGACTTTGATGTGTAATTGACGCATGATTATGTGTTAATTGATAGAGGTGTACTTGAAGTGTACACATGATGTGTGATGAGTATTGAACAAAATCCATGAGCATATTAAGTGAATAAGCATGAAAAGTATGAACCCTAGTGTTAGGGAAAATTCTGCTTATAGCTTACTAGACCTCCGTATAGTATTTCGGGCATAACTGGAGTTACAGAACTCCAAATAGAGTTTTTGTTGCTTCATTGGAACTATGACTTCCATACCTATAAATTTGACAGAAATGACTATGACCTAATTCTGGCTCTACGACCCCTAAAAATAGCACGAATAGACGTGTCTCTACCTTGTAGGGTTCACTGGAACAGTCTATATTGTTTAATTCATATCTGATGTTTTACAAATCTAATTGACCTGGAACTTGTCCCATTTGAAATATAAGACAAAGAGGAAGAAATGTTATGAAGGGACCTTTTCCTAAAATTGAGTGTAAGACATTTGTTTGGGCTTTACAAAATTATGGTGTGAACCAGTGTCGAAAGTTAGCTTCTGTTTTGCTTAATTTAGTATGTCACAGTCACAACCAATTCATTGCCACCGTGACCCCCCCTGTTTTGTCTTTTTAGGGTGTTTTTCTTCCCGAAATGCACCCAAACTTCACCACGAGTTCCCATAGCTTGTCCTATACATATTTATCATTGTAAGATGAGTATCTTAAGCATGATGAATTATGTATACTAATATATATATAAATATGTATGAGCTATAAGTGTTCTAAGTGTGATGAATTAAGTATGTGAATGCGAATATGATAAATCATGAATGCGAATTCTATAGTTTTGAATGCGAATTGTATAGTCTTGAATATGAATGCGTACAACAAGAATGTGAAGGTGTATAAGTGTAAATGTGAATGCGTATAACCATGAACGTGCTAATGCGTATATATGAGTATATCCATGTGTAAACTAAGTATGATAAATCATGAATGATGATGCGTATTAACAAGCATATATTTAAAATATCTTGAGCATGGTGAACCATGTATGCAATGATATGCTTATAGAGTTACATGTGAATGAGTTTAGAATGACATGTATGTATGTATAGTAAGATATGAAGTAGATTACATGACTAGTATGGGTTTAAGTAAATGTATATGAATGACCATACATGCTTTGAAATGGAATGCTAGTATAAGCCTTAGATGCTCATACAAGTGGATAGATAGGCAAGCCTTGATGCGGAACCCCTAGGTTATTTAGAACCCGAAACCCCAAACACACAAAGTGGCAAGAACAGAGGACAGAAATCAAATCCCCAATCTAAAGAACCCCCAATCAATAAAAATGAAAGGAAACGCTTATGATAGATTGATTAAAATAACAAGAACAGAAATTCGCCACAAGATGAATACCTTGATAAGAAAATCGTTCCTGATGCAATCGAAGAAGACAAATCCTCTCCAAAGGTGAAATTCGGCCAAAGTTCATTCAATATCATAATCTCCATACAAAATAGTTAAGCATGAATTTATATCCTCCTAAACATAACCCTAACCCTAATTAAAAAGGCCTTAATAATGGGCTGCCCAAAATACGGCTACTTATCAAGGTAATAACAAAAATAAGTCCAATAACTTAAGTAAGATAACAAAACACAACTTAAGAGCCCAAATACAAGCCCACACGCCTAACATAAGGATTGGGCTGCTCAAAGCTTATTCCAATGGCTTTATACAAATTAAATAGCCCACTTGAATTCCCTCTTGAAGATTCGACCCCAACTCCTCTTGCTTGTCCATATCTCCCACCATTCGGCCCATGTAGGCTTTGAGACTCTCCTTGAATTTCTTGGCTCTTGATCTGGTCACTGGGCCTTCTGGTAAAGCTAGCTCATCTCTTGGTTCCTTGGTCGTGCTCACATCATCCCCTCCCTCTTCGAAAGAATTCGTCCTCGAATCTGAGTCAAAATCAAAAGGAGATAAATCAGAAACGTTAAAGGTAGCACTAACGCCATACTCACCTGGTAAGTCAATCTTGTAGGCATTGTCATTGATGCGTTGCAAAACTTGAAATGGCCCATCACCCCTTGCATCAAGCTTTGACTTCCTTTGTTGTGGGAACCGTTCCTTTCGCATATGCACCCAAACCCAGTCACCTGGTTCAAAAATTATTTGTTTTCGCCCTTTGTTAGCCTTCTGTGCATACATGCGATTCTTCCTCTCAATCTGTTCACGTGCTTTCTCATGTATCTCTTTAACCAAATCAGCCTTCTTTTTGCCATCTAAGCTATCAAGCTTATTCAAAGGTAAAGGCGTTAAATCCAACACAGTTAAAGGATTAAAACCATAGACAATCTCAAATGGTGAAAACCCTGTAGAAGAATGTATAGCACGATTATATGCAAATTCAATGAATGGCAAACAATCCTCCCAAGTTTTCAAATTCTTTCCAACAATAGCACGCAACATAGTTCCTAAGGTTCTATTAACTACTTCAGTTTGCCCATCAGTCTGGGGATGACATGTAGTAGAAAATAAAAGCTTAGTACCTAATTTCCCCCACAAAACTCTCCAAAAATGACCTAGAAATTTGACATCCCTATCTGATACAATGGTTCTTGGCACCCCGTGCAACCTAACCACTTCCCTAAAGAAAAGTTCAGCAATGTTTGTTGCATTATCTGTTTTATGGCAAGCAATGAAATGAGCCATTTTACTAAACCTGTCCACAACAACAAATATGCTGTCCCTCCCTTTCCTGGTCCTAGGTAAACCCAAAACAAAATCCATAGAAATGTCAGTCCAAGGCTCACTAGGTACAGGCAATGGTGTATATAACCCATGAGGCTTTGTTCTAGATTTAGCCTGCTTACAAGTAATGCATCTGGCACAAACCCTCTCCACATCTCTTCTCATATTTGGCCAATAAAAATGTTCATTAAGCATGCCCAAGGTCTTTTGCACACCAAAATGCCCCATTAACCCCCCACTATGTGACTCCCTCACAAGCAACTCCCTAATAGAACATGTAGGAATGCAAAGTTGTTTTCCCCTAAAAAGATATCCTTCATGCCTATAATACTTGTCAAATGCAGCACGCTCACATGCATGATACACAGAAGCAAAATCAGTATCGTCAACATACATCTCTTTCAAATGCTCAAATCCAAGTAATTTAGAAGTAAGCATAGAAATCAAAGCATACCTTCGAGATAGTGCATCAGCCACGACATTTTCTTTACCTTGCTTGTATTTTATCACATATGGAAAGGTTTCCAAAAATTCTACCCAACTTGCATGCCTACGGTTTAATTTTCCTTGACCCTTCAAATACTTGAGTGATTGATGGTCACTGTGGATTACAAACTCCTTAGGCAGCAAGTAATGCTCCCACACTTCAAGTGCTCTCACCAATGCATACAACTCCTTATCATAAGTGGAATAGTTCAGAACTGGTCCACTCAACTTCTCACTGAAATATGCAATAGAATGATTTTCCTGCATCAAAACAGCACCTATACCAATCCCGGAAGCATCACATTCAATTTCAAAAGTTTTAGAAAAATCAGGTAAGTGTAAAATAGGAGCATTACATAACTTTTCTTTCAAAGTACAAAATGCACGTTCTTGCTCTTTTTCCCATTTAAACCCGATATTCTTTTTCACAATTTCATTCAATGGTGCAGCAATTGTAGAAAAATCCCTAACAAACCGTCTATAGAAACTAGCTAACCCATGGAAGCTTCTTACCTCAGTCACGGTTTTAGGTGTTGGCCAGTCTTGAATTGCTTTCACTTTCTCAGCATCAACTTCTACACCATTAGCACTTACTACAAAACCTAAGAAGACAACTTTATCCATGCAAAATGAGCACTTCTTAAGGTTTGCAAACAATTTCTCCTTTCTCAAAACATCTAGAACAGCCCTAACATGCATCATATGATCATCTAAGCATTTGCTGTATACGAGAATGTCATCAAAATAAACAACCACAAATTTACCAAGAAACTCGCGCAAAACATGATTCATTAAACGCATGAATGTACTAGGTGCATTAGATAACCCAAATGGCATTACTAACCACTCATACAATCCATATTTTGTTTTAAACGCAGTTTTCCACTCATCTCCCTCTTTCATCCTAATCTGATGATAACCACTCTTCAAATCAATTTTTGTAAACAAACATGCACCATGCAATTCATCAAGCATATCATCTAATCTAGGAATAGGGTGGCGATACTTTACAGTGATTTTGTTGACCGCCCTGCAATCTATACACATCCTCCAAGTCCCATCTTTCTTAGGCACCAAAAGAACTGGTACTGCACAAGGACTCATGCTTTCCCTCACATACCCCTTTTGTAGCAGTTCATCCACTTGCCTTTGCAACTCCTTCGTCTCTTCTGGATTGCTTCGGTAAGCTGGACGGTTAGGTATTTGAGCCCCGGGTACAAGGTCAATCTGGTGCTCAATCCCCCTCAAGGGTGGCAATCCATGTGGAACTTCTTCTGGAAAGACATCTTCATATTCCTGCAATAAGGTCACAAAAACACTAGGCAACTCGGGGTTAAGGTCAGTTTCAGTAAACAAAGTTTCCCTAAACCGAATCAAGACTAGAGCTCTCTTGCCTAAGTATGCGCTCTTAACTTCTCTCTCTTTGGCATAATAACACGGTTGATTCTTTACTTTTTCACTCCTCTCAATTTCTTTTCTCTCACCTTTTATATTTTTTTCTTTCCTCTCACTCACTAACTTCTTATCTCCTGCACCTCCCACTTTCTTTTCCTCACTAGTGCAGTCACTCACCATCGGGCCTTTATTTTTATTCTTTTCTCTCATGGCCTCTTTTCTCTCTTCTTTTTTTTATCTCACTACCCGAATTCCCACTTGAAGATTGCTGAATTTTCAACTGTTCCATGTATGTTTCTTTAGGTGACATTGGTGCAAGAATGACTTTCTGCCCATTATACATAAAAGAATACCTATTTAAATACCCATCATGCATAACACACCTATCAAATTGCCAAGGCCTACCCAACAATACATGACCAGCCTGCATAGGCACAACATCACATATAACATCATCAGCATATCTACCAATGGAAAAAGAGACAACTACCTGCTTGGTCACTTTGACTTCACCACTATCATTCAGCCATTGCAGCCTATAAGGACTAGGGTGTTTCTCACATTTGAGCCCCAATTTCTCGACCAAGGTACTGCTAGCAACATTTGTGCAACTACCCCCATCTATAATCAGACTACAAGCTTTACCACCTACCAAGCATTTAGTGTGAAAGATGTTCTCCCTCTGTTCTAGGCTATCTTCTTTTACATTCACATTCAATGCACGCCTAATGACTAAGGATTCTCCCTTAACAGCATACTCAACAAACTCCTCATTATCAGAACAGTCCTCTAAAGGTGGCATTTCATCACTATCAGATTCATGATCCCCATCAGATTCAGATACAATTTCCCCACCCCTAATAAACATAGACTTCCTATTTGGACATTCAGATGCATAATGACCACGCCCTTGACATTTAAAGCATTTAACTTCTCTATGTTTAGTATTAGAAGGGATTACATTAGAAGTACCTTTTGAGTCGGTTTTGCCACTCTTGATATCCTTGGATTTGTCTTTGGAATCATTGGACTTCTGAACAGTCTTGTTCTCTTCCCTTTTCCACTTCGGATTCCAATTTGAAGTTGAACCCGAATTCTGAACTCTATGGCTTCCCCTATACTTCAATTGTCTCTCCACCTTCATGGCCATGTTTACCAACTCTTCCATGACAATGAATGGGTGTAACTCCACGACATTAGCAATCTCCCTATTCAAGCCATTCAGAAACCGAGCCATGACTGCTTCTTCTTCTTCTTCAACATTGGCTTTAATCATCAACATCTCCATCTCCTTGTGGTAATCTTCCACTGTCCTAGACCCTTGAGTGAGTCTTTGCAATTGTTGATATATATCCCTGTAGTAGTAGCTTGGTACAAACCTCTTCCTCATGATTCTCTTCATTTCTTCCCAACTAGCTACAGGAGCTTCGCCAATTCTTCTTCTGGTTTTGTTCAATTCATCCCACCATACTAAAGCATAGTTAGAAAATTCAACAGCAGCAAGTCTTACCTTCTTATTTTCAGAATAGGTATGGCAAGCAAAAACCAGCTCCACCTTCCTTTCCCATTCCAAATACTCCTCAGCATCATTTCTGCCTCGGAATGATGGAATCCTCATCTTGATAGCATTGATGTTGCTATCTCTGTCTTCTTCCCTTCTCGGCCTTCCTCTCACAGATTGCACTTCATCTCCATCATAATCATCTTGGTCATCCTCATCATTACGAAACTGACCCCTCCTTGCATTCCTCCTGGTGGTGTTAGTAGTAGTAGTACTTTCCAACCTGTCCAGCCTGTCATTAACATTTCCCATTTCCCTCATGAACCTCTCAAACGTTCCTTGCATTGCTTGTAATGCAAAGGCAATCTCCTCTTGGGACATTCCTTTCTTGCTGGATTCGTCACTCATTGTTTATAGACCTGCAAAAAGGTTAGTTTGACAACCTCACAACACTCCCTCACGTGTTTGCACTCAAATGATGTCACTCTCCTCGTGTTTCGCTCAATCCTTGCTTTTACCCTCTTATGAGCTCACACACTCAAGCCTTTTTCCACTCTATTTGCTATCTCCAATTGCACTTCAGAACTCAAATCCAGTTCAAGATAATTCACAAACAGCAAATTAAAAAAAATGGGAATGCAATGATAATACCTAACAAAGGAGATAGGCTCAATTCTAGAAGCAAAATACCGAAAATGAAGAAACTGAAATGAACATACAAGAAGAAGAAGTGTATGCTATCTGAATATTCAATGGTGAATTAACAAGAATCAATTTGTTAACTATAGTGTATTCGGAAGCAAAAGAACAAAATCACCAAAGATGGAAACTTAAGAATGAAAGAAATGACAAAACTAATGCATAAATGCAGAAATTGAAATTTCTCTAATAGAAAAGTCAATTCGGATGCAAAAGTATGTAATGACACTAAGACAGAAAAGGAAACTATTATGTCTAGGTTAAGACAAGATTAGGAAACCCAAATGACTTATCCACTATGTCTTAAAGTGAACGAAACCGGACCCAGCTCAATGGACTCAAGTTAAACCCAAAACAGATTCAGTCTAATGAACAAGCCCAAGCCCAAGGTAAAGTTCAATCCAAATGAAACTCAATTAACCCTAATTGAAGTAACCCTATATGGTTCCAGCCGCAAAATTTTTTTTTTTATTATTTTTTTTTTTTTCAAACTTCAGACCCAATTTCGGAGGCCTAAACGATGTTTTTCTGGAATTTAAAGGGCTAGTTAGGCAGCAAAGCTGCCTATCTTTGTAGATCTCGAAATTCCCTTTTCGAAAAGTACTTTTGGAGCAAAAACGGACACCGGAGTCAAAAGTTATGGCCAAAACAAATCTGATCTCGTTTTTTTTTTTTTTTTTTTTTTTTAAATCTTTGTTAAACAGCTAGAACAGCAACAGACATGGATAAATAAGAATTTAATCCAAATCCAAGCTCTGATACCAAATGATGTGGAACCCCTAGGTTATTTAGAACCCGAAACCCCAAACACACAAAGTGGCAAGAACAGAGGACAGAAATCAAATCCCCAATCTAAAGAACCCCCAATCAATAAAAATGAAAGGAAACGCTTATGATAGATTGATTAAAATAACAAGAACAGAAATTTGCCACAAGATGAATACCTTGATAAGAAAATCGTTCCTGATGCAATCGAAGAAGACAAATCCTCTCCAAAGGTGAAATTCGGCCAAAGTTCATTCAATATCATAATCTCCATACAAAATAGTTAAGGATGAATTTATATCCTCCTAAACATAACCCTAACCCTAATTAAAAAGGCCTTAATAATGGGCTGCCCAAAATACGGCTACTTAAGCCCATTCACTAAAATAAACCTAATAACAAAAATAAGTCCAATAACTTAAGTAAGATAACAAAACACAACTTAAGAGCCCAAATACAAGCCCACACGCCTAACATAAGGATTGGGCTGCTCAAAGCTTATTCCAATGGCTTTATACAAATTAAAGAGCCCACTTGAATTCCCTCTTGAAGATTCGACCCCAACTCCTCTTGCTTGTCCATATCTCCCACCATTCGGCCCATGTAGGCTTTGAGACTCTCCTTGAATTTCTTGGCTCTTGATCTGGTCACTGGGCCTTCTGGTAAAGCTAGCTCATCTCTTGGTTCCTTGGTCGTGCTCACATCATGCCTATAAAGGGTTAGATGATTTGCAGCTGCTAGATGTTTGGCACTGATGGGTGTGATGCGGAACCCCAAGGCTAAAGAACCCGAAACCTCTTGAACATACAATATGGCATAGATATGAATAAGAGTAAATCCCCAACCCTATTGAACCCCCAATCAATAAAGTAAAAGGAAACGCAAATAATTAGGTTGATTTAAACACAAGAACAGAATTCGCCACAAGTAATTACCTTGATAAGAATTTATGTTCTTAATGCAAAAGAAGAAGACAAGCTATCCTCTCCAAAGATGAATTCGGCCAAGCCAAAAGAAATGTATCAAATTAGTCAAATCTCCCTCCAATCTCGTTTTTGTGGAGTATATATACTCCCTTAAGCTAGAAAAAACCCTAATTAATCAAATAGGCCTTAAAACATGGGCCTTACATCAAGATAACTGAAGCCCACACTAATTAACTTAAAATTCAGCCCAAAAGGCCTAAAAAGAAGTAATTAAATGAGCCCAAGCTAATTAAAATCCATCTCACTTAAATAAGCCCAAAAGAATAAGTTAAGGCCTAGCATATTACAAATAATCAAATAAAAATAATAAATAAAAGCCTAAACTAAGAGCCCAAACAAATCAGCCCATAAGTCCATTAAGCAACACATGCATTGCACATGTATTATGTCACATGATGTGCACATGTCAAGTGTCACATGCATGGCACATGTCAAGTGGCACATGACTTGCACATGTCAAATTTATCATGCACATTTGGCCTTCACAATTCTGCCCCATTGAGTTGGTATTGACGCCATACGGCCCAAGCTCCTCTTGGCTATCCAAAGCTTCCACAATTCGGCCCATATAAGCTTTTAGTGCCTCTTTGAACTTCTTAGCCCGAAATCTTGTCATTGGACCATTTGGTAATGCTAGCTCATCCTTTTGTTGTTCCTTGATAGTGCTCGCATCAGGGTGTCTATATGTTTGGCATTGACGGATGTCTAGATGTTGATACTTAAAGTATCTAGATGTTTGGGACTACGGTCTCTAGATGGCTTGAGACTATGGTCTCTAGATGTTTTGGTACCATTACTTGGTATCTACATGTACCCGTATCCACTTATGTTATGACAATGGGCTAAATGTAAAATGTAAAAGTATATGAATTGATGTTAAATGTACAAGAGATGATACTGTTATATGTATAAGAAATGATGTCTATATGTACAAGAGATGTATAAATGCTAAAGAGCTATAGTACATGGCTAGAGAAGTATATGACTATTGTATATCTGAAACGCTTATATGAGCTTACATGTATATGAGAAGTTACTATTTGTACAAGATATGCTACAAGTATGCTTTTATGCTTATATGTATATAAATGGACATGATATACAATGACATGATATTATATGTTACATGAGCTGATAATTAGAGTTAGAAGAACATGAACATGATATAGGTTACATGAGATTAGTAGATATGTTATATAGCAGAATGACTATATGTTTGGTATGTTACAAGTATGATAAATGCTTATATCCTTATATGCTCATAGATGATTGGCATATCGTCTAATGATATGCTTGATGATTATGCTTGTGACTTCATTAGAAGTCTTTTATATGTGATATCCCCACTAAGCGTTATCGCTTAGCACGGGTGTTTTCCCGTGTAGGTTTCCAGGCTCGGAGGGTTGGACATCTGCAAGGTCAAGGCCACTAGGTGCATAAGATGGAGTTTTGTATATGGCATAGTTTTGTATGCATGTTCTAGAGTTTTTGGTATAGCTTGGCATATGTAAATGTAAAGCGTCTTTTGTATAGGACATGTATTTGGCAAAGCAATTTTGTATAAGATATGTAAACGAAATATAAATGTAAAGTAAATGTTATAATGTAAAAGAATAGTTTCATTTTGAATATATAAATGAATATATGAGTTTGCTTTTTGGCATGTTTTTGTTATATTAAAGACCATTATTTCGCTGCATGTGATAGTATGATTTTATCTTCGCTTCCGCATGAGTGTTCTGTATATGCATGCGTTGTAGCGACTCCGATATCCTCCCAAGGGGTATTGGGGCGCCACAAATCTCACGCGATTATACATTAAATTTAAAGCGCATTCATTCACATAGAAAAGCGATAAATAAAGCAGTAAATAAATTACAAAAATAAAAATGGGACAGAATAATCCGCCAAAATAAATAATAAATAAGAAGAAATGGGACAGAACAATCCCCCAAATAAATAAGTAAATAAATAAAATAAACAAATAAATAAACACATAAAGGGAATTAAAATGCAACATACATAAATCGGGTAATTCATTAAATTTTAGGAACATTGATTCCTTTTTTATTTATTAGAAAAAATTGGAAAACTATTTTTAGGATATTGATTGAGAAAATCGGGATGAGTGATCCCATTTTATGAAAATTAGTTCTCCATTTGAAAGTGTAATTTTATTGGTTAAAATAGGACATTGGTTCAATTTATTAAGAAAAATTCACAAGTTATTAATTATTAAAAAACGTGATTTTCTATGATACGGGCAATTAATAAAATATGTTTTACATACAACACATAAAAATAATATAATAAAAAATAAGTACAAAATTTAAAATGCAAACCCTAAGTTTGGTTTAATTCACCGGTCCTCCGAAACCCCAATCCGAGCACGCGTGTAACTCGCACAATCATATAAACATTGAAGCAACAAAACAAATAAAATTAAGTGTTAGTAAAGTAAATTAAATAATTGATATAATAAATTAATTCATTAATTAACTAAAATTAGCTTAATAAAATAATTAATTACAATGATTTAATCAAATAATAATAAGAGAAATGACAACAATACTAAGACATATATTAATATAATAATATTAATAATAACATCTAAAACCTATTAATATGAAATGTTTATAATAATTAGGCTAGATAAATAATAATAGTAAATTGAAATAAAATAAAATAATAAAACAAAAGAGGAGAAAATAACATAGACAAATAATAAGTAAATTAAAATAAAATAAAATAAAAGAGGACCAAATAACATAAAGAATGGAATTAAAGAATGGAACTAAAGAATGAGAGAATTAAAGCATCATGTGATTAACTTAGCTAAATGACAAAAGATGGCCCAAAATGATGGAAATGCAAATGCAAATATAATGGAAAGGTAAATTGGAAAAGTGGAAATGATAAACACTAAGAGCATTCATGAGTTGTGAAGTGCATTCACAACTCGTGAGTGCTCTTCACAAGTCGTGAAGTGCACTCATGACTCGTTAGTGCTCTTTACGAGTCGTGAAGTTCATTCACGACTCGTGAATGCGCCGCACGAGACGTGTAATACATTCACGACTCATGCGACGTACAGCGATTCCGATCGAGAAAACGACGCAAAATCCAATCGGTCATAGGGGAACACAACGCCATCCGACCGAGAAACACAAAATCCAATCGAGCAAACCACAATCTAAGCAAAAACAAGAACGAAATCTGATCGGGACTCAAAATTCAAGCAAAACAAAATCACTGACTCAAAGAAACGAAAAAATAGAGGTAAACAGAGGAGGTTCAACAGACCAACGAACACATGATCACGTGATCAAACATGCATTATGAAGCAATATACACATTCATTTAATCATAACAACGATATATATGAAATGAACAAATTAAATAAATCAAGCAACAAATATATACAACATGTACAAAGACAAAGGTAACAGATAAAAACCAATGAGAGAGAGAAAGAAAATAAGAAGAAATAAAAAAAAGAAAGGAGAAGCAGAGATCCCAGTATTTACCCTCAGATTTTGACGTTTGATGTGCAAATGATGTGGTTCTGGCTTCTTGGATTCAAGAATAATCTTTGAACGGCTTTTGAAAATCAAAAATCCTTCTTGCTCTCAAAACTTTCTCTCTGTTTTCTCTGCTCTCTTTTCTCTTTTTCTCGCTTCTTCTGTGTTTTTCGTTCTCTCCTTTTTCAATCATCCTCCCCCCTTTAGTTTCAATTCTTTCTTTTTTATATTTTTAGACAGACTTGATGGTTTCCCACCAAATCCACTGTAAACCCATACTTTCTCACCAAAACTCTGAAAAAAATAAGAAAAGGAACCGTTGGTTGCATGAGGGAGGGGCAGCTGAGCCTCTCCACTTAACGTGAGGCTGGGCCTCACGTTAGTGATATGGACCTCACTAACGCGAGGCCCCCATCTCACATCAGTGAGATATGTGAGATGGGTCTCACTGCCCAGGCCCAAAAGACATTTTTTCAAATTTTTTTTAAAGAAAGAAAAATAAAAAATATATTTTTTCGAAAAAGCCATCACTTCGATTTGCCTCTTGCCCGCGAACGGGCATCATTTTCATCATTAGGTAACTTTAGTCTGGTCTGCCTCAGGACCTGATGCCTACAGTTGCCCCTAGTTTTGGGGAACATAGTGTCTGGGTGCCTAGGTGAGCCAAAACTCAAAGAAAAGAGAAAAGACACGTACTTGAGGCAGTTGTCCTTCTCGAATCGGGTGATGCACCGAGTCTGTTACAGACTTACAAAACACGAGGTTGCTCTTCTGAGCAGCGGAGTTGTTGTTCTTCTGAACTGCTCTTCTAAGCGGAGTTGTTGTTCTTCTAACCGCTCTTCTGAGTGGGAGTTATTCTTCTGAACTGCACCGAGTCGAGGCTTACAAAGTGCGTATTGCTCTTTTGAGCGGGGTGTGCTCTCTTGGATTGAAAGGATTTGGAAAAATGTAATGCTCTGAAGAGATCGGGGATGTTTTAGAAGAAGGACTTTAAGGGATAATGCTCCGAAGAGACTGAAAATGCCTTGGAAAAAGACTTAAAGATAACGCTCCGAAGAGACTGAGAATGCCTTTAAATAAGGACTTAAAGATAATGCTCCAAAGAGACTGAGAATGCCTTTAAAGAATAACTTAAAGATAATGCTCCGAAGAGACTGAGAATGCCTTTAAAGAAGGACTTAAAGATAATGCTCCGAAAAGACTGAGAATGCCTTTAAAGAAGGACTTAAAGATAATGCTCCGAAGAGACTGAGAATGCCTTTAAAGAAGGACTTAAAGATAATGCTCCGAAGAGACTGAGAATGCCTTTAAAGAAGGACTTAAAGATTTGAAAAAAAATTTGAATGCTCGAAAGAGACTTGGAATGCCTTGAGAAAAAGGACTTAAGAATGCCTTGATAAAGGACTTTACAAGTTACCGCATGACTTCAACTTCCGCATGTTTTTTCTTGAGTTCATTGTACCGAAGCTATCACTTGGTTTGGCCTTTTCCTGCAAAATCATTAGCACGAAGGCATATACAAAAGATTGTGTGTGCATAATGTGCGTGAAATGTATACATAAAGTTATACACACCGAACACAAACAAATGATTAATGTACAAAATTATGTGTACACAACTATACGCGTGAATGATTGAATCCACGTGATATACAAGAGGATATGCAAAAGATCTATGCACGTGAGATGCATGTGAGATACAAAAATGGATAGACCATATCCTAGGTGGTTAAGAGATTTGTTGAGGGTACTGCTCGGCTGCTCACATTGTCCGATGTCCCCAAGGATCTAGAAATGCATCGTCTTGGCTTTAGGGATTCTGACCCATAATCTTTTCAAAGAGAACTGACTCGTGCACATCTTTGCCCTCCGATCAATGAGCATTCTGCCCCCACAAATTTAACTCGTGTCCTGCACCATGCATTACCTGCCTAAGGGGAAGTTATTTGAAGTAATGTCGCCTTATCGCTCCAGGCTTCAAAAGTCATTGTTTTAAAGGTAGTGCGTCCCTTATGAATTTTCACACTAGTTTTTCTTATCGGAAAATGCGTCCTTTCGGATTTTCACATAATCCTGTGCCTTATTTTTGCCTGGAATGGACCCAACCCAATCCAGCGGCTTTTATTTATTTTTTTTTATAATGGGTAGAAGGAGGATTTATCACATGAAAAATTGTTATTACTGCATTAGGACTTGCTCTAACATATGTCCTCATGCCTGCAACAGGTTTCTCTTAACCATTTAATTGCATGTTTATGCCTAACTTATGCATGCATTTCTATCTATATGCACCATATAGCAATAAGAATGACCATGACTAGACATGTGATGCAAAAACACTAGTTTTGTTCAATCTCAATGAGTAACACCTCAGGTGCATTCGACTCCTGTTATCAATCAGCCCTCTCGAGTCTTCATGATTGAATATTTTCTCTCAGCTCTTAATTTATTCTTTGAACTCGAATTCTAGATGCAACATTGGGGATGAGACTTAACTCAAATGCATAAATGCACTCGCAGCTTCTTGCTTGAAGCTCAAGAAACACCATATGCCTCTTCCTACATACCAAACCTTATTAAAAGGTCATCTCCGCTAATTGGATAAGACTAAACCCAGAATCAAGAGGTATTACTTTGGTTGCAATGTTAGGCTTAGGTAGATGGCTGTCAAAGAAGGATTAGGTCGCTAGAGAAAAATGGCCGCAATATTTACTCGACTGATGGGTGAACTGTTCTCAGCTCAGTCGCATATACAAAGGTATTCTTGAATTTGGGCTCGGTAACATTTTAGCTCATCAAGATTAGAATAACAATTAAAAAGATAATCGTCGAAACACTTCAAGTGGTTACTATCTTGAGCTCTATTTCTTCTTCTTCTTTTTTCTTTTTTCTTTTCTCTCTTTTCTTTTTCTTTTTTTTCTTTTATTATTTTTTTTACTTTTTTTTTCTCGCGAGCTCATGTCTTTGTGCATGATTAAAACCCTCTTCCTAAAGTGTAAACTCATCCTTACCAAGGCAATTTTTGATAACCCAAAGAATTGTCAATGATGTACATCCGTTCTTACTAGAGCGGCCATTTTTCTAAGGGGAGCTAAAAATCATTTTAGGTGAAGGGTAGTTTCAACATGTGTAACAACAAAATTGGTACGCATTTAGCATACCAGCATAAAGGCTCAACGGGCTAGCAAAAGATTGCATAATAAGGGTAGGAAATAGTCATTTAGAGAGCTACACAAAAAAGGGTTGCCTAAATCATTTTCTAGGTTCCGTCTTATCTAGGGATCGCTTTGACGGGTAATCAGAAAGGTTCTAGTGCTCTTAGTGAGTTTTCATCCAATCTCCTAATTGCAACTAGTTTTTTTTTTCACTTTAGGAGTCAAGTTGGATGCAACTAAATTACTATTTATTGAAACTGAATGAAAAAGTGTTTATTAAACCAAATGCCTTAATCACGATTATCACTTATGCTTGATGCAATAACATATGACAATGCATATATAAGAAAAGCGCATATTATTAAAATGGAAAAGAGAAACAAGTGCATAGTTCAAGAATACACTTTAGAAAAGGAAAGGTATTGTAACAACTCTAATTTTCTCTCTCTTCCTCTAGGCCAGGCACCAATTCTTGAATGCGATTTCTCAGAGGAAGAAAATAGTCTGTTCTATGCCCTGTATACTGGTGATATGCTCAATACCAGTCTGTTCTGTGTCTAGGCTGGCCTTGGCTTGGGGCAGGCCCAGCTGGCAAGGGTTGTAATTTCCCTTTCTTGATGAGATGAGTGAAGTGCCAAGATAATGGCTTACCCGAGATAGTGAGGTGGCGCCGAGTCATTCCCGTGGTTGAGATTTCTGCTGTTCCAGTATTGCCCCCATTACCACTGCTGTTTCCCTTGCTTTTGCTGGAGGCCATGTTTGTAGATTTAGCTATTTTATCCAGATGCTCGGCCTCAGCTTCGATGGCTATATCTTTTAGGGACTCCCAGTCCTTCAGCCCCTTCATCTTTAACCCATCCTTCAAATACGAGATAGCATTCCTGATAAATATCCTAATCTGGTCCGGAGTATCCGTCTTCTTTCTCATCTCTATTACTTGGTTCCTCCATCGGGTTAGGTACTTATGGAATGACTCGCCTGGCTTTTGCTCTAGCTCCTCCAGATCTTTTAGAGTGACCTCCATCCTTATACTGCAGTCGTACTGCTAGAGGAACTCCTCCGTCAGCAGATCCCAGTCTTCTTTTATTCTTCGGTCTAGTCCATGATACCAGTCTACCGCAGGGCCTGTCAAACTTAAATAGAAGTACTCTACCTTCTGCCTTTTTGTTAGCATAGTACCCTTCATTATCAAAGAGTATTACTTGATGTGTGCAGTGGGATCCGATGTGCCATCAAACTTCAGGACATCAGGCATCTTGTAATTTAGAGGGATTAGATCATCACTATCCAGCTCCTTGTCTTTGGGGTCCATCCTCTTTCCCATCATCAGCATTCGAGACATCGCCTTGAATTTCTCTTCCATTTTTCTCCAAATGGCTTCTTCTGTCTGGGGTGGCTTTCCCCTTACTACCATCTGTTCCTCTTGCCCCTCCCATAAGTCAATCTCAGATTTAGGGCCTTCTCTACGCTCAACAGGCGTTGGCGCTCTTTGGTCAACTGCAGGTGGATCCACTGCTGCTGGGGGATCCTCTCTAGCAATCCCTTGTTTATCTTGCCCCCCAGCTAGAGCAGCAGCTTGTTGCCCAGCAAGTGGGGCTAAGGTAGTGGCAAGGTTGCCCATCATTGCCATCATTCTGGCCTCAAACTCTTCAATTCTCTTTCCCACCTCCTTGGCTATCAGACTCTGGGTTGCATCTGCCTCTCTCGGTGAACTGGCCATTTCTAAAAATTTTTCTAAAAGCCTGTTAATCGCACTTGATTTTAATTTTGGTTGCTCAATTGAGACCCTCTGATAAGGTAGCCGTCGGAACCCCTAACCAACTAGAAAAGTGGTCTTTGATGGCTGAGAAAATTAAAGAGTTAGAATGATGCATGAATGTCATGTAATGAATGATCATGCTATGCAAATGGTCCTCGATGAGTGAAAGATCAATAGATTACAATGATACAATGTGATGCATGGAAGAAATTATATGCAGGATGATATGTACATGTGAAAAATAATATGCAGACGAAAGGATATGTACACACAAAATGAAACTCATGTTTTTTTTATTGTTCTTTTTTATTTATTATTATTTTTATTAACATGCATGAATGACATGTGATGCACGAGCATGCTATGCAGCATCCACAACCACATGCAAGCAAATAGATCCTTCCGACCTTATTTCTCCCACACACGAGGTAGTGCAGTCTCTTTCCTAGGTGGGCTTTATCCAAGGGTTAACAAGGAACCCATTAGATACGTATAGTACATGGCGAAAAAAACCGGCAACATAACATCTCTTGCCTAATGTACATACATATGGGAGTTTGGCCATTATGTATTTAAACAATTCAACTAAATTAAAATGGACCCACCGGGGCATGAAAGCCTTTGATGAAGACCATTTAATTTAATTGATTTTGTTCAATATATGGCAGCCCAAATAGCTAGCGCGGTATTATGGTACATCTCACCTAGTGGAAGTATCTATTGCCATTACATGGGCTTTGGCCACATGTGGTGTTACTTTAGGTCTACCCAAGCATGGTCCCTGCCAACGGGTCTATCTCATTGATATGAGCACAACCAAGCATAATGGCACAAAAACAAGGTCAAAGAAGCTTAAAGAAGTCCTACAAGCATTCATGAGGCCTTATGTAGAGAAGATACAAGTTTAAGAGGGGAAAGAAGCTGAATTGGGCTATGAAGACAAGTTGGGGCCGAATGGTCAAATGGGCCTTCAAGCTATTTTGTTTAGCTTTTATTCTTGTAATGACATATAAATAAATGTATTTGGGCAGCCTAGTACCTTAGAAAACGTTTTGGGCTTATTTAATTAGGTTTGTTTTATTTTTGGGTTTATTTGAGTATTTTGGGTAGTTTAAGTGGGTAGGCTAAAGTTGGGCTTATCTCTTCTAAAGAGTTGGGCCTAAATAACTAATTGAGGCTTAGAAAACATGAGGGGGCCGGATTTTAAAGGGGAGAGCTGAATTTGGATGGGTTTGAGTCAAATTTAGCTTTATGCCTACATTAGTGAACTTGGGGTCCTAAATTTTAGGAATGGCTTTTCTTTGATAAATACTTATTATTTTGGGATATTATTGAATAGAGTTTGATGGAGAAACAATAAGATGAATTTATCTTGAGTGAGTTAGCCAAATTCCACTTATAGCCAAAATTGAGTCTACATTCATTTTCCTTAGGATAATCACTAGCTTTTAGGATTATTTTCATATTGTATTTATCTTTATTTATTCATGTACTTAGTCCATATTATGGCCAAATACATGTAGATAAAGGTTAGGAATTATCTTTGTTATTTATTTTATTAATTATCTCTTAGAGTTAGTGTTTGATTATAACTTCTCTAGGGAGGGGTGGCTGCCTAGCCTATATAAAGGGCTGAACTTCTTCATTTGTACTTTACATTTTTGCATATCTTATGATTAATGAATTTTCATTGACTGAATTTGTGAGAGTTAATTTCTATTGATTCTTGCTATTGTATGAAGAATTAGACTTAGGCAATTTGCATGGTTAATGTATGCTTGATTCTTATTCTTCTTACTTTCTAAATCAATCTATTATAAGCGTTTCCATTCAATCTTGTTTGGGGGTTCTTTAGATTGGGGATTTATTCACTTGTTTATGATCAATATTCATGGTATGTTGGCGTTCTAGTTTGCATATAGGCTGGGGTTTCGCATCAATTGGTATCAGAGCTTAGGCTAAGTGATAAATTCTTAACTATCCTTTAATTTTGTCTTCTTGAAATTCTTTCTTTGTTCTGGCCGAATAGGACTTTGCATCTAGTTCCTTATTTGGTTGTTGCTCAATTGTGTTAAATTACCTATCTCAAGTATTTGATCATTAGTTGTGTGATTTACGTTTTGAAAAAAAAAAAGAAGAAGAAGAAAAGAAAGCTTATATACATATCAAAAAAAAAAATCTGAAAATTACCTTGTGTTCAATTCAGCTCCTATTATCTTGTTAAGTTCAAATTTGATCAATTAAGCTAGAACTTCCATAATTGGTTTGATTTCTTCAAAGATCAAGTTAAGTACTCATTGTTTTTGGATTTTGGGTGATATTATTGCATGCTTTCTTTGATTTTCTTTTTGTTGAGTCTATATAAAATCTGTTTAAACTAATCATTAGGTTTAGTTAAACATCGCATTTAAGTGCATCCGTCTTGTCTATTCTTTTCATTCTAAGTTATCGATTTGTGCGTCAAAACTGTTTTTGGTTCCAACTACAATAGTTTAACATATTGCACATTGTTGAACATCTTTATACACTAAAGCGCACGAAATTTATCTCTTGTGTGCTATTTCCAAGTTTGTTCAATTTTGGTCAATTTGCCTCTAAAATTAGTACTCGTTGTTGTTCTTGTTAAGTATTCATTGTTTCCAAATCAAACTACTTAATTGTGCACATTTGTTTGAGTTTGTTTCTGAAGTACAATTGCGAGAAATTAAGTCATGAGTTGAGAGACAAACACGTGAGGTAGTGAGTTGTGAGGTTTTTTTTTTTCCTTCTAATGATTATTTGCAGCTTATAAATCATGTCAAGAAGGGAAAGAACAGAGACAATGCATGAGGAGGAGGATGAACATCTGCTTGATGTGAAAACAATGTATAAAACATTCATGAGTGAGGTAAAGAAGTTGAATTCTAGGATGGATCGAGCGGAGGAGGTAATTGATAAGTCTACTAGAATTCAAAACCGACGTAGATCAATTAACACTCATAGTAAAAATGAAGATTCTAAAGATATGGAATTGCATTTTAAACAACTTTCTAGACTATTAAGTACGTATATGAGACAAGAGAAAAGAAAGAAAGAGGAAGTTGTAGTAGAAGAGATTATTTGTGAAGCTGAAGGAGATACCATAGATTTGTATGACAATGAGGTTGAGAGTGAGAAAGGAATAAGTGTAAGTGAAGATGTTATTACCTTAAGTGAAAAGGAAGAAGATTGTGAAAGGGAAAAAGATTGTGTAATAGAGATAAAAGATCAACATGTTATGATTGATCCTGTAATGCTTAAGGAGGTTGAATTGAACATGGAAAAAGAAGAGAATCATAATAAGAATGAAATGGTTGTACTGACTAACAATGTTTTTTCGAGTTTTCATGTTAACTTGCAGGATCATGATGAGTTCTTTCCTCAAGAAGCATTCATTTTATTTCCATCTGTTCACAAGATAATCTATGAAGATCAATTGATTCCACAAGTTTTCATTCCCAATTTGAACAAGACGAAGATTCGAGGACGAATCTTTTCTAAAGAGGGAGGGGATGATATGAGCACAACCAAGCATAATGGCACAAAAACAAGGTCAAAGAAGCTTAAAGAAGTCCTACAAGCATTCATGAGGCCTTATGTAGAGAAGATACAAGTTCAAGAGGGGAAAGAAGCTGAATTGGGCTATGAAGACAAGTTGGGGCCGAATGGTCAAATGGGCCTTCAAGCTATTTTGTTTAGCTTTTATTCTTGTAATGACATATAAATAAATGTATTTGGGCAGCCTAGTACCTTAGAAAACGTTTTGGGCTTATTTAATTAGGTTTGTTTTATTTTTGGGTTTATTTGAGTATTTTGGGTAGTTTAAGTGGGTAGGCTAAAGTTGGGCTTATCTCTTCTAAAGAGTTGGGCCTAAATAACTAATTGAGGCTTAGAAAACATGAGGGGGCCGGATTTTAAAGGGGAGAGCTGAATTTGGATGGGTTTGAGTCAAATTTAGCTTTATGCCTACATTAGTGAACTTGGGGTCCTAAATTTTAGGAATGGCTTTTCTTTGATAAATACTTATTATTTTGGGATATTATTGAATAGAGTTTGATGGAGAAACAATAAGATGAATTTATCTTGAGTGAGTTAGCCAAATTCCACTTATAGCCAAAATTGAGTCTACATTCATTTTCCTTAGGATAATCACTAGCTTTTAGGATTATTTTCAGATTGTATTTATCTTTATTTATTCATGTACTTAGTCCATATTATGGCCAAATACATGTAGATAAAGGTTAGGAATTATCTTTGTTATTTATTTTATTAATTATCTCTTAGAGTTAGTGTTTGATTATAACTTCTCTAGGGAGGGGTGGCTGCCTAGCCTATATAAAGGGCTGAACTTCTTCATTTGTACTTTACATTTTTGCATATCTTATGATTAATGAATTTTCATTGACTGAATTTGTGAGAGTTAATTTCTATTGATTCTTGCTATTGTATGAAGAATTAGACTTAGGCAATTTGCATGGTTAATGTATGCTTGATTCTTATTCTTCTTACTTTCTAAATCAATCTATTATAAGCGTTTCCATTCAATCTTGTTTGGGGGTTCTTTAGATTGGGGATTTATTCACTTGTTTATGATCAATATTCATGGTATGTTGGCGTTCTAGTTTGCATATAGGCTGGGGTTTCGCATCACTCATCACGAGTATAGCGACCGATCGGGTCTCCATTTGATATACCATTAATAGGACAAGGCTTGGGCTGGTGATTATCCCGAATACTTCCCTACAATGAGTGAAAGTAGGGTCGTGTTTTAGGAATGCATCGGGGCAAAATGGGGACCAACTATCATAATTCTAAGGCTTTAATGTATGCAATGCAATTTCAATTAGAAATGGAATTTTTGATTCTTAATAACTCAATTATAATTTTAGCTTAAATCACTTTCGAAGCGAAGTTTCGATCATCCCCAGTGGAGTTACCAATGTGACGCGCGCCGGACCAGTAAGGCCCTCATTGAATCTGCTTTTAGGATTCGAGGGGTTGGGTTGTGTCTTTTTGATCTTGGGCATCATGAGTCATCTTGGATGCCTTCTTTCCAATAGAACATTGGAAAAGATGATCTAGACTTACAACGCCTTTAGGCACCTTTGAGGTATTTTAGAGTCGCCACCCAGTTTACAAGAAACTGGGAAAGGTCTCTAACCTCTATTGGTCTAAACCAGAGAAGGTGTTCGAAACTTCACTCTTATTAATGACTTAAGTTAAATAAATGAATTTTTAAGAAATCAAAATTCCATCTCTAATCTCACGCGATTATACATTAAATTTAAAGCGCATTCATTCACATAGAAAAGCGATAAATAAAGCAGTAAATAAATTACAAAAATAAAAATGGGACAGAACAATCCCCCAAAATAAATAATAAATAAGAAGAAATGGGACTGAAAAATCCCCCAAATAAATAAGTAAATAAATAAAATAAACAAATAAATAAACATATAAAGGGAATTAAAATGCAACATACATAAATCGGGTTAGTCATTAAATTTTAGGAACATTGGTTCCTTTTTTATTTATTAGAAAAAATTAGAGAACTATTTTTAGGATATTGATTGAGAAAATCGGGATGAGTGATCCCATTTTATGAAAACTAGTTCTCCATTTGAAAGTGCAATTTTATTGGTTAAAATAGGATATTGGTCCAATTTATTAAGAAAAATTCATAAGTTATTAATTATTAAAAAATGTGACTTTCTATGATACGGGCAATTAATAAAATATATTTTACATACAACACATAAAAATAATATAATAAAAAATAAATACAAAATTTAAAATGCAAACCCTAAGTTTGGTTTAATTCACCGGTCCTCCGAAACCCCAATCCGAGCACTCGTGTAACTCGCACAATCATACAAACATTGAAGCGACAAAACAAATAAAATGAAGTGTTTGTAAAGTAAATTAAATAACTGATATAATAAATAAATTAATTAATTAACTAAAATTAGCTTAATAAAATAATTAATTACAATGATTTAATCAAATAATAATAAGAAAAATGACAACAATACTAAGAAATATATTAATAAAATAATATTAATAATAACATCTAAAACCTATTAATATGAAATGTTAATAATAATTAGGCTAGATAAATAATAACAGTGAATTGAAATAAAATAAAATAATAAAACAAAAGAGGAGAAAATAACATAGATAAATAATAATAGTAAATTAAAATAAAATAATAAATAAAAGAGGACCAAATAACATAAAGAATGGAATTAAAGAATGAGAGAATTAAAGCATCACGTGATTAACTTAGCTAAATGACAAAAGATGGCCCAAAATGATGGAAATGCAAATGGAAATATAATGGAAAGGTAAAGTGGAAAAGTGGAAATGATAAACACTAAGAGCATTCACGAGTCGTGAAGTGCATTCACGACTTGTGAGTGCTCTTCACAAGTCGTGAAGTGCACTCATGACTCATGAGTGCTCTTCACGAGCCGTGAATGCACCGCACGAGATGTGCAATACATTCACGACTCGTGCGACGCGCAACGATTTCGATAGAAAAAATGATGCAAAATTCGATCGATCACAGGGGAACACGACGCCATCTGACTGAGAAACACAAAATCCGATCGGGCAAACCACAATCTAAGCAAAAATAAGAACGAAATCCGATCGGGAATCAAAATTCAAGCAAAACAAAATCACTAACTCGAAGCGAAAAAATAGAGGTAAATAGAGGAGGTTCAACAGACCAACGAACACATGATCACGTGATCAAACATGCATTATGAAGCAATATAAACATTCATTTAATCATAACAACGATATACATGCAATGAACAAATTAAATAAATCAAGCAACAAATATATACAATATGTACAAAGCACAAAGGTAACAGATAAAAACTAACGAGAGACAGAAAGAAAATAAGAAGAAATAAAAAAAGAAAGAAGAAGCAGAGATCCCAGTATTTACCCTCAGATTTTGACGTTCGATGTGCAAATGATGTGGTTCTGGCTTCTTGGATTCAAGAATAATCTTTGAACGGCTTTTGAAAATAAAAAATCCTTCTTGCTCTCAAAACCTTCTCTCTTTTCTCTGCTCTCTTTTCTCTTTTTCTCGCTTCTTCTATGTTTTTCGTTCTCTCCTTTTTCAATCATCCTCCCCCCTTTAGTTTCAATTCTTTCTTTTTTATGTTTTTAGACAGACTAGATAGTTTCCCATCAAATCCACTGTAAACCCATACTTTCTCACCAAAACTCTGAAGAAAGAAGAAAAGGAACCGTTGGACGCATGAGGGAGGGGCAGCTGAGCCTCTCCACTTAACGTGAGGCTGGGCCTCACGTTAGTGTGATGGGCCCCCCATCTCGCATCAGTGAGATGGGTCTCACTGCCCAGGCCCAAAAAATATTTTTCAATTTTTTTTTAAAGAAAGAAAAATAAAAAATGTATTTTTCCAAGAAAGCCATCACTTTGATTTGCCTCTTGCCCGCAAACAGGCATCATTTTCATCATTGGGTAACTTTAGTCTGGGCTGCGTCAGGACCCGGTGTCTACAGTTAGTGTCATAAGTGATCTCATAATAGTTATGTTATTGAATCCTTAGACCTGATATTATCACAATTTCCTACATAAGGAACTTTATATTTTGACATAATCAAACATTATCTTTAATCGAAAAATTATAAAGGTTATGATAGGGTATGATGAGATTTATGTATAGGAAAGTGAATAATCAAGATGGAATATGTCCCTCACTTATGAGAGATATATCAATTTGTCCCCTCGATAAGTAGGTGTCACACCCCAATTGCCCCCTAGAAGTTTGAGCCATCTGTGTGTGCATGCATGGTGTGTATTTTGGCATGTCATAAGAGTTTTTTTGGTAAATTGTATGTTTTGAGGGTTTATTATAGTGTGGGTGCTCATATTGTGTTAGAGTGTGAATTAGTTGGGTTGTGTTTGGGTGTGCTTGAGCATACCATAATAGGATGTGTTTGTGGGGTTGTGCTTGTGTGTGTGTGTGCTCACACATTTGTAGGGTATTATAAGTGGGGATTGTATTGTGTATGTGCAATGTATGTTGTTAGGGTGTGAGTTATTAAAACCCACCAATCATGTTGTGCCATGTGGAAAAGGGAATAGTGGGGGGTTGAATAATTGAGAAAAGAGAAGGGGAAGAACGGATCCCGTTCTTCCCTTCTCTTCTCTCTTTTGCTTTCCCTTCTACTCCCTCTTCTTCTTCCTTTCTTTGGCTAGTTCCTTGTTGGTTGGATTTGGTGGATTTTGATAATTCTTAGAAGTAATTGGTGAGTTTTCTGCATTTCTATTGTGTTCTTCTTCTTCTTCTTCTTCTTCTTCTTCTTCTTCTTCATATTTTCTGGGTTTATGATGCGTGCACAGGGGAGTCAACATTGCAAGATTATAAACATTGCAAGTTTGGATTCATGGAGGTCAAATTTAGGGAAGTTCAAGAAGGCTTGAAGGTGGTTTACTGTAGCTATGAAGAAGCCGAATTAAAAAGAGACTTTGAAGAGAGGCATATGCAAGTCATATGACCTTGACATGTGCCATCCATGTGCTAGACATGTGCCATGTCATGTGCTATGCATGTGCCATATGCATGTGCACATCATGTGACACATTACATGTGCAATGCATGTGCCAATTAATGGACTTAATGGGCTGTTTTGTTTGGGCGTTTAGTTTAGGCTTTTATTTGATTATTTGTAATATATTAGGCCTTAACTTATTCTTTTGGGTTTATTTAAGTGAGATGGGCTTTAATTTGCTTGGGCTCATTTAATTAGTTCCTTTTAGGCTTTTTGGGCTGTATTTTAAGTTAATTAGTGTGGGCTTTAGTTATCTTGGTGTAAGGCCCATGTTTAAAGGCCTATTTGATTAATTAGGGTTTTTATTAGCTTAAAGGAGTATAAATACTCCTCAAAAACGAATTTGAGAGAGAGATTGGAATTATTAAATATTGGAGGCTTTCCTCTTTTCTTGGCTTTGCCAAAATTCTAATAGATTAGATTTGTGAGATTTGCTTATTTTTCTTTTCTATTGCATGAAGAATTTGATTAACTTATCAATTGTTTGATTGTGGCATTTTTCAGGTTCTTTAATTCCCGATTATTTGCGTTTTCAATCACAGGTTGATTGGGGGTTCAGTAGGGAGGGTGTTTATCTGATTTGGTTTGCTATTCGAATCGTATGTGTGGGTTTGTAGCTCATTAGCTATTGGGTTCCGCATCATTTGGTATCAGAGCCAAAGTAAGGTAAATTCCTATTTATCTTAGTGTTAGGGTTGTGTTTTCTTTTTCTTGATTCTTTTATGTTTGTGCCGAATTTGGTTTCATCAAGTTTCTGATTTTTGTATTTTTTTGTGTGTGTTAAATTAGCCTTTTCTTAGCCTTTATTTTATTTACTTTTTTTTGCCTTGAGATTCTGATTTTTGCCTTGAACAGAAACATTGATTATCCTTGGCTTGAAATCTGAATTTTTGGAGTAGAAGTTATAGTTTGTTTGCTAAAATTATAAAAAAAAAAGAGAAGAAAAAAAAAGAAGTAGAACATCTTTGGGTTTAGAAATCTGAACCTTATAGGAGTTTGTTTTGATTTGATTGCTGAAATTTATTAAAAAAAAATAAACAGCAAGAAGAAAAGAAAGAAAAACATACAAAAGAAAAGAATAGAAGAAACAGAGAAAAGAAGAGGAAAAAAAAAGTGAAAGAAAGGAATATAGGAGGAGAAAAGGGTAGGGAACAATTCGGCCCAGGAGGGTTTATATAGCAAAGGGCAAATCCAAATCCTATAATAGGTGGGAGAAAATTAATCCATATTGCTTAGGGAATTAGGAATTCTTTAGGGGCTAGTAAAATTAATCCTTATCCCTTTGGGGTTAGGTTTTCAAAATCCTAATCCATATCAGAATTGGAATTATAATCCTAATCCTACTTAACCAAGGATTTACTTTGCAATCATCGATCCACCATTTGTGTTATCCATTTCTTATCCATTTGAGTTGCCATTTTTGATATCATTTCTTATCCATTTGAGCTGCCATTTTTGTTTCATTTCTTATCCATTTGAGCTGCCATTTTATCATATCTTATCCATTTGTTGCACCATTTTTGGAACCATTTTTGATCATTTGTGCCATTATTTTTCTACCATTTTGCTATCATTTTTCCATCATTTTGCGCACAACTTGACACATTAATTAGAGCTTGATACACCATTCGGCCTATTCATTATTGTGGCTCTAAATTGAATTATCTTGCATGCAAACTACTTTATTTAGTTCAGTTTTGTCTTTTTGTTGATTTCTTACTTTGCTGGGTAGAATATCTAGGTTCTATTTACTTTGTAGTGAATCAAATTCATATATTTTGTCCAAAATTGTCATTTTTCTTAATTCTTGTTGCTTATTTCTTTGTTTGAGCTTGCTTTTGTTCCTTTACATTATTAGAATATCTTTGCTTGTTCTAATACTCTAATTTGGATATAATCAAGTGGTACACCACTCTTGACCGTGTATCACCTCCATTGTGTCTAGTGTCTTTTTTTCTAGTTTTGAGCTATCTTTTTATTGTTAGTGCTTATTTTCTTTTCCTTCTTAAACGTGCTCAAGATTCTTGATTTGTGGATTGATTTCTGAAGTTCAATTTTAAAGTTGCAAGCTTGAGTGAAAAAAAAGGCAAGAGAGTGTGAGGACATTAAGAGGGTAAAAGCCTTAATTGTGTGAAACACGAGAGGAGTGACATTTTTTGAGTGTAAACACGTGAGGGAGTGCTTGTGAGGTTTTTATCTAACAATTTTTGCAGGTAATATATCATGACTGAAGAAACTAGTGGTAAGGGAATATCCCAAGGTGAAGATCATGTACCAGATAACAAGATGCTATATCAAGCTTTCATTAGTGAGATCCGGAAGTTGTCTCTTAGAATGGATGGAATGGAAGAGAGACTTGAAGGAAGTATATCTAATGCACCTAGAAGGGCAGCAAGGAGAGGAAGAATTATTCAAGGATATGTGGAACATGATTTTGATGATGAAGAGGAGGAGGAAACTAGTGCAAAGATAGATGGAAATTTGGGCAACATCAAGCTCAAGATTCCTCCATTTAAAGGCCAAAACAATGCTGAAGAGTATTTGGAGTGGGAAAGAAAGGTTGAGATGATTTTTGATTATAACAGGTACTCAGAGGAAAAGAAAGTGAAGATTGCAGCTGTAGAATTCACTGACTATGCTTTGTTTTGGTGGGATCAATTGAATATGGGCAGAAGGAAGATGAGGAGACGTCCTATTAGTAGTTGGGAGGATATGAAGGAGGCCATGAGGAAAAGATTTGTGCCTTCACACTACTTTAGGGAGTTACATCAGAGGTTGCATAGGCTAATGCAAGGAGCTAGATCAGTAGAAGATTATCACAAGGAGATGGAGATGCTATTGATCAAAGCTAACGTAGAAGAGGAGGAAGAGGTAATAATGGCTTGGTTTCTAGGAGGTTTGAATAAAGAAATTGCGGATGTAGTTGAATTGCAACATTATGGAAAAATGGAGGACTTAGTGAACATTGCCATTAAAGTGGAGAGGCATCAGAAACAAAGGAGGGTAGCAAGGTCATTCTCAAATTCCAACAACAAAATTTGTCCAAACTGGAGCAAAAATGAAGATTTTAAAAATATGGAATTGCAGTTTAAACAACTTTCTGGACTACTAAGTACGTATATGAAATAAGAGGAAAGAAAGAAAGAAGAGGAAGTTATTGTCGAAGAAATTATTTGCGAAGCTGAAGGGGATACTATAGATTTATATGACAATGAGGTTCTGAGTGAGGAAGGAATAAGTGTAAATGAAGATGTTATTGCCTTGAGTGAAATGGAAAAAGATTGTAAAAAGGAAGATGCTTGTGTAGTTGAGATGGAAGATCAGCATGTTATGATAGATCCTGTAGTGCCTAAGGAGGTTGAGTTGAACATGGAGGAAGAAAAGAACCATGATCAGAACGAAAAGGATGCATTGAATAACCATGTTTTTCCTAATGTTTATGTTAACTTGCAGGAACATGATGAGTTCTTTGCTGAAAAAACATTCATTTTATTTCCACCTATTCAGAAGATCTTATATGAAGATGAATTTATTCTACAAATGCCAATTCCCAACTTGAACAAGACGAAGATTCGAGGACAAATCTTTTCTAAAGAGGGAGGGAATGATGCGTGCACAGGGGAGTCAACATTGCAAGATTATAAACATTGCAAGTTTGGATTCATAGAGGTCAAATTTGGGGAAGTTCAAGAAGGCTTGAAGGTGGTTTACTGTAGCTATGAAGAAGCCGAATTAAAAAGAGACTTTGAAGAGAGGCATGTGCAAGTCATGTGACCTTGACATGTGCCATCCATGTGCTAGACATGTGCCATGTCATGTGCTATGCATGTGCCATATGCATGTGCACATCATGTGACACATTACATGTGTAATGCATGTGCCAATTAATGGACTTAATGGGCTGTTTTGTTTGGGCGTTTAGTTTAGGCTTTTATTTGATTATTTGTAATATATTAGGCCTTAACTTATTCTTTTGGATTTATTTAAGTGAGATGGGCTTTAATTAGCTTGGACTCATTTAATTAGTTCCTTTTAGGCTTTTTGGGCTGTATTTTAAGTTAATTAGTGTGGGCTTTAGTTATCTTGGTGTAAGGCCCATGTTTAAAAGCCTATTTGATTAATTAGGGTTTTTATTAGCTTAAAGAAGTATAAATACTCCTCAAAAACGAATTTGTAGAGAGAGATTGGAATTATTAAATATTGGAGGCTTTCCTCTTTTCTTGGCTTTGCCAAAATTCTAATAGATTAGATTTGTGAGATTTGCTTGCTTTTCTTTTCTATTGCATGAAGAATTTGATTAACTTATCAATTGTTTGATTGTGGCGTTTTTCAGGTTCTTTAATTCCCGATTATTTGTGTTTTCAGTCACAGGTTGATTGGGGGTTCAATAGGGAGGGTGTTTATCTGATTTGGTTTGCTATTTGAATCGTATGTGTGGGTTTGTAGCTCATTAGCTATTGGGTTCCGCATCAGTTTAGATTTAATCTAGTGTTTGTATTTTGTGTGTTTTGTTGGGTTATTATTAGTTGAGCCTCCTTGTGAGCCTAAAGGCAAGGAGAAGGCATCGGGAAGTGGTGCTCATTAGCTAGGAGCTAAGGAGATTCAGGTTTGGAAATTTTGTGATTTTTGCATTTTTTTTGTGGTTGTTGCCCCTTTGATGAAATTTCTGGAAAAATATGGTGATCTTAATGTGCATTGTAGTTTAAATGTTATGGGTTTTGATTTAGATGTGTTAAAAAGGCTGGGATGTGGTTTAATGAACTTAATTGTGTTCTTGAGGGATATGATGATGAATAGTGCTGATATTTCAATGTGTGCAAATTGATGTTGTTATTGGCATGATTTAATTGGAATTCTTGGTATAGATGTTGTATTTTATGTTGTTAATGATGTGTGGATGGCTGGAGCTGAGGTAAGTTGATGTTTTGATGTTTGGTTTGAGATTTGGGTGTTGTGTAGTTGGATTTTCTGCAGATTTCTCGTGTAAGGGCTGGAATTCATGACTCTATCGCGAGCGCTACATTGTCATGAGATCGCGACAGAGCCCGGTGAAAGCAGCCCTTGCACGCATCTGAGCTCTCCTCCGAGCCGTGCAGCGAAACCTCTGTCGCGAGCGCGACGGAGAGCTCGACTGCCGATCTGTTGGGCGATTTGTTCCGAGCTGGCCGCTCACTATCGCGAGCGCGATAGCGAGGTGTCCTTGCTCCCTCGCGAGGTCAAGACGGGTGTCGTGGTCGCGCCCCAGGGCAAGCCCGCCTCTGTCGCGAGCACGACAGTGACCGCATTTCTGCCCTATTTTCTGATTTTGCCTTCTCTTCTGAAATGAATTTCAAATGGTTTCTTCATGCGTTTTACCTCCTGTATGCTATATAAAATGCTTATTTATATGTACAATATTATGAATCAATCATGATAAATGATATGCTGCGATTTGGCACCTTAATTGTACTATGCATGAATTGCGAGAGTCAGTCTAATGGATAGTTAGGCATGCCTAATAGAGTCTCTTAGCTGCAGCCCTTTGTTCTATTTGGACCCCGATCAGGTCCCCGCCTGGTTCCTCGTGAGCCCCTTATGCGTTTTGGATCTTGTTTAAGGTCCCCTTTGTACGAATGTTTTGAATGCAATAAGATAAAATGGTTTCCGATTTGTGCCCGTAAGGTACGCTATGCATTTACTCGTTATCCACTATTTTGAGTCAGCAGGTGTTTGTTCTGAATTGTGTTGATATGACTGCAAGAATGTGATATTTGAATGAGCTTAATGATAAGTATGAGAAATCAGTTTATATGTATATGAATGAGGATATGAGCTTCTGAATGTATGTCTTTATTGTACAAGCATGATTATATATCTGACATGATTATCCGCATTTGTCATATCATATGTACTATGCTTTGACGACCATTGTGAATGGCCGTCCATTCTTTTATTGTGTGTTTTCCCCACTAAGCGTTTATCGCTTAGCACGGTGTTTTTACCCGTGCAGGTGCGGAAAGTGTTTTGCTGGGAGAGTCGCCGCCAGTCAAGCCAACACAGGAAGGTTTAGTGTAGGGCTTAGCTTTTGTAATCGTTGATGATTCTTTTGTATAGAACTCTCATGTATCAGTTTCTGTAATAGCTTTCGCATTTGTATATGTTGGATATGTAATTATCTCTTGTGTCAGCAAGCTTGATCAGAACATTATTGTAATGATTTTTGTTGTATTAATGTATGATCAGATGTTGTTCCCGTTGGTTCGCAAAGTTTTAATTACCCCGCATTTATGTATGTATGTTATGAATGAATGTATGATTTGTATCGTATCTGCGTGGTGGCATCTTGACTCATACGGCATTTCACTTCTTATCGGATGGGATCACCTACGTATGGGTAGGGGGTATTATAGTTTTTGGTATCAGAGCCTAGGTTTAGGCATTTCTGGGTGATGTGCTGTTGTTGTTGTTTGTTGATGTGCATAGTATATGCCTAGGACTGTGTTGGCTGATGTGGTTGTCCTCTTGTTTGTTTAGATGGATTCCAATTCTGTTCGAGGGTCACTTGAGGAGTCCGTCGAGAGCGTGAATCCTCAAGCTGCTGATCCTTCGATTTCTGGGTCGGCTCAACCTGCTAGGGTCCAGCCCGAGGCCGCAGCCATGCCTTTTGAGGCTATGTTCAAGCTGTCACAGGACATGGCTAGGGTCTTGGAGAGAGTGACTGCTCCAAGAGCCCCTATAGAGAGTTTGAGAAGGGCTGGTGCTGAAGATTTCTATGGCACGGGTTTAGATGAGTCAGAGTTGGCTGAGAAATGGTTAGATAAGGTGAAGCGGGATTTGAGAGAAGTCCGGTGTCCTCCTGATCAGTAGGCAGAGTGTGCACTGGCTTTGCTGCAAGGGTCCGCTTTTGAATGGTGGGAGTTAGTTTGCAGACATCCTCAGTTACCAGATCCAGTCACATGGGATTTCTTCGCAAGGGAGTTTACTAATAAGTATGTGACTCAGACCTATAAGGATGCCAGGTGGGCACAGTTTTTAAGCTTGAAACAAAGGGCTATGTCGATTTCAGAGTTTGAGAAGGAATTCAACCGATTGTCTAGGTATGCTCCAGAAGGTATTTTGATGGATGAGTTTCGAATTAGGCATTTTGAGGCTGGGTTGAATGAGTCCTTGAGGGCTATGTTGATTTCCTTGATGAGTACTCCGGGAGTGAGTTATTATCAGATTGTGCAAGCTGCTGTTAGGGCTGAGAGGTCAGAAACTGTTCTGAGAGAGAGGGCTCAGAGGAGGAATCCTTCCCGTGGTGGTTCATCTTCTTCGTCCTCGGGTAAGAGATCAAGGAACCCGCAGGATGAGTCATCCTCTGGTCCGACTACTAGAGCTAGAAGATAGGGTTCGGCAGCAGTGTCTGGTTCTGGTAGAGGTAATTCGGGTATTAGGACTGAGATACTACCGAAATGTTCTCATTGTAGCAAGTGGCATAGAGGTGAGTGTAGATGACTCATTGGTGGGTGTTTCCATTGTGGGAGCACCGAGCACTTTTTGGCCAACTGTCTAAGATTGTATGAGGCGTCAGGTGATCAGAGAGAGGCTAGTAGAGTTGATTCGAATGCCTCGCAAGCTACTCATGGTAGAGGCAGAGGTAGGGGTCAAGGCGGTCGACCTAGAGAGGGTGCTGCATCTGAGACAGTTGAGCGACAGTTGCCCGTTCCAGCAAGAGCTTATGCTGTGAGAGCCAGAGAAGAGCAGGATGCACCCGATGTGATTGCTGGTAAGTTCCTACTCCATGACACTGAATTGTATGCTCTAATTGACCCTGGTTCCACACACTCATATTTGTGAACGGATAAAATTATTGATAAGTTGCATGTGGTAGATCAGCTATATTATGAGATATGTGTGACCAGTCCATTGGGGCATAGTGTCAATATGAGTAGAGTCTATAGGAATTGTCCCCTTGTGGTTGAGGGAGTTGTATTTCCAATGGATCTGATTGAGTTGCCTTTCAGAGAGTTTGATCTGATTCTGGGTATGGACTGGTTGGGTAAGTATCGGGCTGTGGTTGATTGTCATAGGAAGACGGTTGTACTTCGGGATAAGGATCGGACTTCTGTGTTTGTTAAAGGTTTAGGTGCTAGTTCTTTGAACAATGTAATTTCTGCAATGCAAGCTAAGATATTTATAAGGAAGGGTTGTGAGGCTTTTCTGGCAGTGGTGTTGGATTCTAAGAGGGATCAAGTTCGGATTGAGGACATCCCCGTTGTGCGGGAGTTTAGTGATGTGTTCCCAAGTGAGTTGCCGGGTTTGCCTCTCGAGAGAGAAGTTGAGTTATCCATAGAGATTATGCTGGGTACCACACCGATATCGAAAGTACCTTATCGGATGGCTCCTGTAGAGTTGAGAGAACTCAAAACTCAGCTACAAGAGCTATTGGATAAGGGGTTTATTCAACCCAGCATATCTCCTTGGGGAGCTCCGGTTCTATTTGTTAAGAAGAAGGATGGGCCATTACTGATGTGTATCGACTATAGGCAGATCAATAAGGTCACAATGAAGAACAAGTATCCCTTGCCTAGAGTCAAGGATTTGTTTGATCAGCTCCATGGAGCGGGTGTCTTTTCGAAGATTGATCTTCGGTCGGGTTATTATCAGCTACGAGTTCAGGATGCAGATGTGGTTAAGACTGCATTTCGGACTAGGTATGGCCACTATGAGTTTTTAGTGATGCCGTTTGGTTTGACCAATGCACCTGCGGCATTCATGGATTTGATGAACCGAGTGTTCAGGCCATACCTAGATCGATTTGCAGTAGTGTTCATAGATGACATCTTGGTTTATTCTAAGGATGAGAGTGAGCACGAAGAGCATCTTCGGTTGGTTTTGCAAGTTTTAAGGGAGCATCGGTTGTTTGCCAAGCTTAGTAAGTGCGATTTCTGGCTTAGGGAAGTGTCACTCTTGGGTCATATTATTTCAGCCAAGGGTATTCAAGTTCATTCGGCTAAGATTGAGGCAATTGTTGATTGGAAAGCGCCTAGAAATGTTCAGGAAGTGAGGAGTTTTCTTGGTTTGGCAGGTTACAAACTTCGGTTTGTTCAGGGTTTCTCCGTTATCGCCACTCCGATGACAAGGTTATTGACGAAAGGAGTCAGATTTGAGTGGTCGGATAAGTGCCAGGCTTGTTTTGAGAAGTTGAAGAAGTTGCTAGTCGAGGCTCCTATACTTACTCAACCCATCTCGGGTAAAGAGTTTGTCATGTATAGTGATGCTTCGGGTGTGGGTCTTGGCTGTGTTTTGATGCAAGAAGGTAAGGTTGTGGCTTATGCTTCTCGACAGTTGAAACCACATGAGAGAAACTATCTGACGCACGACTTGGAGTTAACAGCTGTTATCTTTGCTCTAAAGATTTGGCGCCATTATCTGTATGGGGAGAAGTGTAGGATCTTTACGGATCATAAGAGTTTGACGTATCTCCTCACACAGAAGGAATTGAATATGAGATAGCGCCATTGGCTTGAGTTGTTTAAAAGACTACGACTGCATAATGGATTACCATCCAGGTAAGGCCAATGTAGTCGCGGATGCTTTGAGTCGGAAGTCGGTTTCAGCCTTGTTTTTAAGGTAGTTTAGATGGAGGTTCGATGCAGATGGGGCTTTGGTCGCTCAGTTGCGAGTGAAGCCTATCTTGAGGAAGAGGATTGTTGATGCTCAGAGAGATGATGAGAGGCTACAGCGGTTTCTGCAAGAGGTCAGCTTGGGTAAACAGTCAGAGTTCTCGCTCTTGGATGGGGTGCTTATGTTTAGAAACGGCTTGTGTGTGCCTAAGCATGAGGAGTTGAGGAGACAGCTTTTGAGTGAGGCGCACACCACGGTTTTTACCTTTCATCCCGAGAGTGAGAAGATGTATCGAGACATGAAGCAGTTTTATTGGTGGCCCGGTATGAAGAGAGACATTGTGGATTTTGTGTCCAAGTGCTTGACATGTCAGCAGGTAAAGGCTGAGCATCAAGTTCCTTCGAGATTGCTCATGCCTTTATCCGTTCCCGAGTGGAAGTGGGATGACATTGCCATGGATTTCGTTTTCGGATTGCCTTTGACTCAGAAGAAGCATGACTCGGTTTGGGTGATAGTAGATCGGCTTACGAAATCAGCTCACTTTCTGTGAGTTAGAGTAGACTATCCGATGGATAGGTTGGCCAGTATCTATGTGGATGAAATAGTTCGGTTGCATGGTTTGCTGTTATCTATAGTATCAGATCGGGATCCGAGGTTTACCTCAAAGTTTTGGAAAGAATTGCAAAGGGCTTTGGGTACCAAGTTGAACTTCAGCACGGCATTCCATCCTCAGACAGATGGTCAGTCAGAGCGAGTCATTCAGATTCTAGAGGATATGTTGAGGGCTTGTGTTTTGGATTTTTCAGGTAGTTGGGATAGATATTTGTCGCTTATGGAGTTTGCCTACAACAACAGTTATCAGTCGAGCATCGGTATATCACCATATGAGGCTTTGTACGGTCGGCAGTATAGGACTCCAGTTTGTTGGATCGAGCTTTCCGAGCGTTCAGTCATTGGGCTAGAGTTGGTTAGGGATTCTGATGAGAAGATGATGCGGAACCCAATAGCTAGCGAGCTACAAACCCACACATACAATTCAAATAGCAAACCAAATCAGATAAACACCCTCCCTATTGAACCCCCAATCAACCTGTGACTGAAAACGCAAATAATCGGGAATTAAAGAACCTGAAAAACGCCACAATCAAACAATTGATAAGTTAATCAAATTCTTTATGCAATAGAAAAGAAAGCAATTCACTCTCTCAATCTAAGCAAATAAATTCGGCTATGCCAAGAAAATGTCATTCCAAAATCTTCAATTCTTAACATAACATGTTCTATTTATAGGGTGGCTAACCCTAGCTAGCAAATAACCTAAAACAAACCCTAATGAGGCCTTAAACATGGTGTGGCCGAATTGTCCATGGGCTTAAGCTATCAAATAAGCCCATTTACAAGACTTAACTTAAAACAAAACCCATTAAGAAAAAAATGGGCCGAATTGTTTAAAGCCCAAAATAAAGACTAACTAAAACCCAAAAATAACTAAACTAAACCCAAACTAAAAGCCCAATTCGTTTAGCCCATTAAGTCATTAAATAAATGAGTCATGTGACCTTTACATGAAGCACATGACTTGTACAATTAAAGCCCAAAGTAGTATAAACCCAAAATGACTTAAATTGGCCCAAAAATGACTTAAGTTGGCCCAATTTCACTAGAAACTTCCAAAAGGCTAAGTACTTTGTGAAAGCCTCCTTCAAGCTCTTTATAACACTTCTTAAATTTGATCTCCATGAATATGAACTTCCATTGTTTATAATTTTGAAATGTTGACCCCCCTGTGCACGCATCAGAAGATCAGAGTTGTGCAGTGGAATTTGAAGGCGGCTAAAGATCGACAAAAGTCATATGCTAATCTGAAGAGGAAGGATGTGCAGTTTTAAGTCGGGGACAAGGTTTTCCTTAAAGTTTTGCCTTGGAGGAAAGTGCTTCGATTTGGTAAGAAAGGCAAACTTAGTCCTCGCTTCATTGGACCATATGAGGTTTTGGCTAAAGTTGGACCGGTAGCCTATAAATTAGCTTTACCAATGGAGTTGGCAAAGTTGCACGATGTATTTCATGTTTCGATGCTTCGTCGGTACAGATCAGATCCTTCACATGTTTTGTCAGTTCAAGATATGCAAGTCCAGCCAGATTTTTCTTATGATGAAGAATCGAAAGCTATCCTAGCTCGAGAAGTGAGACAGCTGAGAAGTAAGCAGATCCCTTTGGTAAATGTGTTATGGAATCACCATGGAGTTAAGGAAGCGACTTGGGAACCGAAGGAGTCAATGAGAGCTCAGTATCTGCATTTGTTCGATTCAGGTGAGAATTTCAAGGACAAAATTCTTGTTAGTAGGGGAAAGTTATCACACCCCAATTGCCCCCTAGAAGTTTGAGCCATCTGTGTGTGCATGTATTGTGTGTATTTTGGCATGTCATAAGGGTATTTTCGGTAAATTGTATGTTTTGAGGGTTTATTATAGTGTGGGTGCTCATATTGTGTTAGAGTGTGAATTAGTTGGGTTTTGTTTGGGTGTGCTTGAGCATACCATAGTATGATGTGTTTGTGGGGTTGTGCTTGTGTGTGTGTGTGCTAACACATTTGTAGGGTATTATAAGTGGGGATTGTATTGTGTATGTGCAATGTATGTTGTTAGGGTGTGAGTTATTAAAACCCACCAATCATGTTGTGCCATGTGGAAAAGGGAATAGTGGGGGGTTGAATAATTGAGGAAAGAGAAGGGGAAGAACAGAAAATCTGTTCTTCATTCCCGTTCTCCCCTTCTCTTCTATCTTTTGCTTTCCCTTCTAGTCCCTCTTCTTCTTCCTTTCTTTGGCTAGTTCCTTGTTGGTTGGATTTGGTGGATTTTGATAATTCTTAGAAGTAATTGGTGAGTTTTCTGGATTTCCATTGCATTCTTCTTCTTCTTCTTCGTCATATTTTCTGGGTTTAGATTTAATCTAGGGTTTGTATTTTGTGTGTTTTGTTGGGTTATTGTTAGTTGAGCCTCCTTGTGAGCCTAAAGGCAAGGAGAAGGCATCGGGAAGTGGTGCTCATTAGCTAGGAGCTAAGGAGAATCAGGTTTGGGAATTTTGTGATTTTTGCATTTTTTTGTGGTTATTGCCCCTTTGACGAAATTTCTGGAAAAATATGGTGATCTTAATGTGTATTGTAGTTTAAATGTTATGGGTTTTGATTTAGATGTGTTAAAAAGGCTGGGATGTGATTTAATGAACTTAATTGTGTTCTTGAGGGAGATGATGATGAATAGTGCTGATATTTCAATGTGTGCAAATTGATGTTGTTATTGGCATGATTTAATTGGAATTCTTGGTTTATGTTTTTAATGATGTGTGGGTTGCTGGAGATGAGGTAAGTTGGTGTTTTGATGTTTGGTTTGAGATTTGGGTGTTGTGTAGTTGGATTTTCTGTAGATTTCTCGTGTAAGGGCTGGAATTCACGATTATATCGCGAGTGTGACATTGTCGCGAGGTCACGACAGAGCCCGATGAAAGCAGCCCTGGCACGCTGTGATGCGCGCCGAACCCCGTAGGACGCCCCGAAGGCCCGCTCTTAGGGCTTTCGAGAGAGGTTCATTGGAAACTTGTAAGGTATTTACAAGTGCGTCTATTTTGGGCAACAAGGAGGTTTCTTAAAGTCGCCACCCAATAAAACATTGAGAAAGTTCGTCTCGCCTCAGTGAGCCTAAGACGGGGCATCTTATCCATTTTGGGCAAGCCAAAGGGGTCTTGGAGGCATTCACCCGAATAGATGCCGCGCCCGACACTCGCCGAAATAAATTTTTTTTTCTAATTTAACTAAAAATATTGTAATTTCAAGCCCCCATTTTTCAAAACTAATTTTTAAAATATTTTTATTATTTTTTTATCTTTTCACTCTAAAATGCAAATTTGAAAAGAAAATCATCACTTTTAACATTTTTGCGTGTGGAAAGGCATCTTATCATCATTGGTTAACTTCAATCTAGGCTGACTCAAGACCCGGTATCTACAGTTGCCCCTAGTACAGGGGAATCTAGTACACCAGTGTCTAGGTGAGCCTAAACTCAAGAAGAAAAGGAAAGAGACACGTACCTGAGGCAGCTGTCTTTTCGATGTGGGGAATCTGTGGTGGTGGTTGTTGCTATATTGTGGGCGTGTTATCGTTTGTTGAAGCGGTAGTGCCGTGATCGTGCTAACCCTCTGCGGAGTGGTAGTGCTGTCATCGTGCTAACCCTTCTGATTTGATGAAGTGGTAGTGCCGTGGTCATGCTAACCCTCTGTAGAGTGGTAGTGCCACCATCGCGCTAACCCTTCGGATTTGATGAAGTGGTAGTGTCGTGGTCGTGCTAACCCTCCGTAGAGTGGTAGTGCCGCCATCGTGCTAACCCTTCTGATTTGGTGAAGTGGTAATGCCGTGGTCGTGCTAACCCTCCACAGAGTAGTAGTGCCGCCATCATGCTAACCCTTCGAGAAGTGGTAGTGCCGTGGTCGTGCTAACCCTCCGTAGAGTGGTAGTGCCGCCATCGTGCTAACCCTTCTGATTTGGTGAAGTGGTAGTGCCGTGGTCGTGCTAACCCTCCATAGAGTAGTAGTGCCGCCATCGTGCTAACCCTTCTGATTCTGTGAAGTGGTAGTGTCGTGGTCGTGCTAACCCTCCATAGAGTGGTAGTGCCGCCATCGTGCTAACCCTCCATAGAGTGGTAGTGCCGCCATCGTGCTAACCCTTCTGATTTAGTGAAGTGGTAGTGCCGTAACCCTTCGTAGAGTAGTAGTGCCGCCATCGTGCTAACCCTTCGAGAAGTGGTAGTGCCGTGGTCGTGCTAACCCTCCGTAGAGTGGTAGTGCTGCCATCGTGCTAACCCTTCGATTTGATGAAGTGGTGCTGTCTATGAGCCCTTTGGTTGATTACTTCGATTGATATTTAGATTGATACTTGGATTTTTGTTTTCTGCTGGTTGCCCCCTGAGAGGCATTTGGTTGATTGTTTGGGCTGATGTCGTCATTCGGCTTTTGTCGGTGTCCGCATCAAATCTCTCTTTCTGCAAAATAGGGAAACTAAAGTATGCAAGAAAAATAGTGAGCATGCAAGTGAAATGCATGAGTCATGCAGGAATGCAGGATAAGAATTCATCTATGTGGGCTTGGAGATGACAGCCGAGCTAGCTGTAATTTGCAATAGGATCGATGCCTTTTAAGCTGCTTTTGAATTTCATGCCCTTTGGGATTGCGAGATTCTGATCCGGTACCTGTAGTCATTATTTGAAGGTAGTGCGTCTCTTGTGGATTTTCACACTAGCTTTTCTTAGCAGGATATGCGTCCTTTGCGGATTTTCACATAACCCTATGCCTTATTTTTGCCTGGAGTGGACCCAACCCAATCCAGCGGCTTTTTTTTTGAAGGACAGACTGCCTGTTTTCAGGTTTTCACGCTATTCTTTTGCCTAATTTTTGCTTAGAACGCCAGTTACGGTTTTCACTCTAACGGCTTTCCTTTTTTTTTTTTTGCTGATTGCTGAAGCTATTGGCAGGGACCTTTCAGGAGCCTTGGGACATGGTTGTATGAGTTTGATTCTTCACACTTGATAGCAGGATGAGTCGGCTGAAGCGTTTGCATGCTGAGAATAGCAGAGGATAGGCAGATACATGCCTTTGATCACATAGGGTACAATACTCCGATCACATCATTGCATAAATGCATGTGTTTCAATTTGATTTCATTAAGCATGATCATTGTTTGGCATTAATCTCAAAAAATACAGAACCTCACCTAATCTCGAGATAGATCTTGAAAGTATCAAACTCCTGTTATCAATCAGCCCTCTCGGGTTTCATGATTGAATGTTTTCTCTCATCTCTTAATTTTTTTTCTTTGAACGCGAATTCTAGATGTAACTTTGGGGACGAGACTTAACTCGAGTGTTTAAGCTCAAGAAACACCATATGCCTCTTCTTACGTACCAAACCTTATTAGAAGGTCATCTCCGCTAATTGGATAAGACTGAACCAAGAATCAAGAGGTCTTACTTTGATTGTAATGTTAGGCTTAGGTAGATGACTATCAAAGGAAGATCAGGTCGCTAGAGAAAAATGGCCGCAATATTTACTCGACTGATGGATAAACCATTCTCAGCTCAGTTGCATATACAAAGGTATTCTTGAACTTGGGTTCGGTAACGTTTTAGCTCATTAAGATCAGAATGATAGTTGAAAAGGTGATCATCGAAACTCGTCAAGTGGTTACTATTTTGAGCTCTTTTTTATTTTATTTTTTATTTTTTTGTTTTTTTAATTTTTTTTTGAGCTCATATTTTTTGCGCATGACTGAAACCCTCTTCCCAAAGTGTAAACTCATCCTTACTAAGGCAATTTTTGATAACCCAACAAAATTGTTAAAACGTACATCCATCCCTTCCAGAGCGGCCATTTTTCTAAGGGGAGGCAAAAATCATTTTAGGCGAGAATATAGTTTTAGGCAATTTTTGACGCGCGCCGAACCCCGTAGGATGCCCTGAAGGCCCGCTCTTAGGGCTTTCGAGAGAGGTTCATTGGAAACTTGTAAGGTATTTACAAGTGCGTCTATTTTGGGCAACAAGCAGGTTTCTTGGAGTCGCCACCCAATAAAACATTGGAAAAGTTTGTCTTGCCTCAGTGAGCCTAAGACGGCGCATCTTATCCATTTTGGGCAAGTCAAAGGGGTCTTGGAGGCATTCACCCCAATAGAACATTGGAATGACCCTCTAACCCTATGGAGCCTAGGATTGTAAATTGAGTCTTTTGGTGGGACACAAGAGGTGTCTTGGAGATCCCATTCCAATGAAACATCAGAATGGTCCTCTCGCCTCGTTGAGCCCAAAGACCAGAGATGGTTCGGGACTTCTCATTTATTCATACCTTGGTTATTTTATAATTAAGTTTTGAATTTAAGTTTTCATCCCTTTTCTCATACATTTCGATGCAATAATTAGAGTGCAAGTTTGATCATTCAAGGAAAGCAATAAATAAAAAGGTAAATAAAATAAAGTACATGAAAATAAACTACAATAAAACTAGGGGCGGAATACAACCCCCATTGTAAATAAAGTACAAACCATACATAAATCGGAATATTCATTAATGATGAGGATATTGGTCCTCGCATGCATATTTATTATAAAACAATTTTTATGTGATGATTTTGGATGGAGAAAATTGAGACATTAGTCCCATTTTTATTTAGAAAAAATACCTATTTAATTAATAAAAAACATTTGTGATTTTCTTTCTAGTGGATCTAAATAAACAATTTTACAAGAAAATTATAAGACAAAAATAAAAAAAGCCAAATAAATAAAATATTACAAATAAAGAAAATAAACATATAACCCAAACAAGCCATTCTAGATCTCCCCGTGTGCTCGCAAAAAATGGCCAAGCAAAAAAAAATGAGTTTTGACATAAAAACAAAACATAAACAAAATAATGTTAGTAGTTAAAACAATTAAATCAATAATAAAAGATAAAATGGAATAAAATAAGATAAAATAGCATGATATCAAAATGACAATTGAATTAATATGTTTAACAATTAAAATAAATGCGAAAAATGCATTTTTATGACAAATTAAATAAATGATGTGATTAGAATAAAATATAACATATTAATGAATTAATACATGAAAATTATGAACATGATGAAAAATAATGAAAATAAACAACAAATTGAATAAACAATAAATATAACATGTAACAATGATAAAAGATTTGATAAAAGATAATGAATAAAAGAATAATAAAAATAATTAAAACAATGACATGATTAATTACTATTATCACAATTAACATAAACCATTTATATGGCAAAAAGATTAATCAAAATTAATTAATTAATTACATGCTGAAAAATAATGATGAAACAAAATAAAATAAATTATTTACATGTTAGGAATTAATAATAAATCAAAGTTCACATAAATAAGAACAAATCCATACATAAACATATTAAATAAAACAAACATAATAATAATAGAATAAACAAATAAATGGAATCAATAAGTAAATTAATAAAAACAATAAAATATACATGAATAAATTAAATATAAACAAAATAAAAGAAAATAAAAATCAAGCCCAGAATATTTACACTCAAAGTTTTGGATTTGATGACGGTGAAGTGATGATTTGATTTCCTTGAAAAATTACTTGAGAAAATAATTTAGCAATAAAATTAATCACTTTTGTTTATAGAGAAAACAAAAGAATTAACTTGAATGCTTAAGAATAAAAAAACTGATTTTGAAAGTGAAAATTAATTTCTTATGTTTATGGAGAAAACAAAGAAATTAATTTGGAATAATCAAGAATTGAAAATCAATTTTTCAATCTCCATTAATCCTTGTTAATTGAAAGAAGAAATCTGAAATTTTTTGATGAAAAATCAAGGAAGAAGAGAGGAAAATCTGAAATTTTGGTGAAAAGAAAAATTATGGAGGCTCCCCTTTTAGGTTTTTTCCATCATAAAAAATATATAGGATGTAATAAAAGTGTTGCCCTAATTTAATTAGGGAAAGAAATTCTAATTTAATTCAATTTCCTCTATTTTAAGAGATAAAATCAAGTTTTATTAATTAATTATCCATAAAAATATTTTAGAATTTGATTTGGACTCAAAAACCTTGATTTAGGGTGAAAAAACCCGGAAAAAGGGGTGAAAAATCGGAAAAAAGGGTGAAAAAAGGGAAAAGTGTACATCAGACCCTTTAGCGATGGCCAGGAAAGGAGGGACGCTCGTCGCTATTGAGTGACGGGTGTCGCGCGCGAGCGTCGCCTCGAGCGCGACGCGCGCGTGGCCGCAGTGAGTGTAGCGCACTGGCGCCCGCGCGCGCCTGGGCGCTGCCACGCCCGACACTCGCCGAAATAATTTTTTTTTCTAATTTAACTAAAAATATTGTAATTTCAAGCCCCCATTTTTCAAAACTAATTTTCAAAATATTTTTTATTATCTTTTTACCTTTTCACTCTAAAATGCAAATTTGAAAAGAAAATCACAACTTTTAACCTTTTTGCTTGTGGAAAGGCATCTTATCATCATTGGGTAATTTCGATCTAGGTTGACTCAGGACCCGGTGTCTACACACGCGTCCGAGCTCTCCGCCGAGCCGTGCAGCGGAACCTCTATCGCGAGCGCGACAGAGAGCTCAGCTGCCGATCTGTTGGGCGATCTGTTTCGGGCTGGCCGCTCACTGTCGCGAGCGAGACATTTGTGACGAGCGCGACAGCGAGGTGTCCTTGCTCCCTCGCGAGATCGCGACGGGTGTCGTGGTCACTCCCCGGGGCAAGCTCGCCTCCATCGCGAGCGCGACAGTGACCCCATTTCTGCCCTATTTTCTGATTTTGCCTTCTATATGCTATATAAAATGCTTATTTATATGTACAATATTATGAATCCATCATGATAAATAATATGCTGCGATTTGGCACCTTAATTATACTATGCATGACCTGCGAGAGTCGGTCTAGTGGATAGTTAGGCATGCCTAATAGAGTCTCTTAACTGTAGCCCTTTGTTCTGTTTGGACCCTGATCAGGTCCCTGTCTGGTTCCTCGCTAGCCCCTTATGCGTTTTGGATCTTGTTTAAGGTCCCCTTTATACGAATGTTTTGAATGCGATAAGATAAAATGGTTTCTAATTTGTGCCCGTAAGGTACGCTATGCGTTTACTCGTTATCCACTATTTTGAGTCAGCAGGTGTTTGTTCTGAATTTTGTTGATATGACTGCAAGAATATGATATTCGAATGAGCTTAATGATAAGTATGAGAAATCAGTTTATATGTATATGAATGAGGATATGAGCTTTTGAATGTATGTCTTTATTATACAAGCATGATTATATATCTGACATGATTATCCGCATTTGTCATATCATATGTACTATGCTTTGACGACCATTGTGAATGGCCATCCACTCTTTTGTTGTGTGTTTTTCCCACTAAGCGTTTATCACTTAGCACCGTGTTTTTACCCATGCAGGTGCGGAAGGTATTTTGTTGGGAGAGTCGCCGCCAGTCAAGCCAACACAGGAAGGTTTAGTGTAGGGCTTAGCTTTTGTAATTGTTGATGATTCTTTTGTATAGAACTCTCATGTATCAGTTTCTGTAGTAGCTTCTGCATTTGTATATGTTGGATATGTAATTATCTCTTATGTCAGCAAGCTTGATCAGAACATTATTGTAATTATTTTTATTGTATTAATGTATGATCAGCTGTTGCTCCCATTGGTTTGTAAAGTTTTAATTACCCCGCATTTATGTATGTATGTTATGAATGAATGTATGATTTGTATCGTATCTGCATGGTGGCACCTTGACTCTTACGGCATCTCACTCCTTATCAGATGGGATCGCCTATGTATGGGTAGGGGGTGTTACAGTAGGACTAAGAAAATGCATGGCCATGCTCAAATGAATTGATAGAGTGATCAATGTCATTTGATTTTATCAGTCTACTTAGTGATTGAGAAATTATATGTTTGAACAATATAAGTTTGAAATGGACCATGACTTATGTTCAAACAAGATATTGTGTGACAAAAATTAGTTAGGTTAAAATTCAACTTTCGATATTCATATTATTTGGGTAGTTATAGTGTCTTGCTAGAGGCTAATTATGACTTGTGGGCCTATAATGGGATTGGGCCCCCTCCAACATAATATGAACCTATTGAGCTGCACATCAAGAACGTAAAATATCCATATATGTTATATATTAAATTCGAAATAATTTTATAGAGATAAAGAAATATTCCATATTATTTGAATAAGGAATATTCTTTCCTAAAATATCTCCACGTTAACCACTTATTGGATTAGAGTTAACATGAGACTACATAAAGATATAATTTAAGGCCTAATCATCTAATAATCACTTTACTACTGTCTTTTTTAGAAAAGAAATGGTGCATGGAAAGAATTCTCTGATGCTTTTTGTAATGCCCATTCCCACCTGTCCACATAGCTACGCCGTGGCAGTCGAGAATGAATGCCCATTCCCACCTGTCCCTATAGGCATGCCTATCTATCCACTACTCGACTTGCAAGCTAATTTATTAATTCAGTTAATGTTTGTGTTATCATAAGGTGCAACATCTTAAAATTTCAATAGCTAAAAGCACCTCATCGCATATGTATGTTCACATGGTAATGCATATTATTAGTTTTCATATAAATACTCATTTATTAAATAATAAATTGATTCAACTAAAACAAGTCAATTAAAAAGTCTTGACAACAAACAGGAATGTCGCGCTCGCGACAGATCCAAGGATTCCGTTCTGTCGTGTTCACGACACCCGTCGCTCTCGTGATAGAAACAACAATTCGGTTCTGTTATGCTTGCGTCAAAGCTTGCATTTGCGATAGAACACCATCCAAAAAAATTATATAGGTGAAGCCCTCTATCGCGCTCGTGACAGAGGCTGGACTTTGTGCTCAAACCCCACCACACACACCTCTTGCTCACGGATTCTACCACAATCACACTTATGACTTTCAAACCCGTTGCCTTATGGCCTTCTAACCATATGACTTTCAGACCCGTCACCTTATGGCCTTCTAACCATTTGTTTATCTATAAGCTGAGTTTACTATGGCATAATTCTCATCATTTTTGGTCATAGATTTAAGGAGTTATGGCGAAAGGAACATTACATGCTCCAAAAGCCCTCCTACCAGGTTAACCAACTTATGTGCACATTTTGAAGACCATAGGGTCCCCAATTCAGCATGGCTATTTCTAACACATTATAAGCACATTTCTTAGGAACCTAATCCCTTTGATCTCATTCAATTTAGAGTTATACAAGTGGAGTTATAGCTTACACAACCCCTCAGGTTAGTTACCCTACAATCAAACTTTACCATCCCAAGTTAGTCAAGCTTGAATTGGACTAAATTGGTGAATTTCCTAACTCCAACTCACACAAAACTTCCCAATGTGCATTCCCAAACTTAGCATGCTCATAAACACATTAGGCAACAATCGTACATTTTGCACAATAATACCATAAGTCACTTAAAATAGAGCATCATGCTTAAAATTCACATCTCATGGCCAGTGACTACCTCATCAATTCATCATGTCAATTCAATTCAAATAACACATAAATTACACATTTTCTACTTAGTTCAAGCACATGAATTAATCATGCATTCCAGAGTTCAAGCCATAACAAATTAACACATGAAGTAGTAGTATTTCCTAAACCTCTTCTCCTAAGCTTCTCTTTGATCACTTAGTGATAGGCTCACCCACCTTTCCTTTACCCTTGTCTTTCCTTGGTTCCACAACTACAAGCATTATCCAATTTCCAGAATTGGATACAATTGATCAATTTCCATTTAAACTCAAATATCAAAGCAGAGAGTAGAAGGAGATGAAGAACACACTAATTAACCACTTACCTCGTTAACTTAAAACTCAGCACCACACAAACATAACTTCGTCCAATTCAGCAGAAATATCATAAATTCCTAACTAAAGAAATGGAAAACAGGAAGAAGAAGAAGAAGAAGAAGAAGAAGAAGAAGAAGAAGAAGAAGAAGAAGAAGAAGAAGAAGAAGAAGAAGAAGAACCAAAGGGCTGGAGAATAAATGGCTAAAAACACATGCAAATGCAGTACTTTCTCTTACCTGCCAACTATAAATATTGCATGGCAACAGGTGATGTGGCACAAGGAGAGGTGGACACCCGGATTCCACTTCCAACTCTCACAATCTGATTTTTGACTTAATTAATCACTAATAGTGCTAATCAAACCCACTTAAGCTTAAACATGAACACTTACAATTTGGCCACTTAACTTGTTTTGTGTATGCAATCAAGTCCTTAATTTAATTATATTTAAGTTCAGAATTTAGCGAACTCCAAATTAAACTTACCCAATTACCCCAATTAGACCAATATTGATACTAGGGTATAATTCAGGCTGTTACACTTTTAGAGAAAAGACAAAAACCCAATTGCATGTGGAAGGAACTAGCACCCCTTGCAAATTTGTTCATCGTTGTTTGTGTGTGGATACAGGCTGATGGTGGTCGGTCCTTGAAGCAACACCTGGAGTTCGATTTGATTTGGAGAAGTCATACATTTGCACAGAGGAAAGCAGTAGATCGATTGGAATCAAGGTGTTAATTCATTATTTCTGCACTCCAATAGGTTAGTAATCATTAACTACATTTTGAATCAATTGGATCGCATGGATCCTAGTGGGTTTTATTTTAATTTTCATTATGTTTTAATTTTGAATTATTGTGTTAAAACCTAACAACTATTATTCAGAAAATTTAGGTATTAACAAATTTGCATGCAATAGGAATCTCACATCATGAACTCTTTCATAAATGCCTTTGCACTATGTTATAATACTAATGACTTCATTTATTAATTTAAGATACGAAATCAAACTAGAGGTAATCAAAACATAATATTAAAAAATGAATGATGTCTTCTCATAAATGATAATGAGATACATGAAAAAGATTCATAATCTACATGGGCTCTATGGGATATTCCTAAAAAGCTCCCACTTAGACTAGAGCCAATCACTTATATGTCTTAAGATGATATTGTGTACATGGTGATCATACTTGTTTTAGGATAGTGCTTTAGTGAGAGGATTCGCCACATTGTCATCTGAGGTTACTCTTTTTATATTCACATCATTTTTCGCTATGATCTCTAGATGAGATGGTAGCATTAGAGAACATGCTTGGATCGCTGATGAGACCATGGTTCCTTTGCTTGCCCAATGGCTCCATTTGTAATGGCCCGAATATTGGGTCAGTAGTAATCAGTGAAATTTGTAGAGTATGTAGCATGAATTTCAAGTGAAATTATTAGTATTTGAGTCCTAAAAGACAGAAGAGAAGAAAGGTTAAACATGCTCGGGTCAGGGAAGCCCCTGATGGGTGACTTCCCGGGAACCTGAAAGTGAAAAATATTTTATTGGACCATTGGAAAGTACAAGTTATAAGGAGTCTGGTGATATAATTTAAAGTGAAAATGAGGTCAAATAGGTCTCCGAAAGTTAAATTGAAGAAAAGCCTCTAGTTCGATTCAAATAGTAATAAGGTTTGACCGAGATTTGACTGAGACTTTAAATATAGTAAACGACCTCCGAAAAGTGATTTGAAGGTACAAATGAACCCAGAATAGTGCGTAAAATAGTTTGGTAGTGAAAAAGTAAGTTTATGATGACACTAAAAAAAAGAGTGAATCGAATCGGTTTAATTGAACCAAACCGGAGATGGACCCTGATTAAGGTGAAACAAAGGTCAAATGAGCTATTAAGAGTAAAATGGAAGTTAAGGATGAAAGGTGAACCGAACCGGTTCAACCAGTGAACCGGATCGGACCAGTTAACTTTAGTTTGACCAAAGTTTGACCGGACTTTAAATGGAGTTATGGAATTCAGAAAAATTATTTGAAAGCATGAACTTGCTTGAAATATTATGGAGAATCAAATGGTAGTGAAAAATAAATTTTACGGTGAAACAGAAAATTGAGTTATCGGACCGGTAAGAAATTATCGGACCGGGAAATGGCCTCTGATTGAGCTAAAATTTTATGTGGAAGCTAAATTATATATTTTAAGAATTAACAAAATTGATTTTATGATAAATTGAGCTTGGGGAGTAAGAGAAATTATTTTTATTTGCTTATTGGGCCTAATTTCTTAGATAGGCTTAGAATTAGGTTGGCCCAATTGGTTGGACCAAGCCCAACCCACCTCAGCCACCTATATGAACCCCTGAATATTAAAAAACCTTAGAAAGCTCTCCATTTCTCTCCTCTTTTCTCCATGGCCGAATGGTACATATCCCATCTCTCTTGAATTTTCTTCATTCCTCTCTCAAGTTTCCACCAAATACAACCTTCCTAAGTAAAATCTAGCCTCTCTTTTCCATGATAATGGTCTCAAAAGTTCATTTGAAGTGGAATAAGTGGGAGAAAATAAGTGAGAGTTTATATGTCAAATTGAGGTATGTAAAGTTGATATTTTTAAATTGGTTTAAGGATTCAAATAGGTACTTTAGGATGTCTAGAGTATATTTTTGCAAATATATTGCATAAAGGAAGAAAATTTATGGTGATTTCTTTGGATTGTATATTCGGCTACTTAAGGATTTCAAAGGAGATGGTGTTGTTTTTATGAAGTAAAGGCATAAAAAGTATGCTTATGATGTGAAGAACAAGAAAATAAGATTAGTGGATACAATATCCTCTTTTTTCCATGTTAAAAGTATGATTTTTAGTTATGTTTAAACATAAAGTATGTGAAATATGCATGTTTAATTGAATCAAACCATATAGACATGTTTAGAAAGGTTAGAAATGATGATATGAATGTTTAAAATGAGAAAAAAAAAGTTGGCATGATGAATCTCTACTTAGGCCGAATGGTATATCACATGATTTTGATGTGTTTTGATGATGTTTAGGGCATGTTTATGATGTATACATGATATTTGGCATGTGACCTATCTAATGGTATGTGTTAGAGCATGTGAAAATGTCATGATGTTTGACGTATGCATGTGGCCAAATGGTTATCATGTGTAAAGGTATGATTTTGATGAGTTTTAATGAAAAATAATGGCATAGCTATGTTATTCAACATGTAAATGACATAAATAAATGTTAAAGTTGATGAAATGAATTAAAAGTGAAAGATTAGTATGTTGGCCGATGGTATTCATGGGTTTTTCATGATGTATGATGATGTTCATGGCATGTTTATGGTGTATACATGGTATTTGGCATGTGACCTAGCTAATGGTATGGGTTAGAACATGAAAAAGTTTCATGATATATGATGTACACGTGAGGCCGAATGGGTTATGTATGTAAATGATTTTGATGTGTTTTAATGTGAAATAATAGTATGGCTATGTTATTCAACATGTGAATAGCCTAAATAAATGTTAAAGTTGATAAAAAGAATTAATGGTGAAAAGTTAGTGTGTTGGCCGAATGTGTGCATGTATGTATACATGTGTACCATGATGAAATAATGAGCTTTCATGACATATGATGGTATGATGATGATAATCACATGTATAATGATCGAATTGTATGGAAAAGAGTGGAATAGAATGATGAAATTCCATGAAAAGTATGACTGGTAACTTAAAAATGTGGAAAGTGGAATTTTGATGCCCTATGTAGTAATCCAGTAGTCAAGTCTAGTTCAGGATATGATGGCTAGCCATAGGGACATAAAATCGCTGGTGTGAGCATGGCGTCTCATTTATTATAAGCCAATGACGGTCCTATTATGTATTGTTCTGTCTTAATACAATATTGATATGTATTTCTGTTGTCTATATTATAAGGGTGGTCCCACGAGGTCCCCCTATTCTGTATTGAACCTATAGGGTTCACGTCTCATTTATCATGATTATAGATGTCTGCCAGCATTGTACATGGGGCAATTTGCTAAAAATAAGCTTAAAATGTTTAAATTGTGATTAAAATGATAATTGTGTGAAAAATGGACTTAATTGGAATAAATAAAATGTTTTTAGGACATAATGGTATTATTGACCATATAAAGATAAAGATAAATAAAAGATAAAGAACAGATAAGGATAAAGAATAAAGATAAGGCTAAGGGCAAAATGGTAATTTTTCTATATATATGTGAATAAATGTTAATAAGTGTAAAAATGTAATTAAATGGCTAAATATGGAAATTGGTAACTATTTAAGGACTAAAATATAATTTGGCATGAAATTGGTAATTGGAGGGTATAATTGTAATTTGTATGTCAATACATGGTTAATTAGTTAATATAAATGAACTAATGGCATAATTGAAATTTTTGGTGAAATAAAATGAACTAAGGGCATTTTCGTAATCATATAAAGGTTTAAGGGCATAAATGTAATTTTGCCATAACTTAAGGGTAAATATGGTAAATATGGTTCTTTATGCATATTAATTGTGTAATTGCCCTAATTATTTGATTTAAAGGTACGTAAATGTAACAATGCATTCATAATTAATAAATAAATAAATAATGTTTAATTATGATTATTTTATCATATTTATATTATTTATTATGCATGATGACATAGTTAGTGAAAATAACGTAATTTGTATGTTGAGTGATTAAAATGGTAAAAGAAACCGAATTAATGGAATTATGGTAATTATAGTAAATATGCAATTAAATTTATTAGAAATAATGATAAATGAGAAAATAAGTGAAAATGGGACTTAATTGGAAGAAATAGAAAGTTTAGGGGTAAAATAGTAATTTAGTAAGTTAGGTAAAAAGTGTGACTTAAGGGTTAATTATGTAAATAAATGAAAATGTAGGGTTAAAATGGCAAATTAGTTTGAAAATGGTTAAGTAGGGATTAAATTGTAATTTGGTAAAATGTTAAAGGTTAGAGATAGAAACTAAGTATATATAAAGGGTAAAAAGGTAATTAATATTAATTAAAGGGTAATTCGGTAATTAAGTGAAATAAGGGACTTAGATGGAATTATGGTAAAAGTTAGGGACGTAATTGGAATTATTGGAAAAGATTAAGACCTAAATGTAAATATGAAATTTTATGTGTACTATATGTTTATTTCCTAAAATGAGTGATTTAATTGATATTAAATGTATTATTTACATTCATGAGGCATGCATGTGAATTTAGTTATGTGGATAGTTAATTATATTAAGTGCATGAATGAGTTTAAATAAAGATTATAAAGATTATTACTTGTAAATAATTGAATGAAGTAAAGAATTGTTCAAGGGCAAGATTGTAATTGTAGTAATGTTTAAAGGACATAAGTGTAAAATAGTAGAAGAATAATTATAATGATAGTGTTAACTCTGACATTAAAGTTTATATCAATATTTAGATTAAGGTAAATGAATTGTCAGAAATAAATAAAAGATAGTGTAAGATAATTAACAAGTAGCATAATTATGAACTAGTTATGTGGAATTAAAATAAATGGAATTTAAAGTCTTTAGTATATAGTATACATTAAAGTAAAAAAAATGTTATTAGATAATCGAAAAGTTATTTGAAGGTTAGGGTATTGGTGAGTCATAAAACCTTAAGTGAAGAAATTTAGGACTGTTAGTAAAAGGCTAAAAGCTAATGAGAGAATAATAATGTTAAGTCCACAATTAAGTTAGTGGATTAAGTAATAGTTTTGACAATTCAAGTATATATAATATGAAATATAACTGAGTAAAAATTAAGTCGGAAAATAGAGTAAATACATGTTATGTTTATAGTTTTAAAAAAAATGGTTCTGTAAAAAAAGTATCAAAGCTATAAAGAAAATGATAACGGTTAATTAGTACCGTAAATAACATCGATGGTGACTGTTTAATGAATATGTTAGTAATGGATATTGTGCCCAAGTGTAGACTGTAACTGTAACTGAAACTGATGTATAAGTTATAAACAAACAATGAAAAATAAATGAATAAGTTAATAAGATATTTACAAATGTTGTTAATATAACTAGTCATTAAATTAAAGGGCAGAACATAATAGTATTAATGTGAAAGTTAATAGCACAGATAAAGATGATTCTGATAACAATAATAGTAATGTTAAAAGATGGTTATTAAAATAATGAAAAGGGTATAAGATAATTGACTAAAGCAAAAGATTGGTTGGAACAGTAAAAGTAAAGCATAAATTACTTAAAAGTCTTAAGAATTAATGTTCATATAATAGAAATAAAGATATATGCTTGTGTGTGCATGCATGTAGTAATAGTATGGAAAATTTAGGATATATATGCACCACTGGGCATTTCAATGCTCAGCGCGTAGTGTTGTTGCCGCGCTCAGGTTACGAAGATAGGAAGTTTTTAAGTTGCCAGATTTTCGATGACAGACATGAAGAGAAGCGAGTGCAGAACTGAAAGGATAGGTATGGCATGTATACGACTTTGGTGGACTATATAGTTTATCATTTATAGCGAGGTTATGTATGAAATTTTAAACAATGCTATGTATGGACTGCTCTGTTATTATGGATATTTGAATGCAAAAAATTTTTACTGAACTGTGCATTATATCATGGTCTTGCATTGTCAGTATTGATGAGATTACTGTAATATCTATTTACTGTACGTATAGTGTAGAGTGTTAAGGGTGTTACACCATTGTTATCACAATACAAGGGTATTGGATCAATAATGCTAGGGACCACTCCTAGTTTAGTAATTAACTTCTTGATCCATACTGCCTCCTTAGCTATCTCTGAACCAGTAATGTACTCAACTCTATAGTAGAATCAGCAATCATCTCTTGTTTGGAACTTTTCTAACTGATTGCTCTTCCTCCCATTATAAACACAAAACTTAACTATGACTTTCAGTTATCCTTGTCAGACTGAAAGCTAGCACTAGTATACCTGCTTACTTGTAAATCACCCTCTCCATATATCAAGAATATATCCTTAGTCCTTCTCAAGTACTTAAGGATATTTTTGACTGCACTCTAGTGTTCCTGTAACACCCTTTACCTACAGGTAAGGGAGCTCACCCATAAAGGAGAGTGAGACCCCGCATAGATAAGGGTGTCACCAAAGCAAACCACAAACATACGTAAAATAATGAAATAGACATAATCAAATTAAAACACTTTACATCTGAAAGAACAGGGCTTAAACTGCCAACAGAAAACTAATCCATTCATTAAGATAACTGAATGTTCATTACAAAAGATATAAAAATAAGTATAAAAATGTGTCTTTATAACTTTACAAAAGGAAATACAAGATTATACAGAAGGTTACAATATACAAAACATAATTCTGTTCAAAAAGCTCCCTTATTATGTTAGCCTAGACTGCTGTTGAGCTCCCAAAAACTCCACAGCTTCTGCACCTGCATGGATAGAATACATGTGCTAAGCGATAATGCTTAGTGGGAAAACAAAAGATGAACGACCATTCACAATGGCCGTTAAGGCAAAACACATTCATATGTCACAAGCATATTAAAATTCCATAAGAGCATAATAACTTTATATCATGCACTGCATTCACAAGAATTCCATAACATATACTCATTAATATAGCAATATCACATTCAAAATAAAATAACATATGCGCCTGTAAACTCATAGTAGCGGATAGCGAGTGAACACATTTGTACCTGTGGGTACGGTCAAAAGAAATTTTTTTATTTTCATCCAAAAACATTTTCACATTGAGGATCTTAAATAAGATCCAAACACATTAAGGATCGTGAGGATCCAAATGGGGACCTGATCAGGGTCCATAATACATTGGGGCTGCAGCTAACAGAACTCTTTAGGCATGCCTAATTATCCACTAACTTGACTTTTGCAGGCTATGCATAAAACATTTCATATAAGGCATCCATTGGAGCACATAATAGTATTTACATCCTAGGAGAAATCATTCATGTCAATTATGGTAAAAGAAAACAGAAAAGCAAACAGGGTAGTTATCACGCCCGCAATAGAGGGCAAAGCTCGCCTCCTGCTACGCTCACGACAGCCCTCACGCGAGCGCGAGGAGGGCCAGACAGGCCTCTTTTGTGCTCGCGACAGAGGGCGGGGAAGGTTACTTTCGCATTCGCGGACCTAGGCATGCTCACGATAGCAATCAGCCGGGCAAAACCGAACTCTCTGTCGGGCTCGTGGCCAAAGTAGCGGCCTCAATAGGAGCCCTTTTCTGCAGAGCTCGGAACACCAGGCTCTGTCGCACTCGCGACGGAATCAATTTCCAGCTCCCTCAGCCAAAAATCTGCAGAAAACTCATGCCCGAAATCCACCCAACAAGCAATAAACTCACCAAACTTCAATACAATCCAAATCAAGCATTCAATACATATTATTCAACATAAAACCCATGTTTTATTCTAATTTCATGAATTAAATCATCTAAATGTACCATCATAAGCTCAAACACTCTAAACCCAGAATTTTCTATCATCAACATACCCAAATCATGTTCAAAATCAATTCTACCATCACTTTAACAAATCACTTCAAATATTCAACTCATACTACCACTAAGCACATGCCCAATTGCATTTACACATTCAATTTCCAGAAATCAAGCATAATTTCCCAAATCAATAAAAATGCACAAATTCAAACAATTTCCAAACCTTGAACTCCTAAGCTCCAAGATCAAGGGGCTGAACTTCCACCGACTACTTCCTTCCCTTTAGGATCTCTAGGAGGAACCTCTGAATCAAAATCCAACCGCAAAACACAGCAATCAATCAAAACCCATACAAACCCTACACACCCACACACACATCCAACGGAAATCAAAGAGGAAAAAGAGCAACAACAAGAAGAAGAAGAGCGTAAACTTACCGATTTAGCTCTTGAGTTGTCAAATCCCACCAAAGAACCACTTGAGAAAGCTTAGGGTAAAAGAGAAGAGAAAGAAGAAGAAATGGGAAGAGGAAACGGGAGAAGGGCAGATTTGCTCTTTCTCATTTTCTCTCTCTTGGGTTTTTATACCCCTCCTTTCTTCTCTTTCTTTTGCCACATATCACTTAGTCAATGGTGGGTTTTGGTCAAAAATTCTTCTAGTCCTTCATTACTCCTCAACCACAAAGATATCTCTACTAAGAAATAAAATTACTCAAATATGCCCTAATTAAAACAACTCATGCAATAATACTCTAACACACACACATAAACTCAAAACTACTAGAGTGGGAAACGGGGTGTTATAGTTCCTCTCCATAAATGGATTGAAATCTACTTGTGACACTCAAAGCAAATGCTACATCTAGATGTGTACATGATATAGCATACATGATAGAACCAATTACTGATGCATAGGGTATTTTATTCATGTTCTCTATGTTCTCTTGTGTCTTAGGACACTTAGACTTAGAAAGGTATTTCCCATGTACCATGGGTATAAACCCTTTCTTGGTGAGTTCTATATTGAACCACTTCAATACCTTATCTATGTATGTAGACTGTGAAAGACCTAGCAACCTATTGGATATATCTCAATAGGTAATTCATAGAATATAGGATGCTTCTCTAAGGTCTTTTGTAATACCCCCTACCCATACGTAGGCAAACCCATCTGCAAGGGAGAGAGATGCCGTATGAGCAGGGGTGTCACCGTACAAAGGATACAGAATCATACATTCAAACACATTGTACATACTAAAATACAGCGAGAATTAAAACTTTCAAAAACATCAGAATGATCATTCATTAATATAACAACATTCATTACAATAATGTTCTGATCATTAGCCAATACAAAATAATTACAACTATCAGAGATACATAGCGGAAGCTTACAAAGACGATATACAATAGAGAGTTCTATTACAAAAGAATCAGGCTACAAAAATAAAGCCCTAACACTAATCCCTCTGTGTTGGCTTGACTGGCAGCGACTCTCCCAAAAGCTATACATCTTTCACACTTGCACGGGTGAAAACACCGTGCTAAGCGATAACGCTTAGTGGGGAAACAAACAACAGTAATATGGACGGTCATTCATAATGGTCGTCAAGGCAAAGCACATACAAAATGACATACTGATGATCATGAGATATAAATACAATAGAATTCCATTCATCACCATTCAAGGGTCAATAAACACGTTCATATGCCGACAGATTCATATGCTTATAATCATACTCATTCAGATTCGCATACTTTTAATCATATCAGAACAAATCATAACACCTGCTGATGCGGAACCCCAAGGCTAAAGAACCCGAAACCCCTCGAACATACAATATGGCATAGACATGAACAAGAATAAACCACCAATCTAAAGAACCCCCAAACAACTATGTGAATGGAAACGCTTATAATAGATTGATTTAAAACACAAGAACATAATTCACCACAAAGTATTTACCTTGATAAGAATTAAAGTTCTTGATGCAAAAGAAGAAGACAAACAATCCTCTCCAATGAAGAATTTGGCCAAGCCAAATAAAAGTCTCAAAATATCATAATCTCCAAGTCTGAATTACAAATTCGTTTTTGAGGAGTATTTATACTCACTTAAGCTAATAAAAACCCTAATTAATCAAATAGGCCTTAAAACATGGGCCTTACACTAAGATAACTAAAGCCCACACTAATTAACTTAAAATTCAGCCCAAAAAGCCTAAAAAGAACTAATTAAATGAGCCCAAACTAATTAAAGCCCATCTCACTTAAATAAGCCCAAAAGAATAAGTTAAGGCCTAACATATTACAAATAATCAAATGAAAATAATAAATAAAAGCCTAAACTAAAAGCCCAAATAAATCAGCCCTTTAATCCACCAATTAGCACATGCATTGCACATGCTCTAGCTCACATGCATAGCACATGTCAAGGTCACATGACCTGCACATGTTAAGTAGTCACATGACTAGCACATGTCCATCTTCAATTTGGCTTCTTTATAAATTTGGCCCACGGACTTCCTTCGAGCCTTCTTTAACTTCTCCAAATTTGATCTCCATGAATATGAACTTCCATTGTTTATAATCTTGAAGTGTTGACCCCCCCTGTGCACGCATCACCTGCTGACTCACAGTAGTGGATACCGAGTAAATGGGTAGAGGTACCTTACGGGTACGAATCATCACATAGCGGTACCTTACGGGTACGAGTCGAAAAACAGTATCACTTTATCTCTTTTCTAAACATTTTACAGAGGAATCTTAAACAAGATTCAAACACGTAGAAGTTCGCGAGGAACTAAATGGAGACCTGATCAGGGTCCAGAATAGTACAGAGGCTGCAGCAAAAGGACTCTTTTAGGCATGCCTAACTATCCACTAGACTGACTCTTGCAGGTCATGCATAATCCATTAATTCACCTTTATAGAATTCATATAACCATACATGCATACTACACCCAATTATACTCATATACTTCATAAAATAGTCCATGAATAATTCTAATAGCATCACAAGTTCGAAAAATAAACATCGAAAATCACAGAAGAAAACACAATTTTGAAACTAGGGGTGTCACGCTCACAACATCTGTCGGGCTCGCGACAAAGGCCTAACTTGCCCCCTGTGGCGATCGCGGCAGTCCTCGCACTCACGTGAAAACAAAAACACACCTCACTGTCGTGCTCGCGATAGTGAGCTGCCAACAGAGGCTGTCGCGTCACGCGCAGGCGCGCGCTCACGACAGGGGACTGCGCCGAACTATCTGGTAGCCGAGCGCTCTGTCGCGCTCGCGACAGAGAGCTCTTGTTGCGAGCTCGGTAGCCCCACCTATTCGACAGTCAAGCGCCCTGTCGCACTCGCGACAAGCATCGCGCTCGCGACAGAGAGCCTCGCTGCGAGTGTTCGGCAGCCCAGCCGCTCGGCCAGGCGAATCTGCTTGACCTCGCGCAAGGGCTGAAATCACCGAGCCCTATCGCGCCCTCGTGACAGTGTCACGCTCGTGACAGCGTCATGATTTCCCGCTCTTGCGTGAATTTCTGCAGATTTCCTCACTTTCTAAACACCCAAATTTCCAAACTCAAACATACATCACCTCCACTTTACCTTACCTTCAAATTAACCTTTCCAACACCACAATTAACATAAACCACAACCTAGATCCACATTTAACACAATCAAAAGCATGTATTATCAAAATCAAACTCCTCAAGAACACAAACCCAGAAATTTACAGCAATTATTCATCAACTTCAATATTTGCTCAAAACTTCAACATTCATGCATCATAACTCAAATCAATTAATTACCCATAACATTAACACTATAATATGCCTCATCAAACATCAATTTTCCAGAGATCACATGCAAAGGCATAAATCACCATATGACATGAAACATTCAAATTCCAAACAAAAATCCCAAACCTGAAATTCCTTAGCTCTAAATCTACTTGATACCACTTCCACACTCCTTCTCCTTTCCCTTGGGATTATGTGGAGGCTCAACTAGAAACGATACCCAAAAATCATACAAAACACAACCCTAGATTAAAAACCCCAAAACAGAAACGAAGAAAAGAAGATGAATAAGAAGAAATACAACAAAACTTACCAATTGAGGTTAAGAGATGATAAATTTCCACCACTCTTCCTTGGATCCAAGCTAGGGCACTCTTGAGAAGAGAAAAGGAAGAAGAAGGGTAGAGAGAAGAGAGAGGAACGGGAATGAAGAAACAATTTTGCTTTTCCCCTTCTTCTCTTTCTTCTTCTATTTCTTTTCCATTTCCTCATTGATGGAGATTAACCACTCATACCCAACAAGCATGCACTACACACACACACAAGGCTATCCTTACTAATGCACACCCTCCCAACATGTGAGCATTCACACACTAATGCCACCCATACACTCACATCCTAAAACTCTACATGCACTCACACTATAATAAAACTCACAAAACATGCATTTTACCAAAAATACCCTTATCACATGTCAAAACACACCCAATGCACACATGCACAAATGGCTCCAACTTCTAGGGGGCAAACGGGGTGTTATATCTTTCATGGAGAATTGTTTGGATAAACAAATTTTCACTAATTGAAGAATAAAGTGGTCATTTCCCATGATCAATATGTCATTCATTAATTGAAGAATAAAGATGTCATTTCCCATGATTAATATGTCTTCCACATATAGTACAAGGAAAATGATTACACTTTTACTAACCTTCTTATAAACACAATGTTCATCCTCATACTATGAGAAACCAAACTCTTTGATTGTCTCATTGAATTAGATGTTCTAGCTCCTAGATGTTTGCTTCAATCTATAGATGAATCTTTAAAGCTTGCATACCTTTTCACCATTTTTAGATGTGAACCCCTCAGGCTATGTCATATACACATCCTCAGTTAGATTTCCATTTAGGAAAGTTGTCTTCACATCCATTTGCCAAATCTCATAGTTATAATAAGCAACAATGGCTAAAAGTATTCTGACGGATTTAAGCATCTCTACTGGAGAAAAAGTTCTATCAAAGTCAATTCCTTCTCTTTGACGAGAAGCTTTAGCTACCAAGCGAGCCTTATATGTAACTACATTAACCTCTTTTGAAGACCCATTTGCACCCTATAGGTTTTATTCCTTCAGGTGGTTGAGTCAAAATCCATACTTTGTTCTCATACATGGAGTCCATTTCGGATTTCATAGCCTTAAGCAACAATTCATGCTCTGAACCATTCGGAACCTCTTGATAGCTTGTAGGCTCATTATCCTATACTACAGTTACATTCTTATCTGAGTCCATGAGAAATCCATATCTCACATGGATAAAACGTATCCTAGTAAATATTCTAGGATCTTGTGTATATTTAGGTTCAACTATAATCTTATCATTATGAGATTTAGTCTCGATTTCAATCTGTTAATCTGTTTCAAGTTGTGGGTCTTGAACTTCATTAAGTTCAATTCTACTCCCACCGTCCGCTTATAGAAGGAGTTATTTTTCTAAGAAGACTACATGCCTTGAAACAAACACCTTTTGTTCCAATGGATGATAGAAGTAATATCCAATTATTTCTTTTGCTTATTTCACAAATAAGCATTTGTCAGACTTAGCATTCAGCTTATTTGACATTGTCCTCTTCACATAAGTAGGACAACCCCATACCTTCATATGAGAAAGTGTGGGTTCCTTGTTATTCCACATCTCATATGGATTAATATTAACCGACTTATTTAGAACTTTGTTTAATGTAAAAATAACAGTTTCTAGTGCATAACCCTAAAAAGACTTAGGCATGTAAGGCCCCAAAACATACCCTAGTCATATTAAGGTATGATTAGGGTTGGCTGGTAACTGAATAAGCTTGATTTGGTGATGGTTGTGTCGAAAGGGATGTAACCGTCATTAACCAAAAAGTTTTTTCAAAAGTGGTAAAATGGTAATTTATTAAAATGTGACTTATGGGCATTAAAGAATTAAGTATGTGGGTTAAAGCATAAGTAGAAAATAATTATAAGACTAATTGGATAATAAAAAGGGAATGAGGGATTAAATATCTAATTTGTATAAATGGCCAACCATAAGATGACACCCAGTGATTCTAGAATATAGAAATCAAATGGGTATTTAAGCCTTGAGGTCGGTGGAAATAGAGGAAGAATTCTAAAACTTCTCTTCACCATTTCCACGTCAAATCCAACTCCTATAAGTACCCATTTGGTTACTCCTTATGATTAAGTGAGTTTGTATGTGATTTCTTATAATGTAGTAAGTTATTATCTTTCTCTTCTTCTTTATTTCTTCTTAATGTGATTTTAGTGGGAGATTATTTAATAAAGATGATTCTTCATGTGAAATATGCATGTATAATTGAATCTAACTTGATAAACATGCTTAGTGGGACTAAATAAGTGTATAAACATGCTTAAGATAAAGTAAAACAAAGTGGCATGAAATATGCTTTAGAGGCCGAATGGAAATCCTAAGAAAAACATAAGTTCTAATAAGATTTAATGCTAATAATTGATGTTTATAACATGTATAATTAGTCTAATGTATGATTGAGTGAATAAAAGAATTAAAAGAAAACTTAGTGAAGAAAGGAAAGTGAGGCCGAATGGTTTAGGGTAGAATACAATTGAATATGTGATGCGTTTTGGCAATATAATGGCATATATGAGATGTATAACATGAAATAAGTGTGATTGAGTGAATAAATGAAAATATAGTGCATGATATGAAAAATGGAAGTCTTAGCCGAATGACATAAGTGAACAATTATATGTGTATTTTGATGGTGTATGTGATGTAAGGGTATAAAGTGATTAAATAGTGATAAATAAGTGTGTATGCAAAAGTGCAAGTGAAAATAATGTGTATGTTTATGCATAGTGATAAAGTGTGATATATATATGAATAATGTTGAATTATTGCCCTTAGTAGATGTCTAGTAGTGAAATCTAGTCAAGGATATAATTGGCTAGCCATAGGGATTCCACACCGCAGTATAAGTCATGACGGCTCGCTATTGATAGACCAATGACGGCCTATCTCAGTGCAGTGTTTAGTGTTTACAGTGTATCCAGTGATTTTAGTGATCAGTGTAGTGCAGTGCAGTGAAATGGTCCTACTGGGATCATTCTATAGTGTAATGGGTCTGTGGGGCCCATATCCTGCATATCCGATCAGTAGATTTTCTACTGCATTCATACTAGGGGTATAATGGTAAATAAGTGATAGAAATGATCCAAATAGTAATAAAAGTGAAAATGAGTGAAAATGGGACTAAAATGAAGTAAATGAAAAGTTTAGGGGTAAAATGGTAATTTTGTAAAAAGTTGGTAGAAAGTGAGAAAGTTAGATGAAAAGTGTAAGTGTAAGGGCAAAATCGTAATTTTGATAAAATATGAGGTTAAGATAGTAAATTAGTGGAAAAGTGATAAAATAAGGGCTTAAATGTAATTTAGTGAAAATATAAGGTTAAAAATGGAATAAGAGTGTAAAAAGGGTAAAATAGTAATTAAAATAAGTAAATAAGGGTAAAAGTGTAAAATGGAAAATATGTAAAGTTAAAAGGGTAATTAATGAATAATGAAGGGCAAAGTGGTAATTAATGTAAAAGTGAGGACATAAATGGAATTAGTGAAAAAGAGAGGATATAGATGTAATTAAGGTAAAGGAAAGGACATGGATGGAATTAATGTAATTGTGGGGACATAAATGTTATTAATGGAAAAGATAAGGGTATAATTGGAAATCATGGAAAAAGGATAAGAATAAAAGTGTAATTAAAGAAATAATAAATTTAATTAAAGAATTAAAATGTAATTAGTGGATAATGTGATTTAGATAAGTAATTATATGATTAAATTGATGAATTTAATTGATTAAGTGTGATTAATGATTTAATAAGAAACAGTAATAATAATAATAGTAATAATAAATAAAAGAAAAGAAAAGTGGTATTAGGAAAAGGTAGTGGCACAAGTGTAATTATAGCAAATTGAAATAGTAAAAATTGGAATTTAAGCAAAGTGTAAAGTGCAATTTAGATGGAAGTATTATGGTAAGAATTAATTGATGAAATGTGTGACAAATAATTAATAAATATAGTAATGTATTATAGTAGTAGCATTTTTGTAAAATGAATAAATTAAGGTTAAGAATGTGTGTTAATATAAAGTGTAGGAACCAAAATGTGGAATTATAATATTGAGAATTGTTTGTGGATTAAAGTGTAAATTAGTAGATGATATGGATAATAAATACATAATTGATAATTAGTGAATAAATGATTTATGAAGCATAGAAAATTATTGTATGAATAAATATTAAATAAATAATAATTATAATTGATTTGTGTATATATAGAGAATGTAAATGAATGTGTAATTTGAGGATATAATTATAAATAAGTGGCAATGAAAGATAAAGAGGCAAAATGTCAATATTGTGAATAAGTAATTCAGTGAGAATTTAAATGAAATTGATTATTATAAGATAAAGTTGGGATTTAAATGTGAATAATGAGAAAATTGACTAATAGTGAAGCGAAGAAAATATTAATCTAAATATACATAAGTCATTAAGGGGTGACATGGAAATGAATAGACTAATAATGTAAATAGTGATGATAATAGTAATATAGGTACAATGTTGATTAGGAAATAAATATGTAAATAGTGATCGAATAATCAGTATTAAAGTAATCTAGTAACTGAATGGAAGTGTATTCATGCAAGGATAAATAACTCATAAAAGATAAATGTTAAATATCTTAATGAAAGATTTGTTGAAGTGAACAATGTTAATGTAAATATTTCGTATAATGCAAGATAGGGAAGAAAACGTAAAAACATAAAGCAAGTCATATAGTAAATCAGTGTTACAAATATCGAAACGAGAACTATTTAATCAGTGGCTAAAGAAACAAATAAGATAATGTCAGGGTATATAAATGGAATCGATTGATAAGTGATAAACCAAATTGTAGTGTTATAGTGTTAAATATCTACTGATAACTGATAACGAAATTGATAATCGAGTAAGTATAATCATGGGAATGCGAACAAGAGATAAAAGCTAAGTGACTAAAATTAAGAGCGTAATAATTAAATATCATAAAAATTAATAGTGAAAGTTAATAGTGAAAGTGTATGTGAAAGTGGCAGTGTATGTGAAAGTGATAGCGAAAATAAAAATGAAAGTGAAAGTTACAGTGATAGTGAAAGAGAGAGTGATAGTGATATTGATAACAGTATCGAAAATAATTAATGGAAGTACAGTGATAGTAAGAAAAATAAAGATATTGAACCCCATAAAAGTGTATAACAAATAATCGAAAATCTTAAGAACCCATACTCCTATAATTTAAATAAAGTAAAAAGAATAATTGTGTGTGCATGCATGTGTTATTAGAGTGAAAAATTTAGGATATGTATCCACCACTGGGCATTTTATGCTCAGAGCGTAGAGTGTTACTGCGCGCAGGTTATAGTAGATTTTAATGTGGCCGAAGATGTAGTATCGACTTGATGAAGATATTGGTAGCGATGATCGAGGTTTGGCATGGCATGTATACGACCGCGAAAAAGGGACACAAGGTATATGGTATTGTTATTTGTTAGTGTATATATGGTTGTGTTTGTTATTGATTGAAAAAAAATTTAGAGCTATTGAGTGATTCTTCAGTGTCTAACTATGCATACAGTGTTGTGACATCCGGTATCCGTATCATTTACAGGTATAAGGGTGTTACAAGGATTTTCACTAATTTGTAGATTAGTGCCTCTAAGAGGACTTTGGAGGTTTGCCTCTTAAGAGAACTTTGGAGTTTTGCCTCTTAAGAGGACTTGGAGGTTTGCCTCTTAAGAGATCTTGGAGAATTGCCTCTTAAGAGGTCTTGGAGATTGCCTCTTAAGAGGTCTTGGAGATTTGCCTCTTAAGAGGTCTTGCAGGATTGCCTCTTAAGAGGTCTCGGAGATTTGCCTCTTAAGAGGTCTCAGAGATTTGCCTCTTATGAGGTCTTGGAGGATTGCCTCTTAAGAGGTCTTGGAGGTTTGCCTCTTAAGAGGTCTTGCGGAATTGCCTCTTAAGAGGTCTTGGAGGTTTGGCTCTTAAGAGGTCTTGGAGATTTGCCTCTTAAGAGGTCTTGGAGGATTGCCTCTTAAGAGGTCTTGCGAAATAGCCTCTTAAGAGGTCTTGGAGGATTGCATCTTAAGAGGTCTTGGAGGTTTGCCTCTTAAGAGGTCTTGCGGAATTGGGCCGCCTTATCGCTCCATGTACTGTTGGTCATTTATTAAAGGTAGTGCGTCCCTTGTTGATTTTCGCACTAGCTTTTCTTTGTGGGAAATGAGCCCCTTTGGGGATTTTCACATAACCCTGCGCCTAATTTTTGATTAAAATGGACCCAACCCAATCAAGCGGCTTTTATTCATTTTAGTTTTTGTAGGGCAGACTGTCTGGTTCTAGGTTTTCACCCTATCCTTTGGCCTAACTTTTGCTTAGAGAGCCAGTTGCGGTTTTCATCTCTAACGACCTTCTTTTTTTTTGTCTAGCGGCTGTATGGAGCTCGGCTTTCCTCATGAAGGTGCTGTATGATTAGCTCAAGATAATGATGGGCAAGTCAGCTGAAACATCAGGATGATGATAGAGCCATGGAGGCCGTATGGGAAAAGAGAAATAATGTGCTACTTTTATGCTAGAACTTAAACAATTTTGAGTATGCGAGATAAAGTGCTCCATTTGTATTAATATATTATGGCATAAATGAGTATGCTCCAGTCCGATTTCATCACACATGATCATCATTTGGCATTAATTTTAAGAATACAAAACCCTATCTAATCTCGAGATGGATTCCAAAGACATCAAACTCTTGTTATCAATCCGCCCTCTTGGTTTTTCATGATTGAATATTTTCTCTTTGCCCCTAATTTTTGCCCAAGATGCCTTTTCAGTTTTCACCTTGACGAGGCGCCCAATTTTAGCGAGGTCGCCTTTTTTCAGTTTTTGACCTACGGGGCTTTTGTTTTCTTTTTTTTTCTTTAGCCTTTGCCATGGAACCTCCCTTAGCCTGTCAGCATCTATTGGTTTGTTTGAACTTACTTCCATCCTCTTTAGTCGGGAGGGCTGCTTCTTCTAACAGTGCATCTTTTTAACACCAAAGGCTTCATCTTGACCTTTGTGCAAACTCGTTGAAAAAGTGGATTCTCCGTTTAGAACTTGAATATGAAATCTTGCATCTTGCTTTTTTCTATTTTGATGGCTCAATTTCTGAAGTAGCCTTTAAGATGGAGTTATACGCTAGCCTCAGATGGTTTAGGATAATTTTTTTTTTGTAAAGGTCTCTCCTTCTAAGTTTAGCTTTAAATGTCCATGCCTTACTCATCTTGGTCCCAAATGGTTAAAGGTCAATCTTGATTGGCTTTGTAGTAAATCTCTCAAATGGCTGAGAGGGAAGAAATTCTAAGGCTTAGTTGTAATGAGCTATTTCTTGTGAAGGCCTAGAATTCCATTTATCTAAGCCCTTTTGTAACACCCCGATCCCCCCTAATAGTTTGAGCCATGTTTTCCATGTGTATGCGTGCATGTGTGAGAGTTTTGGCATGTGTCAAGGGCATTTCGAGGTAAAATGCATCTTTTATGGGTTGTAATATTGTGTGGGTGCATATATGTTATAGGGTGTATGTGCATTGAGTTGTGTTAGTGTGTGCATGCTCACATGTTAGTAGGGTGTGCATTAGTGAGGATAGCATTGTGTGTGTTGTAGTGCTTGTGGGTAGGGTGTGAGTGATCAAATCCCACTAATAAGAAGTGACATGTGTCTAGGGTTAGGAAAAGAGTAAATAGAAGAAGAAAGAGAAAACGGAAAGCAGATTTTGCTTTCTCTTCCCTGTTTCTCCTCTTCTCTCTCTAGTTCTCTTCTTCTTTTTCTCATTTCTTGAGTGCCTAGCTTGGATCCAAGAGATTGTTGGTGGAAATTGATTATCCCTTAACCTCTAGTTGGTAAGTTATTGCTTTTTCTTCTTCTTCTTCTTCATTCTTTTCTTCTTCTTTGTTGGTTTGTGGTTTAATCTAGGGTTTGTGTTTGTTTGATTGTGGGTATATTTGTTAGTTGAGCCTCCTCGCGATCCCAAGGGGAAGGAGAAGGGAAGTGGTAGTGGTGCTAAGTGATTTGGGAGCTAAGGAGTATCAGGTTTGGGAATTTTGTGCATTTTTATGTATTTTGTTCTTATTTGATTTGCTGGGAAATTGTATGAGTAATGATGTTCTTGATGAGGGTATACCATGAAATCTTAGTATGTTGAGTTGTTAAAGTTTAGAGTATGATTTTATTAGATGATATATGCATTTGATGTATGGTGGATTGTGATTTGCTGGTTTTTTGAATGAGATGATGATCATAATTATTGATTTTGGTTGGATGATTTAATTATGTTCATGGCATAATTTGCTTGGGTTTTGAACTTCAAAAAGGTGAGTTTTTAAGTTGATTTTAATGATTTGAACATTTGATTTCTGCATTTTAAGTTTATATTTAAGTTGGGTGATTTTTCTGGAAAAAATTCTGGGTTTGGTGCGTTTCACACGGCGGTATGATTGGGCATACCCCCATGTGATTGCATTCTGGATTCGTGTCTTTCTGTAGGTAGGTTGTTCGTCCGACTCGTACGAGACATCACAACTCGTGCTGCCTTTGGAGTGCACGAATCGTGCAGTTCAATGGAGTGGGCGAGCAGTGGAGCACAGCACGACTCGTGCATGTGCAGCATGACTTGTGCACGCACAACACGACTCGTGCCGGTTGGGAAGATCACTGCCACAAGCCGTGCTTTGGAGCACGACTTGCGACAGACAGGGAAGGGACATGAGTCATGTGCACGACTCGTGCTCCCCCGTTTTACACGGCAGTATGGGTAAACCATACCACCGTGTAAAACGCTTCTGCTTCCATATTCTATAAAATGTTCACTTTGTCTTTTTCGATCCTTTTTCTTTTAATTTGGGTTTATAACCTTTATTTGTGTATTATTAATTAGTAAATGATATTAATTGGCATTTTAATTTAGTCAAATGATATTTATGGTAAATTGTATCGCATGTTGCATGTTGAATATAATTGGATTATGTATGTCTTATTTTCTAGTGCTTGATATAACAGTATGAGATATTTAAAGGTGATTTCTTTATGTATGACCTGCAAGAGTCAGTCTAGTGGATAGTTAGGCATGCCTAAAAGAGTCCTTTTGCTGCAGCCTCTGTACTGTTCTGGACCCTGATCAGGTCCCCATTTAGTTCCTCGCAAACTTCTACATGTTCGGATCTTGTTTAAAATCCCTTTGTAGAATGTTTTGAAAAGAGAAAATATGATATTGTTTTCCCGATTCGTACCTGTAAGGTACCACTACGTGACGATTCGTACCCATAAGGTACCTCTACGCGTTTACTCGTTATCCACTACTATGAGTCAGCAGGTGTTATGATTTGTTCTGATATGATTATAAGTATGTGAATCCGAATGAGTATGATTATAAGTATTTGAATCTGAATGACTCTATTATGAGCATATGAATCTGTTGGCATATAAATGTGTTTATTGAACCTTTGAATGGTGATGAATGGAATTCTATTGTGATTATATCTTGTGATATTCAGTATGCCATTATGTATGTGATTTGTCTTGACGACCATTGTGAATAGCCGTCCATATATTATTGTTTGTTTCCCCACTAAGCGTTATCGCTTAACACTGTGTTATCACCCGTGCAAGTGCGGAAGGTGTATAGCTTTTGGGAGAGTCGCCGCCAGTCAAGCCAACACATAGAGATTAATGTTAGGACTTTATTTTTTGTAGCATGATTCTTTGTAATAGAACTCTCTATGTATTATTTTGTACAGCTTCCACCTGGTATATTTTGGATATGTAACTATTCTATAATATCAGTTTTTGATCATAACATTATTGTAATGAATGTTGTTATATTAATGCATGATCATTCTGATGTTTCCAAAGTTTATAATTTTCGCTATTTGTATGTATGTTTATATTATGTGAATGAATGTTTTGCACTGTTCTGCTTGGTGACACCCTTACTCATACGAGTTCTCACTCCCCTGCGAATGGGTCCTCCTACGTATGGGAAGGGGGTGTTACAGTTTTTGGTATCAGAGCCCCGGTTTAGGCATTTTTTGGGTGTTGATGTGCATCTGTGTGTATATGTCTAGGACTGTGTTGGTTGATGCGTGGATCACATGAGGAGTCCGCTGAGAGTGTGAATCCTCAAGCAGTCGATCCTTCTGTGTCTGTGTCAGCTCAACCTGCTAGGATGCAACCTGAGGCTGCAGCCATGCCTTTGAGGTCATGTTGAAGATTTCGTAGGACATGGCTAGAGTCATAGAGAGTGTGACCACTCCTAGAGTCATTACTAAGAATTTGAGGAAGGCAGGTGCAGAGGACTTTTATGGGACTAGTTTGGATGAATCAGAGCATGCTGAGAAGTGGTTAGAGAAGGTAGAACGAGCTTTAGATGAGATTCGGTGTCCTCTTGAGAGGCGGATAGAGTGTGTGGTGGCTTTGTTGCAGGGATCCGCCTATGACTTGTGGAAGTTGGTCCGTAGGCATCCTCAGTTTCCTGACCCAGTTACTTGGGAGTTCTTTGAGAAGGAGTTCACTAGCAAGTATGTGACTCAAACCTACAAAGATGCTAAGTGGGCACAGTTTTTAAGTTTGATACAGAGGGCGATGACGATTTCAGAGTTTGAGAAGGAGTTTAACAGATTTGCTAAGTATGCTCCTGAAGGTGTTCTGATAGAGGAATTTAGGTGTAGGCACTTTGAGAATGGGTTGAGTCGCTAAGAGCTATGATTATTTCTCTGATGAGTACTCTAGGTATTATTGGGTACTATCAGATTGTGCAAGCGGCTGTGAGGGCCGAGAGGTCTGAGTCGGTTCTGAGAGAGAGTTCAGAGGAGGAATCCCCCTCGTGGTGGATCTGGATCGTCATCATCATTGGGTAAGAGGTCTAGGAACCCGCATGATGAATCTTCTTCAGGTCCGGTTTCGAGAGGCAGGAGGCAAGGTTCTGCTAGGGGTTCTGGTTCTGGCAGAAGTGGTTCTGGTTTGAGGCCTGATGTGTTGCCTAAGCGTTCGCACTGCAGTAAGCGCCATTGGGGTGAGTGTAGGTGGCTCACGGGTGGTTGTTTCAGATGTGGTAGCACTGATCACTACTTGGCTAATTGTCTGAGGTTTAGTGAGGCTTTTGGTGATTAGCATGAGGCTAGCAGAGTTGGTTCTAATGCTCCGTAAGCTAGTCGTGGTAGAAGCCGAGGTAGAGTTCGAGGTAGTCGGCATAGAGAGGGAGCTCCATCAGAGTCAGTTGATTGTCCTTTGACGGTTCCTGCTAGAGCGTATGCCATGAGACCTCGGGATGAGCAAGATGCCCCTGATGTGATTGCTGGTAAGTTCCTACTCTTTGACACTAAGTTATATGCTCTAATTGACCCTGGCTCCACACACTCATATTTGTGTACAAGTATATTGTTTGATAAGATGCATGATGTTGACCAGTTAGATTATGAGGTTTGTGTGACCAGTCCTTTAGGGCATAGTGTCAATGTGAGTAGAGTGCATAGGAATTGTCCCCTTTTGGTTCAGGGAGTTGAGTTTCCTGCTAATTTGATTGAGTTGCCTTTCCAGGAGTTTGATCTGACTTTGGGTATGGATTGGCTTAGTAAGCATCGGGCTATTGTGGATTGTCACAGGAAGGTAGTTGTATTGCGAGATAGAGATCAATCTTCTGTTGTTGTCAAGGGTTTGGGTTCGAGTTCTTTGAGTAATGTGATATTCGCCATGCAAGCTAAGAGATTTATGAGAAAGGGTTGTGAGGTATTCTTAGCAGTTGTTTTAAATTCGAAGCGTGATCAGGTAGAGATTGATGGTATCCCCGTTGTTAGGGAGTTTAGTGATGTGTTTCCAAGTGAATTGCCTGGCTTGCCTCCCGAGAGAGAAGTGGAGTTGTTCATAGAGATTTTGCCGGGTACTTCACCCATTTCGAAAGCGCCTTATCGGATGGCTCCTGTAGAGTTGAGAGAATTCAAAACTCAGCTAGAAGAGTTATTAGATAAGGGGTTTATTCGACCCAGCATATCTCCATGGGGAGCCCCGGTTTTGTTTGTCAAGAAGAAAGATGACGCTTTGAGCATGTGTATCGACTATAGGCAAATCAATAAGGTCATAGTGAAGAACAAGTATCCCTTGCCTAGAGTCGAGGATTTGTTTGATCAGCTCAGGGGTGCAGGTGTTCTCTCCAAGATTGAACTTCGGTCAAGTTATTATCAGCTACAAGTTCAGGATAAGGATGTGGCTAAGACTGCATTTCGGAAGTGGTATGGCCATTATGAGTTTCTTGTGATGCGGTTTGTTTGACCAATGCACGTGCGGCTTTCATGGATTAGATGTACCGAGATATAAAACAGTTCTACTGGTGGTCCGGGATAACGAGTTTGTTAGTTGAAGCTCCTGTACTGACTCAACCCACCTCGGGTAAAGAGTTTGTGATGTACAGTGACGCTTCGAGTATTGGACTCAGATGTGTATTAATGCAAGAGGGTAAAGTTGTGGCTTATGCATCTCATCAGTTGAAACCACATGAGAAGAACTATCTGACACATGATTTAGAATTGGCGGCTGTGATCTTTGCTTTGAAGATTTGGCGGCATTATCTGTATGGAGAGAAATGTAGGATCTTTACGGATCATAAGAGTTTGAAATATCTCCTCATGCAGAAAGAGTTGAACATAAGACAGCGTCAATGGTTAGAGTTGTTCAAGGACTACGACTGCATTGTGGATTACCATCCGGGTAAAGGCAGTGTGGTTGCAGATGCTTTGAGTCGTAAGTCGGTTTCGGCTTTATTTTTGAGGCGGTTCAGATGGAGATTTGATTCAGATGGTGCTTTGGTTGCTCAATTGAGAGTGCAGCCTGCTTTGAGGCAGTCGATTGTGGATGCTCAGAAGGATGATGTAAGATTGCAACGCATTTTGCAAGAGGTTCAGCAGGGTAAGCAGTCTGAGTTTTCGATTTTGGATGTGGTGCTTATGTATAGGAATCGTTTGTGTGTGCCTGAGAATGTTGAGTTAAGGAAGAAACTGTTGAGTGAGGCACACACTACAGTCTTTACTATGCATCCTGGTAGTGAGAAGATGTATCGAGTTTGCTAGTGACTCAGAGGAAGCATGATTCGGTGTGGGTTATTGTGGATCGGCTTACGAAGTCAGCACATTTTGTGCCGGTTAGAATGGATTACTCGATGGATAAGTTGGCCAGTGTGTATGTGGATGAGGTAGTTCGGTTATATGGAGTGCCTTTGTCGATAGTTTCAGATCAGGATCCAAGGTTCACATCTAAGTTTTGGAAGGAATTGCAGAGAGCTTTGGGTACCAAGTTAAACTTCAGTACAATGTTCCATCCTCAGACAGATGGTCAGTCTGAGAGAGTTATCCAGATTTTAGAGGATATGCTTCAAGCTTGTGCTTTGGATTTTTCTGGTAGTTGGGATCAGTATGTACGGCTTATGGAGTTTGCCTACAACAACAGTTATCAGTCAAGCATTGGTATGTCATTATTTGAGGCTTTGTATGGCCGACTGTGTAGGACTCTGGTTTGTTGGACAGAGTTGACTGAGAGATCTTTTATTGGGCCAGAGATGATTGGAGATACTAAAGAGAAGATCAGAGTTGTGCAGCAGAATTTGAAGGTGGCCAAGGATAGGCAGAGATCCTATGCCAATCTAAAGAGAAAGGATATTCGGTTTGAAGTCGGGGACAAAGTTTTCCTTAAGGTTTCACCTTGGAGGAAAGTGTTGCATTTTGGCAAGAAATGTAAACTTAGTCCTCGGTTCATTGGACCTTTTGAGATTTTGGATAGAGTTGGTCCGGTAGCCTATAAGTTGGCTTTACCGATGGAGTTGGCTAAGATGCATGACGTCTTCCATGTTTCCATGTTTCGTCGGTATAGATCGGATCCGTCGCATGTATTGTCAGTTCAAGATATTCGGATTCAGCCGGATTACTCCTATAATGAAGAGCCGAAAGCTATTGTAGCTCGAGAAGTGAGACAGTTGAGAAACAAGTAAATCCCTCTGGTCAAGGTTCTTTGGCAACATCACGGAGTCGAGGAAGCGACTTGGGAACTAGAGGCGATGATGAGGATTCAGTATCCGAATTTGTTCAGTTCAGGTGAGAATTTCGAGGACGAAATTCTTGTTAGTAGGGGAGAGTTGTAACACCCCGATCCCCCCTAATAGTTTGAGCCATGTTTTCCATGTGTATGCGTGCATGTGTGAGAGTTTTGGCATGTGTCAAGGGCATTTCGGGGTAAAATGCATGTTTTATGGGTTGTAATATTGTGTGGGTGCATATATGTTAGTGAGGATAGCATTGATTCCCTTTTCCAAATCAGACATGCAGCCTGTCTTTTCCAACCAAATCCCGAGAAAAACGGAAAAGGAGAGCTGGGGTAGAAATGCGCGTGAGGCAGCCTCTCATTAACGTGAGGCTGCATCTCACGTTAGTGAGATGGGGCTCACTAATGTGAGGCTGCATCTCATGTTAGTGAGATAGGCCTCACTACACAGGCCCTCATATATATATATATATATATATATATTTAATTTTTAAAAAATGAAAAGCACTTTTTTTTAGGAAATCATCACTTCTATTTGTCTTTTGCCTGTGAACAGACATCATTCTCATCATTGGGTAACTTCGGTCATGGCTGCCTCAGGACCCGGTGTTTACAGTTGCCTCCAGTTTTGGGGAACGTAGTGCCTGTGTGCCTAGGTGAGCCAAAACTCAAAGAAAAAAGGAAAGAGACACGTACCTGAGGTAGTAGCTATCTTTTCGAATTGGGTGATGTTGTTGTGGTGGTTATCGCCATGTTGTCGGCGTGTTATCCTTTATTAAAGTGGCAGTGCCATGATCGTGCTAATCCTCCATAGATTGGTAATGCCGTCATCACGCTAACCCTTCTGAAGTGGTAGTGTCGTGGTCGTGCTAACCTTCTATAGAATGGTAGTGCCGCCATCATGCTAACCCTTCTGAGATTTGAAGTGGTGGTGTCGTGATCGTGCAAACCCTCCGTGGAGCAGTAGTGCCGTCATCGTGCAAACCCTTCTGAAGTGGTAGTGCCGTGGTCGTGCTAACCTTCCGGAGAATGGTAGTGCCGCCATTGTGCAAACCCTTCTGGGATTTAAAGTGGTAGTGTCGTGATCGTGCATGTAACAACCCCTTCCTATACGTAGGAGAACCCATCCGCAATGGAGTGAGAATCCGTATGAGCAAGGGTGTCACCAAGCAAAACGGTACAATAACATTCATCCATTGTCACACCCCATTTGCACCCTAGTAGAATGAGCCTGTCTGTCTGTCTGACTGTCCATCTGTATGTGTAAACATTCGCATGTGTTCAGCATTCATAAGGGTAATTTAGTAAAATATATGATTTTGGGGGTTTTATTATGATGTGGGTGCATACATGGTATTAAGGTGAGAATTAATTAAGTTACATTTGTGTGCACTTGAACATACCATATTAGGGTGTTCTAAGTTGGGACATGTTTGTGTACATTTACATATACCATTGTAGGGTACATTTAATTGAGGTTGCATTAGATGTTTGTAATGTATGTTGGTTTGGTGTGTTGGGTTAGTTTCACCAATTAGAATTAGACATATGTTTAGGGCAAGGAAAAGAAAAAGAAAAAGGAAAAGAAAGAAAGGAAGATACAGATTCACGTATTCTCCATCTCTTCATGTTCTTCTCTTCCTTTTCTTCACTTTCCTTACTCTAAGCATTGTGTTAGGATTCAAGCTTGAATTGGTGGAATTAACCTCTCCTTGCATCTTTTGTTGGTAAGTCACTGCATTTCTTTAGCTTTCTTCCCATTTATTTCATATTCATCTTCTTCCTTGAGTTAGATTTAATTTAGGGTTTTCTTTGTGGATATTCTTGATGTGATTGTGTTTAGCTGAAGCTTCACGTGATCCAAAGGGGAAAGAGGTTGCTGGACCTAGTGGAGCTAAGTGAGAGAGAGGCTTAGATTTCAGGTTTGGGAACAATTGCTTGTGATCTGCATAATTTGAGTTTACTGGTATTTCTAGGGTTTATATGTTCTTGAACAATTTGAATGTAAATACCTTGAATTGGGTTGATTGAATTCTGTTTGAGTTGTTTATATGATGTTTGAATTGTTTGGGATAATTTCTGGAAGGTAAGAACAGGTTTGTATGGACTTAAATCAAATTGGGATTGAATTCTGGAAATTCTGGAAATTCTGGGAAAAACGAATTACTGTTGAATTTCTTCATGTCGCGTGACCCTCGGTCACGGCGTGACCTGCCTGCTGAGAAGCCAGTCGCGTGACCAGCTGAAGAGGAAGCAAGTCACGCGACGTGATCTTCGGTCACGTCGTGCGACCTGCGAGGAAGAGGCAGATCACGCAACGTGATCTGCGAGGGAGAAGCAGCGTCACGTCGCGTGACCCTCGGTCACACCGTGACCCTCGGTCACACCGTGACCTGCATAAGCATTGCGTGACCCGCGAGGATCACGCAACGCGATAGGCGAGAAACAAGCAGGTCACGAGACGTGACCCTAGGTCACGCCGTGACCTGCCTGTTGAGAAGGCCAGTCACGCCAGTGACCAGCCATTCCTCGCCCGATTCTCCGTTCAGCTCGTTTTTCCGAAATTTCCTGGTTTTTAACTCAGAACTGAATTTGGTATTTCTTCTGAATGGACTTTAATATTGTACGATGCATGTTTTACTGTTTAATGCTTCGATATGCGTGATAGCATGATTTTCTGATGAATTATATTCTGTATCCTGAAATGTGATCTGTTTGACGCATAACCTGCTAGAGTCGAGTAAGTGGATAGTTAGGCATGCCTAATAGAGTCTTTAGCTGCAGCCCTCAGTTCAGTTTGGACCCCGATCAGGTCCCCGTTTGGTTCCTCGCGAACCCTTCAGTATAGAATCTTGTTTAAGATTCCCTCAGTTTATAAATAACATGTTTTGATAAAGGATATAATATTTGACTTGTACCTGTGAGGTACCCTCAGTATTCGATTCGTACCCGTAAGGTACCCTCAGTACACTCGTTATCCACTGTCTAGAGTCAGCAGGTATTCTTTAAATGTTAATGGAAATGTTCTGATCTGATATGGCTTTGAACGAAATATCTGAATGAGTTTAATGATGAAATATATGCTGGTTTATTCTGTAATGCTTATAATGATGAGATTCTGAAAGTATGGTATTTAAATACGAGCATGTTTATATGGATTATGTATTAGTCCTTGCATTCTGCCATTGGGAATGTGATACGCCTTGACGACCACTGTGAGTGGCCGTCCATAATTTATGTGTGTTTCCCCACTAAGCGTTTTATCGCTTAGCACGGTGTGTTTACCCGTGCAGGTGCGGAAGACGTTTTGCTTTGAGAGAGTCGCCGTCATCAAGCCAACACAGAAGGGTTTTAGTGTAGGCTCAGTTTTGTATCAGTTATTGATTCTTTTTGTATAGAACTCTCTGTATCAGGTTCCGCTTCTGTAACTATATTTTATATTTGTAATATTCTTTTGTTTCTGCTGGTTGATCAGCACATTATTGTAATAGTTTAATTATAGTAATGCATGATCAGCTTTTGCTTTCTGCACGTAAAGTTTTAATTATTCTGTATTTCTAAATGTATGTTATGAATGGATGTATATTTTGCTTTGCTTTTGTTTGGTGACACCTTGTCTCATACGGCATCTCACTCCTTATCGGATGGGATCGCCTACGTATGGGAAGGGGGTGTTACAGTTAGTGGTATCAGAGCATAGGTTTAGGCGTTTCTGGGTGTTGTTGTGATTGTTCTGAGTTTCTGTGATGTGTATGTGTCTAGATCTGTGTTGGCTGATACGGTTGTTTCTTGTTTGTTTAGATGGCTTCTAATTCTGCTCATGGTGCGCGTGAGGAATCCGCCGAGAGTGTGAATCCTCCCGCTGTAGATCAGTCTATTTCTGTTACTAGGTCGGCTCAGCATGCTAGGGTCCAGCCTGAGGCCGCAGCCATGCCCTTAGAAGCTATGTTTAGACTGCATCAGGACATGGCTAGGGTTTTGGAGAGAGTGACTGCTCCTAGAGCACCTATGGAGAATCTGAGGAGAGCAGGAGTTGAGGATTTCTATGGTACCGGTTTGAATGAGTCTGAGACTGCAGAGAGATGGTTAGATAAAGTGAAGCGTGCTTTAAGAGAGATTCGGTGTCCTCCCGACCAGCAGGCAGAGTGTGCATTAGCTCTTCTTCAGGGATCTGCTTTTGAGTGGTGGGAGTTAGTGTGCAGGCATCCTCAGTTACCGGATCCGATTACCTGGGAGTTCTTTGAGGGTGAGTTCATAAAGAAATACATCACTCAGACCTATAGAGATTCGAGATGGGCGCAGTTCTTGAGTTTGAAGCAGAGGGCTTTGTCTGTAGCAGATTATGAGAAAGAGTTTAACAGGTTATCTCGCTATGCCCCTCGAGGAGTTATGACTGATGACTTTAGATGCAAACATTTCGAGGCAGGGTTAAATGAGTCTCTGAAGATTGCTCTGATTTCCTTGATGTGTATTCCTGGGGTTAGCTATTATCAGATTGTTGAGGCTGCTGTGAGAGCTGAGTTGAATGAGACTGTGATGAGAGAGAGAGCTCAGAGGAGGAGTTCTTCTCGTGGAGGATCTTCTTCGAGTAAGAGATCTAGGAACCCACAGGATGAGTCATCTTCTGGCCCGGCTTCTAGAGGTAGACGTCAGGGTTCTACAGCTGTGTCAGGTTCTGGTAGGGGTGGTAGAGCTGAGACTACACCAGCTTGTCCTCAGTGTAGTAAGTCACATCGGGGTGAGTGTAGGTGGCTCACCGATGCATGTTTCAGATGTGGGAGTTCTGAGCATCAGTTGGCTGGTTGTCCGAGGGTACTTGAGGATTCAGGTTCCCAGAGAGATGGCAGTAGGGTCGGTTCGAATGCTTCTCAGGCTTACCGTGGCAGAGGCCGAGGTAGAGGTAGAGGTGGCCGGCATAGAGAGGGAGCTGCTTCTGAGACTGTTGAGCATCCTCCTCAGGGTGCCATTAGAGCTTATGCTTTGAGAGCCAGAGATGAGCAGGATGCGCCTGACGTTATTGCTGGTAAGTTCCTACTCCATGACACTGAGTTGTATGCTCTAATTGATCCTGGTTCCACACACTCATATTTGTGCACAGATAGAATTGTTGATAAATTGCATTCAGATGATCAGTTAGATTATGAGATTTGTGTGACCAGTCCATTAGGGCATAGTGTCAGTGTGAGTAGAGTTTTTAGGAGTTGTCCTCTGATTGTTGAGGGAGCTGTGCTTCCAGCGGATCTGATTGAGTTACCCTTCAGAGAGTTTGACTTGATTCTGGGTATGGACTGGTTGGGAAAACATCGGGCTGTAGTTGATTGCCATAGGAAGACGGTTGTACTCCGGGATAGAAATCAGTCTCTTGTGTTTCTGAAAGGTTTGGGTGCTAGTTCTGTGAATAATGTTATTTCTGCGATGCAAGCCAAGAGATTTATCAGGAAAGGCTGTGAGGCTTTTCTAGCAGTTGTGTTAGATTCCAGGAGGGATCAGGTTCAGATTGAGGATATTCCGGTAGTGCGGGAGTTTGGGGATGTGTTCCCGAGCGAGTTGCCTGGTTTGCCTCCTGAGAGAGAGGTTGAGTTGTCCATTGAGATCATGCCAGGTACTACACCTATTTCGAGAGCACCTTATCGGATGGCTCCTGTAGAGTTGAGGGAACTTAAATCTCAGCTACAAGAGTTATTGGATAAGGGGTTTATTCGACCTAGCATATCTCCTTGGGGAGCTCCAGTGCTGTTTGTTAAGAAGAAAGATGGATCCCTGCGGATGTGTATTGACTACCGCCAGATTAATAAAGTTACAGTGAAGAACAAGTATCCTTTGCCTAGGATTGAGGATTTATTTGATCAGCTTCGAGGTGCAGGTGTCTTCTCCAAGATAGATCTTCGATCAGGGTACTATCAGTTACGAGTTCAGAATGCAGATGTGGTGAAGACTGCATTTCGAACTAGGTATGGCCACTATGAGTTTCTTGTGATGCCGTTTGGTTTGACTAATGCTCCAGCGGCTTTTATGGATCTGATGAATCGTGTGTTTAGGCCATACTTAGATCGATTTGTAGTAGTGTTTATTGATGACATCTTGGTGTTTTCCAAGGATGAGAGTGAGCATGAGGAGCATCTCAGATTGGTTCTTCAGATGTTGAGAGAGCATCAGTTGTTTGCTAAGCTTAGCAAGTGTGATTTCTGGCTTCGAGAAGTGTCATTCTTGGGTCACATCATTTCAGCTAGAGGTATCCAGGTGGATCCAGCCAAGATTGAGGCGATTGTTGATTGGAAAGCGCCTCGGAATGTTCAGGAAGTGAGGAGTTTCCTCGGTTTAGCAGGTTATTACCGTCGGTTCGTTAAAGGATTTTCTGTGATTGCTGCTCCTATGACTAGATTGTTGAGGAAAGGAGTCAGATTTGAGTGGTCAGACAGGTGTCAGTCTTGTTTTGATCGGTTAAAGCAGTTGCTTGTTGAGGCTCCTATCCTTACTCAACCCATCTCGGGTAAGGAGTTTGTCATTTACAGTGATGCTTCTGGAGTTGGTCTTGGATGTGTGTTGATGCAGGAAGGAAAGGTAGTGGCTTATGCTTCTCGTCAGTTGAAGCCACATGAGAAGAACTATCCGACGCATGATTTAGAGCTGGCAGCTGTGATTTTTGCCTTGAAGATTTGGCGTCACTACTTGTATGGGGAAAAGTGTAGGATCTTCTCGGATCACAAGAGTTTGAAGTACTTCCTTTCACAGAAAGAGTTGAACATGAGACAGCGTAGATGGCTTGAGTTATTTAAGGACTACGACTGCATTGTGGATTACCATCCTGGTAAGGCCAATGTAGTTGCAGATGCTTTGAGTCGGAAATCGGTTTCAGTTTTATTCTTGAGGCAATTCAGTTGGCGTTTTGATTCTGATGGGGCTTTACTTGCCCAGTTGCGTGTGAGGCCTACTTTGAGACAGAGGATTGTGGATGCTCAGAGAGATGATGTGAGACTTCAGCGGATTGTGCATGAGGTCAGATCGGGTAAGCAGTCAGAGTTCTCAGTTCAGGATGAGGTACTTATGTTTAGAGATCGCCTGTGTGTGCCAGAGTCTGAGGATTTGAGGAGACAGCTCATGAGTGAGGCGCATAGTTCAGTCTTTACTATGCATCCGGGCAGCGAGAAAATGTATAGAGATATGAAGCAATTCTATTGGTGGTCCGGTATGAAGCGAGACATAGTGGATTTTGTTTCCAAGTGCTTGACTTGTCAGCAGGTAAAGGCTGAGCATCAGGTTCCTTCAGGTTTGCTTATGCCTTTATCCATTCCTGAGTGGAAATGGAATGATATCACCATGGACTTTGTTTCTGGTTTGCCTTTGACTCAGAGGAAGCATGATTCAGTTTGGGTTATTGTGGATCGGCTTACGAAGTCAGCTCACTTTCTACCAGTTAGAGTGGACTACTCCATGGACAGATTAGCCAGTATCTATGTGGATCAGATAGTTCGGTTGCATGGTGTGCCTTTGTCCATAGTATCAGATCGGGATCCGAGGTTTACTTCCAAGTTTTGGAAGGAGTTACAGAGAGCTTTGGGCACTAGATTGAACTTCAGTACAGCGTTTCATCCTCAGACCGATGGTCAGTCAGAGCGAGTTATTCAGATTCTGGAGGATATGATGAGGGCTTGTGCTTTGGACTTTCCGGGCAGTTGGGACAGATATGTATCGTTGATGGAGTTTGCCTACAACAACAGTTTTCAGTCGAGTATTGGTATGACACCATATGAGGCTTTGTATGGTCGTCAGTGTAGGACTCCGATTTGTTGGACAGAGCTATCTGAGAGATCTATGATTGGACCAGACTTGGTCAGAGATACTGAAGATAAAATCAGAGTAGTGCAGCGGAATTTGAAGGCAACCAAGGATCGACAGAAGTCTTATGCCAATTTGAAAAGAAAAGATGTGCGTTTTAAGATCGGGGACAAAGTTTTCCTTAAAGTTTCTCCTTGGAGGAGAGTGCTTCGATTTGGAAAGAAGGGTAAGCTGAGTCCTCGTTTCATTGGACCTTATGAGATTCTGGCTAAGGTAGGACCTGTAGCCTACAGATTGGCGCTACCGATGGAGTTAGCAAAGTTACATGATGTGTTTCACGTTTCGATGCTTCGTCGGTACAGATCAGATCCTTCGCATGTTTTGTCAGTTCAGGATATCCAGGTTCAGCCAGACTTCTCTTATGATGAGGAACCGCGAGCTATTTTAGCCCGAGAGGTTAGGCAGTTGAGAAATAAGCAGATTCCTTTGGTTAAAGTATTATGGATCCATCATGGAGTCGAGGAAGCGACTTGGGAACCAGAGGAGTCGATGAGAGCTCAGTATCCACAGTTATTCAGTTCAGGTGAGAATTTCGAGGACGAAATTCTTATTAGTAGGGGAGAGTTGTCACACCCCATTTGCACCCTAGTAGAATGAGCCTGTCTGTCTGTCTGACTGTCCGTCTGTATGTGTAAACATTCGCATGTGTTCAGCATTCATAAGGGTAATTTAGTAAAATATATGATTTTGGGGGTTTTATTATGATGTGGGTGCATACATGGTATTAAGGTGAGAATTAATTAAGTTACATTTGTGTGCACTTGAACATACCATATTAGGGTGTTCTAAGTTGGGACATGTTTGTGTACATTTACATATACCATTGTAGGGTACATTTAATTGAGGTTGCATTAGATGTTTGTAATGTATGTTGGTTTGGTGTGTTGGGTTAGTTTCACCAATTAGAATTAGACATATGTTTAGGGCAAGGAAAAGAAAAAGAAAAAGGAAAAGAAAGAAAGGAAGATACAGATTCACGTATTCTCCATCTCTTCATGTTCTTCTCTTCCTTTTCTTCACTTTCCTTACTCTAAGCATTGTGTGAGGATTCAAGCTTGAATTGGTGGAATTAACTCTAAGCATCTTTTGTTGGTAAGTCACTGCATTTCTTTAGCTTTCTTCCCATTTATTTCATATTCATCTTCTTCCTTGAGTTAGATTTAATTTAGGGTTTTCTTTGTGGATATTCTTGCTGTGATTGTGTTTAGCTGAAGCTTCACGTGATCCAAAGGGGAAAGAGGTTGCTGGACCTAGTGGAGCTAAGTGAGAGAGAGGCTTAGATTTCAGGTTTGGGAACAATTGCTTGTGATCTGCATAATTTGAGTTTACTGGTATTTCTAGGGTTTATATGTTCTTGAACAATTTGAATGTAAATACCTTGAATTGGGTTGATTGAATTCTGTTTGAGTTGTTTATATGATGTTTGAATTGTTTGGGATAATTTCTGGAAGGTAAGAACAGGTTTGTATGGACTTAAATCAAATTGGGATTGAATTCTGGAAATTCTGGGAAAAACGAATTACTGTTGAATTTCTTCATGTCGCGTGACTCGCTACGCAGGAAGGCAAGTCACGTCGCGTGACCCTCGGTCACGGCGTGACCTGCCTGCTGAGAAGCCAGTCGCGTGACCAGCTGAAGAGGAAGCAAGTCACGCGACGTGATCTTCGGTCACGTCGTGCGACCTGCGAGGAAGAGGCAGATCACGCAACGTGATCTGCGAGGGAGAAGCAGCGTCACGTCGCGTGACCCTCGGTCACGCCGTGACCTGCATAAGCATTGCGTGACCCGCGAGGATCACGCAACGCGATAGGCGAGAAACAAGCAGGTCACGAGACGTGACCCTAGGTCACGCCGTGACCTGCCTGTTGAGAAGGCCAGTCACGCCAGTGACCAGCCATTCCTCGCCCGATTCTCCGTTCAGCTCGTTTTTCCGAAATTTCCTGGTTTTTAAGTCAGAACTGAATTTGGTATTTCTTCTGAATGGACTTTAATATTGTACGATGCATGTTTTACTGTTTAATGCTTCGATATGCGTGATAGCATGATTTTCTGATGAATTATATTCTGTATCCTGAAATGTGATCTGTTTGACGCATAACCTGCTAGAGTCGAGTAAGTGGATAGTTAGGCATGCCTAATAGAGTCTTTAGCTGCAGCCCTCAGTTCAGTTTGGACCCCGATCAGGTCCCCGTTTGGTTCCTCGCGAACCCTTCAGTATAGAATCTTGTTTAAGATTCCCTCAGTTTATAAATAACATGTTTTGATAAAGGATATAATATTTGACTTGTACCTGTGAGGTACCCTCAGTATTCGATTCGTACCCGTAAGGTACCCTCAGTACACTCGTTATCCACTGTCTAGAGTCAGCAAGTATTCTTTAAATGTTAATGGAAATGTTCTGATCTGATATGGCTTTGAACGAAATATCTGAATGAGTTTAATGATGAAATATATGCTGGTTTATTCTGTAATGCTTATAATGATGAGATTCTGAAAGTATGGTATTTAAATACGAGCATGTTTATATGGATTATGTATTAGTCCTTGCATTCTGCCATTGGGAATGTGATACGCCTTGACGACCACTGTGAGTGGCCGTCCATAATTTATGTGTGTTTCCCCACTAAGCGTTTTATCGCTTAGCACGGTGTGTTTACCCGTGCAGGTGCGGAAGACGTTTTGCTTTGAGAGAGTCGCCGTCATCAAGCCAACACAGAAGGGTTTTAGTGTAGGCTCAGTTTTGTATCAGTTATTGATTCTTTTTGTATAGAACTCTCTGTATCAGCTTCCGCTTCTGTAACTATATTTTATATTTGTAATATTCTTTTGTTTCTGCTGGTTGATCAGCACATTATTGTAATAGTTTAATTATAGTAATGCATGATCAGCTTTTGCTTTCTGCACGTAAAGTTTTAATTATTCTGTATTTCTGAATGTATGTTATGAATGGATGTATATTTTGCTTTGCTTTTGTTTGGTGATACCTTGTCTCATACGGCATCTCACTCCTTATCGGATGGGATCGCCTACGTATGGGAAGGGGGTGTTACATCCATATAATATAAACATACAGAAATACAGCGAGAATAAAAACTTTAAAACCAAACTGAACATTCATTCATAGATGGAATAATAATATTCAATACATAACTATTCTGAAATTACCAAAATAATTACAACTTTCAGAATTACAAAGCGGAAGCTGAACAAAAGACTAAATACAATGAGAGTTCACTATTACAAAAAGAATTATAATACAAAAATCTAAGTCCTAACATCAATTCCCCCTGTGTTGGCTTGACTTACGGCGACTCTCCCAAAAGTTGTACACCTTCCACACCTGCACGGATGCGATAACGCTTAGTGGGGAAACAAACAACAATAATATGGACGGCCATTCACAATGGTCGTCAAGGCAAAACACATACGTAATGGCATAAGCTGATAATCATAGTTGAGTCATAGTTGAGATATAATCATAGTTGAGTCACATTCATAAGCATTCCAAGGTTCAAAATCATATTCATATATTAACCAATTCATATGCTCATAAATAGAGTAATTCAGATTCACATTCTGATAACACAACGAAATATAACACTTGCTAACTCACAGTAGTGGATAACGAGTGAACGCATGGTGGTACCTTACGGGTACGAATCGAAAAGCAATATCACATTTTTCTCATTTCAAAACATTTTACAAGGGGGATCTTAAACAAGATCCAAACACATTGAGGTTCGCGAGGAACCAAACGGGGACCTGATCAGGGTCCAGAACAGAACCGAGGGCTGCAGCTACTGAACTCTATTAGGCATGCCTAACTATCCACTTATTTGACTCTAGCAGGTCATGCATAATCCATCATATCACATTCATATAATTCATAAAATCATCCATGCATAATACATCCAATAATATTCATATACTTCATAAAATAGTCCAAGTATAAATCTAAAAGTATCACAAGTTCGAAAATTAAACATCGAAAATCACAAAAGAAAACTCAACTTTTAAAGCTATGGGGTGTCGCGCTCGTGACAGAGGCAAGACTGGCCTCAGGTCACGATCGCAGTAGTCTTAGCACTCGCGCGGAGACAAAAGCACATCTCACTATCGCCCTCATGACGATCGTCGCGCTCGCGATAGTGAGCGGCCAACAAAAGCTATCGCGTTCATGCGCAGGCGCGCGCTCACAACAGGGGACTGCCCAAATCCGCTCGACAGCCGATCGCTCTATCGCGCTCGCGACAGAGTGCTCTGGCTGCGATTGGCTCGGCAGCCCAAATCCGCTCGGCCACGTGTAAGGGTTGAATTCATTGAGCTCTATCACGACGTGATAGAGTCGTGATTTCCAGTTCTTACGCTAAAATCTGCAAAAAAATCACACTCCCAAACCCAAACCTCCAATCTCAAACATAAATCAACCCAAACTTCGTCTTACCTTAAATCAACCTTCCCATCATCATAAATAACATAAAACATAACTTTTACAACAATTAGCACAATAAAAAACATGAATTAACATAATCAAACTCTCAAAAACAACAAACCCAAAAAATTGCAATAAAGTTCATCAAACTTAACATTTGCTTCAATAACTCATCATTCATGCACCACAACTTAAATCAAACCAAAACCCATAACATTTGCACTAACATAAGCCTCATTAAACCTCAAATTTCTAGGATTTCATTCAAATATACCAAATAACAAAAATGCAACAAATTCAAATAAATTCCCAAACCTGAAAATTCCTATGCTCCTAGTTGCAAGTTCCGCTCCCACTCGCCTTCTCTTTCCCCTTGGGATCACGAGTAGGCGCTTCTAAACCCGAAAATCCAAGAACCATACAAACACACAAAAATCCTAAGTTAAGAACACAACTAACCAAACAAGAGAAAAAGATGAAGAAGAAGAGAAAACCCACTAAAAACTTACCAATAAAGCTTAAGAGATGATCAATTTCCACCAACACCACTTGGATCCAAGCTAGGGCACACTTGAAGAGGAAAAAACGAAGAAGAGATAAAGAGAAGAGAAAGAAACGGGAAAGAGGCATCCATTAGCAAATGGCTATTCCCTTTTTCTCTGTCCTTTTATTTATACCTACTTCCTAAAACCCTAGCCACTTGTCACCCTAAGATTGGTGGATCTTGATCACTCACACCCTACACCCATGCAAGACACTACACACAAGACTAACCCTTACTAATGCACCCACTACTAACATACATGCACCCACACTCTAATAAAGCCCACAAAACATTCATATTACCCAAAATACCCTTAACACATGCCAAAACACTCACCCATGCACACATACACATGGCTCAAACTACTAGGAGGAGAACAGGGTGTGACAGTGCAAACCCTCCGTGGAGAGGTAGTGCTGTCATCGTGCAAACCCTTCTGAAGTGGTAGTGCCGTGGTCGTGCTAACCTTCCGTAGAATGGTAGTGCCGCCATCGTGCAAACCTTTCCGAAGTGGTAGTGCTGTGGTCGTGCTAACCTTTCATAGAATGATAGTGTCGCCATTGTGCTAACCCTTCTGAGATTTGAAGTGGTAGTGCCGTGATCATGGAAACCCTCCGTAGAATGGTAGTGCTGTCATCGTGCAGACCCTTCTGAAGTGGTAGTGCTGTGATCGTGCTAACCTTCAGTAGAATGGTAGTGCCGCCATCGTGCAAACCCTTCTGAGATTTCAAACAGTAGTGCCGTGATCGTGCAAACCCTTTGTGGAGTGATAGTGCCGTCATTGTGCAAACCCTTATGAAGTTGTGCCCCCCTAAGAGCCCTTTGGTTGATTGCCCCCTGAGAGGTCTTTGGCTGATTGTTTGGATTGATATTTGGACTGATGTCGTCACTCGGCTTTTGTCGGTGTCCGCATCAAATCTTTCTTACTGCAAAACTGAAAAATCGAATATGCAGGAAAAATAGTGAGCATGCAAGTGAAATGCATGAGTCATGCAGGAATGCAGGACAAGAGTTCATCTAAGTGAGTTTAGAGATAATAGTTGGGCTGGCTGCAATTTGCGATAGGATCGATGCCTTTTGAAGTTGCTTTTGAATTTAATGCCTTTGGAATTGCAAGGTTCTCATCTGATACCTGTAGTCATTTTTTGAAGGTAGTGTGTCCCTTGTGAATTTTCACACTAGCTTTTCTTAGCGGGAATGCGTCCTTTTCGGATTTTCACATAACTCTATGCCTTTTTTTTTCCTGAAATGGACCCAACCCAATCCAGCAACTTTTATTCATTTCATTTTTTGTAGGACAGACTGCCTGCTTCCAGGTTTTCACCCTGCCCTATGGCCTAACTTTCGCTTAGAGCGCCAATTACGGTTTTCATCTCTAACGGCTTTTTTTTAACATTATCTCTCAAAATGATCCTCTCTTCATGAGTTATATCAGATACTATCAAGATTTTGTTTGGATTCCCCAAAGTTTCGTGTCACACCCCGATACCCCCCGGGAAGGAATATTGGGTAGCTACAAGTAAACACACACACTAGAGCATACAAATACAAGCTCAAGTCGAAAGCTGGAGCAAAAACAAGATATAATTAGAAATAACTTGGGCCCAACAAACTGCTCTTATATCATATATATAAACTGTACATATTACAAAAGCTTTATACTTATTACATATTCATTTTCGGTACATATACAAAATAGTTAACATTTACATTATGATACTATCCTTTCTTATATACATAATGATGTTACTCAAAACATAAGAAATCCTATCTTATACAAAATGATCTTCAACAAGCTCCTAGTGGCCAAGACTTGCAGATGCAAACTCTCTAATTGCGTCCTATAAACCAACACAGGAAAACACCCGTGCTAAGCGATAACGCTTAGTGGGGATAAACAGAAACAATAGACTCCAATTGAAGTCATAGATATATCAAAGGCATATCGATAGTCAGGTCATATACAAATAGTCATATACACAATCTTGTAAGCAAATGCCATCATGCTTCAACCCATTCATATGTAGAAATTCATACATGGCAAACAATATCGGTAACATGTCATACTATATTCCTATACATATACAAGACTCTACTTCACCTCTTGTGCACTATAAAATATTCATTAGCCTGAATTCTCAATAATGGTGGATACGGGTACTTTACAGAAAATACTGACAAGCAGTATCAAACTCTAGAGAACTAACTCAATAGCATTGAATACACTAGGTATTCATTAAGTAGACACAACAAAGGTCACTGTAGTAGCAGCCTCTATCCCTTTATAAGCATGCTTATCTATCCACTACTATGACACTTCAGGCTCAAATAACAACTCAATCATGTTCTAGTACTATTATAATATAACGGAGAGTAAAATCAAGTATCATCATGTAATTTCATGTGTACATATACATTGATCAATTTTAGAGGCATATACATCACATATATATATATATACAGGCTTTATCATAAACATATAACTCATAATCACATAATTCATATACATATAGATCATGTACAAATCTTATCCTTTACTAGTCCATATATAAGACAAATCGTGTATCATGAAATAAAACTCATGGAAAAGAAGTTTGAAAACCCTTTTTAGAAAATAGGGTAGGCAGGAAGGGCCTCTGTTGTGATCGCAACGTGCGTCGCCCTCGCGATAGAGCACAGGTACCCCATCACGTGCTCGCGAGAAGGCACGCTCACGACGAAGCACTGCTCGGCGGACACTTACTATACCGAGCTCTGTCGTGCTCGCGACAGAGATCAGGCACTTCCTCATTGCATTCGCGTTTGGAAGCACGCTCACGCTAGGGCTCGGCTTACTGCAGCTCGACCTACCGAGCTCTCTATCGCGCTTGCAACATGCGTCATGATCGGATAGAAGGCTCCTTAGCATCAGAAAGGCCATTTCGCACTTTATCGTGCTCGCAATAGAGCCCATAATTGCCCAGAAACTTTGTAATTAGCACTTCACTTACCACTCATTAATGCACTAACAGTTACCTCATCACTCAAATGCATACCAAAACATGTTATAATCAAATTATAATCATCATATGCTAATTATTAACAAGAGATACACTCAACATGCAAATTAATACCACTAAAACATTCAAATTACAATTTACCCCAATTCAGAAATTCATATAATGACTATACTCTTTTAAGCACTGCAAGCAATCAAAATGAGCATATAAACAAGTATACATAAAATAGACTGTTGAACTAGTCAAAGTTCACCCAATATCACTTCTCATGCATATATATATTTGAGCATAAAATTACTCAATCACAAGCACATGCAAATTAATTGAAAACACACTCAATCCTAACCTCTAGAAGCTCAACCACTGCTCTTCACTCGATTCCGATCTTCTCTTTACCCTTGTCCTTCTTCTTGCCCACAGCTTCAATAAATTATACAAAATAACCAAGAGAACACTCAAACCAAGCCCTTAACTTTAAACCAAAAGCAGAAAACCAAAGTAGAAAAAGAATACCAATACTAACAAAATCACACCACTTACCTCTTCTCAAGAATCAATCAACCCTTATCTCACACCCTTCAAACCATTCCAAGTAACTATCTTAAGGAGCAACCAAAAGAGAAGAAAAGAAATAAAAGAAGAAAGAGAGAGGGAGCACGACAGAAAACCAAGAAAAGAAAGAAAAATAAGGAAAAGCTAAGGCAAAACAAAAATGAAAAGGGAAACAAAGTGGCTAGTCAATGCTCATCCAAACTAAAGACTTTCATAAATGCCCACTTCCATAATAAATGCATTTATTTACTTACAACAAACTTATTCAATTCAAGTGTCACACTCCCATGTTGCCATGTGTCACTCTCATATGCCGCCATATGTCACAAATCCAATTCAAAGCCTTCTAAAACCCACATAAGCTGACCGTCCGCTAGAGGGTTCTGTCGCGCTCGTGACAGAACTCTCACACACATAAACACTTAAACACTCTTAAACCTGATACAATCCGACAAAAAATTAATCAAACTTCTAGGGTGCAAATTGGGTCGTTACATTCCGTGATTAGATAGAGCTATATTAATTGGGTTAATGTCAAAAATGAATGAATGCATCATGATCATAGGACATGAAATCGTTAGAAACACCACACAAATATAAGTAAAATTGTTTATCTTATCAAAATAGCCAAACTGTCATAAGGAGTTCTTGAAATAAAAAGAAATAAAGCATTTAAAAACATAGTCTTCTTCTCCACTCTCCTGACGAGTGACAGCAACGTATTCATCTTCATGTAGCTCTTGCTAAATATGCCGCTCAGGTGGACCGGACCCGATCATATATCCGGTGGAGGGACTGCATTATAGCCTACCTTATTTTTCTTCTCTCTTTTCTCAGGATCAGTGATATGTTTGGTGTCAATAAGATCTTGGATCTTATTCCTCAGTGTTCGGCAGTAATTCGTCAGGTGCCCAGTGTGTTGATGGTAGGCATAGTACTGGTCATCTCTGTGTCCTGGCTGTCCCTGATTCATGGCTGGCCTAGGCGTCAAAAGTCATAGCTTGCCCTCCTTCATCAGTCTCTCTAATATCCAGGATAGAGAGCGACCTAAGTTATAGTAGTACCTTTGACCCTATCTAACCTCAGTAGCGGCAACCTCGGCCGCCTTTCCATTTCTATTACTGCTTCCAGAACCACCTAATCTATACCCTGACTGGTTCCTAAAGTTCTTTCCAGTAAAGTTATTTTAACTTGCTTTCTTTGCCAAGTAAGCCCCCTCAGCCTCTACAGCAATATCTTTAAGTGACTCCCAATCTCTGAGCCCCTTAAAGCTGAGCAAGTCCCTAAGGTAAGGGTAGGAGTTCCTGATAAATAGCCTAATCTGGTCAGCATTGTTAGGCTTTCGCTTCATCTCCATGACCCTATTCCTCCATCTGGTGAGGTATTCATGGAATAACTCGTCACTCTTTTGCTGTAAAAGTTTAATTTCCTTCAGGGTGACCTCCATTCTGGTGTTGCAGTCATACTGCTTCATGAATTCATCAGTCAAAAGGTCCCAGTCCTCTTTTGATCTCCTATCCAGCCCATGATACCAGTCTACTGCCGGACCCACTAGACTGAGGCAGAAATATTCCACCTTTTGCCTCTTTGTCAACCCTGTGCCCTTCATCACTAGGGTGTATTGCTTAATGTGTGTAGATGGGTCTGAAGTACCATCGAACTTTGGTAGCTCAAGCATCTTAAACCTCTGGGGCAGCAACTCTTCATCCCCCAAATCTCTGTCCTCGGGGTTGATCCCCTTTCCAGCCGATAACATACGGGTGATAGCCTCAATCTGCTGTCTCATCCCTTTTATAGCCTCATCTTCTACCCTGGGTGCCCTACCCCTCACAGCTTGATGGGCTGCTATCTCCTCAACTTCCTCTTCCATCACAAATTTCTCATTAAGGTTTGGGACCCTTGCCCTTCTTGGCTCAGCGGGCACAGTAGCAGCTTTAGGCTCATTGATAGGTTGGTGAGCAGCATTACCTATAATTGGGGCCTCTTCACCGACAGGCAGCTCAACTTGCCCCCGAGGAGGGATTACTGGTGGTTGTTGAGTGACAGATGCTTGTGGAGCTATAAGTGCTTGTGGGGCAAGAGGATGAGCAATCCTTTTGGCTATGATGCCCATCATTTCTAACATCCTCCGCTCAAAATCCTCCAGTCTCCTGGTGAGGTCTTGAGTGGTTAGAGCTCTGGTCTCTTCTGCCATCGAAGATGATTCAGTAGTTATTAAGAGTGACTCGGAATCCCAAATAGGCACTAATTCTAGCAATCCAAAGGGTGAGTCTGTCCTCACTAGTCTATCATCAGAACCTCTAGTCCACTTGGATGAATCTATGGTGGATGAAAGATTTAGATTATTAGAATGATGCATGGATGACAGGTACAATGCATGATCGTGAGTTGTGCAATATTTCGCAACCACATACGAGCAAGTAGATCCTTCCAACCTTGTTACTCCCACATACAAGGTCAAATAGTCTCTTCCTAGGTGGGCTTAACCCATGGGTCAACAGGGAACGCAATGGGCGCGTATGGTGCATGGTGAAAAACCAGCAGCATAACACTCTTGATTTAAAGCACATGCGCATGGGTTTTGGCTATTATATATCTGGACCTTTTAAACAGACTAAAATGAGCCCACCAGGGCATGAAAGCCTTTGATGAGTGCCCAATGAATTGGTTCGATACATAAGGGCCTATGTAATAAGCATTGTATTAAGGAGCATGTTACCTAGCAGAAGTTTCTATTGCCATTACATGAGCTTTGGTCAAAGGTGGGGTTGCTTTAGGTCTACCCAAGTATGGTCCCTGCCAATGGATCTAACTCATCACGAGCGTAGCGACCGATTGGGTCTCCATTTGATATACCCTGATGACACGAGACTTGGGATGGTGATTATCCTTATCACTTCCCTACATTGAGTGAACGTAGGGTCATGTTTTAGGAACGCACTAGGGTAAAATAGGGACCAACTAGTATAATTCTAAGCCTCCAGTGGATGCAATGCAATTTTTATTAGAAATGGAATTTTGATTCTTAACAACTCAATTATAATTTTAACTTAAGTCACTTTTGAAGCGAAGTTTCGATCATCCCCAGCGGAGTCGCCACTCTGACGCGCACCGAACCTAGCAAAGGCCCTCTTGGGTGCTATGAGACATCTTGGAATCCCTACCCAATAGAACATTGGGGAGTTCATCTAGCCTCACGGTACCTTTAGGCACCTTCGAGGTATTTTGGAGTCGCCACCCAATTTACGATAAATTGGGAAAGGTCATCTAACCTCTACGGTCTAAACTAGAGATGGTGTTGGGAACTTCATTCTTATGAATGCCTTAAGTTAAGTTTATAAATGAGTTTTTAAGAAATTAAAATGCCATCTCTCATCTCACGCGATCATGTATTGAATTTGAAGCGCATTGTAAGCATATTAAAAAGCATTAAATAAAGCGATAAAAAAGGTAGTAAATAAAATACATAAAAAATAGGACAGAACAATCCCCCAAAATAAGAAAGTATAAGAAATAAAATTTGCCCCAAAATTAATTACAAGGGCCGAAAATGAATAAATAAACATGTACAAAATAATTAAAAATACATCATACATAAATCGGGAGATTTATTGAATTTTAGGAATATTGGTTCCTTTTTGTTAACTTAAAAAATTAGAGAACTATTTTTGGGTATTAATTGAGAAAATGGGGATGAGTGATCCCATTTTGTGAAAATTAGTTCTCTATTTGATAGTGAAATTTTATTGGTTAAAATAGGACATTGGTCCATTTTATTAAAAAAAATTCCAAGTTATTAATTATTGTAAAAAATGTGATTTTCTATAATATGAAGAATTTAAAACACATTTTTACATACAACATAAAGAAAAATATAATAAAAAAATACAACAATTAAAAATGTGAACCCTAAATTGAAGGTCTTTGATCTCCCGGTTCTCCGTCCCGTGCATAAATATAACTCGCATAAATAAACAAATTTGAGACAACAAAACAAAAAATAAAATAAAATGTTAGTAAAGTAAATTAAATGAATAATATATAAAAAAACAATCAAATAAAGACTAATAAATAAGCAAAACAAGTAAGTCAATAAAAATAATCCAACGGTGATAAATAATTTGATAATATAGCATTGACAATTATTACAGGGAATATATTGAACAAGAAAATAAATTGGAGCAAATTATATTTCATTTCATGCATTTTCATCTGTTCCGATGTTCGGTCGGGTACTTAGGTAACAGGAACAAAGACGTTCGGGCAAAGAGAAAGAAATGCCAAAGAAAGGAGAGGATGGAAGCATGACTCGTGCATCCTTGCACGAGTCATGCAAGGAAAGCATGACTCGTGCATCCTTGCACGAGTCGTGCAAGGAAAGCATGACTCGTGCAGAGTCATACAAAACCTTCACGACTCGTGCAAGATTGCATAAGTCGTGCAAGACCTTCACGACCCGTGCATCCTTGCACGAGTCGTGCAAGGAAAGCACGACTCATGCAAGATTGCAGAAGTCGTGCAAGATCTTCACGACTCGTGCATCCTTGCACGAGTCATGCTTACAAGTCGTGCAAGGAAAGCACGACTCGTACAAGATTGCACGAGTTGTGCAAGACCTTCATGACTCATGCAAGAATGCACGAGTCATGAAAGCTGCCGACCGTGGGGTACGAGTCATGCGAGAACGCGTGACTCGGACGGGCAATCAAGGGACATGATCCGAACAGGCAAATGGGGAGCACGACACGGGAAGTAGGGACATGACTCGGACGAAGGCTCATGACTCATGCAAAAAATCAAAGACACGACTTAGACGAAGAGCACGACTCGAACAGAAAATCATGACTCGATCGAAAAACCAAAAGCATGACTCAAACACAAAGCACAATCCGATTGGACGAACACAACTCGAACAAAAACAAAGGCACGATCTAGTTAAAAAATATGATTCGGACAGAAGAAAACACAGGCATGATACAGAGAAACGAAAAATAGAGACGAACAGAGTAAAGTTAACAGACTATTAAATGTGATAATATACCATCGAAAACACGCATAATAGAACAACAAACATGTCGATTAATCATAATAAATATTTAAGGTCCATATCTGATGACAAACAACAAAAACATACGATATATAGGTTAATAAGATCAAACCAAAAATAAACACAGTACACAGTATGTACAATGAAGATAAACTACTAAAAGCAAAATAAGAAATACAAAGAAGAACGAAAAGAAGAGGAGGTCTATCCCAGTATTTACCCTCAGATATGATTTTCGATTTGTAAATGAAGAAATGTTGGTTTCCTCGTTGATTTGTTTGAAAAGAAAGTAAAAAAAAAATAGATACTAAGAAAACTTTCAAATGGAAGTTACGCTGAAGAAAATGAGAGACAATTGAATCTCAAATTTCAGGAATTAATTTTCTGGATTCAAGAACAATCTCAGAACACTTTGAGAACAAAAATCATTTTTCTTGCTCAAAGCTCTTCTTTCTCTCTTTCTTTCTGGGTTCTTTCGGCGTTTTCAAAATAACCTCCTCCTTTTAGTTTCTTTTACTTTTCCTTTTATATGTACATTGAAAAACTAGGGTTTCTCTAGGTAGATCCCTCTTAAAACCCTTGATTCCTTTTTCCAAATCAGACATGCAGCCTGTCTTTTCCAACCAAATCCCGGGAAAAATGGAAAAGGAGAGCTGGGGCAGAAATGCGCGTGAGGCAGCCACTCACTAACGTGAGGCTGTGTCTCACGTTACTGAGATGGGCCTCACCGCACAGGCCCCCAATATATATATATATATATATTAATTTTAAAAAAATAAAAAGCACTTTTTTTCGAGGAAATCATCACTTTTATTTATTTTTTGCCTGTGAATAGACATCATTCTCATCATTGGATAACTTCGGTCTGGGCTGCCTCAGGACCCAGTGTCTACAGATGGTACTTTAACCTCATGGAGCCTAAGACAACGCATATACATCCATTTTGGGCAAGCCAGAGATATTTTGGAGACCCCACACCAATAAGACATTGAGGTGGTCCTTTAACCTCATGGAGCCTAGGATTATGCAAATTGGGCCGATTTTGGACAACAAGAGATATTTTGGAGACCCCACCCTAATAGTACATTGAGATGGTCCTCTAATCTCATTGAGCCTAAGACTAGAGATGGTTCGGGACTTTCCATTTATTCATATTTTGATTAAATTATAATTGAATTTTAAATTTAAGATTTCATTCCTTTTCTCACACAATTTTAATGCGATAATTATAGCGAACGTCAATCAAATAATGAAAGCGGTAAATAAAATAAGATTAAAATAAAGTAAATAAGAATACAATAAATTACAACAAAATTAGGAGCGGAATACAACTCCCATTGTAAATAAAATATAAATCATACATAAAACAGGATATTTATTAAGGATGAGGACATTGGTCCTCGCATGCACAGTTAAAGAAAATACTTTTAAAGTGACAATTTATTTGGATGGAAGAATTAGGACATTGGTCCCATTTTTATTAGAAAAAATTCCAAGTTAATTAATAGAAACATTTTTGTGATTTTCTTTTTAGCGTGCCTAAAATAAACAATTTTATTGGAAATTACATTTGACAAAATGAATAAAAAGCCAAATAAAGCAAATAATACAAATAATAAAAATAAATGATCAAACCAAACGAGACTCCCGGATCTCCCCGTTTGCTCGCGAGAATGCCCAAAAAGGGAAAATAGATATTAGAGTCAAGAACAAATACAAAAAATTAATGTTAGTAATCAAATCAATTAAATCAATTAAACATATAATAAATAATAAAATAAAATAAAATAAAATAAAATAAGATGACATCAAAATGACAAATGAATTAAAATGTTAGTAAATTAAAATAAATGAAAAAATGCATTATGAATGACAAAGGAATTAAATGATATGATTGAAATAAATAAAACAACATGTTAATGACTTAATACATAAAATAATAATAATAATAATAATAATAATAATAATAATAATAACAATAATAAAATAATTATAATAATTAAATGATAATAATAATATACAAACATATTAAATAAAACAAATATTTAAACAATAGAATAAATAAATAAATGAAAACAATAAAAATTTACATGTTAATCAATTAAATATGAGCAAAAAATAAATAAAATAAAATAAAATAAGAGATCGAGCATAGAATGTTTACCCTCAGAATTCGGATTCGATGGAGGGAAAAAATGATGATTGATTTCCTTGTTTTGTTTTGCAAATTAGAATTGAAAATTATAGAAATTGGAATTTTATTCCAAGAAATAAATTGCAAAAAAATGAAATAAAATAAAAATTCTTAAGAACAAAGAATGATTTTCTTTGTTTAAAGAATGATTATTGATTAAAAAATAATTTTTATTTGAAGAAAAAATAAAAAGAATGAAAGAAAAATGAAAAATTCTCAAGAACAAAAAAATGATTTCTCTTTGTCTCAAGAAAAATTATTCATAAAGAAATTAAACTTTTTAACTTAAAAGAATTTTTATCTTGAGGAGAAAACCTAAAGAAATGTACAGACGATTTTGTTTAAGAAGAGAAAAGGAGAAAAATAAAGAAAAACCCTAAAAAATGAATAATCTTTTTTGTTTCATCTTTTTCTATTTATATCGAGAAAGAAGGAAAATATAATTAATTAAGGAAAAAACACCATTAATTAATTTAAATATTATTTATCTATATTTTAAAAATGAAAAAAATCATGAAAACCTTAAAAATGGGATAAAAAAATCAAATTTGGTGAAAAAATTTCGAAAAAACATTTTTGGGCCAAAAGTCAGCATTTTCGGCGGAATTGGGGCGACCGACCCCAGTCGGTGCGTGCAACGGGCGTCGTGTGCGCCCTAGCAGTGCGCGGAGCGACACCCCGTGCGTAGCTCTCTTTGCGCGGCGTGCCTGTGGGCTGCCGCAGCTCGCCAACGCGGCCGACATCCGATTTTTTTTAAATTTTCAAATTTAACTAAAAAAAACTATTATTTTCAAACTCCATTTTTCAAATTTAATTTTTAATACATTTTTTATTATTTTTTATTCTAAAATGCAAATTTGATAAGGAAATCATCACTTTCAGCCTTTTTGCTTGTGAACAGGCATCTTGTCATCATTGGGTAACTCTGATCTGGGCTACCTCAGGACTCAGTGTCTACACCGTCCTTTGGAACGAGCGACGGGCATCTCTCCTACCGATGGGTATCCCGTCGGTGACCTAAATTTGAGATTTTCCCATTTCAAACTCCTCCTAACGTATAGAAATCTCCCATTAATAAGAAAAATCTTCAAACCTTGTAAATTCGAAGAGTGAAAGCTCGCAACTTTCATCCGTTTGCCCGAAAATGGGCACTGATATCTTCATCGGGTAACTCTAATCTGGACTGATTTCGGACCCGGTGTCTACAGTTGCCCCCAATTTTAGGGAAACTAGTACACTAGTATCTAGATGAGCCAAAATTCAGAGGAGAAGGAAAGAGATGCGTACCTGAGGCAGTCCCTTACCTTCTGAGGTGTGTTTAAGCTGGTGACCCTTCGCTGCAGAGCCGTGGTGTATTTTACCACAACCCTTTGACGATTCGTTTTGCCACTTTCATTTTACCATCCTCCTCTCGGCCTGCACGATATCTAACTATCGTGAGATACAATGTTATCCAACTGCAACCAGGTTGCGATATGTTCTACCACATGTGCCCCGCTGGCCTTGTCTCGACTTGCACGGTGCCTGAATGTCGTGAGCAGTAGTGTTCTTTAACTACAACCCAATTGCGATTTGTTATACCACGTGTGTCCTGCTGGCCTCATCGTGGCTTGCATGGTATCTGATTGTTGTGAGAGGTAGTGTTCTCTACCTATAACTCAGTTGCAATTTGTTCTATCGCATGTGTCCCGCTGGCCTCGTCTCTGCTTGCGTGGTGTCTAAATGATGTGAGATGCAGTGTTCTGAAACTATAACCCAATTGCGATTTGCTCTATCGCATGCATCCTGTTGGCATCGTCTCAGATTGCACGGTGTCCTTGCTAATCCCCATCCGATCTACAAGGTGTGTGATTGAGCATTCTGTCTTGTTGGCTGCTTCCGGGTCTACACGGCATGATCTTGCTAACCCCCATCCGGTCTGCAAGATATGATTTTTTATTTGCTGACCCCCATTCAATCTGCATATTAGCCATTATTTGAGTGATGTAGTGTCTGATTTGCTAACCACCATCCGATAAGCCTAGTGCTTAGCTGCTGACCATCCTCGGGTCGGCGTGGTGTCATGTTCCTATGGTTATAAAAGACTTTATTAATTCATTGCGGATTAATTCGTTTCGCAAACGTAAATTCATAAACATTTTTTTATGTCATTTATTTTCGTCTTTTTTACTTATCGTGTTATCAAATATTTTGAAAGTGCAAGTAAGACATTAGCAATAATGTAAATATACAAGATGAAACATAAATTTAACAAAATGTAAGTTTTACTAACAAAATGCAAATTTTATACAATAAACATATAAGTATAATGATATAAACTCCCTGAATACACTATAGGGGAAAGTAGTCTGAGGGCTCCTCCGGGTTCTCCTCGTCATCTGATACATGTACCGGCTGACTACGAGATGAAGATACGGATGGCCTGGCTCTAGAGGTGGGAGGCCGACTGCAAGGTGCTGAGGGCCTAGCCCCTGGATCTAAATGCAGAGGGATGGCGACTGGTGCGAATACTGGCTGTCCCGTCGCGAAGGTAGCCTGCTGGAACTGAACCTGAGCGTATCCATCCAAGAAAGGCTAAGCGCAAACTCTGATGAACTCCAACGTGTCTCTGACCACACTGCCAAGCTCCATAAAGGCCCTCGATAGTCTCATGGTCTGGTCTCTGGCTACGTCCCTGATGTCCGTGAGCCTGGTCTCTGTTTGCTCCCTAAACTCCCTGATGGATGCAGATATGGGCGGTATGGCACCCTCCAACCTCTCTACCCTGAATCTGAGGGCAGTGACGGACTCATCAATCACCTGGACCGCCTCATCCACCCTCTGGGCTACCGCATCATGGGAGGTACCCAAACTGCACCTCAAGTCCTCAATGAGCCTCCCTTGCTCCTCTACAAGCCTCTCCTGCTGGCCCAGATGCTCAAGCATAACCTGGTCTCTCTCCTCATACCAGTCGATGTGCTCAAGGAGGGTTCGGTCTCTCTCCTCCTGTCGACGTGATATGAGCACAACCAAGCATAATGGCAACAAGAGAGATGAACTAGCACTTCCTCAAGGACCAATCACAAGAGCAAGGTCAAAGAAGCTTAAATAAGTCCTACAAGCATTCATGAGGCCTTATGTAGAGAAGATACAAGTTCAAGAGGGGAAAGAAGCTGAATTGGGCTATGAAGACAAGTTGGGGCCGAATAGTCAAATGGGCCTTCAAGCTATTTTGTTTAGCTTCTATTCTTGTAATGACATATAATTAAATGTATTTGGGCAGCCTAGTACCTTAGAAAATGTTTTGGGCTTATTTAATTAGGTTTGTTTTATTTTTGGGCTTATTTGAGTATTTTGGGTAGTTTAAGTGGGTAGGCTAAAGTTGGGCTTATCTCTTCTAAAGAGTTGGGCCTAAATAACTAATTGAGGCTTAGAAAACATGAGGGGGCCGGATTTTAAAGGGGAGAGCTGAATTTGGATGAGTTTGAGTCAAATTTAGCTTTATGCCTACATTGGTGAACTTGGGGTCCTACATTTTAGGAATGGGTTTTCCTTGATAAATACTTATTATTTTGGGATATTATTGAATAGAGTTTGATGGCGAAACAATAGGATGAATTTATCTTGAGTGAGTTAGCCAAATTCTACTTATAGCCAAAATTGAGTCTACATTCATTTTCCTTAGGATAATCATTAGCTTTTAGGATTATTTTTCAGATTGTATTTATCTTTATTTATTCATGTACTTAGTCCATATTGTGGCCAAATACATGTAGATAAAGGTTAGGAATTATTTTTGTTATTTATTTTATTAATTATCTCTTAGAGTTAGTGTTTGATTATAACTCCTCTAGGGAGGGGTGGCTGCCTAGCCTATATAAAGGGCTGAACTTCTTCATTTGTACTTTACATTTTGCATATCTTATGATTAATGAATTTTCATTGACTGAATTTGTGAGAGTTAATTTCTATTGATTCTTGCTATTGTATGAAGAATTAGACTTAGGCAATTTGCATGGTTAATGTATGCTTGATTCTTCTTCTTCTTACTTTCTAAATCAATCTATTATAAGCGTTTCCATTCAATCTTGTTTGGGGGTTCTTTAGATTGGGGGTTTATTAACATGTTTATGTTCAATATTCATGGTATGTTGGCGTTCTAGTTTGCATATAGGCTGGGGTTCCGCATCACGACGCTCCATGGCAGTGAGAAGGGCAGTCGTAGCAGCAACGACATCAGGCTAGGCCGGCTATGGAGGTGGCGATGGAGTGGGCCGTGTTGGCTCTGCGCTGTGCTCTGGGGGAGGTGCTATGGAGGTGGATGCCCCTGGGTGTCCTGACCTGCTATATGGGTGGTACCTCCCGATCTCCCGGAGTACGGACTGTTGCACTCATGATGGTGGAGGTGGAGTAGGGCTTTGAATTCTCTGCGCCGGCGGGGTGACTATTAGCTCATCAATACTGACGATACCCATATCGAACGGAGTCTGAAACTGCTCTTCCTCCGACTGAGGCTGCTTTTGGGCCATTTGTGTAGGCTGCGACTCCTGATACTCAGGCTGCTCCTCTATCTGGGGCTCCTCCCCTTTTGGCTGGAGTGGAGGGAGACCGAACATACGCCTGGTCTCTGGTATGGTAAGCAACGGATACTCCTCTGGCTGACCCGTCACCTGTGCAATCATCCCCATAGTCAGAGCCGCTAATGCATCCACATAAACACTCTCATCAAGAGGAGGCCCACTGTTAGGATTAACCCGCAAGTGTAACAGTAACCTGGTAACCACTCCTGCGGCCCATATTATCGGGGCTGCTGCCCGTGAAACTCTAACCAAGTTAGCCACTATCTCATGGCTAATATTGAGGGGTCGGCCAGCTACCATCGCCTATAAGCTCTAGATCTTGACACCGTTCACAGATCCCGGATTACCTGCCCGGTCCAAATAAGAGCTAGAGAGGACTCTGTGTATATATCTGAGGGATTGAGATGAAAGCACTGTACTCTTCGCCGTGTTGTGATCGTACGGCACTCCCGGCATAGCAATAGTCTCCCTCTACCTCCTGACCGCTCTTTGTGGGATCATCACATCAGCCCCATAAGGAAGCCCCATGGTTCTGTGAATGTCCGGCACGTGATGCTATGATGCCGACCTCTGACCCAGAACTAAATAGCAACCTCCTTGGTGTTCGACTTCTGGAATCCCCCATAGTGGAGAGTGGCCAAGAACTCCCTAACGATCTCAGGATGAGTCTAGAATGAGGGCTACAGGAACTTTGTCCATCCTCTTACTGCTGCTAAGGCATCAACCTCCTCGAGCATCCCCATGCTCTACAGGAATGGCCTGGAGATGAAGCGGCTAGCTCGGAACTGCCCATGTGTCAAGGCCTAAAATCTCATCCTGGCCTTATCGCACATCCATATGGGAGCCTGAGGCTCATCTTAATCGTGAGGGATGTTACGTCCCAGAGGCATCCTGATAATAAGAAAAATTAGCTTTGCATTATCATCGTAGGTAAGCTAATCAAAAGGTTAAAAATTTTGCAAATTTCAGCAGCATTTCGGCTGAAATGTGCCTACCAAAAAAAAATTTCGGCAGCATCCTGGTAAGGATGTGCCTACCCAAAAAATGCTAAAAATATTGGGCAGTATCCCGGCAAGGATGTGGCAAACTCCCTGCATAAAAAAAAAAAAAAAAAAGAACACGAAATAATGGGACAGGCCTCAGGCCCCAAACAACAATTTCATTATTGCCAGTTATTTACGCATCTTATTTAGTCCAATTGGTTCCAAAATGGGATCAGGTCGCAAGTGAATAGTTATCTTTTATTTGATTATTAATTTTCTTTTATTTATAATGTTCTACATTTCATTAGCATGATTTACACTTGGTAGCCAGTTTATACGGTCCAAAAGTATCAAAAATAAATAGACAAAATTTAGTCCTACATTTTTGTGATATACACTAGTCATGCATTTTACATGCAATTTACTCAAAAAGAAAATAAAAGAGTAGAAAAATATGACAAACTAACCTGGTAGTCAACGAAATGAACCGAAAAAAAAACTTGATGAAATTGCAAAAAACTCGGTCCTAAATGTGTGTGATGGTGTAAGGATCGTTTTGGCGCAAGTGGTGCGCAAAACGGATAAAAAATGAATGAGAAAGGGTAAAAAATACAGGGAGGGCATCGGTTTTGCAAAGAAGGAAGGAAGAAGAAGAGGAAAGAAACTGAAGGGGCATCGCTGGACGCTCCTTTTATAGTTTTTCATGACCACCGGGTAGCTCGCCTGAGCACCGAGTGACGGGAATTCCGTCGGTCATTAAAAGTTCCATTTTTGCTTCTTCGCTTCCGTCCTTCATTAATTAGTTAATTAATAACTAATTAATTGACTAATTAATGCCATTTCCCTTTTTTATTTTTTTGACTCCCTGAATATCTTGCTCTGATTTCCGTGTCCTGTGCCCATCTCTGTCAAATTGCAAGGATGATAGAAATATGCAAAAACTATTTTATGCGTGTGACATGCATGGAATATGCAGGAAAATAGATCTTCCAAGGGTCAAACAGGTTGGCCGACGTGCTCCCTGGAGCATCGACAGACGGGCAACCCGTCGCTCAAGTTTTGCTTTAAATTCTCCCCCTTTCCTTAGGATTTGTGCACTCTCTACACTTTGAACCTCAGCCAGAGCTTCCTTTACAGGTTTTTCTTTCTTTGCTTCATACTTTTCCTTGTTAATTTTAATTCTTAGCCGTAATACTTAGAAAATGTCTTCCTCTGTCTTCACCGAAATGTATCGAGTTCTAGATAACCCCCAAAATTGGGAAAATACCTCCCTTTCCCCACTTTATGGCCTGAAATTTTTTAGAAGGGTTAGGATAAATCACAATCTTCTTCTGGCTGCGGCTCGCTTCTAGGACCCATGTTTTCACATCTTCAGATTTATTTATCAGGAACTATGGCCCCTGCATAAAGAGTTTGCTGCTATCATTGGGGCCTGGTATCCTCCCGGTGCCTTACCCGGTATTCCATGCCGTGGTCTGATTCATACTAGGGATAATGCATTGGCCTTGAGCATCCCTCCTTCTGATGCTGCCCGATTGGTCCCTCAGGGTTCTACTTTTACCTTAGGGCCACTGATTGAGGCATTGGAGGACTTCTCTGATGTTCCCCTATACCATACGAGTGTAATTTTCCTGTTTTGTCTCATGAGGTATTTGATCGTGACCTCGGAGGAGCTGAGTAGTGATCTTTGCCTATTCGGGATTGTGGACGACTTTCATCATGGACTATCCCCTTTTCCATATCCTCGCCGAGACCATCATGGGTTTGGATTCTGTTCGTGCTGATTCCTCTGCTGCCCTTTTTGGGAGCCCCTTATTGCTCCAGGTACGTCATTATTTTGAAAGGTAGTGTGTCTCTTATGGATTTTCACACTAGCTTTTTCTTAGCGAGAAATGCATCCTTTTCGGATTTTCACATAGGCTTATGCCTTATTTTTCCCTAGGATGAACCCAACCCACTCCAGCGGCTTTTATACTTAATATGTCTCTCTTTTCTTTTTCTTTTTTTTTTTAAATATGGCTGCAAGAGAAGCTGAGGCTACTGTTAGAACCTCCTCCCAGGGTTATCAGCCAATATTCCTTGAGGCACTTCCTTCCGCGTCAGCGACTGTACTCATTTGTGACTCTTGATGAAGGCATGACCAGACTTGGCGAGGTAACGGATGAGGATATCAGTTTCATGAATGCTTGACTTCCTCTTCCTGCTGTGATAGTTGAGGCTCTTCAGGGTGTGTTCCCCTATGCAGGCTTCACGAGGCCACTTTTTATATCGCATCCCACTATGCTTGATAGCTCGGGATGACCCAGGATGTGGTGAGGCTCCCTTTATCTTTCCGAGATGGAGCTTTGTCTTCGGATTTTGCTTCTCGATATCATGAGCTTTGGGTGGAACTACCAGTGAAGACTGTCATACCCTCCTTTGGAAATCATTCTATCACTTCTACCAGTGCATATAAGAGATGGGCGCTTAGCCCTGCAGTCGATAGCAGGACTCGTCGACTTAGGCATCTGGCCGGCGAGATCAGTAATAGAGCATAGTTTAGATTTGCATGCATTTGGAGCAATGTGTTTCTTTTTAAACAGAAGTAAAAAATAATATAAATGAATAAATTCAGTTTTATTTCCTTTTGCAAAATTGTGTACATTTCAGTATGATTTCACTATACAAGATCACCATTTAGCATCAATTCAAAATGCAAAACTACATCCATTCCTGGACCAGATCTTGATAGCATCAAACTCCTGTTACCAATCAGCCCTCTCTGATTTTCTTGATTGGATATTTTCTCTCAAGCCTTTAATTTTTGCCAAAGGTGCCTTTTTTCGGTTTTCACCTTGACGAGGCGCCCAATTTTAGCAAGGCAACCTTTTTTTTTTATTTTCGACCCGCGGGGCTTTTATTCTCTTCTTTTGATTTTTAGCCTTTAGCCATGGAACCTCTTGAGTCTATCAATATTGATAGGCTCCTTGAACTCATTGCCATCTTTATCTACCAGAATTGCCGCTCCTTTTGGCAACAACTTTTTGAGGATGAAAGGACCTTCCCACGTCGGCCTGAACTTAACCCGTATGTCCGGCGCCCCTGGTGTCATTTGCTTGAAGACAAAATCTCCTTCCTTCAACGGGTGTTTCTTGACCTTCTTTCTGAACTACTTGGCAAGCCTTTGATGAAGACCATTTAATTTAATTGATTTTATTCAATATATGGCGGCCCAAATAGCAAGCGCGGTATTATGGTACATCTCACCTAGTGGAAGTATCTATTGCCATTACATGGGCTTTGGCTACAGGTGGTGTTACTTTAGGTCTACCCAAGCATGGTCCCTGCCAACGGGTCTAGCTCATCACGAGTATAGTGACCGATCGGGTCTCCATTTGATATACCATTAATAGGACAAGGCTTGGGCTGGTGATTATCCTGAATACTTCCCTACAATGAGTGAAAGTAGGGTCGTGTTTTAGGAACGCACCGGGGCAAAATGGGGACCAACTATCATAATTCTAAGGCTCTAATGTATGCAATGCAATTTCGATTAGAAATGGAATTTTTGATTCTTAATAACTCAATTATAATTTTAGCTTAAGTCACTTTCGAAGCGAAGTTTCGATCATCCCCAGTGGAGTTACCAATGTGACGCGCGCCGGACCAGTAAGGCCCTCATTGAATCTGCTTTTAGGATTAGAGGGGTTGGGTTGTGTCTTTTTGATCTTGGGCATCATGAGTCATCTTGGATGCCTTCTTTCTAATAGAACATTGGAAAAGATGATCTAGACTTACAACGCCTTTAGGCACCTTTGAGGTATTTTAGAGTCGCCACCCAGTTTACAAGAAACTGGGAAAGGTCTCTAACCTCTATTGGTCTAAACCAGAGAAGGTGTTCGAAACTTCACTCTTATTAATGACTTAAGTTAAATAAATGAATTTTTGTAAACTGGGAAAGGTCTCTAACCTCTATTGGTCTAAACCAGAGAAGGTGTTCGAAACTTCACTCTTATTAATGACTTAAGTTAAATAAATGAATTTTTAAGAAATCAAAATTTCATCTCTAATCTCACGCGATTATGCATTAAATTTAAAGCGCATTCATTCACATAGAAAAGCGATAAATAAATCAGTAAATAAATTACAAAAATAAAAATGGGACAGAACAATCCCCCAAAATAAATAATAAATAAGAAGAAATGGGACTGAAAAATCCCCCAAATAAATAAATAAATAAATAAAATAAACAAATAAATAAACATATAAAGGGAATTAAAATGCAACATACATAAATTGGGTTATTCATTAAATTTTAGGAACATTGGTTCCTTTTTTATTTATTAGAAAAAATTAGAGAACTATTTTTAGGATATTGATTGAGAAAATCGGGATAAGTGATCCCATTTTATGAAAACTAGTTCTCCATTTGAAAGTGTAATTTTATTGGTTAAAATAGGACATTGGTCCAATTTATTAAGAAAAATTCATAAGTTATTAATTATTAAAAAATGTGACTTTCTATGATACGGGCAATTAATAAAATTTATTTTACATACAACACATAAAAATAATATAATAAAAATTAAATACAAAATTTAAAATACAAACCTTAAGTTTGGTTTAATTCACCGGTCCTCCGAAACCCCAATCCGAGCACTCGTGTAACTCGCACAATCATACAAACATTGAAGCGACAAAACAAATAAAATGAAGTGTTTGTAAAGTAAATTAAATAACTGATATAATAAATAAATTAATTAATTAACTAAAATTAGCTTAATAAAATAATTAATTACAATGATTTAATCAAATAATAATAAGAAAAATGACAACAATACTAAGAAATATATTAATAAAATAATATTAATAATAACATCTAAAACCTATTAATATGAAATGTTAATAATAATTAGGCTAGATAAATAATAACAGTGAATTGAAATAAAATAAAATAATAAAACAAAAGAGGAGAAAATAACATAGATAAATAATAATAGTAAATTAAAATAAAATAATAAAATAAAAGAGGACCAAATAACATAAAGAATGGAATTAAAGAATGAGAGAATTAAAGCATCACGTGATTAACTTAGCTAAATGACAAAAGATGGCCCAAAATGATGGAAATGCAAATGGAAATATAATGGAAAGGTAAAGTGGAAAAGTGGAAATGATAAACACTAAGAGCATTCACGAGTCGTGAAGTGCATTCACGACTTGTGAGTGCTCTTCACGAGTCGTGAAGTGCACTCATGACTCATGAGTGCTCTTCACGAGTCGTGAATGCACCGCACGAGATGTGCAATACATTCACGACTCGTGCGACGCGCAACGATTTCGATAGAAAAAATGACGCAAAATTCGATCGATCACAGGGGAACACGACGCCATCCGACTGAGAAACACAAAATCCGATCGGGCAAACCACAATCTAAGCAAAAATAAGAACGAAATCCGATCGGGAATCAAAATTCAGGCAAAACAAAATCACTAACTCGAAGCGAAAAAATAGAGGTAAATAGAGGAGGTTCAACAAACCAACAAACACATGATCACGTGATCAAACATGCATTATGAAGCAATATACACATTCATTTAATCATAACAACGATATACATGCAATGAACAAATTAAATAAATCAAGCAACAAATATATACAATATGTACAAAGCACAGAGGTAACAGATAAAAACTAACGAGAGACAAAGAAAATAAGAAGAAATAAAAAAAGAAAGAAGAAGCAGAGATCCCAGTATTTACCCTCAGATTTTGACGTTCGATGTGCAAATGATGTGGTTCTGGCTTCTTGGATTCAAGAATAATCTTTGAACGGCTTTTGAAAATAAAAAATCCTTCTTGCTCTCAAAACCTTCTCTCTCTTTTCTCTGCTCTCTTTTCTCTTTTTCTCGCTTCTTCTATGTTTTTCGTTCTCTCCTTTTTCAATCATCCTCCCCCCTTTAGTTTCAATTCTTTCTTTTTTATGTTTTTAAACAGACTAGATAGTTTCCCATCAAATCCACTGTAAACCCATACTTTCTCACCAAAACTCTGAAGAAAGAAGAAAAGGAACCGTTGGGCGCATGAGGGAGGGGCAGCTGAGCCTCTCCACTTAACGTGAGGCTGGGCCTCACGTTAGTGTGATGGGCCCCCCATCTCGCATCAGTGAGATGGGTCTCACTGCCCAGGCCCAAAAAACATTTTTCAATTTTTTTCTAAAGAAAGAAAAATAAAAAATGTATTTTTCCAAGAAAGCCATCACTTCGATTTGCCTCTTGCCCGCGAACAGGCATCATTTTGATCATTGGGTAACTTTAGTTTGGGCTGCCTCAGGACCCGGTGTCTATATTTAGTGTCATAAGTGATCTCATAATAGTTATGTTATTGAATCCTTAGACCTGATATTATCACAATTTCCTACATAAGGAACTTTATACTTTGACATAATCAAACATTATCTTTAATCGAAAAATTATAAAGGTTATGATAGGGTATGATGAGATTTATGTATAGGAAAGTGAATAATCAAGATGGAATATGTCCCTCACTTATGAGAGATATATCAATTTGTCCCCTCAATAAGTAGGTGTCACACCCCAATTGCCCCCTAGAAGTTTGAGCCATCTGTGTGTGCATGTATGGTGTGTATTTTGGCATGTCATAAGAGTTTTTTTGGTAAATTGTATGTTTTGAGGGTTTATTATAGTGTGGGTGCTCATATTGTGTTAGAGTGTGAATTAGTTGGGTTGTGTTTGGGTGTGCTTGAGCATACCATAGTAGGATGTGTTTGTGGGGTTGTGCTTATGTGTGTGTGCGCTCACACATTTGTAGGGTATTATAAGTGGGGATTGTATTGTGTATGTGCAATGTATGTTGTTAGGGTGTGAGTTATTAAAACCCACCAATCATGTTATGCCATGTGGAAAAGGGAATAGTGGGGGGTTGAATAATTGAGGAAAGAGAAGGGGAAGAATAGATCCCGTTCTTCCCTTCTCTTCTCTCTTTTGCTTTCCCTTCTACTCCCTCTTCTTCTTCCTTTCTTTGGCTAGTTCCTTGTTGGTTGGATTTGGTGGATTTTGATAATTCTTAGAAGTAATTGGTGAGTTTTCTGCATTTCTATTGCGTTCTTCTTCTTCTTCTTCTTCTTCTTCTTCTTCTTTTTCTTCTTCTTCTTTGTATTTTGTGTGTTTTGTTAGGTTATTGTTAGTTGAGCCTCCTCGTGAGCCTAAAGGTAAGGAGAAGGCATCGGGAAGTGGTGCTCATTAGCTAGGAGCTAAGGAGATTCAGGTTTGGGAATTTTGTGATTTTTGCATTTTTTTTTGTGGTTGTTGCCCCTTTGATGAAATTTCTGCAAAAATATGGTGATCTTGATGTGCATTATAGTTTAAATGTTATGGGTTTTGATTTAGATGTGTTAAAAAGGCTGGGACGTGGTTTAATGAACTTAATTGTGTTCTTGAGGGAGATGATGATGAATAGTGCTGATATTTTAATGTGTGCAAATTGATGTTGTTATTGGCATGATTTAATTGGAATTCTTAGTATAGATGTTGTATTTTATGTTGTTAATGATGTGTGGGTGGTTGGAGATGAGGTAAGTTGATGTTTTGATGTTTGGTTTGAGATTTGGGTGTTGTGTAGTTGGATTTTCTGCAGATTTCTCGTGTAAGGGCTGGAATTCATGACTCTGTCGCGAGCGCGACATTGTCACGAGGTCGCGACAGAGCCCGGTGAAAGCAGCCCTCGCACGCATCTGAGCTCTCCGCCAAGCCGTGCAGCGAAACCTCTGTCGCGAGCGCGACGGAGAGCTCCGCTGCCGATCTGTTGGGCGATTTGTTCTGGGCTGGCCACTCACTATCGCGAGCGCGATAGCGAGGTGTCCTTGCTCCCTCGCAAGGTCAAGACGGGTGTCGTGGTCGCGCCCCAGGGCAAGCCCGCCTCTGTCGCGAGCACGACAGTGACCGCATTTCTGCCCTATTTTCTGATTTTGCCTTCTCTTCTGAAATGAATTTCAAATGGTTTCTTCATGCGTTTTACCTCCTGTATGCTATATAAAATGCTTATTTATATGTACAATATTATGAATCAATCATGATAAATGATATGCTGCGATTTGGCACCTTAATTGTACTATGCATGAACTGCGAGAGTCAGTCTAATGGATAGTTAGGCATGCCTAATAGAGTCTCTTAGCTGCAGCCCTTTGTTCCGTTTAGACCCCGATCAGGTCCCCGTCTGGTTCCTCGTGAGCCCCTTATGTGTTTTGGATCTTGTTTAAGGTCCCCTTTGTACGAATGTTTTGAATTCAATAAGATAAAATGGTTTCCGATTCGTGCCCATAAGGTACGCTATGCATTTACTCGTTATCCACTATTTTGAGTCAGCAGGTGTTTGTTCTGAATTGTGTTGATATGACTGCAAGAATGTGATATTCGAATGAGCTTAATGATAAGTATGAGAAATCAGTTTATATGTATATGAATGAGGATATGAGCTTCTGAATGTATGTCTTTATTGTACAAGCATGATTATATATCTGACATGATTATCCGCATTTGTCATATCGTATGTACTATGCTTTGACGACCATTGTGAATGGCCATCCATTCTTTTGTTGTGTGTTTTCCCCACTAAGTGTTTATCGCTTAGCACGGTGTTTTTACCCGTGCAGGTGCGGAAAGTGTTTTGCTGGGAGAGTCGCCACTAGTCAAGCCAACACAGGAAGGTTTAGTGTAGGGCTTAGCTTTTGTAATCGTTGATGATTCTTTTGTATAGAACTCTCATGTATTAGTTCTGTAGTAGCTTCCGCATTTGTATATGTTGGATATGTAATTATCTCTTGTGTCAGCAAGCTTGATCAGAACATTATTGTAATGATTTTTGTTGTATTAATGTATGATCAGATGTTGTTCCCGTTGGTTCGCAAAGTTTTAATTACCCCGCATTTATGTATGTATGTTATGAATGAATGTATGATTTGTATCGTATCTGTGTGGTGGCATCTTGACTCATACGGCATCTCACTCCTTATCGGATGGGATCACCTACGTATGGGTAGGGGGTATTATAGTTTTTGGTATCAGAGCCTAGGTTTAGGCGTTTCTGGGTGATGTGTTGTTGTTGTTGTTTGTTGATGTGCATAGTATATGCCTAGGACTGTGTTGGCTGATTGGGTTGTCCTCTTATTTGTTTAGATGGATTCCAATTCTGTTCGAGGGTCACTTGAGGAGTCCGTCGAGAGCGTGAATCCTCAAGCTGCTGATCCTTCGATTTCTGGGTCGGCTCAACCTGCTAGGGTCCAGCCCGAGGCCGCAGCCATGCCTTTTGAGGCTATGTTCAAGCTGTCACAGGACATGGCTAGGGTCTTGGAGAGAGTGACTGCTCCTAGAGCCCCTATAGAGAGTTTAAGAAGGGCAGGTGCTGAAGATTTCTATGGCACGGGTTTAGATGAGTCAGAGTTGGCTGAGAAATGGTTAGATAAGGTGAAGCGGGATTTGAGAGAAGTCCGGTGTCCTCCTGATCAGTAGGCAGAGTGTGCACTGGCTTTGCTGCAAGGGTCCGCTTTTGAATGGTGGGAGTTAGTTTGCAGACATCCTCAGTTACTAGATCCAGTCACATGGGATTTCTTCGCAAGGGAGTTTACTAATAAGTATGTGACTCAGACCTATAAGGATGCCAGGTGGACACAGTTTTTAAGCTTGAAACAAAGGGCTATGTCGATTTCAGAGTTTGAGAAGGAATTCAACCGATTGTCTAGGTATGCTCCAGAAGGTATTTTGATGGATGAGTTTCGAATTAGGCATTTTGAGGCTGGGTTGAATGAGTCCTTGAGGGCTATGTTGATTTCCTTGATGAGTACTCCGGGAGTGAGTTATTATCAGATTGTACAAGCTGTTGTTAGGGCTGAGAGGTCAAAAACTGTTCTAAGAGAGAGGGCTCAGAGGAGGAATCCTTCCCGTGGTGGTTCATCTTCTTCGTCCTCGGGTAAGAGATCAAGGAACCCGCAGGATGAGTCATCCTCTGGTCCGACTACTAGAGCTAGAAGATAGGGTTCGGCAGCAGTGTCTGGTTCTGGTAGAGGTAATTCGGGTATTAGGACTGAGATACTACCGAAATGTTCTCATTGTAGCAAGCGGCATAGAGGTGAGTGTAGATGACTCATTGGTGGGTGTTTCCATTGTGGGAGCACCGAGCACTTTTTGGCCAACTGTCTAAGATCGTATGAGGCGTCAGGTGATCAAAGAGAGGCTAGTAGAGTTGATTCGAATGCCTCGCAAGCTACTCATGGTAGAGGCAGAGGTAGGGGTCAAGGCGGTCGACCTAGAGAGGGTGCTGCATCTGAGACAGTTGAGCGACAGTTGCCCGTTCCAGCAAGAGCTTATGCTATGAGAGCCAGAGAAGAGCAGGATGCACCCGATGTGATTGCTGGTAAGTTCCTACTCCATGACACTGAATTGTATGCTCTAATTGACCCTGGTTCCACACACTCATATTTGTGCACGGATAAAATTGTTGATAAGTTGCATGTGGTAGATCAGCTAGATTATGAGATATGTGTGACCAGTCCATTGGGGCATAGTGTCAATGTGAGTAGAGTCTATAAGAATTGTCCCCTTGTGGTTGAGGGAGTTGTATTTCCAATGGATCTGATTGAGTTGCCTTTCAGAGAGTTTGATCTGATTCTGGGTATGGACTGGTTGGGTAAGCATCGGGCTGTGGTTGATTGTCATAGGAAGACGGTTGTAATTCGAGATAAGGATCGGTCTTCTGTGTTTGTTAAAGGTTTAGGTGCTAGTTCTTTGAACAATGTAATTTCTGCAATGCAAGCTAAGATATTTATAAGGAAGGGTTGTGAGGCTTTTCTGGCAGTGGTGTTGGATTCTAAGAGGGATCAAGTTCGGATTGAGGATATCCCCGTTGTGCGGGAGTTTAGTGATGTGTTCCCAAGTGAGTTGCCGGGTTTGCCTCTTAAGAGAGAAGTTGAGTTATCCATAGAGATTATGCCGGGTACCACACCGATATCAAAAGCACCTTATCGGATGGCTCCTGTAGAGTTGAGAGAACTCAAAACTCAGCTACAAGAGCTATTGGATAAGGGGTTTATTCGACCGAGCATATCTCCTTGGGGAGCTCCGGTTCTATTTGTTAAGAAGAAGGATGGGTTATTACGGATGTGTATCGACTATAGGCAGATCAATAAGGTCACAGTGAAGAACAAGTATCCCTTGCCTAAAGTCAAGGATTTGTTTGATCAGCTCCATGGAGCGGGTGTCTTTTCGAAGATTGATATTCGGTCGGGTTATTATCAGCTACGAGTTCAGGATGCAGATGTGGTTAAGACTGCATTTCGGACTAGGTATGGCCACTATGAGTTTTTAGTGATGCCGTTTGGTTTGACCAATGCACCTGCGGCATTCATGGATTTGATGAACCGAGTGTTCAGGCCATACCTAGATCGATTTGCAGTAGTGTTCATAGATGACATCTTGGTTTATTCCAAGGATGAGAGTGAGCATGAAGAGCATCTTCGGTTGGTTTTGCAAGTTTTAAGGGAGCATCGGTTGTTTGCCAAGCTTAGTAAGTGCGATTTCTGGCTTCGGGAAGTGTCACTCTTGGGTCATATTATTTCAGCCAAGGGTATTCAAGTTCATTCGGCTAAGATTGAGGCAATTGTTGATTGGAAAGCGCCTAGGAATGTTCAAGAAGTGAGGAGTTTTCTTGGTTTGGCAGGTTACTACCGCCGGTTTGTTCAGGGTTTCTCCGTTATCGCCACTCCGATGACAAGGTTATTGAGGAAAGGAGTCAGATTTGAGTGGTCGGATAAGTGCCAGGCTTGTTTTGAGAAGTTGAAGAAGTTGCTAGTCGAGGCTCCTATACTTACTCAACCCATCTCGGGTAAAGAGTTTGTCATGTATAGTGATGCTTCGGGTGTGGGTCTTGGCTGTGTTTTGATGCAAGAAGGTAAGGTTGTGGCTTATGCTTCTCGACAGTTGAAACCACATGAGAGAAACTATCTGACGCACGACTTGGAGTTAGCAGCTGTTATCTTTGCTCTAAAGATTTGGCGCCATTATCTGTATGGGGAGAAGTGTAGGATCTTTACGGATCATAAGAGTTTGACGTATCTCCTCACACAGAAGGAATTGAATATGAGACAGCGCCATTGGCTTGAGTTGTTTAAAGACTACGACTGCATAATGGATTACCATCCAGGTAAGGCCAATGTAGTCGCGGATGCTTTGAGAAGAAAGTCGGTTTCAGCCTTGTTTTTAAGGCAGTTTAGATGGAGATTCGATGCAGATGGGGCTTTGGTCGCTCAGTTGCGAGTGAAGCCTATCTTGAGGCAGAGGATTGTGGATGCTCAGAGAGATGATGAGAGGCTACAACGGTTTCTGCAAGAGGTCAGCTCGGGTAAACAGTCAGAGTTCTCGCTCTTGGATGGGGTGCTTATGTTTAGAAACGGCTTGTGTGTGCCTAAGCATGAGGAGTTAAGGAGATAGCTTTTGAGTGAGGCGCACACCACGGTTTTTACCTTTCATCCCAAGAGTGAGAAGATGTATCGAGACATGAAGCAGTTTTATTGGTGGCCCGATATGAAGAGAGATATTGTGGATTTTGTGTCCAAGTGCTTGACATGTCAGCAGGTAAAGGCTGAGCATCAAGTTCCTTCGAGATTGCTCATGCCTTTATCCGTTCCCGAGTGGAAGTGGGATGACATTGCCATGGATTTCATTTCCGGATTGCCTTTGACTCAGAAGAAGCATGACTCCGTTTGGGTGATAGTAGATCGGCTTACGAAATCAGCTCACTTTCTGTCAGTTAGAGTAGACTATCCGATGGATAGGTTGGCCAGTATCTATGTGGATGAAATAGTTCGGTTGCATGGTTTGCTGTTATCTATAGTATCAGATCGGGATCCGAGGTTTACCTCAAAGTTTTGGAAAGAATTGCAAAGGGCTTTGGGTACCAAGTTGAACTTCAGCACGGCATTCCATCCTCAGACAGATGGTCAGTCAGAGCGAGTCATTCAGATTCTAGAGGATATGTTGAGGGCTTATGTTTTGGATTTTTCAGGTAGTTGGGATAGATATTTGTCGCTTATGGAGTTTGCCTACAACAACAGTTATCAGTCGAGCATCGGTATATCACCATATGAGGCTTTGTACGGTCGGCAGTATAGGACTCCGGTTTGTTGGATCGAGCTTTCCGAGCGTTCAGTCATTGGGCTAGAGTTGGTTAGGGATTCTAATGAGAAGATCAGAGTTGTGCAGTGGAATTTGAAGGCGGCTAAAGATCGACAAAAGTCATATGCTAATCTGAAGAGGGAGGATGTGCAGTTTTAAGTCGGGGACAAGGTTTTCCTTAAAGTTTCGCCTTGGAGGAAAGTGCTTCGATTTGGTAAGAAAGGCAAACTTAGTCCTCGCTTCATTGGACCATATGAGGTTTTGGCTAAAGTTGGACCGGTAGCCTATAAATTAGCTTTACCAATGGAGTTGGCGAAGTTGCACGATGTATTTCATGTTTCGATGCTTCGTCGGTACAGATCAGATCCTTCACATGTTTTGTCAGTTCAAGATATGCAAGTCCAGCCAGATTTTTCTTATGATGAAGAACCGAAAGCTATCCTAGCTCGAGAAGTGAGACAGCTGAGAAGTAAGCAGATCCCTTTGGTAAAGGTGTTATGGAATCACCATGGAGTTAAGGAAGCGACTTGGGAACCGGAGGAGTCGATGAGAGCTCAGAATCCGCATTTGTTCGATTCAGGTGAGAATTTCAAGGACAAAATTCTTGTTAGTAGGGGAGAGTTATCACACCCCAATTGCCCCCTAGAAGTTTGAGCCATCTGTGTGTGCATGCATTGTGTGTATTTTGGCATGTCATAAGGGTATTTTCGGTAAATTGTATGTTTTGAGGGTTTATTATAGTGTGGGTGCTCATATTGTGTTAGAGTGTGAATTAGTTGGGTTTTGTTTGGGTGTGCTTGAGCATACCATAGTAGGATGTGTTTGTGGGGTTGTGCTTGTGTGTGTGTGTGCTCACACATTTGTAGGGTATTATAAGTGGGGATTGTATTGTGTATGTGCAATGTATGTTGTTAGGGTGTGAGTTATTAAAACCCACCAATCATGTTGTGCCATGTGGAAAAGGGAATAGTGGGGGGTTGAATAATTGAGGAAAGAGAAGGGGAAGAACAGAAAATCTGTTCTTCATTCCCGTTCTCCCGTTCTCTTCTCTCTTTTGCTTTCCCTTCTAGTCCCTCTTCTTCTTCCTTTCTTTAGCTAGTTCCTTGTTGGTTGGATTTGGTGGATTTTGATAATTCTTAGAAGTAATTGGTGAGTTTTCTGGATTTCCATTGCATTCTTCTTCTTCTTCTTCGTCGTATTTTCTGGGTTTAGATTTAATCTAGGGTTCGTATTTTGTGTGTTTTGTTGGGTTATTGTTAGTTGAACCTCCTTGTGAGCCTAAAGGCAAGGAGAAGGCATCGGGAAGTGGTGCTTATTAGCTAGGAGCTAAGGAGATTCAGGTTTGGGAATTTTGTGATTTTTGCATTTTTTTTTATGGTTATTGCCCCTTTGACGAAATTTCTGGAAAAATATGGTGATCTTGATGTGTATTGTAGTTTAAATGTTATGGGTTTTGATTTAGATGTGTTAAAAAGGCTGGGATGTGATTTAATGAACTTAATTGTGTTCTTGAGGGAGATGATGATGAATAGTGCTGATATTTCAATGTGTGCAAATTGATGTTGTTATTGGCATGATTTAATTGGAATTCTTGATATAGATGTTGTATTTTATGTTTTTAATGATGTGTGGGTTGCTGGAGATGAGGTAAGTTGGTGTTTTGATGTTTGGTTTGAGATTTGGGTGTTGTGTAGTTGGATTTTCTGTAGATTTCTCGTGTAAGGGCTGGAATTCACGATTATATCGCGAGTGTGACATTGTCGTGAGGTCACGACAGAGCCCGATGAAAGCAGCCCTGGCACGCTGTGATGCGCGCCGAACCCCGTAGGACTCCCCGAAGGCCCGCTCTTAGGGCTTTCGAGAGAGGTTCATTGGAAACTTGTAAGGTATTTACAAGTGCGTCTATTTTGGGCAACAAGGAGGTTTCTTGGAGTCGCCACCCAATAAAACATTGAGAAAGTTCGTCTCACCTCAGTGAGCCTAAGACGGCGCATCTTATCCATTTTGGGCAAGCCAAAGGGGTCTTGGAGGCATTCACCCGAATAGATGCCGCGCCCGACACTCGCCGAAATAAATTTTTTTTTCTAATTTAACTAAAAATATTGTAATTTCAAGCCCCCATTTTTCAAAACTAATTTTTAAAATATTTTTATTATTTTTTTTTATCTTTTCACTCTAAAATGCAAATTTGAAAAGAAAATAATCACTTTTAACATTTTTGCCTGTGGAAAGGCATCTTATCATCATTGGTTAACTTCGATCTAGGCTGACTCAGGACCCGGTGTCTACAGTTGCCCCCAGTATAGGGGAATCTAGTACACTAGTGTCTAGGTGAGCCTAAACTCAAAGAAGAAAAGGAAAGAGACACGTACCTGAGGCAGCTGTCTTTTCGATGTGGGGAATCTGTGGTGGTGGTTGTTGCTATATTGTGGGAGTGTTATCGTTTGTTGAAGCGGTAGTGCCGTGATCGTGCTAACCCTCTGCGGAGTGGTAGTGCCGTCATTGTGCTAACCCTTCTGATTTGATGAAGTGGTAGTGCCGTGGTCATGCTAACCCTACGTAGAGTGGTAGTGCCACCATCGCGCTAACCCTTCGGATTTGATGAAGTGGTAGTGCCGTGGTCGTGCTAACCCTCCGTAGAGTGGTAGTACCGCCATCATGTTAACCCTTCTGATTTGGTTAAGTGGTAGTGCCGTGGTCGTGCTAACCCTCCACAGAGTAGTAGTGCCACCATCATGCTAACCCTTCAAGAAGTGATAGTGCCGTGGTCGTGCTAACCCTCCGTAGAGTGGTAGTGCCGCCATCGTGCTAACCCTTCTAATTTGGTGAAGTGGTAGTGCCGTGGTCGTGCTAACCCTCCTTAGAGTAGTAGTGCCGCCATCGTGCTAACCCTTCTGATTCTGTGAAGAGGTAGTGCCGTGGTCGTGCTAACCCTCCGTAGAGTGGTAGTGCCGCCATCGTGCTAACCCTTCTGATTCGGTGAAGTGGTAGTGCCGTGGTCGTGCTAACCCTCCGTAGAGTGGTAGTGCCGCCATCGTGCTAACCCTTCTGATTTGGTGAAGTGGTAGTGTCGTAACCCTCCGTAGAGTAGTAGTGCCGCCATCGTGCTAACCCTTCGAGAAGTGGTAGTGTCGTGGTCGTGCTAACCCTCCGTAGAGTGGTAGTGCCGCCATCGTGCTAACCCTTCGATTTGATGAAGTGGTGCTGTCTATGAGCCCTTTGGTTGATTACTTCGATTGATATTTAGATTGATACTTGGATTTTTGTTTTATGCTGGTTGCCCCCTGAGAGGTCTTTGGTTGATTGTTTGGGCTGATGTCGTCATTTGGCTTTTGTCGGTGTCCGCATCAAATCTCTCTTTCTGCAAAATAGGGAAACTAAAGTATGCAGGAAAAATAGTGAGCATGCAAGTGAAATGCATTAGTCATGCATGAATGCAGGATAAGAATTCATCTATGTGGGCTTGGAGATGACAGCCGAGCTAGCTGTAATTTGCAATAGGATCGATGCCTTTTAAGCTGCTTTTGAATTTCATGCCTTTTGGGATTGCGAGATTTTGATCCGGTACCTGTAGTCATTATTTGAAGGTAGTGCGTCTCTTATGGATTTTCACACTAGCTTTTCTTAGCAGGATATGCGTCCTTTGTGGATTTTCACATAACCCTATTCTTATTTTTGCCTGGAGTGGACCCAACCCAATCCAGCGGCTTTTTTTTTTGAAGGACAGACTGCCTGTTTTCAGGTTTTCACCCTATCCTTTTGCCTAATTTTTGCTTAGAACGCCAGTTACGGTTTTCACTCTAACGGCTTTCCTTTTTTTTTTTTTGCTGATTGCTGAAGCTATTGGTAGGGACCTTTCAGGAGCCTTGGCACATGGTTGTCTGAGTTTGATTCTTCACACTTGATAGCAGGATGAGTCGGCTGAAGCGTTTGCGTGCTGAGAATAGCAGAGGGTAGGCAGATACATGCCTTTGATCACATAGGCTACAATACTCCGATCACATCATTGCATAAATGCATGTGTTTCAACTTGATTTCATTAAGCATGATCATTGTTTGGCATTAATCTCAAAAAATACAGAACCTCACCTAATCTCGAGATAGATCTTGAAAGTATCAAACTCCTGTTATCAATCAGCCCTCTCGGGTTTCATGATTGAATGTTTTCTCTCATCTCTTAATTTTTTTTCTTTGAACGCGAATTCTAGATGTAACTTTGGGGACGAGACTTAACTCGAGTGTTTAAGCTCAAGAAACACCATATGCCTCTTCTTACGTACCAAACCTTATTAGAAGGTCATCTCCGCTAATTGGATAAGACTGAACCAAGAATCAAGAGGTCTTACTTTGATTGTAATGTTAGGCTTAGGTAGATGGCTATCAAAGGAAGATCAGGTCGCTAGAGAAAAATGGTAGTGTCGTGGTCGTGCTAACCCTCCATAGAGTAGTAGTGCCGCCATCGTGCTAACCCTTCTGATTCTGTGAAGTGGTAGTGCCGTGGTCGTGCTAACCCTCCGTAGAGTGGTAGTGCCGCTATCGTCCTAACCCTTCTGATTCGGTGAAGTGGTAGTGTCGTGGTCGTGCTAACCCTCCGTAGAGTGGTAGTGCCGCCATCGTGCTAACCCTTCTGATTTGGTGAAGTGGTAGTGTCGTAACCCTCCGTAGAGTAGTAGTGCCGCCATCGTGCTAACCCTTCGAGAAGTGGTAGTGTCGTGGTCGTGCTAACCCTCCGTAGAGGGGTAGTGCCGCCATCGTGCTAACCCTTCGATTTGATGAAGTGGTGCTGTCTATGAGCCCTTTGGTTGATTACTTCGATTGATATTTAGATTGATACTTGGATTTTTGTTTTCTGCTGGTTGCCCCCTGAGAGGTCTTTGGTTGATTGTTTGGGCTGATGTCGTCATTCGGCTTTTGTCGGTGTCCGCATCAAATCTCTCTTTCTGCAAAATAGGGAAACTAAAGTATGCAGGAAAAATAGTGAGCATGCAAGTGAAATGCATGAGTCATGCATGAATGCAGGATAAGAATTCATCTATGTGGGCTTGGAGATGACAGCCGAGCTAGCTGTAATTTGCAATAGGATCGATGCCTTTTAAGCTGCTTTTGAATTTCATGCCTTTTGGGATTGCGAGATTTTGATCCGGTACCTGTAGTCATTATTTGAAGGTAGTGCGTCTCTTATGGATTTTCACACTAGCTTTTCTTAGCAGGATATGCGTCCTTTGTGGATTTTCACATAACCCTATTCTTATTTTTGCCTGGAGTGGACCCATCCCAATCCAGCGGCTTTTTTTTTTGAAGGACAGACTGCCTGTTTTCAGGTTTTCACCCTATCCTTTTGCCTAATTTTTGCTTAGAACGCCAGTTACGGTTTTCACTCTAACGGCTTTCCTTTTTTTTTTTTGCTGATTGCTGAAGCTATTGGTAGGGACCTTTCAGGAGCCTTGGCACATGGTTGTCTGAGTTTGATTCTTCACACTTGATAGCAGGATGAGTCGGCTGAAGCGTTTGCGTGCTGAGAATAGCAGAGGGTAGGCAGATACATGCCTTTGATCACATAGGCTACAATACTCCGATCACATCATTGCATAAATGCATGTGTTTCAACTTGATTTCATTAAGCATGATCATTGTTTGGCATTAATCTCAAAAAATACAGAACCTCACCTAATCTCGAGATAGATTATGAAAGTATCAAACTCCTGTTATCAATCAGCCCTCTCGGGTTTCATGATTGAATGTTTTCTCTCATCTCTTAATTTTTTTTCTTTGAACGCGAATTCTAGATATAACTTTGGGGACGAGACTTAACTCGAGTGTTTAAGCTCAAGAAACACCATATGCCTCTTCTTACGTACCAAACCTTATTAGAAGGTCATCTCCGCTAATTGGATAAGACTGAACCAAGAATCAAGAGGTCTTACTTTGATTGTAATGTTAGGCTTAGGTAGATGGCTATCAAAGGAAGATCAGGTCGCTAGAGAAAAATGGTAGTGCCGTGGTCGTGCTAACCCTCCATAGAGTAGTAGTGCCGCCATCGTGCTAACCCTTCTGATTCTGTGAAGTGGTAGTGCTGTGGTCGTGCTAACACTCCGTAAAGTGGTAGTGCCGCTATCGTACTAACCCTTCTGATTCGGTGAAGTGGTAGTGTCGTGGTCGTGCTAACCCTCCGTAGAGTGGTAGTGCCGCCATCGTGCTAACCCTTCTGATTTGGTGAAGTGGTAGTGTCGTAACCCTCCGTAGAGTAGTAGTGCCGCCATCGTGCTAACCCTTCGAGAAGTGGTAGTGTCGTGGTCGTGCTAACCCTCCGTAGAGTGGTAGTGCCGCCATCGTGCTAACCCTTCGATTTGATGAAGTGGTGCTGTCTATGAGCCCTTTGGTTGATTACTTCGATTGATATTTAGATTGATACTTGGATTTTTGTTTTCTGCTGGTTGCCCCCTGAGAGGTCTTTGGTTGATTGTTTGGGCTGATGTCGTCATTCGGCTTTTGTCGGTGTCCGCATCAAATCTCTCTTTCTGCAAAATAGGGAAACTAAAGTATGCAGGAAAAATAGTGAGCATGCAAGTGAAATGCATGAGTCATGCATGAATGCAGGATAAGAATTCATCTATGTGGGCTTGGAGATGACAGCCGCGCTAGCTGTAATTTGCAATAGGATCGATGCCTTTTAAGCTGCTTTTGAATTTCATGCCTTTTGGGATTGCGAGATTTTGATCCGGTACCTGTAGTCATTATTTGAAGGTAGTGCGTCTCTTATGGATTTTCACACTAGCTTTTCTTAGCAGGATATGCGTCCTTTGTGGATTTTCACATAACCCTATTCTTATTTTTGCCTGGAGTGGACCCAACCCAATCCAGCGGCTTTTTTTTTTGAAGGACAGACTGCCTGTTTTCAGGTTTTCACCCTATCCTTTTGCCTAATTTTTACTTAGAACGCAAGTTACGGTTTTCACTCTAACGGCTTTCCTTTTTTTTTTTTTTGCTGATTGCTGAAGCTATTGGTAGGGACCTTTCAGGAGCCTTGGCACATGGTTGTCTGAGTTTGATTCTTCACACTTGATAGCAGGATGAGTCGGCTGAAGCGTTTGCGTGCTGAGAATAGCAGAGGGTAGGCAGATACATGCCTTTGATCACATAGGCTACAATACTCCGATCACATCATTGCATAAATGCATGTGTTTCAACTTGATTTCATTAAGCATGATCATTGTTTGGCATTAATCTCAAAAAATACAGAACCTCACCTAATCTCGAGATAGATCTTGAAAGTATCAAACTCCTGTTATCAATCAGCCCTCTCGGGTTTCATGATTGAATGTTTTCTCTCATCTCTTAATTTTTTTTCTTTGAACGCGAATTCTAGATGTAACTTTGGGGACGAGACTTAACTCGAGTGTTTAAGCTCAAGAAACACCATATGCCTCTTCTTACGTACCAAACCTTATTAGAAGGTCATCTCCGCTAATTGGATAAGACTGAACCAAGAATCAAGAGGTCTTACTTTGATTGTAATGTTAGGCTTAGGTAGATGGCTATCAAAGGAAGATCAGGTCGCTAGAGAAAAATGGTAGTGCCGTGGTCGTGCTAACCCTCCATAGAGTAGTAGTGCCGCCATCGTGCTAACCCTTCTGATTCTGTGAAGTGGTAGTGCCGTGGTCGTGCTAACCCTCCGTAGAGTGGTAGTACCGCATTCGTACTAACCCTTCTGATTCGGTGAAGTGGTAGTGTCGTGGTCGTGCTAACCCTCCGTAGAGTGGTAGTGCCGCCATCGTGCTAACCCTTCTGATTTGGTGAAGTGGTAGTGTCGTAACCCTCCGTAGAGTAGTAGTGTCGCCATCGTGCTAACCCTTCGAGAAGTGGTAGTGTCGTGGTCGTGCTAACCCTCCGTAGAGTGGTAGTGCCGCCATCGTGCTAACCCTTCGATTTGATGAAGTGGTGCTGTCTATGAGCCCTTTGGTTGATTACTTCGATTGATATTTAGATTGATACTTGGATTTTTGTTTTCTGCTGGTTGCCCCCTGAGAGGTCTTTGGTTGATTGTTTGGGCTGATGTCGTCATTCGGCTTTTGTCGGTGTCCGCATCAAATCTCTCTTTCTGCAAAATAGGGAAACTAAAGTATGCAGGAAAAATAGTGAGCATGCAAGTGAAATGCATGAGTCATGCATGAATGCAGGATAAGAATTCATCTATGTGGGCTTGGAGATGACAGCCGAGCTAGCTGTAATTTGCAATAGGATCGATGCCTTTTAAGCTGCTTTTGAATTTCATGCCTTTTGGGATTGCGAGATTTTGATCCGGTACCTGTAGTCATTATTTGAAGGTAGTGCGTCTCTTATGGATTTTCACACTAGCTTTTCTTAGCAGGATATGCGTCCTTTGTGGATTTTCACATAACCCTATTCTTATTTTTGCCTGGAGTGGACCCAACCCAATCCAGCGGCTTTTTTTTTGAAGGACAGACTGCCTGTTTTCAGGTTTTCACCCTATCCTTTTGCCTAATTTTTGCTTAGAACGCCAGTTACGGTTTTCACTCTAACGGCTTTCCTTTTTTTTTTTGTTGCTGATTGCTGAAGCTATTGGTAGGGACCTTTCAGGAGCCTTGGCACATGGTTGTCTGAGTTTGATTCTTCACACTTGGTAGCAGGATGAGTCGGCTGAAGCGTTTGCGTGCTGAGAATAGCAGAGGGTAGGCAGATACATGCCTTTGATCACATAGGCTACAATACTCCGATCACATCATTGCATAAATGCATGTGTTTCAACTTGATTTCATTAAGCATGATCATTGTTTGGCATTAATCTCAAAAAATACAGAACCTCACCTAATCTCGAGATAGATCTTGAAAGTATCAAACTCCTGTTATCAATCAGCCCTCTCGGGTTTCATGATTGAATGTTTTCTCTCGTCTCTTAATTTTTTTTCTTTGAACGTGAATTCTAGATGTAACTTTGGGGACGAGACTTAACTCGAGTGTTTAAGCTCAAGAAAAACCATATGCCTCTTCTTACGTACCAAACCTTATTAGAAGGTCATCTCCGCTAATTGGATAAGACTGAACCAAGAATCAAGAGGTCTTACTTTGATTGTAATGTTAGGCTTAGGTAGATGGCTATCAAAGGAAGATCAGGTCGCTAGAGAAAAATGGTAGTGCCGTGGTCGTGCTAACCCTCCATAGAGTAGTAGTGCCGCCATCGTGCTAACCCTTCTGATTCTGTGAAGTGGTAGTGCCGTGGTCGTGCTAACCCTCCGTAGAGTGGTAGTGCCGCTATCGTCCTAACCCTTCTGATTCGGTGAAGTGGTAGTGTCGTGGTCGTGCTAACCCTCCGTAGAGTGGTAGTGCCGCCATCGTGCTAACCCTTCTGATTTGGTGAAGTGGTAGTGTCGTAACCCTCCGTAGAGTAGTAGTGCCGCCATCGTGCTAACCCTTCGAGAAGTGGTAGTGTCGTGGTCGTGCTAACCCTCCGTAGAGTGGTAGTGCCGCCATCGTGCTAACCCTTCGATTTGATGAAGTGGTGCTGTCTATGAGCCCTTTGGTTGATTACTTCGATTGATATTTAGATTGATACTTGGATTTTTGTTTTCTGCTGGTTGTCCCCTGAGAGGTCTTTGGTTGATTGTTTGGGCTGATATCGTCATTCGGCTTTTGTCGGTGTCCGCATCAAATCTCTCTTTCTGCAAAATAGGGAAACTAAAGTATGCAGGAAAAATAGTGAGCATGCAAGTGAAATGCATGAGTCATGCATGAATGCAGGATAAGAATTCATCTATGTGGGCTTGGAGATGACAGCCGAGCTAGCTGTAATTTGCAATAGGATCGATGCCTTTTAAGCTGCTTTTGAATTTCATGCCTTTTGGGATTGCGAGATTTTGATCCGGTACCTGTAGTCATTATTTGAAGGTAGTGCGTCTCTTATGGATTTTCACACTAGCTTTTCTTAGCAGGATATGCGTCCTTTGTGGATTTTCACATAACCCTATTCTTATTTTTGCCTGGAGTGGACCCAACCCAATCCAGCGGCTTTTTTTTTTGAAGGACAGACTGCCTGTTTTCAGGTTTTCACCCTATCCTTTTGCCAAATTTTTGCTTAGAACGCCAGTTACGGTTTTCACTCTAACGGCTTTCCTTTTTTTTTTTTTTTGCTGATTGCTGAAGCTATTGGTAGGGACCTTTCAGGAGCCTTGGCACATGGTTGTCTGAGTTTGATTCTTCACACTTGATAGCAGGATGAGTCGGCTGAAGCGTTTGCGTGCTGAGAGTAGCAGAGGGTAGGCAGATACATGCCTTTGATCACATAGGCTACAATACTCCGATCACATCATTGCATAAATGCATGTGTTTCAACTTGATTTCATTAAGCATGATCATTGTTTGGCATTAATCTCAAAAAATACAGAACCTCACCTAATCTCGAGATAGATCTTGAAAGTATCAAACTCCTGTTATCAATCAGCCCTCTCGGGTTTCATGATTGAATGTTTTCTCTCATCTCTTAATTTTTTTTCTTTGAACGCGAATTCTAGATGTAACTTTGGTGACGAGACTTAACTCGAGTGTTTAAGCTCAAGAAACACCATATGCCTCTTCTTACGTACCAAACCTTATTAGAAGGTCATCTCCGCTAATTGGATAAGACTGAACCAAGAATCAAGAGGTCTTACTTTGATTGTAATGTTAGGCTTAGGTAGATGGCTATCAAAGGAAGATCAGGTCGCTAGAGAAAAATGGCCGCAATATTTACTCGACTGATGGATAAACCATTCTCAGCTCAGTTGCATATACAAAGGTATTCTTGAACTTGGGTTCGGTAACGTTTTAGCTCATTAAGATCAGAATGACAGTTGAAAAGGTGATCATCGAAACTCGTCAAGTGGTTACTATTTTGAGCTCTATTTTATTTTATTTTATTTTATTTATTTTTTATTTTTTATTTTATTTTTTTATTTTTTTATTTTTTTTTGAGCTCATATTTTTTGCGCATGACTGAAACCCTCTTCCCAAAGTGTAAACTCATCCTTACTAAGGCAATTTTTGATAACCCAAAAAAATTGTTAAAACGTACATCCATCCCTTCTAGAGCGGCCATTTTTCTAAGGGGAGGCAAAAATCATTTTAGGCGAGAATATAGTTTTAGGCAATTTTTGACGCGCGCCGAACCCCGTAGGACGCTCTGAAGGCCCGGTCTTAGGGCTTTCGAGAGAGGTTCATTGGAAACTTGTAAGGTATTTACAAGTGCGTCTATTTTGGGCAACAAGCAGGTTTCTTGGAGTCGCCACCCAATAAAACATTGAAAAAGTTCGTCTCGCCTTAGTGAGCCTAAGACGGCGCATCTTATCCATTTTGGGCAAGTCAAAGGGCAATAGAACATTGGAATGACCCTCTAACCCTATGGAGCCTAGGATTGTAAATTGAGTCTTTTGGTGGGACACAAGAGGTGTCTTGGAGATCCCATTCCAATGAAACATCGGAATGGTCCTCTCGCCTCGTTGAGCCCAAAGACCAGAGATGGTTCGGGACTTCTCATTTATTCATACCTTGGTTATTTTATAATTAAGTTTTGAATTTAAGTTTTTATCCCTTTTCTCATACATTTCGATGCAATAATTAGAGTGCAAGTTTGATCATTCAAGGAAAGCGATAAATAAAAGGGTAAATAAAATAAAGTACATGAAAATAAACTACAACAAAACTAGGGGCGGAATACAACCCCCATTGTAAATAAAGTACAAACCATACATAAATCGGAATATTCATTAATGATGAGGATATTGGTCCTCGCATGCATATTTATTATAAAACAATTTTTATGTGATGATTTTGGATGGAGAAAATTGAGACATTAGTCCCATTTTTATTTAGAAAAAATACCTATTTAATTAATAAAAAACATTTGTGATTTTCTTTCTAGCGAATCTAAATAAACAATTTTACAAGAAAATTATAAGACAAAAATAAAAAAAAGCCAAATAAATAAAATATTACAAATAAAGAAAATAAACATATAACCTAAACAAGCCATTCTAGATCTCCCCGTGTGCTCGCAAAAAATGGCCAAGCAAAAAAAATGAGTTTTGACATATAAACAAAACATAAACAAAATAATGTTAGTAGTTAAAACAATTAAATCAATAATAAAAGATAAAATGGAATAAAATAAGATAAAATAGCATGATATCAAAATGACAATTGAATTAATATGTTTAACAATTAAAATAAATGCAAAAAATGCATTTTTATGACAAATTAAATAAATGATGTGATTAGAATAAAATATAACATATTAATGAATTAATACATGAAAATTATGAACATGATGAAAAATAATGAAAATAAACAATAAATTGAATAAACAATAAATATAACATGTAACAATGATAAAAGAATTGATAAAAGATAATGAATAAAAGAATAATAAAAATAATTAAAACAATGACATGATTAATTACTATTATCACAATTAACATAAACCATTTATATGGCAAAAAGATTAATCAAAATTAATTAATTAATTACATGCTGAAAAATAATGATGAAACAAAATAAAATAAATTATTTACATGTTAGGAATTAATAATAAATCAAAGTTCACATAAATAAGAACAAATCCATACATAAACATATTAAATAAAACAAACATAATAATAATAGAATAAACAAATAAATGGAATCAATAAGTAAATTAATAAAAACAATAAAATATACATGAATAAATTAAATATAAACAAAATAAAAAAAAATAAAAATCAAGCCCAGAATATTTACACTCAAAGTTTTGGATTCGATGACGGTGAAGTGATGATTTGATTTCCTTGAAAAATTGCTTGAGAAAATAATTTAGCAATAAAATTAATCACTTTTGTTTATAGAGAAAACAAAAGAATTAACTTGAATGCTTAAGAATAAAAAAACTGATTTTGAAAGTGAAAATTAATCTCTTATGTTTATGGAGAAAACAAAGAAATTAATTTGGAATAATCAAGAATTGAAAATCAATTTTTCAATCTCCATTAATCCTTGTTAATTGAAAGAAGAAATCTGAAATTTTTGGATGAAAAATCAAGGAAGAAGAGAGGAAAATCTGAAATTTTGGTGGAAAGAAAAATTATGAAGGCTCCCCTTTTAGGTTTTTTCCATCATAAAGAATATATAGGATGTAATAAAAGTGTTGCCCTAATTTAATTAGGGAAAGAAATTCTAATTTAATTCAATTTCCTCTATTTTAAGAGATAAAATCAAGTTTTTTTAATTAATTATCCATAAAAATATTTTAGAATTTGATTTGGACTCAAAAACCTTGATTTAGGGTGAAAAAACCCGGAAAAAGGGGTGAAAAATCGGAAAAAAGGGTGAAAAAAAAGGGAAAAGTGTACATCAGACCCTTTAGCGATGGCCAGGAAAGGAGGGATGCTCGTCGCTATTGAGTGACGGGTGTCGCGCGCGAGCGTCGCCTCGAGCGCGACGCGTGCACCGCCGCAGTGAGTGCAGCGCACTGGCGCCCGCGTGCGCCTGGGCGCTGCCACGCCCGACACTCGCCGAAATAATTTTTTTTTCTAATTTAACTAAAAATATTGTAATTTCAAGCCCCCATTTTTCAAAACTAATTTTCAAAATATTTTTTATTATCTTTTTACCTTTTCACTCTAAAATGCAAATTTGAAAAGAAAATCACCACTTTTAACCTTTTTGCCTGTGGAAAGGCATCTTATCATCATTGGGTAACTTCGATCTAGGTTGACTCAGGACCCGGTGTCTACACACGCGTCCGAGCTCTTCGCCGAGCCGTGCAGCGGAACCTCTGTCGGGAGCGCGACAGAGAGCTCAGCTGCCGATCTGTTGGGCGATCTGTTCCGGGTTGGCCGCTCACTGTCGCGAGCGAGACGTTTGTGACGAGCGCGACAGCGAGGTGTCCTTGCTCCCTCGCGAGATCGCGACGGGTGTCGTGGTCGCTCCCCGGGGCAAGCTCGCCTCCGTCGCGAGCGCGACAGTGACCCCATTTCTGCCCTATTTTCTGATTTTGCCTTCTCTTCTTAAATGAATTTCAAATGGTTTCTTCATGAGTTTTACCTCCTATATGCTATATAAAATGCTTATTTATATGTACAATATTATGAATCCATCATGATAAATGATATGCTGCGATTTGGCACCTTAATTATACTATGCATGACCTGCGAGAGTCGGTCTAGTGGATAGTTAGGCATGCCTAATAGAGTCTCTTAGCTATAGCCCTTTGTTCTGTTTGGACCCCGATCAGGTCCCCGTCTGGTTCCTCGCGAGCCCCTTATGCGTTTTGGATCTTGTTTAAGGTCCCCTTTATACGAATGTTTTGAATACGATAAGATAAAATGGTTTCTAATTTGTGCCCGTAAGGTACACTATGCGTTTACTCGTTATCCACTATTTTGAGTCAGCAGGTGTTTGTTCTGAATTGTGTTGATATGACTGCAAGAATGTGATATTCGAATGAGCTTAATGATAAGTATGAGAAATCAGTTTATATGTATATGAATGAGGATATGAGCTTTTGAATGTATGTCTTTATTATACAAGCATGATTATATATCTGACATGATTATCCGCATTTGTCATATCATATGTACTATGCTTTGACGACCATTGTGAATGGCCATCCACTCTTTTATTGTGTGTTTTCCCCACTAAGCGTTTATCACTTAGCACCGTGTTTTTACCCGTGCAGGTGCGGAAGGTATTTTGTTGGGAGAGTCGCCGCCAGTCAAGCCAACACAGGAAGGTTTAGTGTAGGGCTTAGCTTTTGTAATCGTTGATGAATCTTTTGTATAGAACTCTCATGTATCAGTTTCTGTAGTAGCTTCTGCATTTGTATATGTTGGATATGTAATTATCTCTTATGTCAGCAAGCTTGATCAGAACATTATTGTAATGATTTTTGTTGTATTAATGTATGATCAGCTGTTGCTCCCATTGGTTTGCAAAGTTTTAATTACCCCGCATTTATGTATGTATGTTATGAATGAATGTATGATTTGTATCGTATTTGCATGGTGGCACCTTGACTCTTACAGCATCTCACTCCTTATCGGATGGGATCGCCTATGTATCGGTAGTGGGTGTTACAGTAGGACTAAGAAAATGCATGGCCATGCTCAAATGAATTGATAGAGTGATCAATGTCATTTGATTTTATCAGTCTACTTAGTGATTGAGAAATTATATGTTTAAACAATATAAGTTTGAAATGGACCATGACTTATGTTCAAACAAGATATTGTGTGACAAAAATTAGTTTGGTTAAAATTCAACTTTCGATATTCATATTATTTGGGTAGTTATAGTGTCTTGCTAGAGGCTAATTATGACTTGTGGGCCTATAATGGGATTGCGTCCCCTCCAACATAATATGAACCTATTGAGCTGCACATCAAGAACGTAAAATATCCATATATGTTATATATTAAATTCGAAATAATTTTATAGAGATAAAGAAATATTCCATATTATTTGAATAAGGAATATTCTTTCCTAAAATATCTCCACGTTAACCACTTATTGGATTAGAGTTAACATGAGACTATATAAAGATATAATTTAAGGCCTAATCATCTAATAATCACTTTACTACTGTCTTTTTTAGAAAATACATGGTGCATGGAAAGAATTCTCTGATGCTTTTTGTAATGCCCATTCCCACCTGTCCACATAGCTATGCCGTGGCAGTCGAGAACGAATGCCCATTCCCACCTGTCCCTATAGGCATGCCTATCTATCCACTACTCGACTTGCAAGCTAATTTATTAATTCAGTTAATGTTTGTGTTATCATAAGGTGCAACATCTTAAAATTTCAATAGCTAAAAGCACCTCATCGCATATGTATATTCACATGGTAATGCATATTATTAGTTTTCATATAAATACTCATTTATTAAATAATAAATTGATTCAACTAAAACAAGTCAATTAAAAAGTCTTGACAACAAACAGGAATGTCGCGCTCGCGATAAATCCAAGGATTCCGTTCTGTCGTGTTCGCGACACCCGTCGCTCTCGTGATAGAAACAACAATTCGGTTCTGTTATGCTTGCGTCAAAGCCTGCATTTGCGATAGAACACCATCCAACAAAATTATATAGGTGAAGCCCTCTATCGCGCTCGCGACAGAGGCTGGACTTTGTGCTCAAACCCCACCACACACACCTCCTGCTCACGGATTCTACCACAATCACACTTATGACTTTCAAACCCGTCACCTTATGGCCTTCTAACCATATGACTTTCAGACCCATTACCTTATGGCCTTCTAACCATTTGTTTATCTATAAGCTGAGTTTACTATGGCACAATTCTCATCATTTTTGGTCATAGATTTAAGGAGTTATGGCGAAAGGAACATTACATGCTCCAAAAGCCCTCCTACCAGGTTAACCAACTTATGTGCACATTTTGAAGACCATAGGGTCCCCAATTCAGCATGGCTATTTCTAACACATTATAAGCACATTTCTTAGGAACCTAATCCCTTTGATCTCATTCAATTTAGAGTTATACAAGTGGAGTTATAGCTTACACAACCCCTCAGGTTAGTTACCCTACAATCAAATTTTACCATCCCAAGTTAGTCAAGCTTGAATTGGACTAAATTGGTGAATTTCCTAACTCCAACTCACACAACACTTCCCAACGTGCATTCCCAAACTTAGCATGCTCATAAACACATTAGGCAACAATCGTACATTTTGCACAATAATACCATAAGTCACTTAAAATAGAGCATCATGCTTAAAATTCACATCTCATGGCCAGTGACTACCTCATCAATTCATCATGTCAATTCAATTCAAATAACACATAAATTACACATTTTCTACTTAGTTCAAGCACATGAATTAATCATGCATTCCAGAGTTCAAGCCATAACAAATTAACACACGAAGTAGTAGTATTTCCTAAACCTCTTCTCCTAAGCTTCTCTTTGATCACTTAGTGATAGGCTCACCCACCTTTCCTTTACCCTTGTCTTTCCTTGGTTCCACAACTACAAGCATTATCCAATTTCCAGAATTGGATACAATTGATCAATTTCCATTTAAACTCAAATATCAAAGAAGATAGTAGAAGGAGATGAAGAACACACTAATTAACCACTTACCTCGTTAACTTAAAACTCAGCACCACACAAACATAACTTGGTCCAATTCAGCAGAAATATCATAAATTCCTAACTAAAGAAATGGAAAACAGGAAGAAGAAGAAGAACCAAAGGGCTGGAGAATAAATGGCTAAAAACACATGCAAATGCAGTACTTTCTCTTACCTGCCAACTATAAATATTGCATGGCAACAGGTGATGTGGCACAAGGAGAGGTGGACACCCGGATTCCACTTCCAACTCTCACAATCTGATTTTTGACTTAATTAATCACTAATAGTGCTAATCAAACCCACTTAAGCTTAAACATGCACACTTACAATTTGGCCACTTAACTTGTTTTGTGTATGCAATCAAGTCCTTAATTTAATTATATTTAAGTTCAGAATTTAGTGAACTCCAAATTAAACTTACCCAATTACCCCAATTAGACCAATATTGATACTAGGGTATAATTCAGGCTGTTACATTTTTAGAGAAAAGACAAAAATCCAATTGCATGTGGAAGGAACTAGCACCCCTTGCAGATTTGTTCATCGTTGTTTGTGTGTGGATATAGGTTGATGGTGGTCGGTCCTTGAAGCAACACTTGGAGTTCGATTTGATTTGGAGAAGTCATGCATTTGCACAGAGGAAAGCAGTAGATCGATTGGAATCAAGGTGTTAATTCATTATTTCTGCACTCCAATAGGTTAGTAATCATTAACTACATTTTGAATCAATTGGATCGCATGGATCCTAGTGGGTTTTATTTTAATTTTCATTGTGTTTTAATTTTGAATTATTGTGTTAAAACCTAACAACTATTATTCAGAAAATTTAGGTATTAACAAATTTACATGCAATAGGAATCTCACATCATGAACTCTTTCATAAATGCCTTTGCACTATGTTTATAATACTAATGACTTCATTTATTAATTTAAGATACGAAATCAAACTAGAGGTAATCATAACATAATATTAAAAAATGAATGATGTCTTCTCATAAATGATAATGAGATACATGAAAAAGATTCATAATCTACATGGGCTCTATGGGATATTCCTAAAAAGCTCCCACTTAGACTGGAGCCAATCACTTATATGTCTTAAGATGATATTGTGTACATGGTGATCATACTTGTTTTAGGATAGTGCTTTAGTGAGAGGATTCGCCACATTGTCATCTGAGGGGACTCTTTTTATATTCACATCATTTTTCGCTATGATCTCTAGATGAGATGGTAGCATTAGAGAACATGCTTGGATCGCTTATGAGACCATGGTTCCTTTGCTTGCCCAATGGCTCCATTTGTAATGGCCCGAATATTGGGTCAGCAGTAATCAGTGAAATTTGTAGAGTATGTAGCATGAATTTCAGGTGAAATTATTAGTATTTGAGTCCTAAAAGACAGAAGAGAAGAAAGGTTAAACATGCTCGGGTCAGGGAAGCCCCTGATGGGTGACTTCCCGGGAACCTGGAAGTGAAAAATATTTTATTGGACCATTGGAAAGTACAAGTTATAAGGAGTCTGGTGATATAATTTAAAGTGAAAATGAGGTCAAATAGGTCTCCGAAAGTTAAATTGAAGAAAAGCCTCTAGTTCGATTCAAATAGTAATAAGGTTTGACCGAGATTTGACTGAGACTTTAAATATAGTAAACGACCTCCGAAAAGTGATTTGAAGGTACAAATGAACCCAGAATAGTGCGTAAAATAGTTTGGTAGTGAAAAAGTAAGTTTATGATGACACTGAAAAAAAGAGTGAATCGAATCAGTTTAATTGAACCAAACCGGAGATGGACCCTGATTAAGGTGAAACAAAGGTCAAATGAGCTATTAAGAGTAAAATGGAAGTTAAGGATGAAAGGTGAACCGAACCGGTTCAACCAGTGAACCGGATCGGACCAGTTAACTTTAGTTTGACCAAAGTTTGACCGGACTTTAAATGGAGTTATGGAATTCAGAAAAATTATCTGAACGCATGAACTTGCTTGAAATATTATGGAGAATCAAATGGTAGTGAAAAATAAATTTTACGGTGAAACAGAAAATTGAGTTATCGGACCGGTAAGAAATTATCGGACCGGAAAACGGCCTCTGATTGAGCTAAAATTTTATGTGGAAGCTAAATTATATATTTTAAGAATTAAAAAATTTATTTTATGATAAATTGAGCTTGGAGAGTAAGAGAAATTATTTTTATTTGCTTATTGGGCCTAATTTCTTAGATAGGCTTAGAATTAGGTTGGCCCAATTGGTTGGACCAAGCCCAACCCACCTCAGCCACCTATATGAACCCCTGAATATTAAAAAACCTTAGAAAGCTCTCCATTTCTCTCCTCTTTTCTCCATGGCCGAATGGTACATATCCCATCTCTCTTGAATTTTCTTCATTCCTCTCTCAAGTTTCCACCAAATACAACCTTCCTAAGTAAAATCTAGCCTCTCTTTTCCATGATAATGGTCTCAAAAGTTCATTTGAAGTGGAATAAGTGGGAGAAAATAAGTGAAAGAGTTTATATGTCAAATTGAGGTATGTAAAGTTGATATTTTTAAATTGGTTTAAGGATTCAAATAGGTACTTTAGGATGTCTAGAGTATATTTTTGCAAATATATTGCATAAAGGAAGAAAATTTATGGTGACTTCTTTGGATTGTATATTCGGCCACTTAAGGATTTCAAAGGAGATGGTGTTGTTTTTATGAAGTAAAGGCATAAAAAGCATGCTTATGATGTGAAGAACAAGAAAATAAGGTTAGTGGATACAATATCCTCTTTTTTCCATGTTAAAAGTATGATTTTTAGTTATGTTTAAACATAAAGTATGTGAAATATGCATGTTTAATTGAATCAAACCATATAGACATGTTTAGAAAGGTTAGAAATGATGATATGAATGTTTAAAATGAGAAAAAAAAAGTTGGCATGATGAATCTCTACTTAGGCCGAATGGTATATCACATGATTTTGATGTGTTTTGATGATGTTTAGGGCATGTTTATGATGTATACATGATATTTGGCATGTGACCTATCTAATGGTATGTGTTAGAGCATGTGAAAATGTCATGATGTTTGACGTATGCATGTGGCCAAATGGTTATCATGTGTAAAGGTATGATTTTGATGAGTTTTAATGAAAAATAATGGCATAGCTATGTTATTCAACATGTAAATGACATAAATAAATGTTAAAGTTGATGAAATGAATTAAGAGTGAAAGATTAGTATGTAGGCCGATGGTATTCATGGGTTTTTCATGATGTATGATGATGTTCATGGCATGTTTATGGTGTATACATGGTATTTGGCATGTGACCTAGCTAATGGCATGGGTTAGAATATGAAAAAGTTTCATGATATATGATGTACATGTGAGGCCGAATGGGTTATGTATGTAAATGATTTTGATGTGTTTTAATGTGAAATAATAGTATGGCTATGTTATTCAACATGTGAATAGCCTAAATAAATGTTAAAGTTGATAAAAAGAATTAATGGTGAAAAGTTAGTATGTTGGCCGAATGTGTGCATGTATGTATACATGTGTACCATGATGAAATAATGAGCTTTCATGACATATGATGGTATGATGATGATAATCACATGTATAATGATCGAATTGTATGGAAAAGAGTGGAATAGAATGATAAAATTCCATGAAAAGTATGACTGGTAACTTAAAAATGTGGAAAGTGGAATTTTGATGCCCTATGTAGTAATCCAGTAGTCAAGTCTAGTTCAGGATATAATGGCTAGCCATAGGGACATAAAATCACTGGTGTGAGCATGGCGTCTCATTTATTATAAGCCAATGACGGTCCTATTATGTATTATTCTGTCTTAATACAATATTGATCTGTATTTCTGTTGTCTATATTATAAGGGTGGTCCCACGAGGTCCCCCTATTCTGTATTGAACCTATAGGGTTCACGTCTCGTTATCATGATTATAGATGTCTGCCAGCATTGTACATGGGGCAATTTGCTAAAAATAAGCTTAAAATGTTTAAATTATGATTAAAATGATAATTACGTGAAAAATGGACTTAATTGGAATAAATAAAATGTTTTTAGGACATAATGGTATTATTGACCATATAAAGATAAAGATAAATAAAAGATAAAGATAAAGAACAAATAAGGATAAAGAATAAAGATAAGGCTAAGGGCAAAATGGTAATTTTTCTATATATATGTGAATAAATGTTAATAAGTGTAAAAATGTAATTAAATGGCTAAATATGGAAATTGGTAACTATTTAAGGACTAAAATATAATTTGGCATGAAATTGGTAATTGGAGGGTATAATTGTAATTTGTATGTCAATACATGGTTAATTAGTTAATATAAATGAACTAATGGCATAATTGAAATTTTTGGTGAAATAAAATGAACTAAGGGCATTTTCGTAATCATAGAAAGGTTTAAGGGCATAAATGTAATTTTGCCATAACTTAAGGGTAAATATGGTAAATATGGTTCTTTATGCATATTAATTGTGTAATTGCCCTAATTATTTGATTTAAAGGTACGTAAATGTAATAATGCATTCATAATTAATAAATAAATAAATAATGTTTAATTATGATTATTTTATCATATTTATATTATTTATTATGCATGATGACATAGTTAGTGAAAATAACGTAATTTGTATGTTGAGTGATTAAAATGGTAAAAGAAACCGAATTAATGGAATTATGGTAATTATAGTAAATATGCAATTAAATTTATTAGAAATAATGATAAATGAGAAAATAAGTGAAAATGGGACTTAATTGGAAGAAATAGAAAGTTTAGGGGTAAAATAGTAATTTCACACCTAATGGATAAGAATGGAGTAAGTTAGGTAAAAAGTGTGACTTAAGGGTTAATTATGTAAATAAATGAAAATGTAGGGTTAAAATGGCAAATTAGTTTGAAAATGGTTAAGTAGGGATTAAATTGTAATTTGGTAAAATGTTAAAGGTTAGAGATGGAAACTAAGTATATATAAAGGGTAAAAAGGTAATTAATATTAATTAAAGGGTAATTTGGTAATTAAGTGAAATAAGGGACTTAGATGGAATTATGGTAAAAGTTAGGGACGTAATTGGAATTATTGGAAAAGATTAAGACCTAAATGTAAATATGAAATTTTATGTGTACTATATGTTTATTTCCTAAAATGAGTGATTTAATTGATATTAAATGTATTATTTACATTCATGAGGCATGCTTGTGAATTTAGTTATGTGGATAGTTAATTATATTAAGTGCATGAATGAGTTTAAATAAAGATTATAAAGATTATTACTTGTAAATAATTGAATGAAGTAAAGAATTGTTCAAGGGCAAGATTGTAATTGTAGTAATGTTTAAAGGACATAGGTGTAAAATAGTAGAAGAATAATTATAATGATAGTGTTAACTCTGACATTAAAGTTTATATCAATATTTAGATTAAGGTAAATGAATTGTCAGAAATAAATAAAAGATAGTGTAAGATAATTAACAAGTAGCATAATTATGAACTAGTTATGTGGAATTAAAATAAATGGAATTTAAAGTCTTTAGTATATAGTATACATTAAAGTAAAAAAAAATGTTTTTAGATAATCGAAAAGTTATTTGAAGGTTAGGGTATTGGTGAGTCATAAAACCTTAAGTGAAGAAATTTAGGACTGTTAGTAAAATGCTAAAAGCTAATGAGAGAATAATAATGTTAAGTCCACAATTAAGTTAGTGGATTAAGTAATAGTTTTGACAATTCAAGTATATATAATATGAAATATAACTGAGTAAAAATTAAGTCGGAAAATAAAGTAAATACATGTTATGTTTATAGTTTTAAAAAAAATGGTTCTGTAAAAAAAGTATCAAAGCTATAAAGAAAATGATAACGGTTAATTAGTACCGTAAATAACATCGATGGTGATTGTTTAATGAATATGTTAGTAATGGATATTGTGCCCAAGTGTAGACTGTAACTGTAACTGAAACTGATGTATAAGTTATAAACAAACAATGAAAAATAAATGTATAAGTTAATAAGATATTTACAAATGCTGTTAATATAACTAGTCATTAAATTAAAGGGCAGAACATAATAGTATTAATGTGAAAGTTAATAGCACAGATAAAGATGATTCTGATAACAGTAATAGTAATGTTAAAAGATGGTTATTAAAATAATGAAAAGGGTATAAGATAATTGACTAAAGCAAAAGATTGGTTGGAACAGTAAAAGTAAAGCATAAATTACTTAAAAGTCTTAAGAATTAATGTTCATATAATAGAAATAAAGATATATGCTTGTGTGTGCATGCATGTAGTAATAGTATGGAAAATTTAGGATATATATGCACCACTGGGCATTTCAATGCTCAGCGCGTAGTGTTGTTGCCGCGCTCAGGTTACGAAGATAGGAAGTTTTTAAGTTGCCAGATTTTCGATGACAGACATGAAGAGAAGCGAGTGCAGAACTGAAAGGGATAGGTATGGCATGTATACGACTTTGGTGGACTATATAGTTTATCATTTATAGCGAGGTTATGTATGAAATTTTAAACAATGCTATGTATGGACTGCTCTGTTATTATGGATATTTGAATGCAAAATTTTTTTACTGAACTGTGCATTATATCATGGTCTTGCATTGTCAGTATTGATGAGATTACTGTAATATCTATTTACTGTACGTATAGTGTAGAGTGTTAAGGGTGTTACACCATTGTTGTCACAATACAAGGGTATTGGATCAATAATGCTAGGGACCACTCCTAGTTTAGTAATTAACTTCTTGATCCATACTGCCTCCTTAGCTATCTCTGAACCAGTAATGTACTCAACTCTATAGTAGAATCAGCAATCATCTCTTGTTTGGAACTTTTCTAACTGATTGCTCTTCCTCCCATTATAAACACAAAACTTAACTATGACTTTCAGTTATCCTTGTCAGACTGAAAGCTAGCACTAGTATACCTGCTTACTTGTAAATCAGCCTCTCCATATATCAAGAATATATCCTTAGTCCTTCTCAAGTGCTTAAGGATATTTTTGACTGCACTCTAGTGTTCCTGTAACACCCTTTACCTACAGGTAAGGGAGCTCACCCATAAAGGAGAGTGAGACCCCGCATAGATAAGGGTGTCACCAAAGCAAACCACAAACATACGTAAAATAATGAAATAGACATAATCAAATTAAAACACTTTACATCTGAAAGAACAGGGCTTAAACTGCCAATAGAAAACTAATCCATTCATTAAGATAACTGAATGTTCATTACAAAAGATATAAAAATAAGTATAAAAATGTGTCTTTACAACTTTACAAAAGGAAATACAAGATTATACAGAAGGTTACAATATACAAAACATAATTCTCTTCAAAAAGCTCCCTTACTATGTTAGCCTAGACTGTTGCTGAGCTCCCAAAAACTCCACAGCTTCTGCACCTGCATGGATAGAATACCCGTGCTAAGCGATAATGCTTAGTGGGAAAACAAAAGATGAACGACCATTCACAATGGCCGTTAAGGCAAAACACATTCATATGTCACAAGCATATTAAAATTCCATAAGAGCATAATAACTTTATATCATGCACTGCATTCACAAGAATTCCATAACATATACTCATTAATATAGCAATATCACATTCAAAATAAAATCACATATGCGCCTGTAAACTCATAGTAGCGGATAGCGAGTGAACACATTTGTACCTGTGGGTACGGTCAAAAGAAATTTTTTTATTTTCATCCAAAAACATTTTCACATTGAGGATCTTAAATAAGATCCGAACACATTAAGGATCGTGAGGATCCAAACGGGGACCTGATCAGGGTCCATAATACATTGGGGCTGCAGCTAACAGAACTCTTTAGGCATGCCTAATTATCCACTAACTTGACTTTTGCAGGCTATGCATAAAACATTTCATATAAGGCATCCATTGGAGCACATAATAGTATTTACATCCTAGGAGAAATCATTCATGTCAATTATGGTAAAAGAAAACAAAAAAGCAAACAGGGTAGTTATCACGCCCACAATAGAGGGCAAAGCTCGCCTCCTGCTACGCTCACGACAGCCCTCACGCGAGCGCGAGGAGGGCCAGACAGGCCTCTTTTGTGCTCGCGATAGAGGGCGGGGAAGGTTACTTTCGCATTCGCGGACCTAGGCATGCTCACGATAGCAATCAGCCGGGCAAAACCGAACTCTCTGTCGGGCTCGTGGCCAAAGTAGCGGCCTCAATAGGAGCCCTTTTCTGTAGGAGCTCGGAACACCAGGCTCTGTCGCGCTCGCGACGGAGTCAATTTCCAGCTCCCTCAGCCGAAAATCTGCAGAAAACTCATGCCCAAAATCCACCCAACAAGCAATAAACTCACCAAACTTCAACACAATCCAAATCAAGCATTCAATACATATTATTCAACATAAAACCCATGTTTTATTCTAATTTCATGAATTAAATCATCTAATGTACCATCATTGATGCGGAACCCCTAGGTTATTTAGAACCCGAAACCCCAAACACACAAAGTGGCAAGAACAGAGGACAGAAATCAAATCCCCAATCTAAAGAACCCCCAATCAATAAAAATGAAAGGAAACGCTTATGATAGATTGATTAAAATAACAAGAACAGAAATTCGCCACAAGATGAATACCTTGATAAGAAAATCGTTCCTGATGCAATCGAAGAAGACAAATCCTCTCCAAAGGTGAAATTCGGCCAAAGTTCATTCAATATCATAATCTGAATACAAAAATAGTTAAGGATGAATTTATATCCTCCTAAACATAACCCTAACCCTAATTAAAAAGGCCTTAACAATGGGCTACCCAAAATACAGCTACTTAAGCCCATTCACTAAAATAAACCTAATAACAAAAATAAGTCCAATAACTTAAGTAAGATAACAAAACACAACTTAAGAGCCCAAATACAAGCCCACACGCCTAACATAAGGATTGGGCTGCTCAAAGCTTATTCCAATGGCTTTATACAAATTAAAGAGCCCACTTGAATTCCCTCTTGAAGATTCGACCCCAACTCCTCTTGCTTGTCCATATCTCCCACCATTCGGCCCATGTAGGCTTTGAGACTCTCCTTGAATTTCTTGGCTCTTGATCTGGTCACTGGGCCTTCTGGTAAAGCTAGCTCATCTCTTGGTTCCTTGGTCGTGCTCACATCATCCCCTCCCTCTTCGAAAGAATTCGTCCTCGAATCTGAGTCAAAATCAAAAGGAGATAAATCAGAAACATTAAAGGTAGCACTAACGCCATACTCACCTGGTAAGTCAATCTTGTAGGCATTGTCATTGATGCGTTGCAAAACTTGAAATGGCCCATCACCCCTTGCATCAAGCTTTGACTTCCTTTGTTGTGGGAACCGTTCCTTTCGCATATGCACCCAAACCCAGTCACCTGGTTCAAAAATTATTTGTTTGCGCCCTTTGTTAGCCTTCTGTGCATACATGCGATTCTTCCTCTCAATCTGTTCACGTGCTTTCTCATGTATCTCTTTAACCAAATCAGCCTTCTTTTTGCCATCTAAGCTATCAAGCTTATTCAAAGGTAAAGGCGTTAAATCCAACACAGTTAAAGGATTAAAACCATAGACAATCTCAAATGGTGAAAACCCTGTAGAAGAATGTATAGCACGATTATATGCAAATTCAATGAATGGCAAACAATCCTCCCAAGTTTTCAAATTCTTTCCAACAATAGCACGCAACATAGTTCCTAAGGTTCTATTAACTACTTCAGTTTGCCCATCAGTCTGGGGATGACATGTAGTAGAAAATAAAAGCTTAGTACCTAATTTCCCCCACAAAACTCTCCAAAAATGACCTAGAAATTTGACATCCCTATCTGATACAATGGTTCTTGGCACCCCGTGCAACCTAACCACTTCCCTAAAGAAAAGTTCAGCAATGTTTGTTGCATTATCTGTTTTATGGCAAGCAATGAAATGAGCCATTTTACTAAACCTGTCCACAACAACAAATATGCTGTCCCTCCCTTTCCTGGTCCTAGGTAAACCCAAAACAAAATCCATAGAAATGTCAGTCCAAGGCTCACTAGGTACAGGCAATGGTGTATATAACCCATGAGGCTTTGTCCTAGATTTAGCCTGCTTACAAGTAATGCATCTGGCACAAACCCTCTCCACATCTCTTCTCATATTTGGCCAATAAAAATGTTCATTAAGCATGCCCAAGGTCTTTTGCACACCAAAATGCCCCATTAACCCCCCACTATGTGACTCCCTCACAAGCAACTCCCTAATAGAACATGTAGGAATGCAAAGTTGTTTTCCCCTAAAAAGATATCCTTCATGCCTATAATACTTGTCAAATGCAGCACGCTCACATGCATGATACATAGAAGCAAAATCAGTATCGTCAACATACATCTCTTTCAAATGCTCAAATCCAAGTAATTTAGAAGTAAGCATAGAAATCAAAGCATACCTTCTGGATAGTGCATCTGCCACCACATTTTCCTTACCCTGCTTGTACTTGATCACATATGGGAATGTTTCTAGAAATTCCACCCACCTTGCATGCCTTTTGTTCAGTTTCCCTTGTCCCTTCAAATACTTGAGGGATTGATGATCACTATGAATCACAAACTCCTTAGGCAGCAAGTAGTGCTCCCACACTTCAAGTGCTCTCACCAATGCATAAAGCTCCTTGTCATAGGTGGAATAGTTCAAAATTGGCCCACTCAACTTCTCGCTGAAATATGCTATGGGACGTCTTTCCTGCATCAAAACAGCACCTATACCAATCCCAGAAGCATCACATTCTATCTCAAAAGTTTTAGAAAAATCAGGCAAACACAAAACAGGAGCAGTACATAATTTCTCTTTTAACATGCAAAAAGCATTTTCTTGCTCTTTTCCCCATTTAAATCCAACATTCTTTTTGACTATATCATTCAATGGTGCGGCGATAGTAGAGAAGTCCCTAACAAATCGCCTGTAAAAACTAGCTAAGCCATGAAAACTCCTCACCTCACTAATAGTCTTAGGCGTTGGCCATTCTTGAATAGCCTTCACCTTTTCAGTGTCAACTTCCACTCCCTTCTCACTAACCACAAAACCTAAGAAAGTTACTTTATCCATGCAAAAAGAACACTTCTTAATGTTTCCATACAACTTCTCCTTCCTCAGCACACTCAAAACAGCTTTGACATGCAAAATATGATCATCTAAACATCTGCTGTAAACCAGAATATCATCAAAGTACACAACTACAAACTTTCCAAGGAACTCACGCAAGACATAATTCATTAAGCGCATGAAAGTACTAGGTGCATTAGACAACCCAAAAGGCATCACTAACCACTCATACAATCCGTATTTAGTCTTAAACGCAGTTTTCAACTCATCTCCCTCTTTCATCCTAATCTGATGATAGCCACTCTTCAAATCAATTTTTGTAAACAAACATGCACCATGCAATTCATCAAGCATATCATCTAATCTAGGAATAGGGTGGCGATACTTTACAGTGATTTTGTTGACCGCCCTGCAATCTACACACATCCTCCAAGTCCCATCTTTCTTAGGCACCAAAAGAACTGGTACTGCACAAGGACTCATGCTTTCCCTCACATACCCCCTTTGTAGCAGTTCATCCACTTACCTTTGCAACTCCTTCGTCTCTTCTGGATTGCTTCGGTAAGCTGGACGGTTAGGTATTTGAGCCCCGGGTACAAGGTCAATCTGGTGCTCAATCCCCCTCAAGGGTGGCAATCCATGTGGAACTTCTTCTGGAAAGACATCTTCATATTCCTGCAATAAGGTCACAAAAACACTAGGCAACTCGGGGTTAAGGTCAGTTTCAGTAAACAAAGTTTCCTTAAACCGAATCAAGACTAGAGCTCTCTTGCCTAAGTATGCACTCTTAACTTCTCTCTCTTTGGCATAATAACACGGTTGATTCTTTACTTTTTCACTCCTCTCAATTTCTTTTCTCTCACCTTTTAAATTTTTTTTCTTTCCTCTCACTCACTAACTTCTTATCTCCTGCACATCCCACTTTCTTTTCCTCACTAGTGCAGTCACTCACCATCGGGCCTTTATTTTTATTCTTTTCTCTCATGGCCTCTTTTCTCTCTTCTTTTTTTTTTATCTCACTACCCGAATTCCCACTTGAAGATTGCTGAATTTTCAACTGCTCCATGTATGTTTCTTTAGGTGACATTGGTGCAAGAATGACTTTCTGCCCATTATACATAAAAGAATACCTATTTAAATACCCATCATGCATAACACGCCTATCAAATTGCCAAGGCCTACCCAACAATACATGACCAGCCTGCATAGGCACAACATCACATACAACATCATCAGCATATCTACCAATGGAAAAAGAGACAACTACCTGCTTGGTCACTTTGACTTCACCACTATCATTCAGCCATTGCAGCCTATAAGGACTAGGGTGTTTCTCACATTTGAGCCCCAATTTCTCTACCAAGGTACTGCTAGCAACATTTGTGCAACTACCCCCATCTATAATCAGACTACAAGCTTTACCACCTACCAAGCATTTAGTGTGAAAGATGTTCTCCCTCTGTTCTAGGCTATCTTCTTTTACATTCACATTCAATGCACGCCTAATAACTAAGGATTCTCCCTTAACAACATACTCAACAAACTCCTCATTATCAGAACAGTCCTCTAAAGGTGGCATTTCATCACTATCAGATTCATGATCCCCATCAGATTCAGATACAATTTCCCCACCCCTAATAAACATAGACTTCCTATTTGGACATTCAGATGCATAATGACCACGCCCTTGACATTTAAAGCATTTAACTTCTCTATGTTTAGTATTAGAAGGGATTACATTAGAAGTACCTTTTGAGTCGGTTTTGCCACTCTTGATATCCTTGGATTTGTCTTTGGAATCATTGGACTTCTGAACAATCTTGTTCTCTTCCCTTTTCCACTTCGGATTCCAATTTGAAGTTGAACCCGAATTCTGAACTCTATGGCTTCCCCTATACTTCAATTGTCTCTCCACCTTCATGGCCATGTTTACCAACTCTTCCATGACAATGAATGGGTGTAACTCCACGACATTAGCAATCTCCCTATTCAAGCCATTCAGAAACCGAGCCATGACTGCTTCTTCTTCTTCTTCAACATTGGCTTTAATCATCAACATCTCCATCTCCTTGTGGTAATCTTCTACTGTCCTAGACCCTTGGGTGAGTCTTTGCAATTGTTGATATATATCCCTGTAGTAGTAGCTTGGTACAAACCTCTTCCTCATAATTCTCTTCATTTCTTCCCAACTAGCTACAGGAGCTTCGCCAATTCTTCTTCTGGTTTTGTTCAATTCATCCCACCATACTAAAGCATAGTTAGAAAATTCAACAGCAGCAAGTCTTACCTTCTTATTTTCTGAATAGGTATGGCAAGCAAAAACCAGCTCCACCTTCCTTTCCCATTCCAAATACTCCTCAGCATCATTTTTGCCTCGGAATGATGGAATCCTCATCTTGATAGCATTGATGTTGCTATCTCTGTCTTCTTCCCTTCTCGGCCTTCCTCTCACAGATTGCACTTCATCTCCATCCTAATCATCTTGGTCATCCTCATCATTACGAAACTGACCCCTCCTTGCATTCCTCCTGGTGGTGTTAGTAGTAGTAGTACTTTCCAACCTGTCCAGCCTGTCATTAACATTTCCCATTTCCCTCATGAACCTCTCAAACGTTCCTTGCATTGCTTGTAATGCAAAGGCAATCTCCTCTTGGGACATTCCTTTCTTGCTGGATTCGTCACTCATTGTTTATAGACCTGCAAAAAGGTTAGTTTGACAACCTCACAACACTCCCTCACGTGTTTGCACTCAAATGATGTCACCCTCCTCGTGTTTCGCTCAATCCTGGCTTTTACCCTCTTATGAGCTCACACACTCAAGCCTTTTTCCACTCTATTTGCTATCTCCAATTGCACTTCAGAACTCAAATCCAGTTCAAGATAATTCACAAACAGCAAATTAAAAAAAATTGGAATGCAATGATAATACCTAACAAAGGAGATAGGCTCAATTCTAGAAGCAAAATACCGAAAATGAAGAAACTGAAATGAACATACAAGAAGAAGAAGTGTATGCTATCTGAATATTCAATGGTGAATTAACAAGAATCAATTTGTTAATTATAGTGTATTCGGAAGCAAAAGAACAAAAATCACCAAAGATGGAAACTTAAGAATGAAAGAAATGACAAAACTAATGCATAAATGCAGAAATTGAAATTTCTCTAATAGAAAAGTCAATTCGGATGCAAAAGTATGTAATGACACTAAGACAGAAAAGGAAACTATTATGTCTAGGTTAAGACAAGATTAGGAAACCCAAATGACTTATCCACTATGTCTTAAAGTGAAGGAAACCGGACCCAGCTCAATGGACTCAAGTTAAACCCAAAACAGATTCGGTCTAATGAACAAGCCCAAGCCCAAGGTAAAGTTCAATCCAAATGAAACTCAATTAACCCTAATTGAAGTAACCCTATATGGTTCCAGCCGCAAAATTTTTTTTTTTTTTTCAAACTTCAGACCCAATTTCGGAGGCCTAAACGATGTTTTTCTGGAATTTAAAGGGCTAGTTAGGCAGCAAAGCTGCCTTTTTTTGTAGATCTCGAAATTCTCTTTCCGAAAAGTACTTTTGGAGCAAAAACGGACACCGGAGTCAAAAGTTATGGCCAAAACAAATCTGATCTCGTTTTTTTTTTTTTTTTTTAAATCTTTGTTAAACAGCTAGAACAGCAACAGACATGGATAAATAAGAATTTAATCCAAATCCAAGCTCTGATACCAAATGATGCGGAACCCCTAGCTTATTTAGAACCCGAAACCCCAAACACACAAAGTGGCAAGAACAGAGGACAGAAATCAAATCCCCAATCTAAAGAACCCCCAATCAATAAAAATGAAAGGAAACGCTTATGATAGATTGATTAAAATAACAAGAACAGAAATTCGCCACAAGATGAATACCTTGATAAGAAAATCGTTCCTGATGCAATCGAAGAAGACAAATCCTCTCCAAAGGTGAAATTCGGCCAAAGTTCATTCAATATCATAATCTGAATACAAAAATAGTTAAGGATGAATTTATATCCTCCTAAACATAACCCTAACCCTAATTAAAAAGGCCTTAACAATGGGCTGCCCAAAATACAGCTACTTAAGCCCATTCACTAAAATAAACCTAATAACAAAAATAAGTCCAATAACTTAAGTAAGATAACAAAACACAACTTAAGAGCCCAAATACAAGCCCACACGCCTAACATAAGGATTGGGCTGCTCAAAGCTTATTCCAATGGCTTTACACAAATTAAAGAGCCCACTTGAATTCCCTCTTGAAGATTCGACCCCAACTCCTCTTGCTTGTCCATATCTCCCACCATTCGGCCCATGTAGGCTTTGAGACTCTCCTTGAATTTCTTGGCTCTTGATCTGGTCACTGGGCCTTCTGGTAAAGCTAGCTCATCTCTTGGTTCCTTGGTCGTGCTCACATCAATCATAAGCTCAAACACTCTAAACCCAGAATTTTCTATCATCAACATACCCAAATCATGTTCAAAATCAATTCTACCATCACTTTAACAAATCACTTCAAATATTCAACTCATACTACCACTAAGCACATGCCCAATTGCATTTACACATTCAATTTCCAGAAATCAAGCATAATTTCCCAAATCAATAAAAATGCACAAATTCAAACAATTTCCAAACCTTGAACTCCTAAGCTCCAAGATCAAGGGGCTGAACTTCCACCGACTACTTCCTTCCCTTTAGGATCTCTAGGAGGAACCTCTGAATCAAAATCCAACCGCAAAACACAGCAATCAATCAAAACCCATACAAACCCTACACACCCACACACACATCCAACGGAAATCAAAGAGGAAAAAGAGCAACAATAAGAAGAAGAAGAGCGTAAACGTACCGATTTAGCTCTTGAGTTGTCAAATCCCACCAAAGAACCACTTGAGAAAGCTTAGGGTAAAAGAGAAGAGAAAGAAGAAGAAATGGGAAGAGGAAACGGGAGAAGGGCAGATTTGCTCTTTCTCATTTTCTCTCTCTTGGGTTTTTATACCCCTCCTTTCTTCTCTTTCTTTTGCCACATATCACTTAGTCAATGGTGGGTTTTGGTCAAAAATTCTTCTAGTCCTTCATTACTCCTCAACCACAAAGATATATCTACTAAGAAATAAAATTACTCAAATATGCCCTAATTAAAACAACTCATGCAATAATACTCTAACACACACACACAAACTCAAAACTACTAGAGTGGGAAACGGGGTGTTATAGTTCCTCTCCATAAATGGATTGAAATCTACTTGTGACACTCAAAGCAAATGCTACATCTAGATGTGTACATGATATAGCATACATGATAGAACCAATTACTGATGCATAGGGTATTTTATTCATGTTCTCTATGTCTTCTTGTGTCTTAGGACACTTAGACTTAGAAAGGTATTTCCCATGTACCATGGGTATAAACCCTTTCTTGGTGAGTTCTATATTGAACCACTTCAATACCTTATCTATGTATGTAGACTGTGAAAGACCTAGCAACCTATTGGATATATCCCAATAGGTAATTCACAGAATATAGGATGCTTCTCTAAGGTCTTTTATAATACCCCCTACCCATACATAGGAAAACCCATCTGCAAGGGAGTGAGATGCCGTATGAGCAGGGGTGTCCACCGTACAAAGGATACAGAATCATACATTCAAACACATTGTACATACTAAAATACAGCGGGAATTAAAACTTTCGAAAACATCAGAATGATCATTCATTAATATAACAACATTCATTACAATAATGTTCTGATCATTAGCCAATACAAAATAATTACAACTATCAGAGATACATAGCGGAAGCTTACAAAGACGATATACAATAGAGAGTTCTATTACAAAAGAATCATGCTACAAAAATAAAGCCCTAACACTAATCCCTCTGTGTTGGCTTGACTGGCAGCGACTCTCCCAAAAGCTATACATCTTTCACACTTGCATGGGTGAAAACATCGTGCTAAGCGATAACGCTTAATGGGGAAACAAACAACAGTAATATGGACGGCCATTCATAATGGTCGTCAAGGCAAAGCACATACAAAATGGCATACTGATGATCATGAGATATAAATACAATAGAATTCCATTCATCACCATTCAAGGGTCAATAAACACGTTCATATGCCGACAGATTCATATGCTTATAATCATACTCATTCGGATTCGCATACTTTTAATCATATCAGAACAAATCATAACACCTGCTGACTCACAGTAGTGGATAACGAATAAATGGGTAGAGGTACCTTACGGGTACGAATCGTCACATAGCGGTACCTTACGGGTACGAGTCGAAAAACAGTATCACTTTATCTCTTTTCTAAACATTTTACAGAGGAATCTTAAACAAGATTCAAACACGTAGAAGTTCGCGAGGAACTAAATGGGGACCTGATCAGGGTCCAGAATAGTACAGAGGCTGTAGCAAAAGGACTCTTTTAGGCATGCCTAACTATCCACTAGACTGACTCTTGCAGGTCATGCATAATCCATTAATTCACCTTTATAGAATTCATATAACCACACATGCATACTACACCCAATTATACTCATATACTTCATAAAATAGTCCATGAATAATTCTAATAGCATCATAAGTTCGAAAAATAAACATCGAAAATCACAGAAGAAAACACAATTTTGAAACTAGGGGTGTCACGCTCACAACATCTGTCGGGCTCGCGACAAAGGCCTAACTTGCCCCCTGTGGCGATCGCGGCAGTCCTCGCACTCACGTGAAAACAAAAACACACCTCACCGTGACGCTCGCGATAGTGAGCTGCCAACAGAGGCTGTCGCGTCACGCGCAGGCGCGCGCTCACGACAGGGGACTGCGCCGAACTATCTGGTAGGCTCGCCTTGTTGCGAGCTCGGCAGCCCCACCTACTCGACAGTCGAGTGCTTGGCAATCCAATCCTCTCGACAGTCAAGCGCCCTGTCGCACTCGCGACACGCATCGCACTCGCGACAGAGAGCGCTCGCTGCGAGTGTTCGGCAGCCCAGTCGCTCGGCCACGCGAATCTGCTTGACCTCGCGCAAGGGCTGAAATCACCGAGCCCTATCGCGACCTCGTGACAGTGTCACGCTCATGACAGCGTCATGATTTCCCGCTCTTGCGTGAATTTTTGCAGATTTCCTCACTTTCTAAACACCCAAATTTCCAAACTCAAACATACATCACCTCCACTTTACCTTACCTTCAAATTAACCTTTCCAACACCACAATTACCATAAACCACAACCTAGATCCACATTTAACACAATCAAAAACATGTATTATCAAAATCAAACTCCTCAAGAACACAAACCCAGAAATTTACAGCAATTATTCATCAACTTCAATATTTGCTCAAAACTTCAACATTCATGCATCATAACTCAAATCAATTAATTACCCATAACATTAACACTATAATATGCCTCATCAAACATCAATTTTCCAGAGATCGCATGCAAAGGCATAAATCACCATATGACATGAAACATTCAAATTCCAAACAAAAATCCCAAACCTGAAATTCCTTAGCTCCAAATCTACTTGATACCACTTCCACACTCCTTCTCCTTTCCCTTGGGATTATGTGGAGGCTCAACTAGAAACGATACCCAAAAATCATACAAAACACAACCCTAGATTAAAAACCCCAAAACAGAAACGAAGAAGAAAAGAAGATGAATAAGAAGAAATACAACAAAACTTACCAATTGAGGTCAAGAGATGATAAATTTCCACCACTCTTCCTTGGATCCAAGCTAGGGCACTCTTGAGAAGAGAAAAGGAAGAAGAAGGGTAGAGAGAAGAGAGAGGAACGGGAATGAAGAAACAATTTTGCTTTTCCCCTTCTTCTCTTTCTTCTTCTATTTCTTTTCCATTTCCTCATTGATGGAGATTAACCACTCATACCCAACAAGCATGCACTACACACACACACAAGGCTATCCTTACTAATGCACACCCTCCCAACATGTGAGCATTCACACACTAATGCCACCCATACACTCACATCCTAAAACTCTACATGCACTCACACTATAATAAAACTCACAAAACATGCATTTTACCAAAAATACCCTTATCACATGTCAAAACACACCCAATGCACACATGCACAAATGGCTCCAACTTCTAGGGGGCAAACGGGGTGTTATATCTTTCATGGAGAATTGTTTGGATAAACAAATTTTCACTAATTGAAGAATAAAGTGGTCATTTCCCATGATCAATATGTCATTCATTAATTGAAGAATAAAGATGTCATTTCCCATGATTAATATGTCTTCCACATATAGTACAAGGAAAATGATTACACTTTTACTAACCTTCTTATAAACACAATGTTCATCCTCATACTATGAGAAACCAAACTCTTTGATTGTCTCATTAAATTAGATGTTCTAGCTCCTAGATGTTTGCTTCAATCTATAGATGAATCTTTAAAGCTTGCATACCTTTTCACCATTTTTAGATGTGAACCCCTCAGGCTATGTCATATACACATCATCAGTTAGATTTCCATTTAGGAAAGTTGTCTTCACATCCATTTGCCAAATCTCATAGTTATAATAAGCAGCAATGGCTAAAAGTATTCTGACGGATTTAAGCATCTCTACTGGAGAAAAAGTTCTATCAAAGTCAATTCCTTCTCTTTGACGAGAAGCTTTAGCTACCAAGCGAGCCTTATATGTAACTACATTAACCTCTTTTGAAGACCCATTTGCACCCTATAGGTTTTATTCCTTCAGGTGGTTGAGTCAAAATCCATACTTTGTTCTCATACATGGAGTCCATTTCGGATTGCATAGCCTTAAGCAACAATTCATGCTCTGAACCATTCGGAACCTCTTGATAGCTTGTAGGTTCATTATCCTATACTACAGTTACATTCTTATCTGAGTCCATGAGAAATCCATATCTCACATGGATAAAACGTATCCTAGTAAATATTCTAAGATCTTGTGTATATTTAGGTTCAACTATAATCTTATCATTATGAGATTTAGTCTCGATTTCAATCTGTTAATCTGTTTCAAGTTATGGGTCTTGAACTTCATTAAGTTCAATTCTACTCCCACCGTCCGCTTATAGAAGGAGTTCTTTTTCTAAGAAGACTACATGCCTTGAAACAAACACCTTTTGTTCCAATGGATGATAGAAGTAATATCCAATTATTTCTTTTGCTTATTTCACAAATAAGCATTTGTCAGACTTAGCATTCAAGCTTATTTGACATTGTCCTCTTCACATAAGTAGGACAACCCCATACCTTCATATGAGAAAGTGTGGGTTCCTTGTTATTCCACATCTCATATGGAGTAATATTAACCGACTTATTTAGAACTTTGTTTAATGTAAAAATAACAGTTTCTAGTGCATAACCCTAAAAAGACTTAGGCATGTAAGTCCCCAAAACATACCCTAGTCATATTAAGGTATGATTAGGGTTGGCTGGTAACCGAATAAGCTTGATTTGGTGATGGTTGTGTCGAAAGGGATGTAACCGTCATTAACCAAAAAGTTTTTTCAAAAGTGGTAAAATGGTAATTTATTAAAATGTGACTTATGGGCATTAAAGAATTAAGTATGTGGGTTAAAGCATAAGTAGAAAATAATTATAAGGCTAATTGGATAATAGAAAGGGAATGAGGGATTAAATATCTAATTTGTATAAATGGCCAACCATAAGATGACACCCAGTGATTCTAGAATATAGAAATCAAATGGGTATTTAAGCCTTGAGGTCGGTGGAAATAGAGGAAGAATTCTAAAACTTCTCTTCACCATTTCCACGTCAAATCCAACTCCTATAAGTACCCATTTGGTTACTCCTTATGATTAAGTGAGTTTGTATGTGATTTCTTATAATGTAGTAAGTTATTATCTTTCTCTTCTTCTTTATTTCTTCTTAATGTGATTTTAGTGGGAGATTATTTAATAAAGATGATTCTTGATGTGAAATATGCATGTATAATTGAATCTAACTTGATAAACATGCTTAGTGGGACTAAATAAGTGTATAAACATGCTTAAGATAAAGTAAAACAAAGTGGCATGAAATATACTTTAGAGGCCGAATGGAAATCCTAAGAAAAACATAAGTTCTAATAAGATTTAATGCTAATAATTGATGTTTATAACATGTATAATTAGTCTAATGTATGATTGAGTGAATAAAAGAATTAAAAGAAAACTTAGTGAAGAAAGGAAAGTGAGGCCGAATGGTTTAGGGTAGAATACAATTGAATATGTGATGCGTTTTGGCAATATAATGGCATATATGAGATGTATAACATGAAATAAGTGTGATTGAGTGAATAAATGAAAATATAGTGCATGATATGAAAAATGGAAGTCTTGGCCGAATGACATAAGTGAACAATTATATGTGTATTTTGATGGTGTATGTGATGTAAGGGTATAAAGTGATTAAATAGTGATAAATAAGTGTGTATGCAAAAGTGCAAGTGAAAATAATGTGTATGTTTATGCATAGTGATAAAGTGTGATATATATATGAATAATGATGAATTATTGCCCTTAGTAGATGTCTAGTAGTGAAATCTAGTCCAGGATATAATTGGCTAGCCATAGGGATTCCACACCGCAGTATGAGTCATGACGACTCGCTATTGATAGACCAATGACGGCCTATCTCAGTGCAGTGTTTAGTGTTTACAGTGTATCCAGTGATTTTAGTGATCAGTGTAGTGCAGTGCAGTGAAATGGTCCTACTGGGATCATTCTATAGTGTAATGGGTCTGTGGGGCCCATATCCTGCATATCCGATCAGTAGATTTTCTACTGCATTCATACTAGGGGTATAATGGTAAATAAGTGATAGAAATGATCCAAATAGTAATAAAAGTGAAAATGAGTGAAAATGGGACTAAAATGAAGTAAATGAAAAGTTTAGGGGTAAAATGGTAATTTTATAAAAAGTTGGTAGAAAGTGAGAAAGTTAGATGAAAAGTGTAAGTGTAAGGGCAAAATCGTAATTTTGACAAAATATGAGGTTAAGATAGTAAATTAGTGGAAAAGTGATAAAATAAGGGCTTAAATGTAATTTAGTGAAAATATAAGGTTAAAAATAGAATAAGAGTGTAAAAAGGGTAAAATAGTAATTAAAATAAGTAAATAAGGGTAAAAGTGTAAAATGGAAAATATGTAAAGTTAAAAGGGCAATTAATGAATAATGAAGGGCAAAGTGGTAATTAATGTAAAAGTGAGGACATAAATGGAATTAGTGAAAAAGAGAGGATATAGATGTAATTAAGGTAAAGGAAAGGACATGGATGGAATTGATGTAATTGTGGGGACATAAATGTTATTAATGGAAAAGATAAGGGTATAATTGGAAATCATGGAAAAAGGATAAGAATAAAAGTGTAATTAAAGAAATAATAAATTTAATAAAGAATTAAAATGTAATTAGTGGATAATGTGATTTAGATAAGTAATTATATGATTAAATTGATGAATTTAATTGATTAAGTGTGATTAATGATTTAATAAGAAACAGTAATAATAATAATAGTAATAATAAATAAAAGAAAAGAAAAGTGGTATTAGGAAAAGGTAGTGGCACAAGTGTAATTATAGCAAATTGAAATAGTAAAAATTGGAATTTAAGCAAAGTGTAAAGTGCAATTTAGATGGAAGTATTATGGTAAGAATTAATTGATGAAATGTGTGACAAATAATTAATAAATATAGTAATGTATTATAGTAGTAGCATTTTTGTAAAATGAATAAATTAAGGTTAAGAATGTGTGTTAATATAAAGTGTAGGAACCAAAATGTGGAATTATAATATTGAGAATTGTTTGTGGATTAAAGTGTAAATTAGTAGATGATATGGATAATAAATACATAATTGATAATTAGTGAATAAATGATTTATGAAGCATAGAAAATTATTGTATGAATAAATATTAAATAAATAATAATTATAATTGATTTGTGTATATATAGAGAATGTAAATGAATGTGTAATTTGAGGATATAATTATAAATAAGTGGCAATGAAAGATAAAGAGGCAAAATGTCAATATTGTGAATAAGTAATTCAGTGAGAATTTAAATGAAATTGATTATTATAAGATAAAGTTGGGATTTAAATGTGAATAATGAGAAAATTGACTAATAGTGAAGCGAAGAAAATATTAATCTAAATATACATAAGTCATTAAGGGGTGACATGGAAATGAATAGACTAATAATGTAAATAGTGATGATAATAGTAATATAGGTACAATGTTGATTGGGAAATAAATAAGTAAATAGTGATCGAATAATCATTATTAAAGTAATCTAGTAACTGAATGGAAGTGTATTCATGCAAGGATAAATAACTCATAAAAGATAAATGTTAAATATCTTAATGAAAGATTTGTTGAAGTGAACAATGTTAATGTAAATATTTCGTATAATGCAAGATAGGGAAGAAAACGTAAAAACATAAAGCAAGTCATATAGTAAATCAGTGTTACAAATATCGAAACGAGAACTATTTAATCAGTGGCTAAAGAAACAAATAAGATAATGTCAGGGTATATAAATGGAATCGATTGATAAGTGATAAACCAAATCGTAGTGTTATAGTGTTAAATATCTACTGATAACTGATAACGAAATTGATAATCGAGTAAGTATAATCATGGGAATGCGAACAAGAGATAAAAAGCTAAGTGACTAAAATTAAGAGCGTAATAATTAAATATCGTAAAAATTAATAGTGAAAGTTAATAGTGAAAGTGACAATGAAAGTGGTAGTGTATGTGAAAGTGGCAGTGTATGTGAAAGTGATAGCGAAAATAAAAATGAAAGTGAAAGTTACAGTGATAGTGAAAGAGAGAGTGATAGTGATATTGATAACAGTATCGAAAATAATTAATGGAAGTACAGTGATAGTAAGAAAAATAAAGATATTGAACCCCATAAAAGTGTATAACAAATAATCGAAAATCTTAAGAACCCATACTCCTATAATTTAAATAAAGTAAAAAGAATAATTGTGTGTGCATGCATGTGTTATTAGAGTGAAAAATTTAGGATATGTATCCACCACTGGGCATTTTATGCTCAGAGCGTAGAGTGTTACTGCGCACAGGTTATAGTAGATTTTAATGTGGCCGAAGATGTAGTATCGACTTGATGAAGATATTGGCAGCGATGATCGAGGTTTGGCATGGCATGTGTACGACCGCGAAAAAGGGACACAAGGTATATGGTATTGTTATTTATTAGTGTATATATGGTTGTGTTTGTTATTGATTGAAAAAAAATTTAGAGCTATTGAGTGATTCTTCAGTGTCTAACTATGCATACAGTGTTGTGACATCCGGTATCCGTATCATTTACAGGTATAAGGGTGTTACAAGGATTTTCACTAATTTGTAGATTAGTGCCTCTAAGAGGACTTTGGAGGTTTGCCTCTTAAGAGAACTTTGGAGATTTGCCTCTTAAGAGGACTTGGAGGTTTGCCTCTTAAGAGATATTGGAGAATTGCCTCTTAAGAGGTCTTGGAGGTTGCCTCTTAAGAGGTCTTGGAGAAATGTCTCTTAAGAGGTATTGGAGGTTTGCCTCTTAAAAGGACTTGGAGATTTGCCTCTTAAGAGGTCTTGCAGGATTGCCTCTTAAGAGGTCTCGGAGATTTGCCTCTTAAGAGGTCTCGGAGATTTGCCTCTTATGAGGTCTCGGAGGATTGCCTCTTAAGAGGTCTTGGAGGTTTGCCTCTTAAGAGGTCTTGGAGATTTGCCTCTTAAGAGGTCTTGCGGAATTGCCTCTTAAGAGGTCTTGGAGGTTTGGCTCTTAAGAGGTCTTGGAGATTTGCCTCTTAAGAGGTCTTGGAGGATTGCCTCTTAAGAGGTCTTGCGAAATAGACTCTTAAGAGGTCTTGGAGGATTGCATCTTAAGAGGTCTTGGAGGTTTGCCTCTTAAGAGGTCTTGCGGAATTGGGCCGCCTTATCGCTCCATGTATTGTTGGTCATTTATTAAAGGTAGTGCGTCCCTTGTTGATTTTCACACTAGCTTTTCTTTGCGGGAAATGAGCCCCTTTGGGGATTTTCACATAACCCTGCGCCTAATTTTTGCCTAAAATGGACCCAACCCAATCCAGCGGCTTTTATTCATTTTAGTTTTTGTAGGGCAGACTGCCTGGTTCTAGGTTTTCACCCTATCATTTGGCCTAACTTTTGCTTAGAGAGCCAGTTGCGGTTTTCATCTCTAACGACCTTCTTTTTTTTTTGTCTAGCGTGATATGAGCACAACCAAGCATAATGGCAACAAGAGAGATGAACTAGCACTTCCTCAAGGACCAATCACAAGAGCAAGGTCAAAGAAGCTTAAAGAAGTCCTACAAGAATTCATGAGGCCTTATGTAGAGAAGATACAAGTTCAAGAGGGGAAAGAAGCTGAATTGGGCTATGAAGACAAGTTGGGGCCGAATGGTCAAATGGGCCTTCAAGCTATTTTGTTTAGCTTCTATTCTTGTAATGACATATAATTAAATGTATTTGGGCAGCCTAGTACCTTAGAAAACATTTTGGGCTTATTTAATTAGGTTTGTTTTATTTTTGGGCTTATTTGAGTATTTTGGGTAGTTTAAGTGGGTAGGCTAAAGTTGGGCTTATCTCTTCTAAAGAGTTGGGCCTAAATAACTAATTGAGGCTTAGAAAACATGAGGGGGCCGGATTTTAAAGGGGAGAGCTGAATTTGGATGAGTTTGAGTCAAATTTAGCTTTATGCCTATATTGGTGAACTTAGGGTCCTAAATTTTAGGAATGGGTTTTCCTTGATAAATACTTATTATTTTGGGATATTATTGAATAGAGTTTGATGGAGAAACAATAGGATGAATTTGTCTTGAGTGAGTTAGCCAAATTCTACTTATAGCCAAAATTGAGTCTACATTCATTTTCCTTAGGATAATCATTAGCTTTTAGGATTATTTTCAGATTGTATTTATCTTTATTTATTCATGTACTTAGTCCATATTGTGGCCAAATACATGTAGATAAAGGTTAGGAATTATTTTTGTTATTTATTTTATTAATTATCTCTTAGCGTTAGTGTTTGATTATAACTCCTCTAGGGAGGGGTGGCTGCCTAGCCTATATAAAGGGCTGAACTTCTTCATTTGTACTTTACATTCTGCATATCTTATGATTAATGAATTTTCATTGATTGAATTTGTGAGAGTTAATTTCTATTGATTCTTGCTATTGTATGAAGAATTAGACTTAGGCAATTTGCATGGTTAATGTATGCTTGATTCTTATTCTTCTTACTTTCTAAATCAATCTATTATAAGCGTTTCCATTCAATCTTGTTTGGGGGTTCTTTAGATTGGAGGTTTATTCACTTGTTTATGATCAATATTCATGGTATGTTGGCGTTCTAGTTTGCATATAGGCTGGGGTTCCGCATCAATTGGTATCAGAGCTTAGGCTAAGTGATAAATTCTTAACTATCCTTTAATTTTGTCTTCTTGAAATTCTTTCTTTGTTTTGGCCGAATAGGACTTTGCATCTAGTTCCTTATTTGGTTGTTCCTCAATTTTGTTAAATTACCTATCTCAAGTATTTGATCATTAGTTGTGTGATTTACGTTTTGAAAAAAAAAAAGAGAAGAAGAAAAGAAAGCTTATATACATATCGAAAAAAAAATCTAAAAATTACCTTGTGTTCAATTCAGGTCCTATTATCTTGTTAAGTTCAAATTTGATCAATTAAGCTAGAATTTCCATAATTTGTTTGATTTCTTCAAAGGGCAGGTTAAGTACTCGTTGCTTTTAGATTTTGGGTTATATTATTGCATGCTTTCTTTGATTTTATTTTTGTTGAGTCTATATAAAATCTGTTTAAACTAATCATTAGGTTTGGTTAAACATCGCATTTAAGTGCATCCGTCTTGTCTATTCTTTTCATTCTAAGTTATCAATTTGTGCGTCTAAACTGTTTTTGGTTCCAACTACACTAGTTTAACATATTGCACATTGTTGAACATCTTTATACACTAAAGCGCACGAAATTTATCTCTTGTGTGCTAATTTCTAAGTTTGTTCAATTTGGTCAATTTGCCTCTAGAATTGGTACTTTTTGCTGTTCTTGTTAAGTACTCATTATTTCCAAATCAAACTACTTAATTGTGCATATTTGTTTGAGTTTGTTTCTGAAGTACAATTGTGAGAAATCAATTTGTGAGTTGAGAGACAAACACGTGAGGTTGAGTGAATTATTTTCTTTACTTGTTTACTTAAGTTTAAAGATGTCTGGAAACAATAGTAAAGATGAGACTGAGATTCCCCATGATACTAAACTTATGATTAAAGCTTTTATGGATAGTTTGCAAAAGCTAAATCTCAGGATGGATAGCATGGAGGGTGACCTTAAAGCTTCCAAGGGCAAATATACAAGGGAGGAAGAAGTAGACCAATTATACAATGATGATGGAGAAGAGGAGGCTCATTCCTTCCCAATGAGAGCAAGGAGGTATGACAATCGAATGGAAAGTAAAGACAATAATTTGAGTGCTATCAAGATGAAGATTCCACCATTCAAAGGCAAAAATGATGTGGATGCCTATCTCGATTGGGAAAGAAAGGTAGAGATGATCTTTTCATGCCACCACTATTCAGATGAGAAAAAGGTAAAACTCGCAGCCATTGAATTTTCTGATTATACACTAATTTGGTGGGATGAGTTATTGAAAAGTAGGAGGAGAAATGGGGAACTACCTATCACTTCTTGGGAGGAAATGAAAAGAATCATGAGAAAGAAGTATGTGCCTAGTTACTATCATAAGGAACTCCACAATCAGTTACAAAGACTTACACAAGGATCTAGTTCAGTGGAGGATTACTACAAGGAGATGGAGATGCTCATCATTAAAGCAAGCATTGTGGAGGATGAATATCAAACGATGTCTCGCTTTTTGGGAGGTATGAATAAAGAACTTGCTGATATTGTTGAATTACAGCATTATGTGGATATGGATGATTTGGTGAACATTGCAATTAAAGTGGAGAGACAAAGAAGTAGACGTGGGACAACCAAATCCTATGCAAATTCTAATAACAATAAATGGAATTCAAAGTGGAACAAGGGTGACACAAAGAAAGGATCCACTTTCAAGTACCAGTCAAATTCCAAAGAGAAAATGGTTACTGTACAAAAAGGTACTTCTGAAACAACCCCTAAACCTAATAGACATAGGGATATTCAGTGTTTCAAATGTAAGGGTCGTGGTCATTATGCTAATGAATGTGGGAATAAAAAGACCATGATAATAAGGGGGGATGAAATTGTTTCTGATTCTGAATCTGATAATGACTGTGATGATATGCCACCTTTGGAGGATTGTTCTGATGTAGATGAAAATGTAGAGTATCCTGTTCAGGGAGAGTCATTAGTGGTGTTGCGTGCATTGAATGTAAATGTAAAAGAAGAAGGACTAGAACAGAGGGAAAACATATTTCATACTAGATGCCTAATAGGTGGGAAAGTCTGTAGCATGATAATTGATGGGGGTAGTTGCGTTAATGTTGCTAGTACAATCTTAGTTGATAAATTAGGACTTAAAACTAAGAAACACCCTAACCCATATAGACTTCAGTGGTTGAATGATAGTGGGGAAGTTAAGGTGACCAAACGTGTAACTATATTATTTTCCATTGGTAAATATGAAGATGAAGTCACTTGTGATGTTGTACCTATGCATGTTGGTCATATTTTGCTAGGAAGGCCTTGGCAATTTGATAGGCGCGTATTACATGATGGATTTAGAAATAGGTACACTTTTGAATTTAAAGGATGTAAACACACACTTGCCCCTTTGGCACCTAAAGATGTATATGCAGATCAAGTGAAGATACATCAATCTGCAAAAGAGGTAAAGGGAAGTGAGAAAGAAAAGAAAAATGAGAGAAAAGAGGCCAGTAGTGAAAAGAATAAAAGTAAAGGCCCAATGGTGAGTGACTGCACTAGTGAGAGAAAGAATGAAAGAAGTGCAGGAGAGAAGAAGTTAATGTGTGTTGAGGTAAAAGGAGAGCAGAGTGAGTTGAGTGAAAAATTCAGCAAATATTCCTTTTATGCAAAAGAGAGAGAGTTGAAGAGTGCTTACTTAGGCATGAGAACTTTAGTACTTTTGAGGTTTAAGGACAATTATTTTTCTGAAACTAAACTTAACCCAAATTTGCCTAGTTCTTTTTCTGACTTATTGCAGGATTATAAAGATGTCTTCCCTGAGGAGATACCACCTGGGTTGCCACCAATTAGAGGGATTGAACATCAAATTGATTTTGTTTCTGGTGCACAAATTCCAAACCGTCCAGCTTATCGAAGCAATCCGGAAGAAACAAAGGAGTTGCAAAGACAAGTGGAGGAACTTTTAGCAAAGGGACACGTGAGAGAAAGCCTAAGTCCTTGTGCCGTACCTGTTCTTTTGGTACCTAAAAAGGATGGAACCATGCGCATGTGTGTTGATTGTCGAGCAGTTAACAAAATCACTGTAAAGTATCGCCATCCCATTCCTAGGTTAGATGATATGCTTGAAGAGTTAAATGGTGCTGTAATATTCACTAAAATTGACTTAAAAAGTGGTTATCATCAAATCAGGATGAAGTTAGGTGATGAATGGAAAACTGCCTTTAAAATAAAATATGGCTTGTATGAATGGTTGGTTATGCCTTTTGGTTTAACTAATGCGCCTAGTACATTTATGAGACTCATGAACCATGTTTTGCGTGAATTTTTAGGTAAATTTGTTGTTGTATACTTTGATGATATCTTAATTTACAGCAAAAACCTAGAAGAACATTTAAGGCATGTTGCACTTGTGTTAGCTGTTTTGAGAGAACAACAATTGTATGCTAATTTGAAGAAATGCACATTTTGTGTTGATAGTGTTGTTTTCCTAGGATTTATTGTTAGTGCACGTGGTGTTGAAGTTGATAATGAAAAGGTTAAGGCTATCCAAGAATGGCCAACACCTAAGAATGCAAGTGAGGTAAGGAGCTTTCATGGTTTAGCAAGTTTCTATAGGAGATTTGTTAAAGATTTTTCCACCATTACTGCACCTTTAAATGAAATCATTAAAAAGTCTGTTGGTTTTAAATGGGGTAAAGAACAGGAAGATGCTTTTAATGCTTTGAAAGATAAATTGTGTACTACTCCTGTTTTGAAATTACCTGATTTTTTTAAAACTTTTGAGATTGAATGTGATGCTTCTGGGATTGGTATAGGTGTTGTTTTGATGCAGGAAAACCGCCCAATAGCATACTTTAGTGAGAAGTTGAGTGGAGCACAGCTGAATTACTCTACCTATGATAAAGAGTTATATGCGTTGGTGAGATCTCTTGAGGTTTGGGAACACTACCTTTGGCCTAAAGAATTCGTGATACACACAGATCACCAGTCTCTCAAATATCTAAAGGGACAAGGTAAGTTGAATAGAAGGCATGGTAAGTGGGTAGAGTACCTCGATACTTTTCCATATGTAATTAAATACAAGCAAGGTAAAGAGAATGTTGTTGCCGATGCACTTTCTAGGAGATATGCACTGATTTCTATGCTTAGTTCCAAATTGTTAGGTTTTGAGCATTTGAAAGAAATGTATGAACATGATTATGATTTTGGTGAAGTGTATAAGGCATGTGAACATTATGCATTTAATAAGTTCTATAGACATGATGGGTTTCTTTTTAGGGGAAAACAACTGTGTATACCTGCATGTTCTATTAGAGAGTTGCTTGTGAAAGAATCGCATAGCGGGGGATTGATGGGACACTTTGGTGTGCAAAAGACTTAGACATGCTTAATGAACATTTTTATTGGCCTAATATGCGAAAATATGTTGAAAAAGTGTGTGCCCAATGTTTTGCATGTAAACAGGCTAAGTCTAAGTCTTTAAATCAAGGTTTGTATACTCCTTTGCCTGTTCCTACTGAACCTTGGACTGACATTTCTATGGACTTCATTGTAGGTTTACCAAGGACAAAAAGGGGAAGGGATAGTGTGTTTGTTGTAGTGGACCGATTTAGTAAAATGGCGCATTTCATTGCTTGTCATAAAACTGATGATGCAACAAACATAGCTGATTTGTTTTTCAGGGAAGTAGTTCGATTGCATGGTATACCTAGAACTATTGTCTCTGATAGAGATTCTAAGTTCCTAAGTCACTTTTGGCGTGTTTTGTGGGGTAAACTTGGTATTAAACTTGTGTTTTCTTCTACTTGTCATCCACAAACTGATGGCCAAACTGAGGTTGTTAATAGAACTTTAGGAACTATGTTGCTATAATCGGTAAGAATCTTAAAACTTGGGAAGAATGTTTGCCATTTGTTGAGTTTGCTTATAATCATGCAATTCATACTTCCACAGGGTTTTCACCTTTTGAAATTGTGTATGGTTTTAATCCATTGACTGTGTTGGATTTGATGCCTTTACCTTTGAATGAACTTTCTAATTTAGATGGCAAGGCTAAGGCTGATTTGGTTAAGACAATACATAGTAAAGCACGTGAGCACATTGAGAAGAAGAACAAGATGTATGCAAAGAAGGCTAACAAGGGCCGTAGACAAGTGATATTCAAACCAGGAGATTGGGTTTGGATCCATATGCGTAAAGAGAGGTTTCCTAACCAAAGGAAGTCTAAACTTGATGCAAGAGGAGATGGACCATTTCAAGTGCTGAAACGAATCAATGACAATGCATACAAGATTGATTTGCCAGGTGAGTATGGTGTAAGTGCAACTTTTAATGTTTCTGACTTATCTCCATTTGACTGTGATTCAAATTCGAGGACGAATCCTTTCGAAGGGGGAGGGGATGATATGAGCACAACCAAGCATAATGGCAACAAGAGAGATGAACTAGCACTTCCTCAAGGACCAATCACAAGAGCAAGGTCAAAGAAGCTTAAAGAAGTCCTACAAGCATTCATGAGGCCTTATGTAGAGAAGATACAAGTTCAAGAGGGGAAAGAAGCTGAATTGGGCTATGAAGACAAGTTAGGGCCGAATGGTCAAATGGGCCTTCAAGCTATTTTGTTTAGCTTCTATTCTTGTAATGACATATAATTAAATGTATTTGGGCAGCCTAGTACCTTAGAAAACGTTTTGGGCTTATTTAATTAGGTTTATTTTATTTTTGGGCTTATTTGAGTATTTTGGGTAGTTTAAGTGGGTAGGCTAAAGTTGGGCTTATCTCTTCTAAAGAGTTGGGCCTAAATAACTAATTGAGGCTTAGAAAACATGAGGGGGCCGGATTTTAAAGGGGAGAGCTGAATTTGGATGAGTTTGAGTCAAATTTAGCTTTATGCTTACATTGGTGAACTTGGGGTCCTAAATTTTAGGAATGGGTTTTCCTTGATAAATACTTATTATTTTGGGATATTATTGAATAGAGTTTGATGGAGAAACAATAGGATGAATTTATCTTGAGTGAGTTAGCCAAATTCTACTTATAGCCAAAATTGAGTCTACATTCATTTTCCTTAGGATAATCATTAGCTTTTAGGATTATTTTCAGATTGTATTTATCTTTATTTATTCATGTACTTAGTCCATATTGTGGCCAAATACATGTAGATAAAGGTTAGGAATTATTTTTGTTATTTATTTTATTAATTATCTCTTAGAGTTAGTGTTTGATTATAACTCCTCTAGGAAGGGGTGGCTGCCTAGCATATAAAGGGCTGAACTTCTGATGCGGAACCCAATAGCTAATGAGCTACAAACCCACACATATAATTCAAATAGCAAACCAAATCAGATAAACACCCTCCCTATTGAACCCCCAATCAACCTGTGACTGAAAACGCAAATAATCGGGAAACAAAGAACTGAAAAACGCCACAATCAAACAATTGATAAGTTAATCAAATTCTTCATGCAATAGAAAAGAAAGCAATTCACTCTCTCAATCTAAGCAAATAAATTCGGCTATGCCAAGAAAATGTCATTCCAAAATCTGAAATTCTTAACATAACATGTTCTATTTATAGGGTGGCTAACCCTAGCTAGCAAATAACCTAAAACAAACCCTAATGAGGCCTTAAACATGGTGTGGCCGAATTGTCCATGAGCTTTACAAGATAAGTTAAGCCCAAGCTAAAGAATTAAACACACTTAAAATAAGCCCAAAAGAAATACTAATTAAAACCCACAAAATAACTAAACTAAACCCAATCTAAAAGCCCAATTCGTTTAGCCCATTAAGTCATTAAATAAATGAGTCATGTGACTTTTAAATGAAGCACATGACTTGTACAAATAAAGCCCAAAGTAGTATAAACCCAAAAATGACTTAAATTGGCCCAAAAATGGCTTAAGTTGGCCCAATTTCACTAGAAGCTTCCAAAAGGCTAAGTACTTTGTGAAAGCCTCCTTCAAGCTCTTTATAACACTTCTTAAATTTGATCTCCATGAATTTGAACTTGCAATGTTTATAACGTTGCAATGTTGACCCCCTGTACACGCATCATTCCCTCTCTCTTTAGAAAAGATTCGTACTCGAATCTTCGTCTTGTTCAAGTTGGGAATTGGCACTTGTAGAATAAATTCATCTTCATATATGATCTTCTGAACAGGTGGAAATAAAATGAATGCTTTTTCAGCAAAGAACTCATCATGTTCCTGCAAGTTAACAAAAACACTAGGAAAAACATGATTATTCAATACAACCATTTCATTCTGATCATTATTATCTTCACTTTCCACGTTCAATTCAACCTCCTTAAGAACTGTAGGGTCAATTATAACATGCTGATCTTCTATCTCAATTACACAAACATCCTTCTGTTCACTCAAAGCAACATCTTCTCTTTCAATTATGTTTTCCTTTTCACTCAAAACAACATCTTCGTCACATCCACTTATTTCTTCTTCACTCACAACCTCATTGTCATACAAATCTATAGAATCTCTTTTAGCTTCACACATAATCTCTTCCGTTGCAACTTCCTCTTTCTTTCTTTTCTCCTTTTTCAAACACTTATCTAGCTGTCTAAAGAGTTGTTTAAACCTCAATTCCATATCTTCAGAATCTTTATTGTTGCTCCAGTTTGGCCAAATTTTGTTATTGGAATTTGAGAATGACCTTGCTATCCTCCTTTGTTTCTGTTGCCTCTCCACCTTAATGGCAATGTTCACTAAGTCCTCCATTTTTCCATAATGTTGCAATTCAACTTCATCCGCAATTTCTTTATTCAAACCTCCTAGAAACCAAGCCATTATTACCTCTTCCTCCTCTTCTATGTTAGCTTTGATCAATAGCATCTCCATCTCCTTGTGATAATCTTCTACTGATCTAGCTCCTTGCACTAGCCTATGCAACCTCTGATGTAGCTCCCTAAAGTAGTTTGAAGGCACAAATCTTTTCCTCATGGCCTCCTTCATATCCTCCCAACTACTAATAGGTCGTCTCCTCATCTTCTTTCTGCTCAAGTTCAATTGATCCCACCAAAATAATGCATAATCTGTGAACTCCACAGCTGCTATCTTCACTTTCTTCTCCTCAGAATACCTATTACACTCAAAGATCATTTCAACCTTCCTTTCCCATTCTAGGTACTCTTCAGCACTATTTCTACCCTTAAATGGAGGAATCTTAAGCTTAATGTTACCTAAATTCCCATCCAATCTACCACTAGTCTCTTCTTCATCTAAATCTTCTAAGTCAGCCCTTACATTCTCATCAGTCTATCTTCCTCTCCTTGCTGTTCTCCTAGATGTACTATTTGATCCCAATTCTAGCCTCTCTATTCTATCATTCATATTTCCCATATCTCTCATGAATTTTTCAAACGTACCATGCATAGCTTGAATGGAGAACACTACCTCGTCGAGAGTTGCTCCCTTTTTACCCGATTCTTCAGTCATGATTGAAAAATCTGCAAAAAGATGTTAGATAATAACCTCACACACTCCCTCACGTGTTTACACTCAAAGGATGTCACTTCTCTCGTGTTTCACTCAAACAAGGCTTTTACCCTCTTAATGTACTCACACGCTCTTGCCTTTTACCACTCTAATTGCAACTCTTAAATTGCACTTCATAATTCAATACACAAACCAAGAATTTGAGTACGTTTTAGAAAGCAAGGAAATAAGCGACTAACAATAACAGAAAGCTCAATGCTAGAAAAGAAGACACTAAACAAAATGGAGGTGGTACACGGACAAGACTGGTATACCACTTGATTATATCAAAATTAGAGTATTAGAACAAGCAAAGATACTCTAACAGTGTAACGGAACAAAAGCAAGCTCAAACAAAGAACTATACAATAAGAATTAAAAAAAATGACAATTCTGGACAAAAAGTATGAATTTGATTCATTACAAAGTAAACCAAATATAGAACCTAGTTATCCTACCCAACAAAGCAAGAAAAATAACAAAGAAACCTAATTATACTAAGAAAGACAGAATGCACGCAATACAATTCAATTTAGAGCCAAAAAGATGATTAGGCTGAATGGTCTATCAAGCTCTAATTAATGTGTCAAGTTGTGTGCAAAATGATGGCAAAATGGTGTAAAAATGATGGCAAAATGGTAGGCAAATGATGGTAAAATGGTGCAAAATGGTAGGCAAATGATGGCAAAAATGATACCAAAATGGTGCAAAAATGACAGCAAAAATGGTACCAAAATGTTACCAAAAATAGATAGCAAATGATAGAAAAAAATGTTACCAAAAATGTAGCACAAATAATTTCTTATCCGAATTGGATAATAATAATAATAAAAGGTGGTTTAGGATTAAGTTTTCCTATTCCCAAAACAGATAGGATTAAGTTTTCCTATTCCCAAAACAGATAGGATTAAGTTTTCCTATCTCTATTATGAAAAGGATTAATTGCTGCCCCTAATCCTCAAGCATTTAGGATTAAGTTTTTCCACCTATTAAAGGATTTGGATTTTCCCTTATTGCTATATAAATACCCCTTGGCCGAATTTACTCCCTACCCTTTTCTCCACACGCAAAGTTCTTCTTTATTTCTCTTCTTTCACTTTTTTTTTCTTTTTTTTTCTCTTTTTTTTTAATGAAATAAATAACAACCAAACTACAACTACCAAACTTCACAAGCCCAAATTGATCAGAACTCAAATTCGGTTTTCTAACCCTTTTTTTTTTCAAAACGCAAAAACTTCAAAGTGAAGAACGGAGGCTTAAACGTCATTTTTAAGGTCTGAAAAAGTCAGTTACATAAGGCTTTGCCCAGGTAACGATTGTAGAGCATGAAATTCCCTTTCCAGAATGATATTATAATAACAAATCGGACTTCTATATCAAAAGTTATGGCCTTTCGAAGTTTTCTGATTTTTTTTTTCAAAACAGCAAACTAATCTATAATCTCCTCCTACAAGGATTCGGATTCAAGCTAAGGATGTTCAAGATTTCGGTTCAAGGCTATTTAACGAATTCAAGGTAAAGGTAAGAAAAGAAAAAGGCTAATTTAAACACAAAAACACAATTAACTAAGAAACTTAATGCAACCTAATTCGGCATAAATAACTAGAATTCAAAGAAAAGAAAACGCAAACCTAACACTAAGATAAATAGGAATTTACCTTAACTTTGGCTCTGATACCAAATGATGCGGAACCCAATAGCTAATGAGCTACAAACCCATACATACAATTCGAATAGCAAACCAAATCAGATAAGCACCCTCCCTGTTGAACCCCCAATCAACCTGTGACTAAAAACGCAAATAATCGGGAAACAAAGAACTGAAAAATGCCACAATCAAACAATTGATAAGTTAATCAAATTCTTCATGCAATAGAAAAGAAAGCAATTCACTCTCTCAATCTAAGCAAATAAATTCGGCTATGCCAAGAAAATGTCATTCCAAAATCTGAAATTCTTAACATAACATGTTCTATTTATAGGGTGGCTAACCCTAGCTAGCAAATAACCTAAAACAAACCCTAATGAGGCCTTAAACATGGTGTGGCCGAATTGTCCATGGGCTTTACAAGATAAGTTAAGCCCAAGCTAAAGAATTAAACACACTTAAAATAAGCCCAAAAGAAAGACTAATTAAAACCCACAAAATAACTAAACTAAACCCAATCTAAAAGCCCAATTCGTTTAGCCCATTAATTCATTAAATAAATGAGTCATGTGACTTTTAAATGAAGCACATGACTTGTACAAATAAAGCCCAAAGTAGTATAAACCCAAAAATCACTTAAATTGGCCCAAAAATGGCTTAAGTTGGCCCAATTTCACTAGAAGCTTCCAAAAGGCTAAGTACTTTGTGAAAGCCTCCTTCAAGCTCTTTATAACACTTCTTAAATTTGATCTCCATGAATTTGAACTTGCAATGTTTATAACATTGCAATGTTGACCCCCTGTACACGCATCATTCCCTCTCTCTTTAGAAAAGATTCGTACTCGAATCTTCGTCTTGTTCAAGTTGGGAATTGGCACTTGTAGAATAAATTCATCTTCATATATGATCTTCTGAACAGGTGGAAATAAAATGAATGCTTTTTCAGCAAAGAACTCATCATGTTCCTGCAAGTTAACAAAAACACTAGGAAAAACATGATTATTCAATACAACCATTTCATTCTGATCATTATTATCTTCACTTTCCACGTTCAATTCAACCTCCTTAAGAACTGTAGGGTCAATTATAACATGTTGATCTTCTATCTCAATTACACAAACATCCTTCTGTTCACTCAAAGCAACATCTTCTCTTTCAATTATGTTTTCCTTTTCACTCAAAACAACATCTTCGTCACATCCACTTATTTCTTCTTCACTCACAACCTCATTGTCATACAAATCTATAGAATCTCTTTTAGCTTCACACATAATCTCTTCCGTTGCAACTTCCTCTTTCTTTCTTTTCTCCTTTTTCAAACACTTATCTAGCTGTCTAAAGAGTTGTTTAAACCTCAATTCCATATCTTCAGAATCTTTATTGTTGCTCCAGTTTGGCCAAATTTTGTTATTGGAATTTGAGAATGACCTTGCTATCCTCCTTTGTTTCTGTTGCCTCTCCACCTTAATGGCAATGTTCACTAAGTCCTCCATTTTTCCATAATGTTGCAATTCAACTTCATCCGCAATTTCTTTATTCAAACCTCCTAGAAACCAAGCCATTATTACCTCTTCCTCCTCTTCTATGTTAGCTTTGATCAATAGCATATCCATCTCCTTGTGATAATCTTCTACTGATCTAGCTCCTTGCACTAGCCTATGCAACCTCTGATGTAGCTCCCTAAAGTAGTTTGAAGGCACAAATCTTTTCCTCATGGCCTCCTTCATATCCTCCCAACTACTAATAGGTCGTCTCCTCATCTTCTTTCTGCTCAAGTTCAATTGATCCCACCAAAATAATGCATAATCTGTGAACTCCTCAGCTGCTATCTTCACTTTCTTCTCCTCAGAATACCTATTACACTCAAAGATCATTTCAACCTTCCTTTCCCATTCTAGGTACTCTTCAGCACTATTTCTACCCTTAAATGGAGGAATCTTAAGCTTAATGTTACCTAAATTCCCATCCAATCTACCACTAGTCTCTTCTTCATCTAAATCTTCTAAGTCAGCCCTTACATTCTCATCAGTCTATCTTCCTCTCCTTGCTGTTCTCCTAGATGTACTATTTGATCCCAATTCTAGCCTCTCTATTCTATCATTCATATTTCCCATATCTCTCATGAATTTTTCAAACGTACCATGCATAGCTTGAATGGAGAACACTACCTCGTCGAGAGTTGCTCCCTTTTTACCCGATTCTTCAGTCATGATTGAAAAATCTGCAAAAAGATGTTAGATAATAACCTCACACACTCCCTCACGTGTTTACACTCAAAGGATGTCACTTCTCTCGTGTTTCACTCAAACAAGGCTTTTACCCTCTTAATGTACTCACACGCTCTTGCCTTTTACCACTCTAATTGCAACTCTTAAATTGCACTTCAGAATTCAATACACAAACCAAGAATTTGAGTACGTTTTAGAAAGCAAGGAAATAAGCGACTAACAATAACAGAAAGCTCAATGCTAGAAAAGAAGACACTAAACAAAATGGAGGTGGTACACGGACAAGACTGGTATACCACTTGATTATATCAAAATTAGAGTATTAGAACAAGCAAAGATACTCTAACAGTGTAACGGAACAAAAGCAAGCTCAAACAAAGAACTACGCAATAAGAATTAAAAAAAAATGACAATTCTGGACAAAAAGTATGAATTTGATTCACTACAAAGTAAACCAAATATAGAACCTAGTTATCCTACCCAACAAAGCAAGAAAAATAACAAAGAAACCTAATTATACTAAGAAAGACAGAATGCACGCAATACAATTCAATTTAGAGCCAAAAAGATGATTAGGCTGAATGGTCTATCAAGCTCTAATTAATGTGTCAAGTTGTGTGCAAAATGATGGCAAAATGGTGTAAAAATGATGGCAAAATGGTAGGCAAATGATGGTAAAATGGTGCAAAATGGTAGGCAAATGATGGCAAAAATGATACCAAAATGGTGCAAAAATGACAGCAAAAATGGTACCAAAATGTTACCAAAAATAGATAGCAAATGATAGAAAAAAATGTTACCAAAAATGTAGCACAAATAATTCCTTATCCGAATTGGATAATAATAATAATCAAAGGTGGTTTAGGATTAAGTTTTCCTATTCCCAAAACAGATAGGATTAAGTTTTCCTATCTCTATTATGAAAAGGATTAATTGCTGCCCCTAATCCTCAAGCATTTAGGATTAAGTTTTTCCACCTATTAAAGGATTTGGATTTTCCCTTATTGCTATATAAATACCCCTTGGCCGAATTTACTCCCTACCCTTTTCTCCACACGCAAAGTTCTTCTTTATTTCTCTTCTTTCACTTTTTTTTTCTTTTTTTTTTCTCCTTTTTTTTTAATGAAATAAATAACAACCAAACTACAACTACCAAACTTCACAAGCCCAAATTGATCAGAACTCAAATTCGGTTTTCTAACCCCTTTTTTTTTCAAAACGCAAAAACTTCAAAGTGAAGAACGGAGGCTTAAACGTCATTTTTAAGGTCCGAAAAAGTCAGTTACATAGGGCTTTGCCTAGGTAACGATTGTAGAGCATGAAATTCCCTTTCCAGAATGATATTATAATAACAAATCGGACTCCTATATCAAAAGTTATGGCCTTTCGAAGTTTTCTGATTTTTTTTTTTTCAAAACAGCAAACTAATCTATAATCTCCTCCTACAAGGATTCGGATTCAAGCTAAGGATGTTCAAGATTTCGGTTCAAGGCTATTTAACGAATTCAAGGTAAAGGTAAGAAAAGAAAAAGGCTAATTTAAACACAAAAACACAATTAACTAAGAAACTTAATGCAACCTAATTCGGCATAAATAACTAGAATTCAAAGAAAAGAAAACGCAAACCTAACACTAAGATAAATAGGAATTTACCTTAACTTTGGCTCTGATACCAAATGATGCGGAACCCAATAGCTAATGAGCTACAAACCCATACATACAATTCGAATAGCAAACCAAATCAGATAAACACCCTCCCTGTTGAACCCCCAATCAACCTGTGACTAAAAACACAAATAATCGGGAAACAAAGAACTGAAAAATGCCACAATCAAACAATTGATAAGTTAATCAAATTCTTCATGCAATAGAAAAGAAAGCAATTCACTCTCTCAATCTAAGCAAATAAATTCGGCTATGCTAAGAAAATGTCATTCCAAAATCTGAAATTCTTAACATAACATGTTCTATTTATAGGGTGGCTAACCCTAGCTAGCAAATAACCTAAAACAAACCCTAATGAGGCCTTAAACATGGTGTGGCCGAATTGTCCATGGGCTTTACAAGATAAGTTAAGCCCAAGCTAAAGAATTAAACACACTTAAAATAAGCCCAAAAGAAAGACTAATTAAAACCCACAAAATAACTAAACTAAACCCAATCTAAAAGCCCAATTCGTTTAGCCCATTAAGTCATTAAATAAATGAGTCATGTGACTTTTAAATGAAGCACATGACTTGTACAAATAAAGCCCAAAGTAGTATAAACCCAAAAATGACTTAAATTGGCCCAAAAATGGCTTAAGTTGGCCCAATTTCACTAGAAGCTTCCAAAAGGCTAAGTACTTTGTGAAAGCCTCCTTCAAGCTCTTTATAACACTTCTTAAATTTGATCTCCATGAATTTGAACTTGCAATGTTTATAACATTGCAATGTTGACCCCCCTGTGCATGCATCAACTTCTTCATTTGTACTTTACATTCTGCATATCTTATGATTAATGAATTTTCATTGACTGAATTTGTGAGAGTTAATTTCTATTGATTCTTGCTATTGTATGAAGAATTAGACTTAGGCAATTTGCATGGTTAATGTATGCTTGATTCTTATTCTTCTTACTTTCTAAATCAATCTATTATAAGCGTTTCCATTCAATCTTGTTTGGGGGTTCTTTAGATTGGGGGTTTATTCACTTGTTTATGATCAATATTCATGGTATGTTGGCGTTCTAGTTTGCATATAGGCTGGGGTTCCGTATCATAGCGGCTGTATGGATCTCGGCTTTCCTCATGAAGCTACTGTATGATTAGCTCAAGATAATGATGGGCAAGTCAGCTGAAACATCAGGATGATGATAGAGCCATGGAGGCCGTATGGGAAAAGAGAAATAATGTGCTACTTTTATGCTAGAACTTAAACAATTTTGAGTATGAGAGATAAAGTGCTCCATTTGTATTAATATATTATGGCATAAATGAGTATGTTCCAGTCCGATTTCATCACACATGATCATCATTTGGCATTAATTTTAAGAATACAAAACCCTATCTAATCTCGAGATGGATTCCAAAGACATCAAACTCTTATTATTAATCCGCCCTCTCAGTTTTTCATGATTGAATATTTTCTCTTTGCCCCTAATTTTTGCCCAAGATGCCTTTTCAATTTTCACCTTGACGAGGTGCCCAATTTTAGCGAGGTCGCCTTTTTTCAGTTTTTGACCTGCGGGGCTTTTGTTTTCTTTTTTTTTTCTTTAGCCTTTGCCATGGAACCTCCCTTAGTCTGTCAGCATCTATTGGTTTGTTTGAACTTACTTCCATCCTCTTTAGTCGGGAGGGCTGCTTCTTCTAACAGTGCCTCTTTTTAACACCAAAGGCTTCATCTTGACCTTTGTGCAAACTCGTTGAAAAAGTGGATTCTCCGTTTAGAACTTGAATATGAAATCTTGCATCTTGCTTTTTTCTATTTTGATGGCTCAATTTCTGAAGTAGCCTTTAAGATGGAGTTATACGCTAGCCTCAGATGGTTTAGGATAATTTTTTTTTTGTAAAGGTCTCTCCTTCTAAGTTTAGCTTTAAATGTCCATGCCTTACTCATCTTGGTCCCAAATGGTTAAAGGTCAATCTTGATTGGCTTTGTAGTAAATCTCTCAAATGGCTGAGAGGGAAGAAATTCTAAGGCTTAGTTGTAATGAGCTATTCTTGTGTAGGCCTAGAATTCCATTTGTCTAAGCCCTTTTGTAACATCCCTATCCCCCCTAATAGTTTGAGCCATGTTTTCCATGTGTATGCGTGCATGTGTGAGAGTTTTGGCATGTGTCAAGGGCATTTCGGGGTAAAATGCATGTTTTATGGGTTGTAATATTGTGTGGGTGCATATATGTTATAGGGTGTATGTGCATTGAGTTGTGTTAGTGTGTGCATGCTCACATGTTAGTAGGGTGTGCATTAGTGAGGATAGCATTGTGTGTGTTGTAGTGCTTGTGGGTAGGGTGTGAGTGATCAAATCCCACTAATAAGGAAGTGACATGTGTCTAGGAAAAGAGTAAATAGAAGAAGAAAGAGAAAACGGAAAGCAGATTTTGCTTCCTCTTCCCTGTTTCTCCTCTTCTCTCTCTAGTTCTCTTCTTCCTTTTCTCATTTCTTGAGTGCCTAGCTTGGATCCAAGAGATTGTTGGTGGAAATTGATCATCCCTTAACCTCTAGTTGGTAAGTTATTGCTTTTTCTTCTTCTTCTTCATTCTTTTCTTCTTCTTTGTTGGTTTGTGGTTTAATCTAGGGTTTGTGTTTGTTTGATTGTGGGTATATTTGTTAGTTGAGCCTCCTCGCGATCCCAAGGGGAAGGAGAAGGCAAGTGGTAGTGGTGCTAAGTGATTTGGGAGCTAAGGAGTATCAGGTTTGGGAATTTTGTGCATTTTTATGTATTTTGTTCTTATTTGATTTGCTGGGAAATTGTATGAGTAATGATGTTCTTGATGAGGGTATACCATGAAATCTTAGTATGTTGAGTTGTTAAAGTTTAGAGTATGATTTTATTAGATGATATATGCATTTGATGTATGGTGGATTGTGATTTGCTGGTTTTTTGAATGAGATGATGATCATAATTATTGATTTTGGTTGGATGATTTAATTATGTTCATGGCATGATTTGCTTGGGTTTTGAACTTCAAAAAGGTGAGTTTTTAAGTTGATTTTAATGATTTGAACATTTGATTTCTGCATTTTAAGTTTATATTTGAGTTGGGTGATTTTTCTGGAAAAAATTCTGGGTTTGGTGCGTTTTACACGGCGGTATGATTGGGCATACCCCCGTGTGATTGCATTCTGGATTCGTGTCTTTCTGTAGGTAGGCTGTTCGTCCGACTCGTACGAGACATCACGACTCGTGCTGCCTTTGGAGTGCACGAATCGTGCAGTTCAATGGAGTGGGCGAGCAGTGGAGCACAGCACGACTCGTGCATGTGCAGCATGACTTGTGCACGCATTATCTGTATGGAGATTTGGCGGCATTATCTGTATGGAGAGAAATGTAGGATCTTTACGGATCATAAGAGTTTGAAATATCTCCTCATGCAGAAAGAGTTGAACATAAGACATGGTCAATGGTTAGAGTTGTTCAAGGACTACGACTGCATTGTGGATTACCATCCGGGTAAAGGCAATGTGGTTGCAGATGCTTTGAGTCGTAAGTCGGTTTCGGCTTTATTTTTGAGGCGGTTCAGATGGAGATTTGATTCAGATGGTGCTTTGGTTGCCCAATTGAGAGTGCAGCCTACTTTGAGGCAGTCGATTGTGGATGCTCAGAAGGATGATGTGAGATTGCAATGCATTTTGCAAGAGGTTCAGCAGGGTAAGCAGTCTGAGTTTTCGATTTTGGATGGGGTGCTTATGTATAGGAATCGTTTGTGTGTGCCTGAGAATGTTGAGTTAAGGAAGAAATTGTTGAGTGAGGCACACACTGCAGTCTTTACTATACATCCTGGTAGTGAGAAGATGTATCGAGTTTGCTAGTGACTCAGAGGAAGCATGATTCGGTGTGGGTTATTGTGGATCAGCTTACGAAGTCAGCGCATTTTGTGCCGGTTAGAATGGATTACTCGATGGATAAGTTGGCCAGTGTGTATGTGGATGAGGTAGTTCGGTTATATGGAGTGCCTTTGTCGATAGTTTCAGATCGGGATCCAAGGTTCACATCTAAGTTTTGGAAGGAATTGCAGAGAGCTTTGGGTACCAAGTTGAACTTCAGTACAACGTTCCATCCTCAGACAGATGGTCAGTCTAAGAGAGTTATCCAGATTTTAGAGGATATGCTTCAAGCTTGTGCTTTGGATTTTTCTAGTAGTTGGGATCAGTATGTACGGCTTATGGAGTTTGCCTACAACAACAGTTATCAGTAAAGCATTGGTATGTCATTGTTTGAGGCTTTGTATGGCCGACTGTGTAGGACTCTGGTTTGTTGGACAGAGTTGACCGAGAGATCTTTTATTGGGCCAGAGATGATTGGAGATACTAAAGAGAAGATCAGAGTTGTGCAGCAGAATTTGAAGGTGGCCAAGGATAGGCAGAGGTCCTATGCCAATCTAAAGAGAAAGGATATTCGTTTGAAGTCGGGGACAAAGTTTTCCTTAAGGTTTCACCTTGGAGGAAAGTGTTGCGTTTTGGCAAGAAATGTAAACTTAGTCCTCGGTTCATTGGACCTTTTGAGATTTTGGATAGAGTTGGTCCGGTAGCCTATAAGTTGGCTTTACAGATGGAGTTGGCTAAGATGCATGACGTCTTCCATGTTTCCATGTTTCGTCGGTATAGATCGGATCCGTCGCATGTATTGTCAGTTCAAGATATTCGGATTCAGCCGGATTACTCCTATGATGAAGAGCCGAAAGCTATTTTAGCTCGAGAAGTGAGACAGTTGAGAAACAAGTAAATCCCTCTGGTCAAGGTTCTTTGGCAACATCACAGAGTCGAGGAAGCGACTTGGGAACTAGAGGCAATGATGAGGATTTAGTATCCGAATTTGTTCAATTTAGGTGAGAATTTTGAGGACGAAATTCTTGTTAGTAGGGGAGAGTTGTAACACCCCGATCCCCCCTAATAGTTTGAGCCATGTTTTCCATGTGTATGCGTGCATGTGTGAGAGTTTTGGCATGTGTCAAGGGCATTTCGGGGTAAAATGCATGTTTTATGGGTTGTAATATTATGTGGGTGCATATATGTTAGTAGGGTGTATGTGCATTGAGTTGTGTTTGTGTGTGCATGCTCACATGTTGGTAGGGTGTGCATTAGTGAGGATAGCATTGATTCCCTTTTCCAAATCAGACATGCAGCCTGTCTTTTCCAACCAAATCCCGAGAAAAATGAAAAAGGAGAGCTGGGGTAGAAATGCACGTGAGGCAGCCTCTCGCTAACGTGAGGCTGCATCTCACGTTAGTGAGATGGGGCTCACTAATGTGAGGCTACATCTCATGTTAGTGAGATAGGCCTCACTACAAAGGCCCTCATATATATATATATATATATATATATATATATATATATATATATATATATATATATATATATATTTAATTTTTAAAAAATAAAAAGCACTTTTTTTTAGGAAATCATCACTTCTATTTGTCTTTTGCCTGTGAACAGACATCATTCTCATCATTGGGTAACTTCGGTCATGGCTGCCTCAGGACCCGGTGTTTACAGTTGCCTCCAGTTTTGGGGAACGTAGTGCCTGTGTGCCTAGGTGAGCCAAAACTCAAAGAAAAAAGGAAAGAGACACGTACCTGAGGTAGTAGCTATCTTTTCGAATTGGGTGATGCTGTTGTGGTGGTTATCGCCATGTTGTCGGCGTGTTATCCTTTATTAAAGTGGTAGTGCCATGATCGTGCTAATCCTCCATAGAGTGGTAATGCCGTCATCACGCTAACCCTTCTGAAGTGGTAGTGTCGTGGTCGTGCTAACCTTCTATAGAATGGTAGTGCCGCCATCATGCTAACCCTTCTGAGATTTGAAGTGGTGGTGCCGTGATCGTGCAAACCCTCCGTGGAGCAGTAGTGCCGTCATCGTGCAAACCCTTCTGAAGTGGTAGTGCCGTGGTCGTGCTAACCTTCCGGATAATGGTAGTACCGCCATTGTGCAAACCCTTCTGGGATTTAAAGTGGTAGTGTCGTGATCGTGCATGTAACACCCCCTTCCTATACGTAGGAGAACCCATCCGCAATGGAGTGAGAATCCGTATGAGCAAGGGTGTCACCAAGCAAAACGGTATAATAACATTCATCAATATAATATAAACATACAGAAATACAGCGAGAATAAAAACTTTAAAACCAAACTAAACATTCATTCATAGATGGAATAATAATATTCAATACATAACTGTTCTGAAATTACCAAAATAATTACATCTTTCAGAATTACAAAGCGGAAGCTGAACAAAAGACTAAATACAATGAGAGTTCACTATTACAAAAAGAATTATAATACAAAAATCTAAGTCCTAACATCAATTCCCCCTGTGTTGGCTTGACTTGCGGCAACTCTCCCAAAAGCTGTACACCTTCCACACCTGCACGGATGCGATAACGCTTAGTGGGGAAACAAACAACAATAATATGGACGGCCATTCACAATGGTCGTCAAGGCAAAACACATACGTAATGGCATAAGCTGATAATCATATGAGATATAATCATAGTTGAGTCACATTCATAAGCATTCCAAGGTTCAAAATCATATTCATATATTAACCAATTCATATGCTCATAAATAGAGTCATTCAGATTCACATTCTGATAACACAACGAAATATAACACTTGCTAACTCACAGTAGTGGATAACGAGTGAACGCATGGTGGTACCTTACGGGTACGAATCGAAAAGCAATATCACATTTTTCTCATTTCAAAACATTTTACAAGGGGGATCTTAAACAAGATCCAAACACATTGAGGTTCGCGAGGAACCAAACGGGGACCTGATCAGGGTCCAGAACAGAACTGGGGGCTGCAGCTACTGAACTTTATTAGGCATGCCTAACTATCCACTTATTTGACTCTAGCAGGTCATGCATAATCCGTCATATCACATTCATATAATTCATAAAATCATCCATGCATAATACATCCAATAATATTCATATACTTCATAAAATAGTCCAAGTATAAATCTAAAAGTATCACAAGTTCGAAAATTAAACATCGAAAATCACAAAAGAAAACTCAACTTTTAAAGCTATGGGGTGTCGCGCTCGAGACAGAGGCAAGACTGGCCTCAGGTCACGATCGCAGTAGTCTTAGCACTCGCGCGGAGACAAAAGCACATTTCACTATCGCCCTCATGACGATCGTCGCGCTCGCGATAGTGAGCGGCCAACAAAAGCTATAGCGTTCATGCACGCGCTCGCAACAGGGGACTGCCCAAATCCGCTCGACAGCCGATCGCTCTATCGCGCTCGCGACAGAGTGCTCTGGCTGCGATTAGCTCGGCAGCCCAAATTCGCTCGGCCACGCGTAAGGGTTGAATTCATTGAGCTCTATCGCGACATGATAGAGTCGTGATTTCCAGTTGTTACGCTAAAATCTGCAAAAAAATCACTCTCCCAAACCCAAACCTCCAATCTCAAACATAAATCAACCCAAACGTCGTCTTACCTTAAATCAACCTTCCCATCATCATAAATAACATAAAACACAACTTTTACAACAATTAGCACAATAAAAAACATGAATTAACATAATCAAACTCTCAAAAACAACAAACCCAAAAAATTGCAATAAAGTTCATCAAACTTAACATTTGCTTCAATAACTCATCATTCATGCACCACAACTTAAATCAAACCAAAACCCATAACATTTGCACTAACATAAGCCTCATTAAACCTCAAATTTCTAGGATTTCATTCAAATATACCAAATAACAAAAATGCAACAATTTCAAATAAATTCCCAAACCTGAAAATTCCTATGCTCCTAGTTGCAAGTTCCGCTCCCACTCGCCTTCTCTTTCCCCTTGGGATCACGAGTAGGCGCTTCTAAACCCAAAAATCCAAGAACCATACAAACACACAAAAATCCTAAGTTAAGAACACAACTAACCAAACAAGAGAAAAAGATGAAGAAGAAGAGAAAACCCACTAAAAACTTACCAATAAAGCTTAAGAGATGATCAATTTCCACCAACACCACTTGGATCCAAGCTAGGGCACACTTGAAGAGGAAAAAAGGAAGAAGGGATAAAGAGAAGAGAAAGAAACGGGAAAGAGGTAGCCATTAGCAAATGGCTATTCCCTTTTTCTCTGTCCTTCTATTTATACCTACTTCCTAAAACCCTAGCCACTTGTCACCCTAAGATTGGTGGATCTTGATCACTCACACCCTACACCCATGCAAGACACTACACACAAGACTAACCCTTACTAATGCACCCACTACTAACATACATGCACCCACACTCTAATAAAGCCCACAAAATATTCATATTACCCAAAATACCCTTAACACATGCCAAAACACTCACACATGCACACATACACATGGCTCAAACTACTAGGGGGAGAACAGGGTGTGACAGTGCAAACCCTCCGTGGAGAGGTAGTGCTGTCATCGTGCAAACCCTTCTGAAGTGGTAGTGCCGTGGTCGTGCTAACCTTCCATAGAATGGTAGTGCCGCAATCGTGCAAACCTTTCCGAAGTGGTAGTGCCGTGGTCGTGCTAACCTTTCATAAAATGATAGTGTCGCCATTGTGCTAACCCTTCTGAGATTTGAAGTGGTAGTGCCGTGATCATGGAAATCCTCCGTAGAATGGTAGTGCTGTCATCGTGCAGACCCTTCTGAAGTGGTAGTGCTGTGATCGTGCTAACTTTCAGTAGAATGGTAGTGCCGCCATCGTGCAAACCCTTTTGAGATTTCAAACAGTAGTGCCGTGATCGTGTAAACCCTTTGTGAAGTGATAGTGCCGTCATCGTGCAAACCCTTCTGAAGTTGTGCCCCCCTAAGAGCTCTTTGGTTGATTGCCCCCTGAGAGGTCTTTGGCTGATTGTTTGGATTGATATTTGGACTGATGTCGTCACTCGGCTTTTGTCGGTGTCCGCATCAAATCTTTCTTACTGTAAAACTGGAAAATTGAATATGCAGGAAAAATAGTGAGCATGCAAGTGAAATGCATGAGTCATGCAGGAATGCAGGACAAGAGTTCATCTAAGTGAGTTTAGAGATAATAGTTGGGCTGGCTGCAATTTGCGATAGGATCGATGCCTTTTGAAGTTGCTTTTGAATTTAATGCCTTTGGGATTGCAAGGTTCTCATCTGATACCTGTAGTCATTTTTTGAAGGTAGTGTGTCCCTTGTGAATTTTCACACTAGCTTTTCTTAGCAGGAATGCGTCCTTTTCGGATTTTCACATAACTCTATGCCTTATTTTTTTTTTCTGAAATGGACCCAACCCAATCCAGCAACTTTTATTCATTTCATTTTTTGTAGGACAGACTGCCTGCTTCCAGGTTTTCACCCTGCCTATGGCCTAACTTTTGCTTAGAGCGCCAATTACGGTTTTCATCTCTAACATCTTTTTTTTTAACATTATCTCTCAAAATGATCCTCTCTTCATGAGTTATATCAGATACTATCAAGATTTTGTTTGGATTCCCCAAAGTTTCGTGTCACACCCCGATACCCTCGGGAAGGAATATTGGGTAGCTACAAGTAAACACACACACTAGAGCATACAAATACAAGCTCAAGTCGAAAGTGGGAGCAAAAACAAGATATAATTAGAAATAACTTGGGCCCAACAAACTGCTCTTATATCATATATATAAACTGTACATATTACAAAAGCTTTATACTTATTACATATTCATTTTCGGTACATATACAAAATAGTTAACATTTACATTATGATACTATCCTTTCTTATATACATAATGATGTTACTCAAAACATAAGAAATCCTATCTTATACAAAAGGATCTTCAACAAGCTCCTAGTGGCCAAGACTTGCAGATGCAAACTCTCTAATTGCGCCCTATAAACCAACACAGGAAAACACCCGTGCTAAGCGATAACGCTTAGTGGGGATAAACAGAAACAATAAACTACGATTGAAGTCATAGATATATCAAAGGCATATCGATAGTCAGGTCATATACAAATAGTCATATACACAATCTTGTAAGCAAATGCCATCATGCTTCAACCCATTCATATGTAGAAATTCATACATGGCAAACAATATCGGTAACATGTCATACTATATTCCTATACATATACAAGACTCTACTTCACCTCTTGTACACTACAAAATATTCATTAGCCTGAATTCTCAATAATGGTGGATACGGGTACTTTACGGAAAATACTGACAAGCAGTATCAAACTCTAGAGAACTAACTCAATAGCATTGAATACACTAGGTATTCATTAAGTAGACACAACTAAGGTCACTGTAGTAGCAGCCTCTATCCCTTTATAAGCATGCTTATCTATCCACTACTATGACACTTCAGGATCAAATAACAACTCAATCATGTTCTAGTACTATTATAATATAACGGAGAGTAAAATCAAGTATCATCATATAATTTCATGTATACATATATATTGATCAATTTTAGAGGCATATACATCACATATATATATATATATATATACAGGCTTTATCATAAACATATAACTCATAATCACATAATCCATATACATATAGATCATGTACAAATCTTATCCTTTACTAGTCCATATATAAGACAAATCGTGTATCATGAAATAAAACTCATGGAAAAGAAGTTTGAAAACCCTTTTTAGAAAATAAGGTAGGCAGGAAGGGCCTCTGTTGCGATCGTAACGTGCGTCGCCCTCGCGATAGAGCACAGGTACCCCATCACGTGCTCGCGAGAAGGCACGCTCACGACGAAGCACTGCTCGGCGGACACTTACTATACCGAGCTCTGTCGCGCTCGCGACGGAGATCAGGCACTTCCTCATTGCATTCGCGTTTGGAAGCACGCTCACGCTAGGGCTCAACTTACTGTAGCTCGACCTATCGAGCTCTCTATCGCGCTTGCAACATGCGTCATGATCGGATAGAAGGCTCCTTAGCATCAGAAAGGCCATTTCGCACTTTATCGTGCTCGCAATAGAGCCCAGAATTGCCCAGAAACTCTGTAATTAGCACTTCACTTACCACTCATTAATGCACTAACAGTTACCTCATCACTCAAATGTATACCAAAACATGTTATAATCAAATTATAATCATCATATGCCAATTATTAACAAGAAATACACTCAACATGCAAATTAATACCACTAAAACATTCAAATTACAATTTACCCCAATTCAGAAATTCATATAATGACTATACTCTTTTAAGCACTGCAAGCAATCAAAATGAGCATATAAACAAGTATACATAAAATAGACTGTTGAACTAGTCAAAGTTCACCCAATATCACTTCTCATGCATATATATATTTGAGCATAAAATTACTCAATCACAAGCACATGCAAATTAATTGAAAACACACTCAATCCCAACCTCTAGAAGCTCAACCACTGCTCTTCACTCGATTCCGATCTTCTCTTTACCCTTGTCCTTCTTCTTGCCCACAGCTTCAATAAATTATACAAAATAACCAAGAGAACACTCAAACCAAGACCTCAACTTTAAACCAAAAACAGAAAACCAAAGTAGAAAAAGAATACCAATACTAACAAAATCACACCACTTACCTCTTCTCAAGAATCAATCAACCCTTATCTCACACCCTTCAAACCATTCCAAGTAACTGTCTTAAGGAGCAACCAAAAGAGAAGAAAAGAAATAAAAGAAGAAAGAGAGAGGGAGCACGAGAGAAAACCAAGAAAAGAAAGAAAAATAAGGAAAAGCTAAGGCAAAACAAAAATGAAAAGGGAAACAAAGTGGCTGGTCAATGCTCATCCAAACTAAAGACTTTCATAAATGCCCACTTCCATAATAAATGCATTTTTTTACTTACAACAAACTTATTCAATTCAAGTGTCACACTCCCATGTTGCCATGTGTCACTCTCATATGCCGCCATATGTCACAAATCCAATTCAAAGCCTTCTAAAACCCACATCCGTCTGCTAGAGGGTTCTGTCGCGCTCGTGACAGAACTCTCACACACATAAACACTTAAACACTCTTAAACCTGATACAATCCGACAAAAAATTAATCAAACTTCTAGGGTCCAAATCGGGTCGTTACATTCCGTGATTAGATAGAGCTATATTAATTGGGTTAATGTCAAAATTGAATGAATGCATCATGATCATAGGACATGAAATCGTTAGAAACACCACACAAATAAGTAAAATTGTTCATCTTATCAAAATAGCCAAACTATCATAAGGAGTTCTTGAAATAAAAAGAAATAAAGCATTTAAAAACATAGTCTTCTTCTCCACTCTCCTGACGAGTGACAGCAACGTATTCATCTTCATGCAGCTCTTGCTAAATATGCCGCTCAGGTGGATCGGACCCTATCATATATCCTGTGGAGGGACTGCATTATAGCCTGCCTTCTTTTTCTTCTCTCTCTTCTCAGGATCAGTGATATGTTTGGTGTCAATAAGATCTTGGATCTTATTCCTCAGTGTTCGGCAGTAATTCGTCAGGTGCCCAGTGTGTTGATGGTAGGCATAGTACTGGTCATCTCTGTGTCCTGGCTGTCCCTGATTCATGGCTAGCCTAGGCGTCAAAAGTCATAGCTTGCCCTCCTTCATCAGTCTCTCTAATATCCAGGATAGAGAGCGACCTAAGTTATAGTAGTACCTTTGACCCTATCTAACCTCAGTAGCGGCAACCTCGGCCGCCTTTCCATTTCTATTACTGCTTCCAGAACCACCTAATCTATACCCTGACTGGTTCCCAAAGTTCTTTCCAGTAAAGTTATTTTAACTTGCTTTCTTTGCCAGGTAAGCCCCCTCAGCCTCTACAGCAATATCTTTAAGTGACTCCCATTCTCTGAGCCCCTTAAAGCTGAGCAAGTCCCTCAGGTAAGGGCAGGAGTTCCTGATAAATAGCCTAATATGGTCAGCATTGTTAGGCTTTCGCTTCATCTCCATGACCCTATTCCTCCATCTGGTGAGGTATTCATGGAATAACTCGTCACTCTTTTGCTGTAAAAGTTTAATTTCCTTCAGGGTGACCTCCATTCTGGTGTTGCAGTCATACTGCTTCATGAATTCATCAGTCAAAAGGTCCCAGTCCTCTTTTGATCTCCTATCCAGCCCATGATACCAGTCTACTGCCGGACCCACTAGACTGAGGCAGAAATATTCCACCTTTTGCCTCTTTGTCAACCCTGTGCCCTTCATCACTAGGGTGTATTGCTTAATGTGTGTAGACGGGTCTGAAGTACAATCGAACTTTGGTAGCTCAGGCATCTTAAACCTCTGGGGCAGCAACTCTTCATCCCCCAAATCTCTGTCCTCGGGGTTGATCCCCTTTCCAGCCGATAACATACGGGTGGTAGCCTCAATCTGCTGTCACATCCCTTTCATAGCCTCATCTTCTACCCTGGGTGCCCTACCCCTCACAGCTTGATGGGCTGCTATCTCCTCAACTTCCTCTTCCATCACGAATTTCTCATTAAGGTTTGGGACCCTTGCCCTTCTTGGCTCAGCGGGCACAGTAGTAGCTTTAGGCTCATTGATAGGTTGGTGAGCAGCATTACCTATAATTGGGCCCTCTTCACCGACAGGCAACTTGCCCCTGAGGAGGGATTACTGGTGATTGTTGAGTGACAGATGCTTGTGGAGCTATAAGTGCTTGTGGGGCAAGAGGATGAGCAATCCTTTTGGCCATGACGCCCATCATTTCTAACATCCTCCGCTCAAAATCCTCCAGTCTCCTGGTGAGGTCTTGAGTGGTTAGAGCTCCGGTCTCTTCTGCCATCGAAGATGATTCACTAGTTATTAAGAGTGACTCGGACTCCCAAATAGGCACTAATTCTAGCAATCCAAAGGGTGAGTCTGTCCTCACTAGTCTATCATCAGAACCTTTAGTCTACTTGGATGAATCTATGGTGGATGAAAGATTTAGATTATTAGAATGATGCATGGATGACAGGTACAATGCATGATCGTGAGTTGTGCAATATTTCGCAACCACATACGAGCAAGTAGATCCTTCCAACCTTGTTACTCCCACATACGAGGTCAAATAGTCTCTTCCTAGGTGGGCTTAACCCATGGGTCAACAGGGAACGCAATGGGCGCGTATGGTGCATGGTGAAAAACCAGCAGCGTAACACTCTTGATTTAAAGCACATGCGCATGGGTTTTGGCTATTATATATCTGGACCTTTTAAACAGACTAAAATGAGCCCACCGGGGCATGAAAGCCTTTGATGACTGCCCAATGAATTGGTTCGATACATAAGGGCCTATGTAATAAGCATTGTATTAAGGAGCATATTACCTAGCAGAAGTTTCTATTGCCATTACATGAGCTTTGGTCAAAGGTGGGGTTGCTTTAGGTCTACCCAAGTATGGTCCCTGCCAATGGGTCTAACTCATCACGAGCGTAGCGACCGATTGGGTCTCCATTTGATATACCCTGATGACACGAGACTTGGGTTGGTGATTATCCTTATCACTTCCCTACATTGAGTGAACGTAGGGTCATGTTTTAGGAATGCACTAGGGTAAAATAGGGACCAACTAGTATAATTCTAAGCCTCCAGTGGATGCAATGCAATTTTTATTAGAAATGGAATTTTTGATTCTTAACAACTCAATTATAATTTTAACTTAAGTCACTTTCGAAGCGAAGTTTCGATCATCCCCAGCGGAGTCGCCACTCTGACGCGCACCGAACCTAGCAAAGGCCCTCTTGGACGAGACCCGCTTTTAGGGCTCGAGGGATTGGTTCGCATCTTTTGATCTTAGGTGCTATGAGACATCTTGGAATCCCTACCCAATAGAACATTGGGGAGTTCATCTAGCCTCACGGTACCTTTAGGCACCTTCGAGGTATTTTGGAGTCGCCACCCAATTTACGATAAATTGGGAAAGGTCATCTAAACTCTACGGTCTAAACTAGAGATGGTGTTGGGAACTTCATTCTTATGAATGCCTTAAGTTAAGTTTATAAATGAGTTTTTAAGAAATTAAAATTCCATCTCTCATCTCATGCGATCATGCATTGAATTTAAAGCGCATTGTAAGCATATTAAAAAGCATTAAATAAAGCGATAAAAAAGGTAGTAAATAAAATACATAAAAAATAGGACAGAACAATCCCCCAAAATAAGTAAGTATAAGAAATAAAATTTGCCCCAAAATTAATTACAAGGGCCCAAAATGAATAAATAAACACGTACAAAATAATTAAAAATACATCATACATAAATCGGGAGATTTATTGAATTTTAGGAATATTGGTTCCTTTTTGTTAACTTAAAAAATTAGAGAACTATTTTTGGGTATTAATTGAGAAAATGGGGATGAGTGATCCCATTTTGTGAAAATTAGTTCTCTATTTGATAGTGAAATTTTATTGGTTAAAATAGGACATTGGTCCATTTTATTAAAAAAAATTCCAAGTTATTAATTATTGTAAAAAATGTGATTTTCTATAATACGAAGAATTTAAAACACATTTTTACATACAACATAAAGAAAAATATAATAAAAAATACAACAATTAAAAATGCGAACCCTAAATTGAAGGTCTTTGATCTCCCGGTTCTCCGTCCCGTGCATAAATATAACTCGCATAAATAAACAAATTTGAGACAACAAAACAAAAAATAAAATAAAATGTTAGTAAAGTAAATTAAATGAATAATATATAAAAAAAACAATCAAATAAAGACTAATAAATAAGCAAAACAAGTAAGTCAATAAAAATAATCCAACGGTGATAAATAATTCGATAATATAGCATTGACAATTATTACAGGGAATATATTGAACAAGAAAATAAATTGGAGCAAATTATATTTCATTTCATGCATTTTCATCTGTTCCGATGTTCGGTCGGGTACTTAGGTAACAGGAACAAAGACGTTCAGGCAAAGAGAAAGAAATGCCAAAGAAAGGAGAGGATAGAAGCATGACTCGTGCATCCTTGCACGAGTCATGCAAGGAAAGCATGACTCGTGCAAGATTGCACGAGTCGTGTAGGGCCTTCACGACTCGTGCATCCTTGCACGAGTCATGCAAGGAAAGCATGACTCGTGCAGAGTCATACAAAACCTTCACGACTCGTGCAAGATTGCATAAGTCGTGCAAGACCTTCACGACCCGTGCATCCTTGCACGAGTCGTGCAAGGAAAGCACGACTCGTGCAAGATTGCAGAAGTCGTGCAAGATCTTCACGACTCGTGCATCCTTGCACGAGTCATGCTTACAAGTCGTGCAAGTAAAGCACGACTCGTACAAGATTGCACGAGTCGTGCAAGACCTTCATGACTCATGCAAGAATGCACGAGTCATGAAAGCTGCCGACCGTGGGGTACGAGTCATGCGAGAACGCGTGACTCGGACGGGCAATCAAGGGACATAATCCGAACAGGCAAATGGGGAGCACGACACGGGAAGTAGGGACACGACTCGGACGAAGGCTCATGACTCATGCAAAAAATCAAAGACACGACTCAGACGAAGAGCACGACTCGAACAGAAAATCATGACTTGATCGAAAAACCAAAAGCATGACTCAGACACAAAGCACAATCCGATTGGACGAAAACGACTCGAACAAAAACAAAGGCATGATCTAGTTAAAAAATATGATTCGGACAGAAGAAAACACAGGCATAATACAGAGAAACGAAAAATAGAGACGAACAGAGTAAAGTTAACAGACTATTAAACGTGATAATATACCATCGAAAACACGCATAATAGAACAACAAACATGTCGATTAATCATAATAAATATTTAAGGTCCATATCTGATGACAAACAACAAAAACATACGATATATAGGTTAATAAGATCAAACCAGAAATAAACACAGTACACAGTATGTACAATGAAGATAAACTACTAAAAGCAAAATAAGAAATACAAAGAAGAACGAAAAGAAGAGGAGGTCTATCTCAGTATTTACCCTCAGATATGATTTTCGATTTGCAGATGAAGAAATGTTGGTTTCCTCGTTAATTTGTTTGAAAAGAAAGTAAAAAAAAATAGATACTAAGAAAACTTTCAAATGGAAGTTACGCTGAAGAAAATGAGAGACAATTGAATCTCAAATTTCAGGAATTAATTTTCTGGATTCAAGAACAATCTCAGAACACTTTGAGAACAAAAATCATTTTTCTTGCTCAAAGCTCTTCTTTCTCTCTTTCTTTCTGGGTTCTTTCGGCGTTTTCAAAATAACCTCCTCCTTTCAGTTTCTTTTACTTTTCCTTTTATATGTACATTGAAAAATTAGGGTTTCTCTAGGTAGATCCCTCTTAAAACCCTTGATTCCTTTTTCCAAATCAGACATGCAGCCTGTCTTTTCCAACCAAATCCCGGGAAAAATGGAAAAGGAGAGCTAGGGCAGAAATGCGCGTGAGGCAGCCACTCACTAACGTGAGGTTATATCTCACGTTACTGAGATGGGCCTCACCGCACAGGCCCCCAATATATATATATATATATATATATATATATATATTAATGTTTAAAAAATGAAAAGCACTTTTTTTCGAGGAAATCATCACTTTTATTTGTTTTTTGCCTATGAACAGACATCATTCTCATCATTGGATAACTTCGGTCTGGGCTGCCTCAGGACCCGGTGTCTACAGATGGTACTTTAACCTCATGGAGCCTAAGACAACGCATATACATCCATTTTGGGCAAGCCAGAGATATTTTGGAGACCCCACACCAATAAGACATTGAGGTGGTCCTTTAACCTCATGGAGCCTAGGATTAAGCAAATTGGGCCGATTTTGGACAACAAGAGATATTTTGGAGACCCCACCCTAATAGTACATTGAGATGGTTCTCTAATCTCATTAAGCCTAAGACTAGAGATGGTTCGGGACTTTCCATTTATTCATATTTTGATTAAATTATAATTGAATTTTGAATTTAAGATTTCATTCCTTTTCTCACACAATTTTAATGCGATAATTATAGCGAACGTCAATCAAATAATGAAAGCGGTAAATAAAATAAGATTAAAATAAAGTAAATAAGAATACAATAAATTACAACAAAATTAGGAGCGGAATACAACTCCCATTGTAAATAAAATATAAATCATATATAAAACAGGATATTTATTAAGGATGAGGACATTGGTCCTCGCATGCACAGTTAAAGAAAATACTTTTAAAGTGACAATTTATTTGGATGGAAGAATTAGGGCATTGGTCCCATTTTTATTAGAAAAAGTTCCAATTAATTAATAGAAACATTTTTGTGATATTCTTTTTAGCGTGCCTAAAATAAACAATTTTATTGGGAATTACATTTGACAAAATGAATAAAAAGCCAAATAAAGCAAATAATACAAATAATAAAAATAAATGATCAAACCAAACGAGACTCCCGGATCTCCCCGTTTGCTCGCGAGAATGCCCAAAAAGGGAAAATAGATATTAGAGTCAAGAACAAATACAAAAAATTAATGTTAGTAATCAAATCAATTAAATCAATTAAACATATAATAAATAATAAAATAAAATAAAATAAAATAAAATAAAATAAGATGACATCAAAATGACAAATGAATTAAAATGTTAGTAAATTAAAATAAATGAAAAAAATGCATTATGAATGACAAAGGAATTAAATGATATGATTGAAATAAATAAAACAACATGTTAATGAATTAATACATAAAATAATAATAATAATAATAATAATAATAATAATAATAATAATAATAAAATAATTATAATAATTAAATGATAATAATAATATATGAACATATTAAATAAAACAAATATACAAACAATAGAATAAATAAATAAATAAAAACAATAAAAATTTACATGTTAATCAATTAAATATGAGCAAAAAATAAATAAAATAAAATAAAATAAGAGATCGAGCATAGAATGTTTACCCTCAGAATTCGGATTCGATGGAGGGAAAAAATGATGATTGATTTCCTTGTTTTGTTTTGCAAATTAGAATCGAAAATTATAGAAATTGGAATTTTATTCCAAGAAATAAATTGCAAAAAGATGAAATAAAATAAAAATTCTTAAGAACAAAGAATGATTTTCTTTGTTTAAAGAATGATTATTGATTTAAAAATAATTTTTAGTTGAAGAAAAATAAAAAGAATGAAAGAAAAATGAAAAATTCTCAAGAACAAAAAAATGATTTCTCTTTGTCTCAAGAAAAATTATTCATAAAGAAATTAAACTTTTTAACTTAAAAGAATTTTTATCTTGAGGAGAAAACCTAAAGAAATGTACAGACGATTTTGTTTAAGAAGAGAAAAGGAGAAAAATAAAGAAAAACCCTAAAAAATGAATAATCTTTTTTGTTTCATCTTTTTCTATTTATATCGAGAAAAAAGGAAAATATAATTAATTAAGGAAAAAACCCTTAATTAATTTAAATATTATTTATCTATATTTTAAAAATGAAAAAAATCATGAAAAACCTTAAAAATGGGATAAAAAAATCAAATTTGATGAAAAAATTTCGAAAAAACATTTTTGGGCCAAAAGTCAGCATTTTCGGCGGAATTGGGGCGACCGACGCCAGTCGGTGCGCGCGACGGGCGTCGTGTGTGCCCTAGCAGTGCGCGGAGCGACGCCCCGCGCGTAGCTCTCTTTGTGCGGCGTGCCTGTGGGCTGCCGCAGCGCGCTGACGCGGCCGATATCCGATTTTTTTTTTTTAATTTTCAAATTTAACTAAAAAAAACTATTATTTTCAAACTCCATTTTTCAAATTTAATTTTTAATACATTTTTTATTATTTTTTATTTTTTTATTCTAAAATGCAAATTTGATAAGGAAATCATCACTTTTAACCTTTTTGCTTGTGAACAGGCATCTTGTCACCATTGGATAACTCTGATCTGGGCTACCTCAGGACTCAGTGTCTACACCGTCCTTTGGAACGAGCGACGGGCATCTCTCCTACCGATGGGTATCCCGTCGGTGACCTAAATTTGAGATTTTCCCATTTCAAACTCCTCCTAACGTATAGAAATCTCCCATTAATAAGAAAAATCTTCAAACCTTGTAAATTCGAAGAGTGAAAGCTCGCAACTTTCATCAGTTTGCCCGAAAATGGGCACTGATATCTTCATCGGGTAACTCTGATCTGGACTGATTTCGGACCCGGTGTCTACAATTGCCCCCAATTTTAGGGAAACTAGTACACTAGTGTCTAGATGAGCCAAAATTCAGAGGAGAAGGAAAGAGATGCATACCTGAGGCAGTCCCTTACCTTCTGAGGTGTGTTTAAGCCGTGGTGTATTTTACCACAACCCTTTGACGATTCATTTTGCCACTTTCATTTTACCGGCCTCCTCTCGGCCTGCACGATATCTGACTATCGTGAGATATAGTGTTATCCAACTGCAACCAGGTTGCGATATGTTCTACCACATGTGCCCCGCTGGCTTCGTCTCGACTTGCACGGTGCCTGAATGTCGTGAGCAGTAGTGTTCTTTAACTACAACCCAATTGCGATTTGTTATACCACATGTGTCCTGCTGGCCTCGTCGCGGCTTGCATGGTATCTGATTGTTGTGAGAGGTAGTGTTCTCTACCTATAACTCAGTTGCAATTTGTTCTATCGCATGTGTCCCGCTGGCCTCGTCTCTGCTTGCGTGGTGTCTAAATGATGTGAGATGCAGTGTTCTGAAACTATGACCCAATTGCGATTTGCTCTATCGCATGCATCCTGTTGGCATCGTCTCAGATTGCACGGTGTCCTTGCTAATCCCCATCCGATCTGCAAGGTGTGTGATTGAGCATTCTGTCTTGTTGGCTGCTTCCGGGTCTACACGGCATGATCTTGCTAACCCCCATCCGGTCTGCAAGATATGATTTTTCATTTGCTGACCCCCATTCGATCTGCATATTAGCCATTATTTGAGTGATGTAGTGTCTGATTTGCTAACCACCATCCTATAAGCCTAGTGCTTAGCTGCTGACCATCCTCGGGTCGGCGTGGTGTCATGTTCCTATGGTTATAAAAGACTTTATTAATTCATTGAGATTTATTCGTTTCGCAAACGTAAATTCATAAACATTTTTTTATGTCATTTATTTTCGTCTTTTTTACTTATCGTGTTATCAAATATTTTGAAAGTGCAAGTAAGACATTAGCAATAATGTAAATATACAAGATGAAACATAAATTTAACAAAATGTAAGTTTCACTAACAAAATGCAAATTTTATACAACAAACTTATATGTATAATGATATAAACTCCCTGAATACACTACAGGGGAAAGTAGTCTGAGGGCTCCTCCGGGTTCTCCTCGTCATCTGATACATGTACCGGCTGACTACGAGATGAAGATACGGATGGCTTGGCTCTAGAGGTGGGAGGCCGACTGCAAGGTGCTGAGGGCCTAGCCCCTGGATCTAAATGCAAAGGGATGGCGACTGGTACAAATACTGGCTGTCCCGTCGCGGAGGTAGCCTGCTGGAACTGAACTTGAGCGTATCCATCCAAGAAAGGCTAAGCGCAAACTCTGATGAACTCCAACGTGTCTCTGACCACACTGCCCAGCTCCATAAAGGCCCTCGATAGTCTCATGGTCTGGTCTCTGGCTACGTCCCTGATGTCCGTGAGCCTGGTCTCTGTTTGCTCCCTAAACTCCCTGATGGATGCAGATATGGGCGGTATGGCACCCTCCAACCTCTCTACCCTGAATCTGAGGGCAGTGACGGACTCATCAATCACCTGGACCGCCTCATCCACCCTCTGGGCTACCGCATCATGGGAGGTACCCAAACTGTACCTCAAGTCCTCAATGAGCCTCCCTTGCTCCTCTACAAGCCTCTCCTGCTGGCCCAGATGCTCAAGCATAACCTGGTCTCTCTCCTCATACCAGTCGATGTGCTCAAGGAGGGCTCGGTCTCTCTCCTCCTGTCGACGCTCCATGGCAGTGAGAAGGGCAGTCGTAGCAGCAACGACATCAGGCTAGGCCGGCTATGGAGGTGGCGATGGAGTGGGCCGTGTTGGCTCTGCGCTGTGCTCTGGGGGAGGTACTATGGAGGTGGATGCCCCTGGGTGTTCTGACCTGCTATATGGGTGGTACCTCCCGATCTCCCGGAGTACGGACTGTTGCACTCATGATGGTGGAGGTGGAGTAGGGCTTTGAATTCTCTGCGCCGGCGGGGTGACTATCAGCTCATCAATACTGAACTCGATACCCATATCGAACGGAGTCTGAGACTGCTCTTCCTCCGACTGAGGCTGCTTTTGGGCCATTTGTGTAGGCTGCAACTCCTGATACTCAGGCTGCTCCTCTATCTGGGGCTCCTCCCCTTTTAGCTGGAGTGGAGGGAGACCGAACATACGCCTGGTCTCTGGTATGGTAAGCAACGGATACTCCTCTGGCTGACCCGTCACCTGTGCAATCATCCCCATAGTCAGAGCCGCTGATGCATCCACATAAACACTCTCATCAAGAGGAGGCCCATAGCTGTTAGGATTAACCCGCAAGTGTAACAGTAACCTGGTAACCACTCCTGCGGCCCATATTATCGGGGCTGCTGCCCGTGAAACTCTAACCAAGTTAGCCACTATCTCGTGGCTAATATTGAGGGGTCGGCCAGCTACCATCGCCTATAAGCTCTAGATCTTGACTCCGTTCACAGATCCCGGATTACCTGCCCGGTCCAAATAAGAGCTAGAGAGGACTCTGTGTATATATCTGAGGGATTGAGATGAAAGACTATACTCTTCGCCGTGTTGTGATCGTACGGCACTCCCAGCATAGCAATAGTCTCCCAATGCTACCTCCTGACCGCTCTTTGTGGGATCATCACATCAGCCCCATAAGGAAGCCCCATGGCTCTGTGAATGTCCGGCACGTGATGCTATGATGCCGACCTCTGACCCAGAACTAAATAGCACCCTCCTTGGTGTTCGACCTCTGGAATCCCCCATAGTGGAGAGTGGCCAAGAACTCCCTAACGATCTCAGGATGAGTCTGGAATGAGGGCTACAGGAACTTTGTCCATCCTCTTACTGCTGCTAAGGCATCAACCTCCTCGAGCATCCCCATGCTCTACAGGAATGGCCTGGAGATAAAGCGGCTAGCTCGGAACTGCCCATGTGTCAAGGCCCAAAATCTCATCCTGGCCTTATCGCACATCCATATTCCTGAGGCTCATCCTAATCGTGAGGGATGTTGCGTCGCGGAGGCATCCTGATAATAAGAAAAATTAGCTTTGCATTATCATCGTAGGTAAGCTAATCAAAAGGTTAAAAATTTTGCAAATTTCGGCAGCATTTCGGCTGAAATGTGCCTACCAAAAAAAAATTTCGGCAACATCCTGGTAAGGATGTGCCTACCCAAAAAATGCTAAAAATATTGGGCAGTATCCCGGCAAGGATGTGGCAAACTCCCTGCATAAAAAAAATGAACACAAAATAATGGGACAGGCCTCAGGCCCCAAACAACAATTTCATTATTGCCAGTTATTTACGCATCTTATTTAGTCCAATTGGTTCCAAAATGGGATCAGGTCGTAAGTGAATAGTTCTCTTTTATTTGATTATTAATTTTCTTTTATTTATCATGGTCTACATTTCATTAGCATGATTTACACTTGGTAGCCAGTTTATACGGTCCAAAAGTATCAAAAATAAATAGACAAAATTTAGTCCTACATTTTTGTGATATACACTAGTCATGCATTTTACATGCAATTTACTCAAAAATAAAATAAAAGAGTAGAAGAATATGACAAACTAACCTGGTAGTCAACGAAATGAACCGAAAAAAAAAAACTTGATGAAATTGCAAAAAACTCGGTCCTAAATGTGTGTGATGGTGTAAGGATCGTTTTGGAGCAAGTGGTGCGCAAAACGGATAAAAATGAATGAGAAAGGGTAAAAAATACAGGGAGGGCATCGGTTTTGCAAAGAAGGAAGGAAGAAGAAGAGGAAAGAAACTGAAGGGGCATCGCTGGACGCTCCTTTTATAGTTTTTCATGACCACCGGGTAGCTCGCCTGAGCACCGAGCGACGGGAATTCCGTCGGTCATTAAAAGTTCCATTTTTGCTTCTTCGCTTCCGTCCTTCATTAATTAGTTAATTAATAACTAATTAATTGACTAATTAATGCCATTTCCCTTTTTTATTTTTTTGACTCCCTGAATATCTTGCTCTGATTTCCGTGTCCTGTGCCCATCTCTGTCAAATTGCAAGAATGATAGAAATATGCAAAAACTGTTTTATGCGTGTGACATGCATGGAATATGCAGGAAAATAGATCTTCCAAGGGTCAAACAGGTTGGCCGACGTGCTCCCTGGAGCATCGACAAACGGGCAACCCGTCGCTCAAGTTTTGCTTTAAATTCTCCCCCTTTCCTTAGGATTTGTGCACTCTCTACACTTTGAACCTCAGCCAGAGCTTCCTTTCCAGGTTTTTCTTTCTTTGCTTCATACTTTTCCTTGTTAATTTTAATTCTTAGCCGTAATACTTAGAAAATGTCTTCCTCTGTCTTCACCGAAATGTATCGAGTTCTAGATAACCCCCAAAATTGGGAAAATACCTCCCTTTCCCCACTTTATGGCCTGAAATTTTTGAGAAGGGTTAGGATAAATCACAATCTTCTTTTGGCTGCGGCTCACTTCTAGGACCCATGTTTTCACATCTTCAGATTTATTTATCAGGAACTATGGCCCCTGCATAAAGAGTTTGCTGCTATCATTGGGGCCTGGTATCCTCCCGGTGCCTTACCCTGTATTCCATGCCGTGGTCTGATTCATACTAGGGATAATGCATTGGCCTTGAGCACCCCTCCTTCTGATGCTGCCTGATTGGTCCCTCAGGGTTCTACTTTTACCTTAGGGCCACTGATTGAGGCATTGGAGGACTTCTCTGATGTTCCCCTATACCATAAGAGTGTAATTTTCCTGTTTTGTCTCATGAGGTATTTGACCGTGACCTCGGAGGAGCTGACTAGTGATCTTTGCCTATTCGGGATTGTGGACGACTTTCATCATGGACTATCCCCTTTCCCATATCCTCGCCGAGACCATCATGGGTTTGGATTCTATTCGTGCTGATTCCTCTGCTGCCCTTTTTGGGGGCCCCTTATTGCTCTAGGTACATCATTATTTTGAAAGGTAGTGTGTCTCTTGTGGATTTTCACATTAGCTTTTCTTAGTGGGAAATGCATCCTTTTCGGATTTTCACATAGGCCTATGCCTTATTTTTCCCTAGGGTGAACCCAACCCACTCCAGCGGCTTTTATACTTAATATGTCTCTCTTTTCTTTTTTCTTTTTTTTTTAGATATGGCTGCAAGAGAAGCTGAGGCTACTGTTAGAACCTCCTCCCAGGGTTATCAGCCAATATTCCTTGAGGCACTTCCTTCCGCGTCAGCGACTGTACTCATTTGCGACTCTTGATGAAGGCATGACCAGACTTGGCGAGGTAACGGATGAGGATATCAGTTTCATGAATGCTTGACTTCCTCTTCCTGCTGTGATAGTTGAGGCTCTTCAGGGTGTGTTCCCCTATGCAGGCTTCACGAGGCCACTTTTTATATCGCATCCCGCTATGCTTGACAGCTCGGGATGACCCAGGATGTGGTGAGGCTCCCTTTATCTTTCCGAGATGGAGCTTTGTCTTCGGATTTTGCTTCTCGATATCATGAGCTCTGGGTGGAACTACCAGTGAAGACTGTCATACCCTCCTTTGGAAATCATTCTATCACTTCTACCAGTGCATATAAGAGATGGGCGCTTAGCCCTGCAGTCGATAACAGGACTCGTCAACTTAGGCATCTGGCCGGCGAGATCAGTAATAGAGCATAGTTTAGATTTGCATGCATTTGGAGCAATGTGTTTCTTTTTAAACAGAAGTAAAAAATAATATAAATGAATAAATTCAGTTTTATTTCCTTTTGCAAAATTGTGTACATTTCAGTATGATTTCACTATACAAGATCACCATTTAGCATCAATTCAAAATGCAAAACTACATCCATTCCTGGACCAGATCTTGATAGCATCAAACTCCTGTTACCAATCAACCCTCTCTGATTTTCTTAATTGGATATTTTCTCTCAAGCCTTTAATTTTTGCCAAAGGTGCCTTTTTTCGGTTTTCACCTTGACGAGGCGCCCAATTTTAGCAAGGTGACCTTTTTTTTTGATTTTCGACCCGCGGGGCTTTTATTCTCTTCTTTTGATTTTTAGCCATTAGCCATGGAACCTCTTGAGTCTATTAATATTGATAGGCTCCTTGAACTCATTGCCATCTTTATCTACCAGAATTGCCGCTCCTTTTGGCAACAACTTTTTGAGGATGAAAGGACCTTCCCACGTCGGCCTGAACTTAACCCGTGTGTCCGGCGTCCCTGGTCTCATTTGCTTGAAGACAAAATCTCCTTCCTTCAACGGGTGTTTCTTGACCTTCTTTCTGAACGACTTGGCAAGCCTTTTCTGGTAAATCTGATTGTGATAATAGGCTCTTAACCTACTTGCATCTAGCATATTCAAGTGTTGCAACCGTTGTTGTGCCCATTCAGCCTCCGAAATTTGGGCCCCCATAACTACCCTCAATGATTTGAGCTCTATTTCAACTAGCAATACTGCTTTCATCTCATACACTAAAGAATACGACATGGTTTCTGATGCGGAACCCCAGCCTATATGCAAACTAGAACGCCAATATACCATGAATATTGATCGTAAACAAGTGAATAAACCCCCAATCTAAAGAACCCCCAAACAAGATTGAATGGAAACGCTTATAATAGATTGATTTAGAAAGTAAGAAGAATAAGAATCAAGCATACATTAACCATGCAAATTGCCTAAGTCTAATTCTTCATACAATAGCAAGAATCAATAGAAATTAACTCTCACAAATTCAATCAATCAAAATTCATTAATCATAAGATATGCAGAATGTAAAGTACAAATGAAGAAGTTCAGCCCTTTATATAGGCTAGGCAGCCACCCCTCCCTAGAGGAGTTATAATCAAACACTAACTCTAAGAGATAATTAATAAAATAAATAACAAAAATAATTCCTAACCTTTATCTACATGTATTTGGCCACAATATGGACTAAGTACATGAATAAATAAAGATAAATACAATCTGAAAATAATCCTAAAAGCTAATGATTATCCTAAGGAAAATGAATGTAGACTCAATTTTGGCTATAAGTGGAATTTGGCTAACTCACTCAAGATAAATTCATCCTATTGTTTCTCCATCAAACTCTATTCAATAATATCCCAAAATAATAAGTATTTATCAAGGAAAACCCATTCCTAAAATTTAGGACCCCAAGTTCACCAATATAGGCATAAAAGCTAAATTTGACTCAAACTCATCCAAATTCAGCTCTCCCCTTTAAAATTCGGCCCCCTCATGTTTTCTAAGCCTCAATTAGTTATTTAGGCCCAACTCTTTAGAAGAGATAAGCCCAACTTTAGCCTACCCACTTAAACTACCCAAAATACTCAAATAAGCCCAAAAATAAAACAAACCTAATTAAATAAGCCCAAAACGTTTTCTAAGGTACTAGGCTGCCCAAATACATTTAATTATATGTCATTACAAGAACAGAAGCTAAACAAAATAGCTTGAAGGCCCATTTGACCATTCGGCCCCAACTTGTCTTCATAGCCCAATTCAGCTTCTTTCCCCTCTTGAACTTGTATCTTCTCTACATAAGGCCTCATGAATGCCTATAGGACTTCTTTAAGCTTCTTTGACCTTGCTCTTGTGATTGGTCCTTGAGGAAGTCCTAGTTCATCTCTCTTGTTGCCATTATGCTTGGTTGTGCTCATATCATCCCCTCCCCCTTCGAAAGGATTCGTCCTCGAATTTGAATCACAGTCAAATGGAGATAAGTCAGAAACATTAAAAGTTGCACTTACACCATACTCACCTGGCAAATCAATCTTGTATGCATTGTCATTGATTCGTTTCAGCACTTGAAATGGTCCATCTCCTCTTGCATCAAGTTTAGACTTCCTTTGGTTAGGAAACCTCTCTTTACGCATATGGATCCAAACCCAATCTCCTGGTTCGAATATCACTTGTCTACGGCCCTTGTTAGCCTGCTTTGCATACATCTTGTTCTTCTTCTCAATGTGCTCACGTGCTTTATTATGTATTGTCTTAACTAAATCAGCCTTAGCCTTGCCATCTAAATTAGAAAGTTCATTCAAAGGTAAAGGCATCAAATCCAACACAGTCAATGGATTAAAACCATACACAATTTCAAAAGGTGAAAACCCTGTGGAAGTATGAATTGGTCGATTATAAGCAAACTCAACAAATGGCAAACATTCTTCCCAAGTTTTAAGATTCTTACCAATTATAGCACGCAACATAGTTCCTAAAGTTCTATTAACAACCTCAGTTTGGCCATCAGTTTGTGGATGACAAGTAGTAGAAAACACAAGTTTAGTACCAAGTTTACCCCACAAAACACGCCAAAAGTGACTTAGGAACTTAGAATCTCTATCAGAGACAATAGTTCTAAGTATACCATGCAATCGAACTACTTCCCTGAAAAACAAATCAGCTATGTTTGTTGCATCATCAGTTTTATGACAAGCAATGAAATGCGCCATTTTACTAAATCGGTCCACTACAACAAACACACTATCCCTTCCCCTTTTTGTCCTAGGTAAACCTACAATGAAGTCCAAAGAAATGTCAGTCCAAGGTTCAGTAGGAACAAGTAAAGGAGTATACAAACCTTGATTTAAAGACTTAGACTTAGCCTGTTTACATGCAAAACATTGGGCACACACTTTTTCAACATATTTTCGCATATTAGGCCAACAAAAATGTTCATTAAGCATGTCGAAAGTCTTTTGCACACCAAAGTGTCCCATCAATCCCCCGCTATGCGATTCTTTCACAAGCAACTCTCTAATAGAACATGCAGGTATACACAGTTGTTTTCCCCTAAAAAGAAACCCATCATGTCTATAGAACTTATTAAATGCATAATGTTCACATGCCTTATACACTTCACCAAAATCAGAATCATGCTCATACATTTCTTTCAAATGCTCAAAACCTAACAATTTGGAACTAAGCATAGAAATCAGTGCATATCTCCTAGAAAGTGCATCAGCAACAACATTCTCTTTACCTTGGTTATATTTAATCACATATGGAAAAGTATCAAGGTACTCTACCCACTTACCATGCCTTCTATTCAACTTACCTTGTCCCTTTAGATATTTGAGAGACTGGTGATCTGTGTGTATCGCGAATTCTTTAGGCAAAAGGTAGTGTTCCCAAACCTCAAGAGCCCTCACCAACGCATAGAATTCTTTATCATAGGTAGAGTAATTCAGCTGTGCTCCACTCAACTTCTCACTAAAGTATGCTATTGGGCGGTTTTCCTGCATCAAAACAGCACCTATACCAATCCCAGAAGCATCACATTCAATCTCAAAAGTCTTAGAAAAATCAGGTAATTTCAAAACAGGAGCAGTACACAATTTATCTTTCAAAGCATTAAAAGCATCTTCCTGTTCTTTACCCCATTTAAAACCAACAGACTTTTTAATGATTTCATTTAAAGGTGCAGCAATGGTGGAAAAATCTTTAACAAATCTCCTATAGAAACTTGCTAAACCATGAAAGCTCCTTACCTCACTTGCATTCTTAGGTGTTGGCCATTCTTGGATAGCCTTAACCTTTTAATTATCAACTTCAACACCACGTGCACTAACAATAAATCCTAGGAAAACAACACTATCAACACAAAAAGTGCATTTCTTCAAATTAGCATACAATTATTGTTCTCTCAAAACAGCTAACACAAGTGCAACATGCCTTAAATGTTCTTCTAGGTTTTTGCTGTAAATTAAGATATCATCAAAGTATACAACAATAAATTTACCTAAAAATTCACGCAAAACATGGTTCATGAGTCTCATAAATGTGCTAGGCGCATTAGTTAAACCAAAAGGCATAACCAACCATTCATACAAACCATATTTTGTTTTAAAGGCAGTTTTCCATTCATCACCTAACTTCATCCTGATTTGATGATAACCACTTTTTAAGTCAATTTTAGTGAATATTACAGCACCATTTAACTCTTCAAGCATATCATCTAACCTAGGAATAGGATGGCGATACTTTATAGTGATTTTATTAACTGCTCGACAATCAACACACATTAACTTCTTCTCTCCTACACTTCTCTCATTATTTCTCTCACTAGTGCAGTCACTCACCATTGGGCCTTTACTTTTATTCTTTTCACTACTGGCCTCTTTTCTCTCATTTTTCTTTTCTTTCTCACTTCCCTTTACCTCTTTTGCAGATTGATGTATCTTCACTTGATCTGCATATACATCTTTAGGTGCCAAAGGGGCAAGTGTGTGTTTACATCCTTTAAATTCAAAAGTGTACCTATTTCTAAATCCATCATGTAATACGCGCCTATCAAATTGCCAAGGCCTTCCTAGCAAAATATGACCAGCATGCATAGGTACAACATCACAAGTGACTTCATCTTCATATTTACCAATGGAAAATAATATAGTTACACGTTTGGTCACCTTAACTTCCCCACTATCATTCAACCACTGAAGTCTATATGGGTTAGGGTGTTTCTTAGTTTTAAGTCCTAATTTATCAACTAAGACTGTACTAGCAACATTAACGCAACTACCCCCATCAATTATCATGCTACAGACTTTCCCACCTATTAGGCTTCTAGTATGAAACATGTTTTCCCTCTGTTCTAGTCCTTCTTCTTTTACATTTACATTCAATGCACGCAACACCACTAAGGACTCTCCCTGAATAGGATACTCTACATTTTTATCTACATCAGAACAATCCTCCAAAGGTGGCATATCATCACAGTCATTATCAGATTCAGAATCAGAAATAATTTCATCCCCCCTTATTATCATGGTCTTTTTATTCCCACATTCATTAGCGTAATGACCACGACCCTTACATTTGAAACACTGAATGTCCCTATGTCTATTAGGTTTAGGGGTTGTTTCAGAAGTACCTTTTTGTACAGTAACCGTTTTCTCTTTGGAATTTAACTGGTACTTGGAAGTGGATTCTTTCTTTGTGTTACCCTTATTCCACTTTGAATTCCATTTATTGTTATTGGAATTTGCATAGGATTTGGTTGTCCCACGTCTACTTCTTTGTCTCTCCACTTTAATTGCAATGTTCACCAAATCATCCATATCCACATAATGCTGCAATTCAACAATATCAGCAAGTTCTCTATTCATACCTCCCAAAAAGCGAGACATCGTTTGATATTCATCCTCCACAATGCTTGCTTTAATGATGAGCATCTCCATCTCCTTGTAGTAATCCTCCACTAAACTACATCCTTGTGTAAGTCTTTGTAACTGAATGTGGAGTTCCTTATGATAGTAACTAGGCACATACTTCTTTCTCATGATTCTTTTCATTTCCTCCCAAGAAGTGATAGGGAGTTCCCCATTTCTCCTCCTACTTTTCAATAACTCATCCCACCAAATTAGTGCATAATCAGAAAATTCAATGGCTGCGAGTTTTACCTTTTTCTCATCTGAATAGTGGTGGCATGAAAAGATCATCTCTACCTTTCTTTCCCAATCGAGATAGGCATCCACATCATTTTTGCCTTTGAATGGTGGAATCTTCATCTTGATAGCACTAGAATTATTGTCTTTACTTTCCATTCCATTGTCATACCTGCTTGCTCTCATTGGGAAGGAATGAGCCTCCTCTTCTCCATCATCATTGTATAATTGGTCTACTTCTTCCTCCCTTGTATATTTGCCCTTGGAAGCTTTAAGGTCACTCTCCATGCTATCCATCCTGAGATTTAGCTTTTGCAAACTATCCATAAAAGCTTTAATCATAAGTTTAGTATCATGGGGAATCTCAGTCTCATCTTTACTATTGTTTCCAGACATCTTTAAACTTAAGTAAACAAGTGAAGAAAAGAATTCACTCAACCTCATGTGTTTGTCTCTCAACTCACAAATTGATTTCTCACAATTGTACTTCAGAAACAAACTCAAACAAATATGCACAATTAAGTAGTTTGATTTGGAAACAATGAGTACTTAACAAGAACAGCAAAAAGTACCAATTCTAGAGGCAAATTGACCAAATTGAACAAACTTAGAAATTAGCACACAAGAGATAAATTTCGTGCGCTTTAGTGTATAAAAATGTTCAACAATGTGCAATATGTTAAACTAGTGTAGTTGGAACCAAAAATAGTTTAGACACACAAATTGATAACTTAGAATGAAAAGAATAGACAAGACGGATGCACTTAAATGTGATGTTTAACTAAACCTAATGATTAGTTTAAACAGATTTTATATAGACTCAACAAAAATAAAATCAAAGAAAGCATGCAATAACATAACCCAAAATCTAAAAGCAACGAGTACTTAACCTGCCCTTTGAAGAAATCAAACAAATTATGGAAGTTCTAGCTTAATTGATCAAATTTGAACTTAACAAGATAATAGGACCTGAATTGAACACAAGGTAATTTTCAGATTTTTTTTTTTTTGATATGTATATAAGCTTTCTTTTCTTCTTCTCTTTTTTTTTTATTTTTTTTCAAAACGTAAATCACACAACTAATGATCAAATACTTGAGATAGGTAATTTAACAAAATTGAGGAACAACCAAATAAGGAACTAGATGCAAAGTCCTATTCGGCCAAAACAAAGAAAGAATTTCAAGAAGAAAAAATTAAAGGATAGTTAAGAATTTATCACTTAGCCTAAGCTCTGATACCAATTGATGCGGAACCCCAGCCTATATGCAAACTAGAACGCCAATATACCATGAATATTGATCATAAACAAGTGAATAAACCCCCAATCTAAAGAACCCCCAAACAAGATTGAATGGAAACGCTTATAATAGATTTATTTAGAAAGTAAGAAGAATAAGAATCAAGCATACATTAACCATGCAAATTGCCTAAGTCTAATTCTTCATACAATAGCAAGAATCAATAGAAATTAACTCTCACAAATTCAGTCAATCAAAATTCATTAATCATAAGATATGCAGAATGTAAAGTACAAATGAAGAAATTCAGCCCTTTATATAGGCTAGGCAGCCACCCCTCCCTAGAGGAGTTATAATCAAACACTAACTCTAAGAGATAATTAATAAAATAAATAACAAAAATAATTCCTAACCTTTATCTACATGTATTTGGCCACAATATGGACTAAGTACATGAATAAATAAAGATAAATACAATCTGAAAATAATCCTAAAAGCTAATGATTATCCTAAGGAAAATGAATGTAGACTCAATTTTGGCTATAAGTGGAATTTGGCTAACTCACTCAAGATAAATTCATCCTATTGTTTCTCCATCAAACTCTATTCAATAATATCCCAAAATAATAAGTATTTATCAAGGAAAACCCATTCCTAAAATTTAGGACCCCAAGTTCACCAATGTAGGCATAAAAGCTAAATTTGACTCAAACTCATCCAAATTCAGTCTCCCCTTTAAAATCCGGCCCCCTCATGTTTTCTAAGCCTCAATTAGTTATTTAGGCCCAACTCTTTAGAAGAGATAAGCCCAACTTTAGCCTACCCACTTAAACTACCCAAAATACTCAAATAAGCCCAAAAATAAAACAAACCTAATTAAATAAGCCCAAAACGTTTTCTAAGGTACTAGGCTGCCCAAATACATTTAATTATATGTCATTACAAGAATAGAAGCTAAACAAAATAGCTTGAAGGCCCATTTGACCATTCGGCCCCAACTTGTCTTCATAGCCCAATTCAGCTTCTTTCCCCTCTTGAACTTGTATCTTCTCTACATAAGGCCTCATGAATGGCTATAGGACTTCTTTAAGCTTCTTTGACCTTGCTCTTGTGATTGGTCCTTGAGGAAGTCCTAGTTCATCTCTCTTGTTGCCATTATGCTTGGTTGTGCTCATATCAGTTTCCGTAGAAGTCCTAATGGCTATTTTATAACCCCACAGTGCAAAATGCAGCTTCTCCGCCCAATCTTTATAGTTTTGAACTATTTTGGCCAGGATTTTCTTTGCATTCTTATTGGCAGCCTCCACCGCCTCGTTGGCTTGTGGGCGATATGGAGAAGATTTGTGATGCTCGATGCCGTATTTTTGAAGCAACTTCTTAGTCTCAGCCATGAATTGGACCCCATTATCGACACACCGTGATGTGGGAGGCCGTATCTGCATATCAAATTCTTTTCAATGAACTTGGCCATATCCCGAGCATTGACCTACTTAAAAGAATCAGCCTCCACCCACTTAGTAAAATAGTTAATAGCAACTATGATGAATCTACGGCCGTTAGAGGCTGTAGGGCATATTTCTCGGATGATGTCGATTCCCCAAGCTGCGAACAGCCAAGGTGATATCAAATTGTGCAATTCCGAAATCGATAAGTGCCTCAAGTCTGCATACTACTGACACAACTGACATTGCTTTACGTACTTTGAGCAGTCCATATCCATGGTAAGCCAGTAGAACCCTTGTCTCATAATTTTCTTGGCCAACATCAAACCATTCATATGGGCCCCATAAATCCGAGCATGAGTTTCCTCTATTACTCTTTCGGCCTCTGTCTCATCCAAATACCTTAATTGAACACCGTTAACCTATCGTTTATACAACACCCCATCTATGCATATGAACTGAGTAGATAACTTACGGATCAACCTCTGGTCTTTTTCGATAGCCTCTTCTGGGAACATTGTGTTCTCTAGGTAATTCTTGATATCATGATACCATGGCTTTCTGTCCACAACTTCCATTTCCATGATAGGATTAGACTCAAAACTAGGCCTCTCAGAACTAGAAATCAACACCGGCTTTATAACTATCCCCTCTGGGTTATCCCATATCGACACTAAAGTTGTAAGCACATTGGCCAATTGATTTTTGTCCCTCAGAACAAAGTAGAAGGTGCATAATCAAACTAATTTCTCAACTCCCTTAAGTGTTTCACATATGGTATTAGCCATTCTTCCTTAACAGCCCACTCACCTCGAATCTGATTGATTACTAATGATGAATCTCCAAATACCTCTACGCTCTTTGCCCCCAAGGCTATTAAGGCTTCTAATTCGAAAGTGCAACCTTCGTATTCAACTTCATTGTTAGTGGCTTTATATCTCAATTTGTTAGCCAGCGGGAGTTTTTTTATCATCTGGGGTTGTTAGAATGATTCCTACTCCTGCTACCTTGCTGTTTACCGCCCCGTCAAAGTGTAATTACCAACCTTGCACCATAATAGCTGCCACATCTTCTCTGGGAAATTGAACTCACACGACTCTCCTTGAATAGGATATTCAGCTAGAAACTTTACTACTGCTCACCCCTTAATGGTCTTTCGAGTGATGTATTCACTGAGCCTAAGACAACGCATGTGTGTCTATTTTGGGTAATCAGGGATATTTTGGACACCTTCTTCCAATAGAACATTGGAAGGATCGTCTAATCTCATGAAGCCTAAAACGATGCGTATACGTCTATTTTGGGCAAGCCAGAGATATTTTGGTCACCTCTTTCCAATAAACACTAGAAAGATCATCTAATCACGTGGACCCTAAGACCACACAAATTAGGCCTATTTTGGACAACAAGAGATATTTTGGAGACCCCACTCCAATAGGACATTGAGATGGTCATCTAACCTCATTGAGCTTAAGACCAGAGAAGGTTCGGGACTTCCCATTTATTCATACCTTGATTAAGTTATAATTCAGTTTTGAATTTAAGATTTCATTCCTTTTCTCATACAATTTAATGCATTAATTAAAGTGCAGAACATTCATGTAATTAAAGCGATAAACGAAAGTAGTAAAGAAGCAAGATTAAAATAGAATAAACAAAAATCCAATAAATTACAACAAAACTAGGGGCAGAATACAACCCCCATTGTAAATAGCATGGGAATCCTACATCAAACGGGATACTCGTTAAGGGTGAGGACATTGATCCTCGAATGCATACTTATAAAAACAGTTCTAAAGCGTCAATTTTACCTGATAAAAATTAGGACATTGGTCCCATTTTATTAGTAAAAGTTCCCATTTAATTAATATAAATATTTAGTCATTTTCATATTAGAGGAATAAAATAATATTTACATTAAATGGAAATTGAAATAAAGAGGAGTAGGGTAAAAGAATAGACCCGAATAAAGTTCTCAGATCATCTCGGTGTCCTCCATTTTTATTAACCCAAATCGAATAAAGAAACAACAAAACTCACAAAAACAAAAAATCATGTTAGTGCAACAATTAAAATAAAATAAACATGAAAAATAAATAGAGGAAAAGAATATATGAAAAATTATCATGAAAATAAAGAAAACAAAAAAATGAAAGAAAATGAAGGAGAAAGGCCCAGGGACGGCCCATATCGCACGAGCGACGGGCGTCCTTGGGCCGACCGACGGGTGGAGGCGAAAACCATCCGAGCGACGGGCCGTCTATGGAGTTTCTGCCCATCATTCGTCCCTGACCCGAAAAAATAAAGAAAATTACCTGGAATACTGTTTTAATTTGAATAAAATGGAATTTTATGCATGAAATCAATATGAAAGGATTAAATGCAGAAGAGGATGATCCAGAATGTTTACCCTCGGAATATTACCTTTGAAGGTGAATGTCGCGTGATTTCTGCCCCTTGAATTCTAGAAGGATTGATCTGTGATGTGTAATTTTAGGACATTTTTGACTGCAAAATCGTACTTTTGAAAAAACAAATCAAGAAAAGAAAATTATATTTTTCCTTCTTGATGTTTTGGTAGCAATTATGAATGCTAAAAATGGCTGGATCAGATAGAAATGAATTAATCTTGTTCCCTCAGATTTGCCTTGATTTGAAGGATATTTGATGAAAAATTTGATAAAAAATAAAAGCAAAAATTTTTGTGAGAAAACTCTCTGTTTCCTAAAAATTGCTAACCTTGAATAATGAGCCTTAATCCCCTATTTATAGGTTAAGAAAAATTATTCAAATAAATTCAAATTTGGAATTTAAATTTGAAAAAGATCTCTGAAATCAGAATTAAATCTAAATGATTTACATAATATTCTCAAAATCAAATCTAAGATTTGAAAATATTTGAAAAGATTTGGATGATATAGGAAATCTTGAAAATATATTTGAAAAGATTTGGAAAATATTGGAAAATCTTTGAAAATCTATGGAAATATATTTGAAAAGATATGAAAAATCTGAAAAATCACATCCAATCTTGCAGCAAATTAATGATCGATGAGCATTGTTGGAGGATCGACGGGCGTCGCTCACAGGGGCACCCTCGGTCTTTTGAGCGGAAGATCACTCCATGAGAGGCGAGTGCCGAGAGACAGCCGTCGCTCGGGAGAGGCAGGCGTCTCTCGTATGAGCGACGGTCGTATCTCAGCGTGAGAGACGGCCTCTCACCCGCGAGCGATAGCCGGCGCTCACCGCGAGAGACGGGGCCCTCACGTGAGCGACGTGCATCGCTTTCGCGAGAGACGAGGCCCATCCCGCGTGAGCGACAGGCATTGCTCGCGTGAGGGAGGCTGTCCTTTGGAACAAGCGATGGGCGTCTCTCCTACCGACAGGTATCCCGTCGGTGACCTAAAATCGAGATTTTCCCATTTCAAACTCCTCCTAATGTACAAAAATCTCGCATCAATAAGAAAAATCTTCAAACCTTGTAAATCCGAAGAGTGAATGCTCGTAACTTTCATTCGTTTGCTCGGAAATGGGCATTGATGTCTTCATTGGGTAACTTTGATCTGAACTGCCTCAGAACCCGGTGTCTACAAAGATTTTTATTGTTATTGCAGCTGAGGAGGAGTCTCGAGATCACATGAGAAAAAAATACTAAATTTTCATAACCAAATCAAAGTTTTTAGCCCATAGGTCGACCCAACCCGCCCAACCCATTTGTGCATTTGACCCATTTATGACCCATACTTTTTGGCCCATTTATAATATGCTCATTTATGACCCAACCCAAACCCGCCCAACCCGTCCAATTTGCCACCTCTAAAATTGAGGCTAAAATATTTACCCTCAGAATTTGGATTTGATGGGTGGAAGGAATATGATTGATTTCCTTATCTAGAGTCGTGAAAATTAAATTAGAAAAATAAAAAATATAAACTTTTTCTTTGTAAAGAAAATTATAAAAAAGATTGTTTAAAAAAATATATGAAAAAAAAATTAGATCTCAAGAATAAACAATTATTTTTTTTATTAAGAATTAATTTTTGACACCTTAAAAAAATCTCTTTAAAGAAGAAGAAAACTCTAAGAAAATGTAGAAAAATATTCCTTTGAAGAAGAAAAGAAAAATTTTCACCAAAAAATAGTCTCCCAATTTTTCTCTTAAGTTTCCTATTTATATCATTAAAAAAGAAAAACCTAGTTAATTTAGGGAAATAATCATTAATTAAATCAAAATATTCCTTATTTAAGTTTAAAAAAATGGAAAAAAAATCCTTAAAATCCCAAAAAAGGGATAAAAAATCAATTTAAGGCCAAAAATGCATATTGAGGCCAAAATCAGCGAGGGGTAGCTTGGGCGCACATCGGCGCTTGTGGGGCGCCGCCCTCTCACTTCAACGGGCTCAACCCTCCGAAAATCTTTTTTTTTAAAAAAAGCAATTTTGACAAGAATACTATCATTTTCAACCTTCTTTCTTTTATTTTTATTTTTTTTTCTAAAATAATAAATTTGACAAGAAAACCATCACTTCCAACCTCCTTACCTGTGAATAGGTGTTGATTTCATCACTGAGTAATCCTGGTATGGGTTGCCTCGGGACGCGATGTTTACATCGTCCCTCACCCCATATTTTTTCCCGTTTTCAATGCTTTTCGATCCATATTTGCGTAATATGTATTTTTGCATGATTTTAATATTATTTTTTTCATGTAATATTTTTTTATTATTTTTTGTGATTTAATTGATTTTTAGATTTATTTGCTAATATTAATTTTATTTTTTGTTATTTTATCTATAATTCTTATGTTTTCCTTGTTTGAGCGTTCTTACGAACAAATGAGGAGATCCAAGGGATCAGAGGCTTCTATTTTTGGTTTGGTTCATATTTTTGTTATTTTAGTTATCTTGCTTATTTTTTATTATTTAGTGTAATTTGTGATAAAATTGTTTTATTTTATGCGTGTTAAAGAAAATCACAAAAATATTTTTATTAATAAATTGATTTTTTTTAATAAAACATGACCAATGTCTTAATTTTTTTAACTAATGAAATCTCACTTTTAAAAGGAGAGTTAGTATTCATAAAATGAAATCACTCATTCCGGTTTTCTCAATAATGTCTAAAAATAACTCTTCAATTTTTAAGTGTGGATAAAGGAACCAATGTTCCTATCCTAATTAATACTCCATTTTATGCTTGCTATTTATTTATTTATTTATTTTAGCTTCTATTTTTTGGGGGGATTGCATTTTTTTCCCGATTTTCATTTTGTAATTTATTTTATAGCTTATTTTTATTTTGTTTAATTATTGTTTTTATTGATTTCTTCGATGCTTGATGTGCACTTTAATTAAATTGCATGACATTTGAAAGAGAAATGGAAATTTAATAATAAAAACCTATTTATAATTAACCAAGGCATTAAGAAGAGTGGAGTTCCGGATCTTTTTCTAGTTTAGACCCCAGAGGTTAGACGAACTGTAACACCCCGTTTCCCACCCTATTAATTTTGAGCAATTTTATGTGTATTATTTCACGTGGTATTTTAATTTTGTAGTCAATTTAATGAATTGTTTGGTTTTTAGGGCATGTTTCAGTAGTATTATATTTGTGGAGTTGGTTTTAGGATTTGAGGAGTTAAAAAGGGACTAGAAGGATTTTTATCAAAACTCACCAATGACTAGATGACATGTGGCAAGGGAAAGGTGGGAGTATAAAAGCTAGGAGTGGGAAATGAGAGAGAGAAACCAAAATCTGCTTCTCTCCCGTTCCTCTCCCCGTTCTCCTCTTCTCCTTCTTCTTCTTTTGCCCTAAGTTTGCACAAGTGATTTTTGGTGGGATTTGATAATTCTAGAGCTAAAATTGGTAAGTTTATGCTCTTCTTGTTCTTGTTCTTCTTCCTTTTTACTCTTCTTCCTCTTTGATTTCTGTTAGTTGTGTGTATGGTCATTTGGGTTTTTGAGTTCTTGGTTTATATGGGTTGTTTTTCAGAAATTTCATCTAAGGATCCCAAGTGTAAGGAAAAGGTTGGAGGAAGTGCTGTGGATTGATCAATTAAGGAGCTTAGGATTGAAGGTTTGGGAATTTGTGAATTTTGTGCATATTTTGATTTTGTGTTTTGATGTGATTTTTCTGGAAATTATGAGGTTAAACTTGTTTATGCCTATGTAAATGTTGTGGGTTTTGATTAATTTGAATAGAGATGCCATAAGTGTGATGTATTTGAATCAAAATTTGGAATCGTGTGATGTAAAGGGGAAAATTATGGGTTTAGAGTTCTCGGGTTGTAATTGTCTATTTTGATGATTTAATTCTTGGATATTAGAATAAAACATGGGTTTTATGTTGTATATGGTATTTTGAGTGCTTGATTTGAATTGTGTTGAAGTTTGGTAAGTTATTTGCATGTTCAGATGAGTTTGGGCATGAGATTTCTGCAGAATTTCGGATGCAGGAGCTGAAAATCGACTCTGTTGCGAGTGCGACAGAGCTCGGTGTTCGAACCCCTAAGGTAATGGGCTCCTGTCGCGGGCAGGACTTGGTCGCGAGCATGACAGTGAGTTCGGTTTTGCCGAGCTGATTGCCGTCGCGAGCGCGACATCAATCTTCCCCGCCCTCTGTTGCGAGTGCGACAGAGGCCTGTCTGTTCCTTTTCACGCGAGCGCAAAGGCTATCGTGAGCGAGGTAGTACGCGAGTTTCACCTCTGTCGCGAGTACGACACCCGTTGTGAGCGCTACAGTTGCATTGTTTGCTTTTTCGTTTTCTTTTCGATAATTGGCATATCTTGGGTAACTCTTGGGATGTAAGTACTCTTATTTATGAGCTGTTGTGTTCTTGATTGGATGCCTTATATGGAATGTTTATGCATGGCTTACAAAAGTCAAGTTAGTGGATAGTTAGGCATGCCTAAAGAGTTCTGTTAGTTGCAGCCCCAATGTGTTCTAGACCCTAATCGAGTCCCTATTTGGATTCTCGTGATCGTTAATGTGTTCAGATCTTGTTTAAGATTGATGCGGAACCCCAAGGCTAAAGAACCCGAAACCCCTTGAACATACAATATGGCATAGTCATGAATAAGAGTAAATCCCCAACCCTATTGAACCCCCAATCAATAAAGTGAAAGGAAACGCAAATAATTAGGTTGATTTAAAAACACAAGAACAGAATTCGCCACAAAGCAAATACCTTGATAAGAATTAAAGTTCTTAATGCAAAAGAAGAAGACAAACAATCCTCTCCAATGAAGAATTTGGCCAAGCCAAATAAAAGTCTCAAAATATCATAATCTCCAAGTCTGAATTACAAATTCGTTTTTGAGAAGTATTTATACTCACTTAAGCTAATAAAAACCCTAATTAATCAAATAGGCCTTAAAACATGGGCCTTACACTAAGATAACTAAAGCCCACACTAATTAACTTAAAATTCAGCCCAAAAAGCCTAAAAAGAACTAATTAAATGAGCCCAAGCTAATTAAAGCCCATCTCACTTAAATAAGCCCAAAAGAATAAGCTAAGGCCTAACATATTACAAATAATCAAATGAAAATAATAAATAAAAGCCTAAACTAAAAGCCCAAATAAATCAGCCCCTTAATCCACTAATTAGCACATGCATTGCACATGCTCTAGCTCACATGCATAGCACATGTCAAGGTCACATGATCGGTACATGTCAAGTGTCACATGACCTGCACATGTTAAGTCGTCACATGACTAGCACATGTCCATCTTCAATTTTGCTTCTTCATAAATTTGGCCAATGGACTTCCTTTAAGCCTTCTTTAACTTCTCCAAATTTGATCTCCATGAATATGAACTTCCATTGTTTATAATCTTGAAATGTTGACCCCCCTGTGCACGCATCAAAGATCCTCAATGTGAAAATATTTTCGGATGAAAATAAAGAAATTTCTTTCGACCGTACCTACGGGTACTAATGTGTTCGCTCGTTATCCGCTACTAAGAGTCTGCAGGCGTATTTGTGATTCTCATATGAATGAAATTTTGTTATATTACTGAGTATAAGTTTGGAACTCTTATTATTATAATGCGTGCTGTAAAGTTATGATAGTCTTATGGAATTTTGATCTGCTTGTGACATTTGCATGTGTTTTGCCCTAACGGCCATTGTGAATAGTCTTTCATCTTTTGTTTTCCCACTAAGCATTATCGCTTAGCAGGGGTGTTCTATCCGTGCAAGTGCGGAAGCTGTGGAGTTTTTGGAAGGTCAGTAGCAATCTAGGCCAACACAGTAGGGGAGCTTTTTGGGAAGAGACTCATGTTTTATTTTTGTATCTTATTGTAAAACCTTTATAGTTCCTTTTTGAAATGTAATTCTCTATTGATGTATTTGTAACTTGTATAGACAAATATTATACTCCTATATCTTTTTGTAATGAATATTGTTATATCAATGAATGGCATCAAGTTTTTGTGATCTTGTTCTTTTTAAATGTTTTATTTATTCCCTTATTTGTATACCTTTTGGATTTCGTTCTGGTAACACCCTTATATATGCGGGGTCTCACTCTCCCTTGTGGGCGAGTTCCCTTACGTATAGGTAGGGTGTGCTACACAAACTTTCTCAATTTTAAATTGGACCTCAAAGGTGCCTAAAAGATTTAATGGGATTAGATGAACTTTCCCAATGTTCTATTGGGTAGGGATTCCAAAATATCTTATGTTGATGAAGATCCATACATAAACCCTCTCAGACCCTAAAAGCGGGCCTCGGGGAACACAAATAGGTTCAGCGCGCATCACAGTGGCAACTCCACTAGGAACTTCGAGACTTTGTTTCGAAAGTGTCTCGGTTAATAATATAATTGGGTTTTTACAAATTAAAATTCAATCTCTTTTTGAAAAATTCCATTGCATACATACTAGAGCCTTATAATTATGCTAGATGGTCCCTACTCTTACCCCTGTGTGTTCTTGAAGCGCGACCTGTAACACCCTTATAACTTTCCTAACTTACGTATAGTGATTTTAATAGTTACCAAACATGCTATCAATACAGGCAAGCGTGTGAATTGTTTTCACAAAATCAATATGCAACTTGTGAAACGGTTAATTTCTTATTAAACCTTATACTTAACCATTGTAATTGTAACTTATTATGTTTAGCCGCTGACCTATAACTGTCTAGTTTATTATTCCAGTCCATAAAAATTTCTGCAGTATGACGGCTATAATATAAACCTACCCAAACCTGCAAAGTCAACAAACCACAGCCCACATGAGCACAACAATAGTATACAACAATTCTCATCATCCATCAACCACAAACAGTCACATAATATTTACTAAGTAATAATGTCCATTACACTCCATAAATACATAACCATAATTACAATAATTGTTCATAAGTATATACATGCCATATACCAAAAATCTACTGAAAATATCCCGTATAAGCTTAGACCTAACAGCTTCCAAAAAGTCGTATGCTTGCTCCCTCGCTTAGCTTGTATCGACACGCAATCAATAAAAACTACGTGCTGAGCATTAAATATGCTCAGTGGTGGTTACAATTTTAAAACTTTCCATCTATCTAATTAGTATTTAGTTAGTACTAAAATATTTAAATTCCAATTCCTAACCAATGTAAACTTTAATGTTATCCAATTAACTCCCAATAGTATTTATCATTTAATTTACTTATAAACTCATTAGTTAATTTATTCACTATATAATTATATTATTATTATTTGTACTACTACTACTACTACTGCTACTACTACTACTACTACTACTACTACTATTATTATTATTATTATTATTATTATTATTATTATTATTATTATCATTTAATTCTTTTACACCCATTTATTAATAAACCAATTTATTTACTTAATCAATTACCATTTCTCATATTAATATTTTATCTTATTATCTATTTAACTTTCAATTTCTTCCTACTTTATTGATCTATTTCGTTAAATTATATCAAATTGATATTAATTATTCTAATTTGTTAATTTAAATCATTGTTTAACCTATAATTTATTATTTATTTTTCATTTTTTTCTATTTTCATGGCTAATTTCATTTTAATCCTCAATTAAGTATTTAATTTAATATTCTTACCAATTAAACTATTTTCCTTTACTTTAGCTATATATTTACCATGTTAACATTTTTTTACCAATTAGTCCCTAAAACTACATAGTTTATTTCATTTTAGTCCTATTTCACACATTAGTCCGGGTTCAGTTAATTTTATTCATTTTTACTTTTTTGCCTCTAGTATCGGTCCAGTAGAAATCTCCGAACCGGATATGAGGGACGTGAACCTCACAATTCCACATCATTCCAAAGTGACCCCATAGGATCACTAATACATTTACATTCCATTTCATTTGACATTTGAAACATTCATTCATTTATAGACCGCCATTGGCCTACTAATAGTGAGTTGCCATGACTCACACCGCGGTTTTACTATTCCTATAGCTAGCCAATTATATCCTGAACTAGATTTAACTACTAGACTATTACTAAGGGCAAGATAAATAAATTATCACATTATTTCATTATCATATACCATTATGCTAACATAATCAAACTTTATAATATTCATTATTTTCTTACTAAATCATCTTTATTCCACTTCTTTTTTAATAACATAATCATTCAAACCATAATTCCATTAAAGCTATTTATTTAATTTCATTTCTATTATGAACATAATGTGCTAATTTACTCTAAAATATTCAATTTTTCTGAATAAATTCTAAGTAAATTACCAGGTCCTCAATTTTTATTATATATTCATTTTATGCCATACTTTCAATTAAAATACACATTTGACTTAATTTTTAATATAAACATAATATACTAATTTATTCTAAAATATTAATTTATGCATAGTAAATTCCAAATAAATTACCATGTGCTCAAATTATATCTTACTTTCATTTTATACCATTATTTTTTACTAATAATCAAGTTATACATTAGAATCCCTACCTTAACCATTCGGCCAACATTAACTATTTATCTTAAATATTTGTTTTTCACATCTTTATCATTATTTAGGTTACTTCACATCTTAAATTATAAGTATACACCATTAATTCCTATATATATACCTAAAGTATACATTAAATTCCCTTGGTATACCATTCGGCCACCTTAAGTTTATTACCCTATAATTTATTTCTTCTTCATTTAGCCATTCGATTTATCATTTCTAACATCCTAAGTCATAATTATAACATTTATTTCAATTATATAAACATATTTTACATAGTTACTATTTAAACATAACTTAAATTCACCCTAAAATAATGGAAATGATTAGAATTTGTAACCACTAACCTTAACTTCTTGATTTACTCTTCCAAAGCTTCCTTCCCTTTGCTTTTTCCTCTTGAAACTCCTTCACCTTCTTTATTCCCTAAGTATGGCTGAAATTCAAAATTGAGTTACCATAAAAAGCATGCATTCTAACCGCAATATAACTACATAATTACACTCTATAGACCCTAATTTACATATTAGAACCATTAATTAAATTTAAAACTCTTCAATTCCTCTTACCTCAATTTGAACCCTAACCTTTGTACCCTTGAAATTTCCCAATTCTTCCACTCAAATTGGAGATTAGAGACTGCAATAATGTTGTAAAGGGGCTGAATTACATTAGAGGGACTTGATTTAGAGGGGAAATTGGAGGAGAAAAGAAGAATTTTGGAGAGAAAAATGGATATCAAGGTTCGGACAAGAGAGGGACTAGAAAGAGCTGAAGAAATATGGAATTCTCCTTCAATTTATGATTTTTCAGCCCTTTTATACCCTCATTTTTGGGTTGGGCTGGTCCAACTAAGGTGGTTGGACCCAAAATTAAGCCCATTTATAATATTAAGCCTATTAACCAAACCCAATTTATTTCTCCACTTTCCTGACCTCCAATTAACTCCAAGCCAATTCCAAAATTCCCCAAATAATAAATTAAACCTCCCCAAAAATTTTCATCCCAATCGGAATCCATTTTCGGGACTGGTTCACTTTAACTGGTCCGATTCGGTAATTTCCAGTGTTACCGTAAAATTAATTTTTCTTCACCAAAAATTCCTATATATTATTCAAAGCTTTTATATACCCTTAAAATAATTTTTGGAAGTCATTTACTATTTTTAAAGGCCCAGTCAAATTTTGGACAAACCGGGGTCCCTAATTATGGTTCAAGTCTTTTCTTATTTTTGACTTTTGGGAATCTATTTAGGCTCATTTTTACTCTAAATTTTACCACTGGACTCACCATAGCTAGTATTTTTCGATGGCAAATAAAATATTTTTTGCTTCCGGGTGCAATTTTTGCCGCCGAGTACACTATTCACCACCGAGAAATACTATTCACAACTAAGCTGATATTGCGGCCATTACATGACCCTACATTCGCTTAATGTAGGGAAGTATTAAAGATAATCACCAGCCCAAGCCTAGTACATCTTAGTATATTAAATAGAGACCCGATTGGTCGTTATGCTTGTGATGAGTTAGTCCCATTAGCAACGACCATCTCGAATAGCCTTAAAGTATCATTACCTTTGACTAAAGTCGATGTAATGGCAATAGATATTTCCCCTAGGTGAAATGAGCTGTAATATTGTGCTTGTTATGTGGGCCATTATATATTGGACAAAATCAGCTAAATTAAATTGTCTTTTATCAATGGCTTTCATACCCTGGTGGGCCCATCTTAATTTGATTGAAGTGTTCTAATATATAATGGCCAAAACCCATATGTATGCACTTTAAATGAAGAGACATTATGCTATCGATTTTTCACCGTACACCATACGCGTCAATTGAGTTCCCTATTAACCCATGGATCAAGCCCACCTAGGAAAAAGACCTCACTATCCCCTGTGTGAGAGTGATAAGGTTAGAAGGATCTATTTGCATGTATGTGGTTCTGGTTGTCGCATAACACACGATCATGCATCACATATGTCATTCATGCATCATAATAATAAGGTGTATTCTGCAGCCATCAAAGATTCGGCTAAATGGTTTAAGGGTCCCGGGGGATTACTCATCAGAAATCCATTCTTCGAGTTGCTAGAGAGAGTAACGAGTTGGGGTTTATATTCACTTTCAGATAGTAGTGAAACGTATTCTTCAAAATTCTCAGCAAAAACAAGTATGGCCACTTTACCAAGAGAAGCTGACACAACCTGTGCAATGATTGTTGAAGAAGTGGGCAGAAGGATGGAAGAGTTTGAGGCTCGAATGATGGCAATGATGGGGAATCGTACTGCTACTCTAGCACAGCTTGCTGGGCAACAACCTGCTGCTCCTGTTGGGGGGCAAGGTGAACAAGAGCCAATTACAGAAGGTCCCCTGGCAATAGTGGACCCACCTTTAGTTGAGCCTAGAGTGGCAGCACCTGTAGAGCGTAGAAAAGCTCTTAAACCTAAGAATGAATTGTGGGAAGAAGAATAAGAGGAGCCAATCATGGTAAGAGACAAGGCCCCTGAGATAGAGGAGATTATTTCGAGGAAAATGAAGGAAAGGTTGGAAACCATGACTCGCATGTTAATGACGGGGAAAGGAATGAACCCAGAAGATAAGGAGCTGGATGGTGAAGATCCAGTCTCCTAGAATTTTAAGATGCCCGACATGCCAAAATTCGATGGCACCTCAGACCTGACAGCACATGTAAAATAGTACTCATTAGTGATGAAGGGTATGACTCTGACTAGAAAGTAGATGATAGAGTATTTATGCCTGAGCTTAACAGGGCCTACAGTCGATTGGTACCATAGACTGGATGGGAGGTCCAAAGAGGATTGGGACCTGCTTATAGAGGAATTCCTTAAGCAATATGATTGCAGTACAAGGATAAATGTCACCCTAAAGACCTAGCGCTGCTTCAACAGAAGTCGGGAGAATCATTCCATAAGTACCTTACCAGATGCGGGAATCAGGTCATGGAAATAAAGAGAAAACCTAACGCCCCAGATCAGGTCGGGTTATTTATCAGGAATGCTAGCTCGTATTTGAGAGAAGGGCTAAAGATGAAGGGACTCAAAGATTGGAAGTCGCTTAAAGATATAGCCATCAAAGTTGAGGCTGAGCATATGGAGAAAATTGATAAATCTGCAAACCTGGCCTTTGGCAAGAACAAAGGAAGCAGTAGTGGTAACGGGGCCAATCCTGGGACTGCATAAGTCTTAGCCACAGGATCAACTTGGCACCACTTCACCATCTCAGGAAAGCCATTGTCTTGTCACTTCCCCCGTCTTATCAAGGAAGGGAAGTTACAACCATTGCCAGCGGGGCCCCCAGCCAAAGGCAGCCTAGACACAGAACAGATTGGTATTGTGCATATCACCAGTACACATGGCATAACATAGACTACTGTTGTCCTCTAAGAGACCGCATTCAAGAATTGATGTAGGCCTAGAGGAAGAAAGAAAGAATTAGAGTTGTTACAATGCCATTCTTTTTATGATATAAAGTGTGTTTCTGAACTATATTATGCACTTGTTTCTCTAGTTATTTTAATAGTATGGGCTTTTCTTATGTATATATCGCATCATGCATAGTGATGAAATATGTCATGGTATGTGTATGTAGATAACGCAGCGGAAAAATATCGAAAAACGATCATACACATCAAACAAATCCACGACAAGAATCGAAACATGCACTTTTAGGGTTTTAAAACTTACAACTTTAGATGCCTATTCCGAAATGAATTTGATGATGACCAGCAACTAAGATGATATTGTCCACCTTTGATCTTCACCACCAATGCCAAGGAATAGCCTTTGCGCCAATCCTCTCTATGCTCACATACACACTTTCAAGCAAGGCTTAAAACCGAGAATGCTAGCTCTCAATATAAGTATTGTGTAATGGCAAGGGTTAAAGCTACAAGATTTTTGATCTTGCACTTTCTTTTGGTGTTATTAATGCCTAATCACACAAGAAAGCAAGCAAGAATACTTCTCCTTGTGTATTTCGGCCAAGAAAAGATTTTTGAGAGAGAGAGAGGGAAGTTCACGCCCACTATCTTTTTACACTAGGGTTTTTTTTTTTTAATCTTTATCCTCATCTTATGGCAAGTGTTTATTCCGAATTTTACCACCTAAAAGTAGTTTATTCAACCTTAAACACTTCCTATAGATAAGTAACAAACATTAATTTAAACCCTTTTGAATTTAAAATTCAATTAGGATTTAATACTCAATTAACTTAATCAATATTATTAAATTAATTGACATTAAACCATGTGGGCCGAAATCTTCTTCTCTCATGGACCAAGGTCCAATAGCAATTTAATACCCATTACATACATTAGCTTGACTTTTATTAAAAGCCCAAATTAATGCTCAATGCCTTATTTAAATATTTTAAGCCCAATGCTTTGTGTGCGATCCTATAGGTCCATTTAATATTGGCAATTGAATTAATGAATTAATTCAAAGGCTATATATATTCTCTAGCAAGATATTTATAGCATTCCAAATTAAATGAAAATGCAAATGGCATTTGATGACCTAATGCAATTTTGTATAGTCCCTTACCCATAAATATCAGAATTAACATAAGGCATGGAACAAGTCATCCTCATGTGTAAGTTAATTCCTTTCTTGATATTCCAGTGACACTGAACTCTCAGATAAATAATGATTGCACATTATTACATCTCGGTATGGCCATACACTTCTCAGTTCACTGATCAAGTGGCCGATGATATTTTTTTCTCTTATAGAGAGGGGTAATCCCTTCACTTCTCTCATGCTCTCTAACATGAATCAATGCATACCCAAGCATACCCATACTTGTCACTCAGTTACGAGCACGTTAGGTGTATGTCAAAGTACACAGTAATTCATAAAGAGTTTCATAGAGATTTTAGGTCTAAGAACTCCGATACAAAACTTGCATATGAGGAACACTTATGACTTGCACCATGTAGTGTTCTCATGTGTGGATCGTATCCAAATACCATGTTATAAACATGTATCTATGATCTCTGATTGACACTTTTGTCCTTATGATCCGTAAGACAGAACTCAACTAATCAGAGAGAGCATACTAGTCTTAATTCATTTGTTATTCCCATAACAATGACTGACTAGGGATATTTAGAATGAAGTCTCATTTGTTTCAAGGTCTTACAACCATGTGCCTCACACATGATAACTTAAACTGAAACAACATTCTTGGATAGTTCTATCAATTGACATGCACAGGAATACAATGGATAAAACAAATGCCTCATTTATTAACTAAAGTGTTTTATTACAATGTATTGGGGCTAGGGCTTACACTAACAATCTCCCACTAGCACTAGTCCCAATTGGGCATAGCCCTAAGACCGAATGCTCTCAAATGAGCTTCGTGCAGATTTGGGCGCAACTGTTTCGTCAAAGGATCTGCTACATTGTCTTCACTTGCTATCTTGCTGACCTTGACGTCCCCACGATCAATGATTTCTCTGATCAGGTGGTACCTCCTGAGTATGTGTTTGGATTTCTGGTGTGACCGGGGCTCTTTGGCCTGTGCAATGGCCCCGTTGTTGTCACAAAAAATTTCTAATGGATCTAGGATGCTTAGGACCACTCCTAATCCAGAAATGAAATTTCTAATCCAAACAGCCTCTTTTGCAGCCTCACTTGCTGCAATATACTCAGATTCTGTAGTTGAGTCGGCAACGGTCTCTTGCTTTGAGCTTCTCCAGCTGACAGCAGCACCGTTTAAAACAAAAATGAATCCAGATTGCGATCTTGAGTCCTGAGTGCTGGTTTGAAAAGCAGCATCAGCATAGCCTTGTATGACGAGCTCTTCCTGACCACCATACACCAATAAGTGATCCTTAGTCCTTCGCAGGTACTTTAGAATCCCTTTTACAGCAGACCAGTGCTTTTCACCAGGGTCTTGCTGAAACCTACTGGTTATACTCAGTGCATGAGCAACATCCATCCTAGTACATAACATAACGTACATGATAGATCCAATAGCAGATGCATATGGGATTCTACTCATGTTGTCCCTTTCCTCTTTGGTTTTAGGGCACTGTTCTTTAGTCAAAGGAACTCCCAAAGCCAACGGTATGTACCCTTTCTTTGAGTCTCCCATACTAAAACGTTTTAGTACTTTGTCTATGTACTTTTCTTGACTTAGTCCCAAAAGCCGATTCGATCTGTCTCTATAGATCCGAATACCAAGTATTGTCTCAGCTTCACCTAAGTCTTTCATCGAGAAACATTTCCCCAACCATTGCTTAACCATTTGCAATGTTGGAATGTCATTCCCAATGAGAAGGATGTCGTCCACATATAGGACCAAAAATACTATTATGCTCCCACTAACCTTCTTGTACACACAAGGCTCATCTTCGTTCTTGACGAAGTCAAAATCTTTGACTGCCTCATCAAAACGAAGATTCCAACTTCGGGATGCTTGCTTTAATCCATAAATGGATTTCTGAAGCTTGCAAACCTTCTTAGGATGCTTGGAATTGACAAAACCTTCAGGCTGTGTCATAAACACCTCCTCTAGTAAATTTCCATTGAGGAAAGCAGTTTTGACATCCAATTGCCATATCTCATAATCATGATATGCAGCTATGGCAAGCAAGATCCTAATGGATTTGAGCATGACTACAGGCGAAAAGGTTTCATCATAGTCTACACCATGAGTTTGTCGAAAACCTTTTGCTACTAGTCTACCTTTGTAGGTCTTATCAGCTTTGAGTTTAAATAGCCACTTGCATTCAATTACCTTAGCACCTTCCGGTGGATCAACCAAGGTCCAAACCTGGTTATCGTACATTGATTGCATCTCGGATTTCATGGCTTCAAGCCAATTTTTCGAGTCTGGGCTTTCAATAGCTTCTTGGTAGGTAGTAGGATCCTCACGATCTACTAACTCAATAGTGTCACTGTCAGTGATTAGAAATCCATATCTCTGAATCTCCTGACGTACCCTACCGGACCTTCTAGGTACTTGTGTAATGGGTTCTTGTTCCACAAGTGGTTGTAAACTTGATCCCATTTCCAACTCATCCTCTATAGGAATTTGTGGCGCTTGAATTTCTCCAAGTTCTACTTTACTCCCACTATCTTTCTTGAGAAGGAACTCCTTTTCCAAGAAGACAGCCTTGCGAGCAACAAATACTTTGTTCTCGGCTTGTGAGTAAAAGTAGTATCCCTTTGTTTCTTTGGGATAACCCACAAATAAGAAGACAGTGGATTTGGACTCTAGTTTGTCAGATGTTAATTTCTTAACATGTGCTTCACAGCCCCAAATCCTAAGAAATGACATATTGGGTTCTTTCCCAGTCCATACCTCGTATGGTGTCTTCTCAACTGCTTTAATTGGAGTACGGTTTAGTAGAAACGCAGCAGTTTCTAATGCATAGCCCCAAAAAGAGATAGGAAGATTTGCTTGACTCATCATAGATCGAACCATGTCTAATAGAGTTCGATTTCTCCTTTCGGACACACCATTCCATTGTGGTGTTCCAGGAGGAGTGAGCTGTGAAATAATACCACACTATTTTAGATGACCGTCAAAATCTTGGCTTAAGTATTCGCCACCTCTATCAGATCGAATGGCTTTTATACTTTTGCCAAGTTGTTTTTCTACTTCGTTCTTAAACACTTTGAATTTCTCAAAAGTTTCAGATTTATACTTCATTAGATAGACATAGCCATATCTACTGAAGTCATCTGTGAACGTTACGAAGTAGCTAAAACCACCTCTAGCTTGTGTACTTAATGGTCCACATACATCGGTATGTATTAGTTCCAATAAGCCATTAGTCCTCTCACTTTTCTTATTAAAAGGACTTTTTGTCATTTTTCCATGCAAACATGGCTCGCATGTATCATAAGACTCTAAGTCGAATGACCCAAGTACTCCAGTTTTGTGGAGTCTTGAAATGCGTTTTTCGTTTGTATGTCCCAAACGACAATGCCAGAAGTAAGTAGGGTTCAATTCGTTTGATTTAACCCTCTTTGTATTAATGTTGTATATGGACTCTTTGTTTTGTAAATCAAGGATATAAAGGCCATTTTGCAACATGGCATTGCCATATGAAATGCCTTGGCGACGAATATGAGCATTGCCATTTTTAATAACAAAATCAAATTCATCCAAATCCAACAATGAAACTGAAATAATGTTTCTGCTCATAGCAGGTACATAATAACAATTTTTCAAAACTAAACAAAGTCCGGAAGGTAAAGTGAGTTGATAGTCGCCTATCTCCATGGCAGCAACTCGTGCTCCATTCCCCACACGGAGGTCCACTTCATTCTTCCCAAGTAACCTCCTATTTCTTAGCCCCTGCACATTTGAACAAATGTGAGAACCACAACCGGTATCTAGTACCCAAGTGGTAGAAATAGAAAGGTTAATTTCAACAACAAAAATACCTGAACTGGACGCCTTGGCTCCATTCCTTTTTTGTTCTTCCTTGAAGAGAGCGCAATTCTTCTTCCAATGCCCTATTTTGTTGCAATGGAAGCAAGTGCTCTCGCTCTCCTTGGGCTTTTGCGCCTTGGGCTTGGATTGGGCCTGAGGTGCACTCCCATTTGACTTGAACCGAGCCAGGTCATTCTTGGGTTTTGCCTTTCCCTTTCCTTTTCCCTTAGCCGGTCCCTTCTTAATGCCCCCTTGAACCATTAGTATGGGATTGGTCTTTCGAATGTTCTCTTCAGCATTCTTAAGCATCCCATGAATCTCAGTGACTGACTTGTTCATTGCATGCATGTTATAATTCATTACAAATGGATCATAATCATCAGTCAATGATCCTAATATCAAGTCAGTGGCCAATTCCTTTGGCACTTGTACCTCAAGCTTTTCTAGAGTATCAAGATACCCTTTCATCTTGAGTACATGTGTACTAACAGGAGTACCCGCAGCCATCTTACAGGAAATCAAGGCCTTTGTTGTCACAAATCTCTCGTGACGAGCTTGCTCTTGGAACATCTCCTTTAGGTGCACCATGATCGCATAAGCCTCTTGGTCCATAAATTGCTTTTGCAAGTCAGGCACCATAGTGGCTAGCATCAAACAGGTCACATCATTGGAGTCGCTCTTCTTGGTCTCAAAAGTTTCCCTTTGAACCGCAGAGGCGTTCCTACTAGGTTCTTGAGGCAAGGGTGCATCCAAAACATACGACTTTTTCTCTTGCTTAAGAACTATCCTTAAGTTTCGAGACCAGTCTATGAAATTGGTGCCATTCAATTTGTCCTTTTCAAGGACCGATCGCAATGAGAAATTGTTGTTTGAAGATGCCATTTTTCAATCTACAATAAAATTTAGCAAGATTAAATGAGGTCTTATTAATAATCCCACAAACCGAATTAATATCCCTTTAAATAATTCGCGTTAGTGATATAATGTGGGCCAAGATCCACTTTTCACAACAACCTTATTAGTCAAGCTGAGCTTGTACACCTAACAAGTTAAGTTACTTAGGTAGGATAACTCCAATCATGACTCGTACATGACTCTTGGATCAAATGGGCTAACATCTTAAGATGTTATAGCACAAACCCATTTATTAGTTGCCTAGGTCCGGGCATCCCTTTCCATGTTAAGTCCAACCTACATTAACAACTCATGCCTCACAAAGATAATCGGGCGCATCTAGGACTCCTAGTCTATGTTACCGATGATCGATGCCTTGACATGTTTCGAATTAGGAAGGCAACTTTGTGACTTACTATTTTAGGGATTCATTTTATTACGGCTTACATGGCATACGCTTTGTCATCCATTCATAGCATGCATATATAAATAATTGCATAAAGTAAAGCGTGACAAACATGGGCCCATAAAACCTACAACTAAGATTCTATACTATTACACAAGAATCTTCGAGTTGGGCTTCACCACTCCGGTGGGCTTCATCTTGATTTACAAAGTCTTCAAGTAAATTCTATTCTAAGAAATAAATGAAACTTTTACAATAATACATAATGGCTCGCAGGCCATAATTAATTACAAAAACCCAGGGCCCATGAATGCACCATGCATATCCATTCATCATACCAAACAAGCAAATAAATATGCATAACATTCATGGATTAAACAAAGTCCAATTTTAATTAATTTAGCCAAGCCCATTAATGGAAATTGTGTACTTGAACCTTTAAGAGATGACCCCATGATGGGCCTGGGCCGAGGCCCAATGGACTAAATCCTCTTATTGAATAAGTTCTCTTAAAAGCCCAAAACACAAACTAGTTAGATTTGTGCTATAAATCAACTCTAGTATAATTTCCAATTTTTCCATTTTTAATTTTATGTCATATTGCCCATAAACATTAAAAAAACATATATAATATATACCGACATGAATTAAAACATGAAGAACATATATATGATACACGGCATACATATAAAAACAAACAAACAACAAAACTAGTTGTTTAATTCTTATGTGATGCCACAAAAATGCACAAATACTTAAATCAATTTTATGAGTCATTTAATAATTCAAATAAGGTCATAAAAATGATTTAATATATTGTACCAATCTGATCTAAATGTGTTTTTACCATTTTAATCAAATCAAAACAAACAATGTTGATTAAACATGTAACAAACACAAACTAGTCATTGTTTTAAGTGATATTAAAATTAATCAATTAAATTGTCATGGACCAGAATTAAAACCAAATTTTAAAAATGTCCAGACCTGATATTTAATCTTTAAAATCACTTACAAACATGCCAAAAACGTTTTTACATTTAATATTCAAAACTAGTTGTTAAACTAACAATTAACATGCCAAAAGCACCTAGTTTTAATATTAACATATACCATCAGGTATTATCAATTAAATATGACCAATAAAAGTTTCTAGAACATTTTAGGACATTATATTAACATGTCATATTAATTATAATACCTATCTAATCAATTAAAATCGTTTTTACACCAAAACAATGCAAAAAACTCAAAACAGAAAATTTCAGCATTGCATGTATTAAAAGTAACGATTTTTAATTAATTATTTCATGCATCTAAAGCACTAAAATAAGCATGTTTAGGCTCTGATACCACTGATGAAATATGTCATGGTATGTGTATGTAGATAACGCAGCGGAAAAATATCGAAAAACGATCATACACATCAAACAAATCCACGACAAGAATCGAAACATGCACTTTTAGGGTTTTAAAACTTACAACTCTAGATGCCTATTCCGAAATGAATTTGATGATGACCAGCAACTGAGATGATATTGTCCACCTTTGATCTTCACCACCAATGCCAAGGAATAGCCTTTGCGCCAATCCTCTCTATGCTCACACACACACTTTCAAGCAAGGCTTAAAACCGAGAATGCTAGCTCTCAATATAAGTATTGTGTAATGGCAAGGGTTAAAGCTACAAGATTTTTGATCTTGCACTTTCTTTTGGTGCTATTAATGCCTAATCACACAAGAAAGCAAGCAAGAATACTTCTCCTTGTGTATTTCGGCCAAGAAAAGATTTTTGAGAGAGAGAGAGGGAAGTTCACGCCCACTATCTTTTTACACTAGGGTTTTTTTTTTTAATCTTTATCCTCATCTTATGGCAAGTGTTTATTCCGAATTTTACCACCTAAAAGTAGTTTATTCAACCTTAAACACTTCCTATAGATAAGTAACAAACATTAATTTAAACCCTTTTGAATTTAAAATTCAATTAGGATTTAATACTCAATTAACTTAATCAATATTATTAAATTAATTGACATTAAACCATGTGGGCCGAAATCTTCTTCTCTCATGGACCAAGGTCCAATAGCAATTTAATACCCATTACATACATTAGCTTGACTTTTATTAAAAGCCCAAATTAATGCTCAATGCCTTATTTAAATATTTTAAGCCCAATGCTTTGTGTGCGATCCTATAGGTCCATTTAATATTGGCAATTGAATTAATGAATTAATTCAAAGGCTATATATATTCTCTAGCAAGATATTTATAGCATTCCAAATTAAATGAAAATGCAAATGGCATTTGATGACCTAATGCAATTTTGTATAGTCCCTTACCCATAAATATCAGAATTAACATAAGGCATGGAACAAGTCATCCTCATGTGTAAGTTAATTCCTTTCTTGATATTCCAGTGACACTGAACTCTCAGATAAATAATGATTGCACATTATTACATCTCGGTATGGCCATACAGTTCTCAGTTCACTGATCAAGTGGCCGATGATATTTTTTTTCTCTTATAGAGAGGGGTAATCCCTTCACTTCTCTCATGCTCTCTAACATGAATCAATGCATACCCAAGCATACCCATACTTGTCACTCAGTTACGAGCACGTTAGGTGTATGTCAAAGTACACAGTAATTCATAAAGAGTTTCATAGAGATTTTAGGTCTAAGAACTCCGATACAAAACTTGCATATGAGGAACACTTATGACTTGCACCATGTAGTGTTCTCATGTGTGGATCGTATCCAAATACCATGTTATAAACATGTATCTATGATCTCTGATTGACACTTTTGTCCTTATGATCCGTAAGACAGAACTCAACTAATCAGAGAGAGCATACTAGTCTTAATTCATTTGTTATTCCCATAACAATGACTGACTAGGGATATTTAGAATGAAGTCTCATTTGTTTCAAGGTCTTACAACCATGTGCCTCACACATGATAACTTAAACTGAAACAACATTCTTGGATAGTTCTATCAATTGACATGCACAGGAATACAATGGATAAAACAAATGCCTCATTTATTAACTAAAGTGTTTTATTACAATGTATTGGGGCTAGGGCTTACACTAACACATAGTAATAAGCATGATCAAGGCATTGGTTCAATAAACACTATTTTGTTCAATTTCAAGGAAAAAATATCTTGGCTGCATCCAACCTAACTTCTGAAGTGAGATAAAATTTGAGAGATAAAAAATGGTAATAAAAAAAAGAGAAAAGGCCTTTGCCTGGACCTAGAATGACATGCTGAAAATTGACAAGGGCATTGCTGGGACAACCTACTTCAATTTCCCAACCTAATAACAATTGAAGTTTCAAAAGTTATTCTTTTACTTCTTCAGCATCTAGGATGCATACAATGCAGCCAAACAAAACCAAGCTCCAATTATTAAGGGGCTGCCTCAGAAGATGGACTATCAAATTTAAAATGAATGAAGCTTTGGGCTTTCACAAAGAAAAAAGAAGAAGAGAAAAAAAAGAAAAAAAAAACCCACAGTTTTTTCCTAAACCATTTGAGGCTAACTCAATCTCAACCATTAACGGCTACTTCAGAAATTAAGCCACCAAAGCCGAAAAAGGCAAGGTGTGGGATTTCACAGTTAGGTTCCAAACAGATAACTCACTATCTCAGCTAGTTTGCACAAGGGTCAAGATAAAGCCTTTGGTGCTAAAAAAGAGGCATTGTTAGAAGGAGCAGTTGTCCCAGCTAACAATGATGAAAGTGAATTCAAAGGAACTAGTAGATGCTGACAGACTAAAGAAGGTTCTATAGCAAAGGCAAAGGAAAAAAAAAGAGAATAAATGGCCCACTGGTTGAAAACCGAAAAAAAGGCAACCTTGCTAAAATTAGGCACCCCGCTAGGGCAAAAACCTGAAAAAGGTGCCCTAGGAAAAAATTAGGGGTTGAGAGAGAAAATTCAAGAAAGAAAATTTGAGAGGGCTGATTGATAACAGGAGTCGAATGCACCCAAGGTGTTACTCCCTGAGATTGAATAAAACCTATGTTTTTGCATTACATGTCTAGTCATGATTATTGTTGTTGCTATATGGTGCATATAGATAGGAACACATGCATAAGCTAGGCATAAACATGCGATTGAATGGTCAATAGAAAAGTATGGCATGCATAGGGACATATGCTGGAGCAAGTCTCAAGGCAGTAATAACAATACTTCATGTGACAAATCCTACCCTACCAAAAAAAAGGCCGTTAGAGATGAAAACCGTAAGTGCTCTCTAACCAAAAGTTAGGCCAAAGGGCAGGGTGAAAACTTAAAAATAGGCAGTCTACCCTACAAGAAAAAAATGAAATGAATAAAAGTCGCTGGAGTGGGTTGGGTCCATTCCAGGCAAAAATAAGCACAAGGTTATGTGAAAATCCTCAAAATGACATATTTTGTAACACCCCGCTACCCCTTGAAAGGGATGTCGGGCTGCTACACACAACACAAACATCCAAGCAAGAGCTAAAGCGAAAGCACTCATTAATAACCATATAAACTTGCATAACTGAACTTATAAAGTATACATATACTAAGTCATTACATTACATATCAGAATTACATGCCTTACAAGATGTTACAAAAAGTACAAGCAAAAACTGGACTATACAACTTATCCCTATACTAGTACAAGAAGAAGACTTCAAATCCTAGTGGCCAACAGATGCGCGACCCCAAAACCAAACCAATCCTGCAAACCTAGATGGAAACAAACATCCGTGCTAAGCGATAACGCTTAGTGGGGATGTAAAAAAACAAAGGACTGTAAAAGCATGCAAAATAGTATATATATATCATGCTAAGGCGTAAATGCAAAGTCAACTACAAAATTATAACATGTACCATTCAATCTTATCAAAACCAACACGCTTAAAGCACCATAATATTCTTATATACGTAACACATAACGGAATCTTAACAATATCAAGTCCACTTGATGAACATAACTGAGCCAAAAGCATTAATATGAAAAGCTCAAAACAAAATAATCATTCCATCAACAAAAAAAGCAAACAAGAAGCAGCCTGAACTCTCACGGACTGTGGATACGGGTACAAAAGATACCGAGGGAATTCAGTATCTAAAACAAAAGACATAAGTCTGAATACGTTCGAATACCCGAAGGTAACAAAAGAGACTGAATTCTCAAGACAAAAGACCACAACGGTCTACAAAGCAGCCGCGCAAAACTCTTTATAAGCATGCTTATCTATCCACTAACTTGACTGATCAGGCTTAACACAACAAGTCATACGATTGATAGCCAATCAAATGATCACTTCATATTTATGTCTTGCAAAACATGCACAACTAAACAATTCTTTAAAAGCACAATCGATATTGATATCATGCATATAAACTACCTTGAACATGTACAAACATATACCAAAGCAATGCCCAAACATGAAAGATACTTCAAGGAACTTAGGCAAGCAGAGCTGCATACTGTCACGCTCGCGACAGAATGCAATCACCCAACTGTCGCGCTCGCGACTTCATCACTCCCGCGACAGAAGCTAAAGAGCCTCTGTCGCGCTCGCGATAGAACAGAATGCAAACCTCCACATAACCACTTATCTTCATCAATCAAACACATATGCTCAAAACCTTAGACATGATATATACAACATACACATCAAAACTCTAAATCACCCCTTAACATGTTCATGTATCAAATTAAAACCATAAACATGCATATCCCAAAACTCATAAGCACATAACATTTATTCTCATTCAAGACATACTTATAACCACATGTATTTATAAAAGGGTCTAAGATAGCTCATAAACCAATTATTAACACACGAAATTCCATAATTCCCTCACAATCACAACATGCATCACCGGACTCAAAAATTATAACACATGCAAAAGTTCAAGAGCACACGATCCCAACCTCTTGAAGTGCAGCCGAAACTTCCAATCTCAAATCTTATCCTTGCCCTTCTCAATCCTTCTATCCGGAACTTCAAACACAGCAAAGAACACCAATACAACACCTCTTAGTCCATTACACAACCAGCTCAAACCAAAATAGAAATGGAGTAGAAGAAGACCCAACACAAAGCTAAGGCACACTTACCTTCTTAATCCTTTAATAACCTCTTCAAACCATCCAATGTAGAAATTAGCCAAAGGAAGACAAAATCAAAGATGAAAGAGGAAGCGAAACCGAGAAAAAGAGGGAAACAAAGAGATATCACTAGGCGCATGCAAAACAAGAACGAGGACAGATTTTCCCACTTAATCACTTACACTGCATGCAAAAGTCCACATGGCACATCCTCTCAAAGCCACATGTCCAACTTGAGACATGTGTCCCAAAACCTTCCAAACCCCTTGCATGACTGCCACATGTCCAACCCAACTCAAAATCCACTTAAATTCCCACTTAAAACATAATTCATCAGGCGCGTCCTGTCGCGCTCGCGACAGAGCCAAAACCAGGAATCCCAAAACAAAGCTTGACCAATCTTCTAACCAATTCTTCCACTCACCCAAGCAAACATTCACATGTGTTCTTTCTTACAAATACACAATCATATCCATACCAAAACATCGCAATTCCTATTAGGGTAAATCTGGGTTGTTACAATCTCTCACCCTTTAGAAATTTCGTCCTCGAAATTTCATCCGATAACATAAATAGCGAAACACTTATCACAACAAAGCTTGTATAAATCAAACATAATAACATAGGTGTCACACCCCAAATCGGGTCTAGTCGGAATCGGCAAGCTAAGTCGGATAAGTGAAGGGTATTTCGATAATTTGTGCATGAGTGAATTTGATGATAAGGACTTAATTGTAAAGTAATTAATTAAATAAGTTTAGTGGGGAAAATTTTGGTGTGCATGTGGTGTAGGTTGTAGGGTGTTTTGTTGTGGCATTTATCTAGTGAAGTGTGTGTATTGTACCTAAGGATGTAAGTGTTTTTGAGCAATTACTTGGTGTGTATTGTGTTTTGGTACCAAATATTTCAAAGCATTGATTTAAGGGATCATTTAGTGTGTGAATGGTGTATGGTACATTGGAGCGTGAAAGTCATAGGGGGATTATTGGTCCAATAGGAGGCTGCCGTGTGGCTTAGTTGTTGGGCATTGAATGGGAAAAGAAGAAAAGAGAAAGAGACAGAGAGAGGGAGAACACAGAATCTGCATTCACATTCTCTCCTCCCTCTCACATTTTCTTGCTTCTTCTTTCTTCATTTTCTGCACTTCTTCCTTTTCTTTCTTTTGGCTGGAGTTTGTACATGCTTAGAGGTGATTTTGATTGAGTTTTGGAGCAAGATTAAAGAGGTATGTGTTTGGGTTTAGGGCTCCTGCGTTTTTGGGTTTTCTTCTTCTCCTTTTTCTGGTTTTGCTGGTTTTGAGTTAAGGTTTGGATGAGTAATTACTGGATTTGTGTTTGTGCAAGTTGGTGTTGACAAGAGGAAGCTTTAGGGCAAGGAAAGGATTGAAGATTGAAGCTTAAAAAGTGATTTTGGATCTTTGATTTCCAGGTTTGGGAGTTTGATTTCTACATTTGAGTTTAATTTGTCTCTGCCCTAATTCTTCTTGGATCATGAATGTGTAATTGTGTGTGATTTCCAGAAATTTGAGTGTGTTGGGTATGAGTTTATGCATGAATTAATTTAGGTAATTATGTTAGTAATCCATGTTATTGACTGAGATAAATGTATATGAGGATTGGTATTGAAATGCATGAGTTGGGAATTCCTTTGAATTTGATGTTTTATGGTGAGTTTGGCAATCCTGTTCAGTCCTCATCTGACCTCCGTATATTGTTTTCATCATAAGTTGAGTTTTAGATCTCTATATCATGTGATTCTTGAGCCATTAGAATCATGACTTCCATGCATTTAAAATTCTCAGATATGACCTTGGGAAAATTCTTGCTCTAAGACCCTGGAAATTTTCCAAAACCATAGTGTCTCTGTTTGGGTCGGGTTACTTGAACACTATAGGCTGTTTAGATCATATCTGAAGTTATAGATGTCCAATTGATCTTAAATTTGTTGCATTTGAAAGTTAACATCTTAGGGAACAAATGTTAAGAGGAATGTTTGCCTAAAAATGTCGTTTAGATGTCCGTTTAGTCTAAACAAAAATGAGTTGTGAAGCAGTCCTGAATCCTAGCTTCTGTTTTGCAAGCTTTTGGTAGGTCACGGTGGTAACCAAATTCATTACCACCATGACATATGAAAATGCTGGGCAGAATGCTTAGTTTGGACCTAACGGTGGCAACCAAATTCATTACCACCGTGACCCCTTCTGTCTTGACCATTTTATGTGTTTTTCTTCCCGAATTGAACCCGTATCGCACCGGAACTTTCTAGGATCCATCCGATGTATGTTTAGGACTATTAAATGAGTATAAGAATAGTTATCACTTGGAAAATGAACATGAATAGGATTAAGATTAATAGCAAACTAATGAAGTAATGATGTGTAATTGTATGTATTAGAATCAAGTCAAGTTTAAAGACATTATTGAGCATTATAATGCTTTAATCTAGATAAACGTGTATGATATGAAAAAGTATGCATAGTTATGAATTAAGATTTAAGTTATATACACATGAAGACCTCACATGAAATGAGTTTGCTTAATGGAATATATATATATATGGGATATGAGCAGCGAATGTGTGATTGAAGTAATTGCCTAACAATATTATATGATACAGGCATTGATAATAAATGTTATTAGAATGTATTATTATGCAAGATATCTATGATGCTATTATGGTTCATGTGGATATTTGAGTGACTATATGATATGATATTGATAAATGTGATTTAATGCTTTTAGCTTATGAATTCCTCTTTTAAATGGAGATCCATAATGTGGCAAACCGGGTAAGTAAGTATTTATATAAATGTACAAATAGTTGGTATGAATGATACAATAAAGTGTGAAGAATAACATTCTGTTTTGGGCAGTGGGTATGTCACGGTGACAACCTAATGGGTTACCACCGTGAGGTACCTGAGAAGTGCATTCTGTTTTGAGGTGTGGGTACGTCACGGTGACAACCTAATGGGTTACCACCGTGAGGTACCCCAAGATTGCATTCTGTCGAGAGTTTTGGGTATGTCACGGTGACAACCAATCTGGTTGTGACCATGACCTACCCTATTTTTGTAAAGAATAGTTAGTTGTTAAAAGTAAATTTTGAATGTTAAGTTAATGATTGACCTGATAATGTTCCATATATGACTCTGATAATTTTTAGAATATTGAATAGTGCTAAAGCATGTTGAATGTGAAAATGAAATTGATTTTCGATTCGCACCCGTAAGGTGATGTCTGTATTCGATTCGCACCCGTAAGGTGATGTTTGTATTCGTTTCGCACCCGTAAGGTGATGTCTGTATTCGATTCGCACCCGTAAGGTGATATCAGTATTCGATTCATACCCGTAAGGTACTGTCAGTTCACTCGTTATCCACGATTTTGAGTTAGCAGTATTTTAATTGTTTTGTTTGATATGAGTAAATGAATGTGATATCCGAATGAGCATTATTTTAGACATGCGGAACAGTTATGAATCTGAATGAGATTATGAATCTCTAAATGGGTTGAATATAAGCTTGAATTATTAAGTGCTTGGGCTAATTAGTATGTACATGACTGTCATTTTGTACTTTTAACCACTATGGTGAATTATGTGAAGTAGTATAAGTATGAGTGCATTCTTGACTATGGATTGTTATAAATAATGAGTAATGTTAATTGTTTTCTCTAGTTTTGTTATGGTAGTAGTCTCGGCATGTTGGCATGCGTTTCATCTCATTATTTGATTATATATGTATTATTGTGTTGCTAGGTATGTGGATCAGCTTTCGGTAAGTGCATGTGCCATAACGGAATGTTATATTATATGTCTCTTTGGTCTCAGTTATTATAGCGTCTTCAGTATGTTGTCATGTGTCGCATTCCATGGCATGATACTTTATGTAATAGTGTTACGCAGTGGAAGAGTAGTGTTTAGACGATGTCCCTTGGTTCTCGGCTAGTGTGGGTGTATTATGGTATGATATGGACATGTTGAGATTTCTATGAATTTGCATGCTAAATGTTTATATACTAGTTGCAATTCATGTGAATTGGCTTTTATTGAGTACTAGATATTCTGGTATGATAATTGCATGTTTAAAGGTTTGTGTTTATGTATGACGCAATTCTGATATCTGATATCTCGGTAAGTATATGCATGTGGGATGGTAAGTATTCCTGCATGATAATATCTGTATCTTATATGATATTCCGTCTGCTTGATTTGCTTAATATGATTATAAATGTGGTAACCGTATGTAAATATTTACGCATGTGGATGTGAGTTTCTGAGTTATGGTTTTATATACAAGCATGTATATCTATCTGCTATGATTATTTACATATGCCATTTGTGTATGTGACTTGACTTGGCGACCATTGTAAATGGCCGTCCATTTTGCTTGTGTGTTCTCCCCACTAAGCGTTATCGCTTAGCACGGATTCTTTTCCCGTGCAGGTGGCAGGTATGGTCCGATTCGAGTCGCATCTGCAAGGTCGGCCACCTAGGAGTTAGAAGTTTTGTATTTTGTTCAGCTTTGGTATTTTGGATTTTGTAATTCTGTAGTCCTTTGTATATGTAGTTATATGTTAGGATCTTATTGTAATTAAGTTTTCAGTTATTTCTCCATTTTATCTTTCATCTGCACTTCCGCTGAATGATTATATGTATGTATGTGAGTTAATGTATGTTCAGCTACTGTTTGCTTAAAGTTTTAATTTCCGCTGTACCTCCGTATGTTTTTATGTATGAATGTATGCTTCAGCGTAGCGTATGTGTGCATGTATGCGAGTGAGCATCGGTAGCGCTCTCCGGCGTTCTTCCAATGGGGACGTAGGGGGTGTTACAATAGGGACTTACCAGAAGGTCCCGCTTGCTCATCTTCTTTCTCTCTAATCATAGCATAACATCGAGCTAGAACAACCGACGGAATCGGCTTTTCAATCGTTTCCGATATATCATGTGCTACTCGATCTCTTCTTCTTCCACCTCTTGCAGATCGAGTCACTCCCGTGTTCCCTCTATTACCTTGCTGAACCGTGCTCTCTTTCATTTTGGACAATTGGCAAGCATATACTCCATGCTGCCACATTTGAAACATGCTCCTGAAATCTTCCTACACATGCCTCGATAAAATTTCTCAAAATGCATACACTTTGGTACACTGCTTTCCTTACTAGGGGGTGCCAAGACACTTCCCTTAGATTCTTGCACTGGACCCAACCATTGAGTATGTTGTCCACTAACTCCATCACGAGTTCTCTTACTACTAAACACATTACCATCGGTTACTTTTCTCTTGTGCTCTATTTTTTGCTTGATCCCTTCCGATTCTTCTAACTTAATCGCCTCTGCCACTAACTGATAATATCCAGCTGGATGCATAATTGCCATGGCCGACAACGGACCTCTAATCACTTCTATTAATCCATCTTGGAAATGTTGGCATTTGAAATTCTCAGTCATCAAAGCAGTAGGCACATACTTGCTCAAATGACCAAACTCTTTCTCATAGTCGCTAACCGACAAGTTCCTTTGCTTCAAACTTATAAATTCCTTCCACTTTGCCTCCCTATAGGCCTTGGTAACATATTTTTGCTTAAATTCTTTCACGAAAAATTTCCATGTCAATTCAGCTGGTCTCTGTGGATTGAGAAGCACGAGCTTCCACCAATCATATGCCGACCCTTGCAAAAGCAATACGACACACACAACTCGTTGATGCGGAGGGCAAGATATCTCTTGTAGAATACGTTCAATCCTCTCTAACCATAATTCTGCCATATCTGATTGGTCTAATGAAGTTCCATGAAACTCTTCCACTCCCCTTTTCCTCAAAAGCTCAGAAGGAGCCTTGGGAGCAGTCAATCTGTCTAACACTTACACCTTGTACTAATGCCGGATCAAAACCAAAACCCTGACCTCCTGCTGGTGCACGCTCACATACAGGCCTATCCTGTCCGACCGGATTACCACTTCCGACCGGATTAACACTTTCCATCGTGTCTCCCATATACTCACTCGGATCTGACTCCATAAAAACACTACACAAGACAACATCCGTATTAGGCCACAACTCTAGAAAGACTCTCATATAAAGACTCTATACTCAAACAATCACATAGAACTAGAACCAACTAAACCGGTGCTCTGATACCACAACTTGTAACACCCCGCTACCCCTTGAAAGGGATGTCGAGTTGCTACACACAACACAAACATCCAAGCAAGAGCTAAAGCGGAAGCACTCAAGAATAACCATATAAACTTGCATAACAGAACTTATAAAGTATACATATACTAAGTCATTACATTACATATCAGAATTATATGCCTTACAAAACATTACAAAACGTACAATCACAAACTGGACTATTCAACTTATCCCTATACTAATACAAAAAGAAGACTTCAACTCCTAGTGGCCAGCAGATGCGTGAGCCCAAAACCAAACCAATCCTGCAAACCTACACGAAAATAAACATCTGTGCTAAGCGATAACGCTTAGTGGGGATGTACAAAAATAAAGGACTGCAAAAGCATGCATAACAGTATATACATATCATGCCAAGGCATAAACGCAAAGTCAAGTACAAAATTATAACATGTACCATTCAATCTTATCAAAACCAACATGCTTAAAGCACCATAACATTCTTATATACGTAACACATAACGGAATCTTAATAATATCAAGTCCACTTGATGAACATAACTGAGCCAAAAGCATTAATATGAAAAGCTCAAAACAAAATAATCATTCCATCAACAAAAGCATAAGCTCGATCAACAAAAAAGCAAACAAGAAGCAGCCTGAACTCTCACGGACTGTGGATACGGGTACAAAAGATACCAAAGGAATTCAGTATCTAAAACAAAAGACATAAGTCTGAACACATTCGAATACCCTGAGATAACAAAAGAGACTGAAGTCTCAAGACAAAAGACCATAACGGTCTACAAAGCAGCCACGCAAAACCCTTTATAAGCATACTTATCTATCAACTAACTTGACCGATCAGGCTTAACACAACAAGTCATATGATTGAAAGCCAATCAAATGATCACTTCATATTCATGTCTTGCCAAACATGCACAACTAAACAATTCTTTAAAGGCACAATCGATATTGATATCATGCATATAAACTACCTTGAACATGTACAAACATATACCAAAGCAATGCCCATACATAAAAGATACTTCAAGGAACTTAGGCAAGCAGAGCTGCATATTATTGCGCTCACGACAAAATGCAATCACCCAACTGTCACGCTCGCGACTTCGTCACTCCCACGACAGAAGCCAAAGCGGCCTCTGTCGCTCTCGCGACAGAACAGAAATGTGGAAAAAACCCACAACACAACATGCAAACCTCCACATAACCACTTATCTTCATCAATCAAACACATATGCTCAAAACCTTAGACATGTTATATACAACATACACATCAAAACTCTAAATCACCCGTTAACATGTTCATGTATCAAATTAAAACCATAAACATGCATATCCCAAAACTCATCAGCACATAACATTTATTCTCATTCAAGACATACTTATAACCACATGCATTTATAAAAGGGTCTAAGATAGCTCATAAACCAATTATTAACACACGAAATTCCATAATTCCCTCACAATCACAACATGCATCACCGGACTCAAAAATTATAACACATGCACAAGTTCAAGAGCACACAATCCCAACCTCTTGAAGTGCAGCCGAAACTTCCAATCTCAAATCTTGTCCTTGCCCTTCTCAATCCTTCTATCCGGAACTTCAAACACAGCAAAGAACACCAATACAACACCTCTTAGTCCATTACACAACTAGCTCAAACCAAAATAGAAATGGAGTAGAAGAAGACCCAACACAAAGCTAAGTCACACTTACCTTCTTAATCCTTTAACAACCTCTTCAAACCATCCAATGCAGAAATTAGCCAAAGGAAGACAAAATCAAAGAAGAAAGAGGAAGCGAAACCGAAAAAGAGAGGGAAACAAAGAGATATCACTAGTTGCATGAAAAACAAGAATGAGGACAGATTTTCCCACTCAAATCACTTATATTGCATGCAAAAGTCCACATGTCACATCCTCTCAAAGTCACATGTCCAACTTGAGACATGTGTCCTAAAACCTTCCAAACCCCTTGCATGACTACCACATGTCCAACCCAACTCAAAATCAATTTAAATTCCTGCTTAAAACACAATTCAACAGGTGCGTCCTGTCGCGCTCGCAACAGAGCCAAAACTAGGAATCCCAAATTAAAGCTTGACCAATCTTCTAACCAATTCTTCTACTCACCCAAGTAAACATTCACATGTGTTCTTTCTTACAAATACACAATCATATCCATACCAAAACATCGCAATTCCTACTAGGGTAAATCTAGGTTGTTACACATTTCCCGCAAAGAAAAGCTAGTGTGAAAATCCACAAGGGACGTACTACCTTCAATAAATGACTACCAGTACATGGAGCGATAAAACGGTTTCGAATAATCTCCCTTTAGGCAGATAGTGCATAATGTAGGACACTACTCAGAGTCTTGGGGGCAAAACGCTGAACAACTCTTAGCAAAGGCGTATGCCCATTGAATAGGGGGCAAAGATACATACCGAAAGGTTCTCTCTGAAAAGATTATGGGTCAGAATTCCTAAGCCAAGACAAGACTCTTCTAGATCCTTGGGGACACCAAATAGTGTGAGCAGCCAAGCCGTACCCTCAACGGATCCCTTAATCATCCAGGATATGGTCTATCTATTTTTCCATGTATTTCATGTCAAGCAATTCTTTTACAAACATCTGCATATAACTTTTCACATGCACACATAATCTTTTGTACATGTTCTTGTGCCAATAACTTTACAGGAAAAAGCCGAATCAAGGAATAGCTTCGATAAGATGAAGTCAAGCTGAAGCCTACACAAGTTGAAAACATGAGAACCCATGAAGAGGTAGCCTATTAAGTCCTTTTTCAAGGCATGTCAAGTCTCTTTCGAGCATTCTCAGTCTTTTTGGAGCATTATCTTTAAGTCATTTTTAAGGCATTCTTAGTCTCTTCGGAGCATTATCTTTAAGTCCTTTTTCCAATGTATCCTCAGTCTCTTCGGAGCAATATCTTTAAGTCCTTTTTCCAATGCATTCTCAGTCTCTTCAAAGCATTATCTTTGAGTCCCTTTTCCAAGGCATTCTTACTCTCTTCGAAACATTATCTTTAAGTCATTTTCCAAGGAATTCTTAGTCTTTTCGGAGTATTATCTTTAAGTCCTTTTTCCAAGGCATTCTCAGTCTTCAGAGCATTATCTTTAAGTCCTTTTTGCAAGGCATTCTGTCTCTTCGGAGTATTATCTTTAAGTCCTTTTTCCAAGGCATTCTCAGCCTCTTCGGTACATTATCTTTTAAGTCATTTTTTCAAGGCATTCTTAGTCTCTTTGGAGCATTATCTTTTAAGTTCATTTTCCAAGGCATTTTCAGTCTCTTTGGAACACTTTATTTAAATCTTTATTCCAAGGCATTCTCAGTCTCCTCAAAATATTAAAACCTTTCAAGTCTTTTTGAAGCATAAAACAAAACTTTTTTAAGGTATTTTAAGTCTTTTCAAAGCACAAAACTTTTTTAAAGTATTTCAAGTCTTTTCGTAGCACAAAACTTTTTTTAAAAGTATTTTAAGTCTTTATGAAGCACAATTTTTTTTAAAAAAAATATTTCAAGTCTTTTTTGAAGCACAAAACCTTTTTTAAGATATTTCAAATCCTTTTGAAGCGTAAAACCTTTTTTCCAGGTATTTTGAACCTTTTCGAAGCACTAAAATCATTTCAAGTATCTTCGGAGCATTATGGTTTTTTCAAAACATTCTAAGTCCTTTCACAGCAACAAAGACGGTTAGACATCGAAACGATCCAAGAGGATGATTTTCGCACTTTGTAGTCTAGATAACGACTCGGTGCAATCAAAGAGGATGATAATCACTTTGTAGTCTAGATAATGACTCAATGAGTTTCAAGAATGTTAGGACTTTGTAGTCTAGATAACGACTCGGTGCAATCCAAGAGGATAATATTCGCACTTTAGAGGTCTAGAAAATGACTTGGTGCAATCCAAGAGGATGATATTCGCAATTTAAATCACAAAACTGTTCTTCAGGGAACAACCAGCTCTTCCGGGGGCATCTATCCAACATCAAAATAATGGGGATTTGAAACGCCAACAAGACGATGTCAATCAACCACCAAGATAGTGGATTAACATGTTAGTAAACGAGCGTTAATCAAACACCTTCCATGACTCCATGAACATAGCAAGAAGGTGGCAGTCTCAAATACGCGCTCCTTTCTTTTCTCTGAGTTTTGACTCACCTAGGCATTTATGCACTAGTTTTCCCAAAACTGGGGGCAACTGTAGATACCGGGTCCTGAGGTAGCCTAGATCAGGATTGCCCAGTGATGACATTAATTCTTGTTCATAGGCAATGTAACACCACCTAACCGCATGTAGAGCTTTACTACGATGGCTATGGAGTGTCCCAGACATCCACATGCACACAAACCAGTTTTCATTCAAAACTCATAACTCAGGATTAATAAATTTCTTTGAAACAATATTAGATTACATTCCAAAATTCATGCATTAATTACATAACACTTATAGTCTTACTTCAACTTACGTTTTACATAATACAACTTCAATAATACAAAACTTCCGTTCATTTATACATGCCAACTGGTAATTATATTATATATATTACAAAAGACCTACACAAAATAGTGGACCTTAGTGTGTTGACCAGAGAAGATGCGGGACCGTCCTTCAAATGCGCTTCACTTCAGAACCTACATGAATTAACACCCGTGCTAAATAATAACGCTTAGTGGGCAAACAACATGCAATATCCATTTATACATTCATAAAACATCATGATACACATGCTTCCTAGTAATATACACATATGGCATAAAACATCATCATATACATGCCTCATAATAATAATGCATACATAAGGTACATATTTTTATCATAACTATGCATACATATAACATCAACATTTGCTCACACTTTGATTTCGCATATGATTCACATTACGCATAATTTCACATCGCTTTATTATTAATTCAATACTCATCTCATTGTTCTCATAACACTTAAAGTTCACATCACTTTATTGACAATACACGATTCATTCATTTGTTACGTTGCCTGATATGGCATATCGTTCTCATAACGCATACAATTCACAGTACTTTATTAGCAATTCATCATTCATTTATTATTTTGCCTGCAACTCATAGATGCAGATAACAGGTATCGCATTAATACTCGTAAGTACCATATATCACATTAGTATCCGTAGATACTATAATTTCGCATTAGTACCTGTAGGTACCGATATATTTACATACATATACATACATACATACATACATACATACATATATATATATATATCCCCTAATTAAATCCAAACGGGACTCTATACGCATTGGGGATTCCAAACGGGAATAAAAAATGCTTCGGCTGCAGCACTTAACCCTATAGGCGTGCCTATCTATCCACTACTCGACTTGCAGGCTAAATTATTAATCTATTTTATGTTCATATTATCACATTATAGAACATCCATATAACTACATTAAGCAATATCATTACATTTGATATCATGCACACATCTATGGCTTATCAATCAAGCCCACACTTCATTATATTTATATTTATTCACATTATACATGTTCACATGAGTTAACAAATTTATAATTTCCATATGCATCATCATTCATAAACCAAACACAATAGTTCACACAAAATAAAACAACCAATAAGCATTCTTAACACATAGGTAAGTCGTGCTTGCGACAGACCTAAATTACCCCTTCTGTCACTTACGCAACGGAAGTCGTGCACGCAATAGAACACAAAATGACTTCTGTCGCTGATGCGGAACCCCAGCCTATATGCAAACTAGAACGCCAACATACCATGAATATTGATCATAAAAAAATGAATAAATCCCCAATCTAAAGAACCCCCAAACAAGATTGAATGGAAACGCTTATAATAGATTGATTTAGAAAGTAAGAAGAATAAGAATCAAGCATACATTAACCATGCAAATTGCCTAAGTCTAATTCTTCATACAATAGCAAGAATCAATAGAAATTAACTCTCACAAATTCAGTCAATGAAAATTCATTAATCAAAAGATATGCAAAATGTAAAGTACAAATGAAGAAGTTCAGCCCTTTATATAGGCTAGGCAGCCACCCCTCCCTAGAGGAGTTATCATCAAACACTAACTCTAAGAGATAATTAATAAAATAAATAACAAAGATAATTCCTAACTTTATCTACATGTGTTTGGCCACAATACGGACTAAGTACATGAATAAATAAAGATAAATACAATATGAAAATAATCCTAAAAGCTAATGATTATCCTAAGGAAAATGAATGTAGACTCAATTTTGGCTATAAGTGGAATTTGGCTAACTCACTCAAGATAAATTCATCCTATTGTTTCTCCATCAAACTCTATTCAATAATATCCCAAAATAATAAGTATTTATCAAAGAAAAGCCATTCCTAAAATTTAGGACCCCAAGTTCACCAATGTAGGCATAAAGCTAAATTTGACTCAAACCCATCCAAATTCAGCTCTCCCCTTTAAAATCCGGCCCCCTCATGTTTTCTAAGCCTCGATTAGTTATTTAGGCCCAACTCTTTAGAAGAGATAAGCCCAACTTTAGCCTACCCACTTAAATTACCCAAAATACTCAAATAAGCCCAAAAATAAAACAAACCTAATTAAATAAGCCCAAAACGTTTTCTAAGGTACTAGGCTGCCCAAATACATTTAATCATATGTCATTACAAGAATAGAAGCTAAACAAAATATCTTGAAGGCCCAATACACGGTTTCTGCCCCAACTTGTCTTCATAGCCCAATTTAGCTTTTTTCCCCTCTTGAACTTGCATCTTCTCCACATAAGGTCTTATGAATGCTTGTAGGACTTCTTTAAGCTTCTTTGACCTTGATTTTGTGCCATCATGCTTGGTTGTGCTCATATCATCCCCTCCCTCTTTAGAAAAGATTCGTCCTCGAATCTTCGTCTTGTTCAAATTGGGAATGGAAACTTGTGAAATAAATTGATCTTCATAGATGATCTTGTGAACAGGTGGAAATAAAATGAATGCTTCTTCAGAAAAGAACTCATGTTCCTGCAAGTCAACAAAAACACTGGACAAAACATGGTTAGTTCTTAATACAATCTTTTTGTTTTGATCATTATTCTCTTCATTTTTCACGTGCAATTCAGCCTCCTCAATTAATAAAGGAGCAATCATAAAATGCTGATCTTCTAACTCAATTACACAAACATCTTCCTTTTCACCTAAACAAGTGGTAACATCTTCGTTTTCAATTGTCTCTTCATCATTCACCACCTCATCTTCACATAAATCTATAGCATCTCTTTCAGCTTCACAAATAATTTCTGCTACTACAAATTCCTCTTCTTTCTTTCTTTTCTCTTGTCCCATATACGTACTTAGTAGTGTAGAAAGTTGTTTAAAATGCAATTCCATATCTTTAGAATCTTCATTTTTACTATGAGTGTTAATTGATCTACGTCGGTTTTGAATTCTAGTAGACTTATCAATTATCTCCTCCGCCCGATCCATCCTAGAATTCAACTTCTTAACCTCACTCAAGAATGCTTTATACATTATTTTCACATCAGGCACACTTCCAACCTCCTCCTCATGCATTGTCTCTGTTCTTTCCCTTCTTAACATGATTTATAAGCTGCAAATAAACATTAGAAGGAAAAAAGAAACCTCACAATTCACTACCTCATGTGTTTGTCTCTCAACTCACGACTTAATTTCTCGCAATTGTACTTCAGAAACAAACTCAAACAAATATATACAATTAAGTAGTTTGATTTGGAAACAATGAATACTTAATAAGAACAGTAAAAAAAAGTACCAATTCTAGAGGCAAATTGACCAAATTGAACAAACTTAGAAATTAGCACACAAGAGATAAATTTCGTGTGCTTTAGTGTATAAAGATGTTCAACAATGTGCAATATGTTAAACTAGTGTAGTTGGAACCAAAAACAGTTTAGACACACAAATTGATAACTTAGAATGAAAAGTATAGACAAGACGGATGCACTTAAATGCGATGTTTAACTAAACCTAATGATTAGTTTAAACATATTTTATATAGACTCAACAAAAAGAAAATCAAAAAAAGCATGCAATAATATAACCCAAAATCAAAAAAAAACAACGAGTACTTAACCTGCTCTTTGAAGAAATCAAACCAGTTTTGGAAGTTCTAGCTTAATTTATCAAATTTGAACTTAACAAGATAATAGGACCTGAATTGAACACAAGATAATTTTCAGATTTTTTTTTATATGTATATAAGCTTTCTTTTCTTCTTTTTTTTTTCAAAACGTAAATCACACAACTAATGATCAAATACTTGAGATAGGTAATTTAACACAATTGAGCAAGAACCAAATAAGGAACTAGATGCAAAGTCCTATTCGGCCAAAACAAAGAAAGAATTTCAAGAAGACAAAATTAAAGGATAGTTAAGAATTTATCACTTAGCCTAAGCTCTGATACCAATTAATGCGGAACCCTAGCCTATATGCAAACTAGAACGCCAACATACCATGAATATTGGTCATAAAAAAGTGAATAAATCCCCAATCTAAAGAACCCCCAAACAAGATTGAATGAAAACGCTTATAATAGATTGATTTAGAAAGTAAGAAGAATAAGAATCAATCATACATTAACCATGCAAATTGCCTAAGTCTAATTCTTCATACAATAGCAAGAATCAATAGAAATTAACTCTCACAAATTCAGTCAATGAAAATTCATTAATCATAAGATATGCAAAATGTAAAGTACAAATGAAGAAGTTCAGCCCTTTATATAGGCTAGGCAGCCACCCCTCCCTAGAGGAGTTATCATCAAACACTAACTCTAAGAGATAATTAATAAAATAAATAACAAAGATAATTCCTAACTTTATCTACATGTGTTTGGCCACAATACGGACTAAGTACATGAATAAATAAAGATAAATACAATCTGAAAATAATCCTAAAAGCTAATGATTATCCTAAGGAAAATGAATGTAGACTCAATTTTGGCTATAAGTAGAATTTGGCTAACTCACTCAAGATAAATTCATCCTATTGTTTCTCCATCAAACTCTATTCAATAATATCCCAAAATAATAAGTATTTATCAAAGAAAAGCCATTCCTAAAATTTAGGACCCCAAGTTCACCAATGTAGGCATAAAGCTAAATTTGACTCAAACCCATCCAAATTCAGCTTTCCCCTTTAAAATCCGGCCCCCTCATGTTTTCTATTCTCCAATTACACTTAGATCCAAAATTAGAAACCCTAACTCAAACTTGTTTAATTACCCTAATTAAGCAAAATGCTACTAGGGTAGATTTTGGGTCAATGCAGGCAAGAAGGTTGGAAGTGATATTTCCTCATCAAATTCCTTTTAAAAAAAAAAATATGCAGGCTGCCCATCGAGCGGTGCTCGGCCCCCACAGGGGTGAGCTGCCTAAGAGGGTGCCCCTTGTGCATATGCCTGGCCCTGCCGCATAAGGGAGCACCCTTTATATGCTCACAACATAAGGGTGCGCCTAGCACATGCGCCTGTCCCTTGCCAGGTGCGGGCCGTGAGAGGGAACGCCCCTTGCGCATGCGCATAGTGCAAGGCCACCCTTCACGCGTGCGCAGCATAAGGTTACCCCTCTCGAGGGGTAGCCTGCACGAGGAGGCCACCCCTCATCACTTGCTACCTTTAGTTGGGTTTTTTGCTCCAAAAAATAAAGGAATTTGATTTTTAGTGGGATTCTAACATTGATTTTGTAACACCCCCTAACCACCTGTAGAGATTTACTACAGTGACTATGGAGTGTTACAACACAAACATATGCGCATAAAACATTTGTAAAAATAAAGTTCTGAGTTAATAATTTCTTTCAATATCACATTTAGATTACAAACCGAGAATCCATGCCTTGCATTACAAAACACTTATAGTCTTTCCTTATTATTCACTTTACAAAATATAACTTTCTTAATACAAAAAAAATTAGTCTCCTTACACATTACTAACTATAGTTACACATCCTATAATATTACAAACATTCTACATTTACAGCGGTTCCTAATGTGTTGGCCATTGGCGATGCAGGACTATCTTCCCAAATCACTATCTTCAGATACCTATATGGATTAAACATCCATGATAAGCGATAACACTTAGTGGGGAATAGAATACAATATACAATAGCATAATGTTCAAGTATACTCATAAAGCATGTTATAAGCACAACAAGGTTCATGATATCTATCATGCTTCATACTTATTATTTATAGGCCTATACATTGGATATTCACATTAGAATTCACATTATCACTTATTCTTCACATGCACATCGCATTCTTATCCATATGTATATACACAAGATTATAATTTCTTAATTATTATCATAAAAATATTTCATCGCAATAATAAAAGAATCTTAAAATTTCCATATTTTAGAATCAACAAATACACATATATATAGATGATCCAAGTACATATCATAGTATGACAATCACCACCATCTCATGGCTTTCACATGCTCATTACAATCGCACACATTAGTTTGTCACATAATTTCAAATCACTCAATTAGTTCACATATTTATTTTAACCTTGCCTGCAACTCAAAGATGCAGAAAATAAGTATCGCATTGGTACCCAAAGGGGTATAGTAATCACATTGGTATCCGTGGATACCTCACATTCGCATTGGTACCCTAAGGTACAGAAATATCAACATAATCAATAGTTTCGCATTGAAGAATCCAGTAAGGAATCAAATTGCATTGTGATTCCAGAGGAATCGGACGCATTGGGCTGCAAACTTAGACCCTATAGGCATGCCTATCTATCCACTACTTGACTTGCAGGCTATATTTGTAATATCCTGAAATCACCCTAGTAGTATTGAGCGTGATTAGTGTAATTAAATGAGTGTAAAATTAGGGTTTTCAATTTTGGACTAAATTGGAAATAAGAAATTAGGGACTTAATTGCAAGAAAATAAAGTAGTGTAGTGACCAAAAGGTAATTTTGCTTGATTAGTTTTAAGTGAGATTAATTAAGTTAAGCATGATTAGTTAACCTTAATCAATTATTAGTGGGATCCATGTGTTTCAATCTTGAGCTGTCACCTAGCCTTAAGGAGATTAAAGAGTGACACCTAGTAGATTGCATGCATATATAAGGTTGGTGGAGAGAGAGTAAGTGGAAAAATCTGTTCTTGCTTCTCTTTAGTTTAGCTCTCTCTCTCATTTCTACTTCCTTCCTTCTTTGTTCTTTATCCCTTCTTTCGTTCCTCTCATGCTTCTTCATCCATTCCATTGGTTTCTTAAGTTTTGAGTGGTGTTGCATTAAGAAGATTAAGAGATAGACAGAAAGGTAAGTTTGTATTGTTTGCTGTTCATCTTTTCTTCTTTCTTGATTGAACTTTTGTTCATAGTGTTAATTCTATTTTGAATGTGTGTGGATGTGGCTGTAAGTTGGTGAAGCAAGTAAGAGTGCTAAGGGAAAAGAGAAGGCTATTTGAGCTAAGAGATTGAAGGAGTGCTTCAAGAGGTTTGGGATTGGTTTGTTAAGTTCTTTATTTCGGTTACATGTTTGATGAGCTTGGGATTAGATTTTGTGCTAACCTTTGATTATGTGCATTATTGATTAATTTAGGATTTATGTGTATTTATGTAATAATTGATAAGATGTTATAAATTGAGATGTGTGTTGAAATTTTTGATTGAATAGCCATGAGATTATGACCAAAGTGTGAACCCTAGTTTTAGGGGAAAACTCTGCTCAGATTGTCCTAGACCTCCGTGTGATGTTTTGATCGTAAATGGAGTTTTACAACTCAAAATTAAGTTATGTTTGAGCCATTATAACCCTTACTTCATACCTATAAAAATAAAAGACATAAGCATGAATTAATTCTGACTCTAAGACCCATAAAAATGGCCAAAAAATAAGTGTCTCTATTCTGGCAGGTTCATTAGAACAGTATAGCTTGTTTAAGTCATATCTCACGTTTTATATTTCCAAATGACCTAAAAATTGTCCCATTGGAAACTTAACATCCTAGGTAACAATTTTTGAGAAGGAAGTGTTGCCTAAAAATTAGTTTTATAGGTTTGTTTAGGCGGTACAATTTTGAGGTAAAAAGTAGTCTCGTTGGGTACCTGCTAGAGCATACTGTCGCCAGCACGATAGGGGTCAAGAGCACAATAGAACCAGTTATATGAGGGATTTTCCTTCATTTTTTGATCCCATGGTTGGCAAGAATCATTTCTAACCCTCACTCTTCTCTAGTTTGTGTATTTTTGTGTGTTTTTCCTTTCCGAAATGTACCCGAACTTTACTACAAGTTATTATAGCTTATCCAATTCATGTTTAAGATTGTGATATGAGTATATGAATGTTTGACAATTGAAATATATATATATATTGCTATGGCATAGTAGTTTAATAAAGGAATTAAAAGCATAACGGAATGTGAGTATGTTTATCAAGCCATAGGTGTATGCAAGGCATGAAATGATACGAATGTGCTTAATGTGATGACTTATTCAATGATGCAAATTTACTCAATGCAACAATTGTACCATGATGTTAATTTAAGAAACTACATGAATACATTACCATGCGAATGAATCTTACTATGCGAATGAATATCATGATGTGTGTGAATAATATTATAAATGAACATAACTATGTGAGTTAATGATTAAGCCTGCAATCGAGTCATGGATAAGTAAGCATGTTTTTTAAGGGCTAGTGATTCGCAACTGCTATGTGGCACCGATGGGTGTCTAGTGATTGATACCAATGGGTATCCAGTTATCTAGTGTTTGGGACTTCGGTCTCTAGTGTTTAATATCTATTGTACCCATATCCACTTCTATAATGATTCAGGCTATCTATAAAAGAATAATTGTGTATGTTTGATGATAATATTGTGTGTTATAGCATGATTGTGTTCTTATTAACTTTTGATACTGTTATCCCTGCTATATAGTGTAATATCAATGCCATGCAAAGTGATATAGTGATCTTGATATTGAAGTCTTCCGCTGATGTTAAGTATCGAATATTGTTATTGTAGAGCATGGATTATTGAATGTTGGCTTGTTGTGAATATAACGCCCCGTTTTTGCTCTGGTAGTTTGAGCCTTTTATATGTGTAACTGTGTGTGTGTTAAATTGTAGCATGTGTTATTTTTGTGTATATATATATATGTATACATGCATGATTTAAATTTGGTGTTATGCAATTATGGGGGTTTGCTTGGGTGTGAGAGTGTGTAAGAGGTTAGGGTGTGTGAAGGTGAAGTTTGGCTTGAGTGTAAGTATGAGGATAGGTTTTGGGTGTGTCTTGGGAAGCTTTTTAATGGGAAGTTGCCATGTGGCAAGGGAGTGGATAAGTATAGTGAGGAGAGAGGAGAGAGGGTCAGATTTTCCCGTTTCCTTCCCTTTCCCGTTCTTCTTCTTCTTCTTTGCTTCCTTCTTTCCTTGGAATCCTTGCTTTCTATTAGCAATTGTGGGGAGTTTTGGGTGATCGTAAGTTCAATTAGAGAACCCTCCTAGAGAGTCTAAAGGGAAGGAAATTGCAAGTGGAAGCGGAGCCTGTGATTAGAGTCCATGTATTCAAGGTTTGGGAATGTTGTGATTTTTGTGTGTGTTTTGTATGACTCTTATGTTTTGTGTTAAATGTTGGAATTGATGGGATAGAAGATGAGTACTTGTATCAAATTTACATGGGCATTGATTGTTTTGGGTTAAGATGCATGATGGGTGAAGAATTGAGTTGTGGCATGAGTTTGTATGAAATTTTATGAGAAATTGCTGGTTTGACAAATTCTGGAATTTTATCTTGCAAATTTGATGATTTGATGATGATGATTAGTTTATAAATTGAGTTTTAGGTGGCCTAAGGTGTTGTGAATGATGTATTTGTGTGGGGTTGTGTTTTGAAGCCAATTGAAGGTTTGGGTGAATTTTGGAAATGGGCTCCTGCAGATTTTTTGCATAAGGGTTGGAAATCCCGACCCTGTCGTGAGGTCACGATAGAGCTCGGCGATTGCAACCTTCACGTGAGCTATTTGCGTGCTACCGAGCAGCCTCAGTGAGGCCTCTCTGTCGTGAGCGCGACACATGTCGCAAGCACTCTGCCGCTGTATGATTTTTGGGCAATCTCCTGTCGCGAGCGCGTGCCTGTGCGCGAGCGAAACAGGAGCTACTGGCCGCTCACTGTCACGAGTGCGACAAGTGTCACGAGCGTGACAGTGAGGTGTGCATTTGCCCGCGCCAGCGTGAGAGCTGTCGCAACCGCAACTTGAGGCAGATCTTTGCCTCTGTCATGAGCGCGACACCTTCTGGCTCCATAAAGTGAATTTCTTTTTATACTTCTAAAGTTTAATCTTCAGTCTTGTTATATTTTCCTATTTATAAATAGACGATTTTAAGAATGATATGAATGTAAATTAATTGAACTATATTTGACATGCGAAAGTCAATAAATGGATAAATAGTTATGCCTATAGAGGTTAGTTTGCTGCAGCCATGCGTATGCGTTTTGGACCCTGACCAGGTCCCTGAATTGGATCCACGCGATCCCCATTTGACTTGAATCTTATGTAAGATTCCATGCGAAAATGTTTTGAAATAAAAAGAAAAAGATGGTTTTGATACCCTCAGGTATCCATGCGTTTCAAATGATTATGCGTTACTCGCTATCCACTACTTTGAATAAGTAGGTCTTTCTTTCTGTGTGAATATGGATTTTGATTTGGCAATGTATGCTTGATTGGGTTACCTCCCGATATCCTTATCCTCAGTATGTTGAATTGTTAAGTATTGATTTATACATGTGCCATATGTATGTGATTTGTATCAACGTCCGCTGTGAGTGGTCGTTTTTCATTGTACTTTTCCCCACTAAGCGTATTCGCTTAGCACAAACAGGAGCTACTGGCCGCTCACTGTTGTGAGTGCGACAAGTGTCACGTGTGCGACAGTGAGGTGTGCATTTGCCCGCACCAGTACGAGAGCTGTCACGACCGCAACTTCAGGCAGATCTTCGCCTCTGTCGCGAGCGCGACACCTTTTGGCTCCATAAAGTGAATTTCTTTTTATACTTCTAAAGTATAATCTTCAGTCTTGTTATATTTTCCTATTTATAAATAGACGATTTTAAGAATGATATGAATGTAAATTAATTGAACTATATTTGACATGCGAAAGTCAATAAGTGGATAAATAGGCATGCCTATAGAGGTTAGTTTGCTGTAGCCATGCGTATGCGTTTTGGACCCTGACTAGGTCCCTGAATTGGATCCACGTGATCCCCATTTGACATGAATCTTATGTAAGATTCCATGCGAAAATATTTTGAAATAAAAAGAAAAAGAGGGTTTTGATACCCTCAGGTATCCATGCATTTCAAATGATTATGCGTTACTCGCTATCCACTACTTTGAATAAGTAGGTCTTTCTTTCTGTGTGAATATGGATTTTGATTTGGCAATGTATGCTTGATTGGGTTACCTCCCGATATCCTTATCCTCAGTATGTTGAATTGTTAAGTATTGATTTATATATGTGCCATGTGTATGTGATTTGTATCAACGTCCGCTGTGAGTGGTCTTTTTTCATTGTGCTTTTCCCCACTAAGCGTATTCGCTTAGCACGGGTGTTTTATCTGTGCAGGTGTGGAAGATGTTGAAGTCCGTGAGCAGGGTGATCCATTTCAGAAGGGCCGACACAACTAGGAGAGGGATTTTATAGTTTCGAATTGTACTTTCTTTTTGTATATGTAATAGTTTAAGGATTTTGTAGCAAGAACTGTTGATGTTAGTTCTTTCTTTTGTATTGGTGTGACACCAAGTTTGTAAGTAACCTTTTGTGCTACGGCACCTTTATAACATAATATGTAAAGACTATTTTGGTATATTAATAGTATTATAACTTTAATTTTCAGCCTCGGTCTTTTGATTGTAATTTTATTTTACTGCTTTGAGTGTATAATTTATGTTTATATGTTGTGTTTGAGGTTTTGCGTGACAACCCTTATCTATCGGGACCCTTCATCCTCCTCCAATGGATGGAGCTTCCCACGTATAGGTAAGGGGTGCTACAGTGAAACCCTTGCATGAGTACTATTACATGATTTGTTGTTGAGAAATACATGTTATAATGTTATGTGTTCATGCATGAATGATTGTGTTATATTGCTTTGTTTTCATCCCCACTAAGCGTTATCACTTAGAACCGATGTTTGTCCTTGTGTAGGTTATAGCTTGGAGTTCGTATTTTGAAGACGGTTTTCTGCAGGCCACTATAGGAGCTTGAAGTTGTCTATATAGGTTGATAATTTTGTAATGATATTGCATAATTAGAGCTCCAATTTTTGTATAAGATAAGCATAAATGTATATGTAATTTTGTATTGTAATATGTAACTATAATGAACTAGTGCAAGTGAATGGCTTAGTGATCATTAATGTATGCTAATATCAATAGTGATCTTATAGTGGTAGTGAATAGAGATAATAATATTGATTTAGTGATAATAAGTAGATCTAATGATGATAATTGGATTTAGTTATAGCATAATTGTCGCGTAGCGCTCCCTTGTCCTCCCAAGGGGCATTGGAGCGTTACAATATTATCATTCCAGTTATTCACATCATCCCATTTCAATGTGTGTGTGTGTGTGTGTGTGTGTGTGTGTGTGTGTGTACACAGTAATAATATGGCTCACTTCATAATTATTTCACAAGCATAACACAATAATTAATATGATACACATGTTCTCTTTACATATAAATAAGAAATAAGAATTACTTGGCCAATTGAAGTTCTCGGAAGTCCTTTAAAACATTTAAAAGTGTCGCGCTCGTGATAGGACATCACCTATGCCTCTGCCGCGCTCGCGACCCTTATCGCTCTCACGACAGAATCTCACACTTCACACTTCATCATTTAATTCATACACATTGCTTATACATTTAATTAGGCACACATACTCACCCGATTTCCACACTATTGGTCTCCATATAAATAAGAATTCATAAGTTAAAAACATTAAATCACATTTATCATTATCATAATATAATTACTCATATATCCACATGAACCAATATAATATCATTAAATATCTTGCATGATAATACATTCTAGTAACATCTATATCAATTCACACATCATATAATAGTGCTAGGCAAATGCTTCAATCACACATTCATTGAACATATAGTCATACTCTCACACATCTCATTCACTCCAATCATACCCATAGTTTCCTCATATACAATCCAACCTCATTACACACCTACTTATGGTTCATATTCTCACTAAGCAAACTCATTCCACTTGCTATCATTCACATGTATATAACTTAATCTCAACTCATATTTATGCATACTTGTTCATACTACACATGCTCATATAGATTAAGGCATCATAATCCTCAAATGTCATTTAACTTGACTAAATTCTGTTTCATGTAATTATACATTATTAGTTCATTAGTTTACTAATAATCTTAATCATATTCACGTGTATTTTTCTAGTGATAACTATTCTTATAATCACTTGATAATCCTAAACATGCATCGGATAGACCTCGAAATGTTTTGGTGTAATACGGGTTCAATTCGGGAAGAAAAACACATAAAAATATACAAATTAAATGAGGGTAGAGGTGGGGAATTGATTCATGCCAACCATGGGCTCCAAAATGAGAAGAAAATCCTTCATATAACTTGTTATGTCACGCTCGCGACAGTAGCTCCCATCAAGTGTCCTACGAGCCTGCTTTTCACCTCAAACTTTTATCACCTAAACCAATGTCTAAGCCTCATATTTTGGCAAAACATCCTTCATGACAATTGTTCCCTAGGATGTTAAGTTTCAAATGGGATAGGTTTAAGGTCATTTGGACTTATTAAACATCTGATATGACCTAGAAAACCTATACTGTTCTGATGAACCCGCAAGAATAGGGACACCTATGTTTTGGCCACTTTTTGGGAACTTAGAGCAAGCACTAGCTCAACCATATTTCTAAGATATTTTTATCTGTGGATCTTAGGTTTCAGCTCAATTTTGAAGAAACCAATTTGGAGTATTAAAACTCGATCTATTGGTAAAATAGTCACTAAAGGTCAAGAGAGACCCTCACAGAAACTCACCCTACAAGCACACTTTTCCTACTTCATGTATATGACTTCTAAATTCGACTTTAATGATATTTTTAACCAATAGGCTCTCCTAATCATTTATTTATATATATGTTAACTTGCATAAGACATAATTCTCATCTCAATTTAATTAAAACTGAAGGAGGTATGGCCAAAGGAACATAACATGCTTCAAAAGGCCCTCCTGCAGAACTTAGTTACACTTTGAGCAGTTTTGGAGTCTTTAGAGTCCTCTAGACAACAAGACTATTTTCACAATAGCTAAAGACATAGACATTATAGATTAGCATAAACAATATACCATAAACAACTCACATAAGCTCATTCCTTCAATTCCATATCATATATCACAAATACACATTTATAACTCAATTATACACCTCACGGTACATGGAAGTTCCGAGTACATTTTGTTCATTTATATAAACACAACAATTCCATCATTCATCCAAAATTAGAGTTCAAACATAAGTCATTCAAACTCATAGTATTCATTATATACCAACATGTTAATTTCTCCAACTCAACACTTCACATAATATAATTTACACACTTTAAGTACACAATCAATCATTTAACACACACACACAGCAATTTAGTTCCCAAACCTCTTCTCCTTAGCTCCTTAGAAATCACATAGTTCCTTGATCAACCACCTTCTTTCTTCCCTTAATTCTCTTTACTTTCTTAACTACAAATGCAAGTCCAGTTTCCAGAATTGGAACACCATAATCAATCCTCAATCCCATAAATTTTAGAACAAGAAGAAGTGGGAGATGAAGAACTATAATTAGTCACTTACCTTTGCAATAATCAGCAATTTAACTAACCATTAAACACTTAATTAACCAACAGGATTTGTAGAATTAAAAATGGTAACTTTGAAAAGAACTTCACGTTGAAGGAGGAGGAATAGTAGATTTTCTAGAGAGAAAGAAATGGCTGAATACACATGCAAACTAGTGGGTTTTCTCCCTCCCACAAGGTTTATATTGCATGAAGAAAGGTGAGGTGGCTGCACCCAAGAGTGCCACTTGGATTTCCACCATCAAAATCTGTTTTGGATTAGTTAAATTAATCCTCCTCCATTAATGCTAATTAACCCCACTCAAACATAATCATACACTTTTATAATTAAGCCACTTAAACTTATTTTGCGAGTTCAATTGGGCCCTCAATTATCTTACACTTAAGTCCTCAATTAAATACACTTCAAATTAACTTACCCAATTACCACAATTTAACCAATATGCTACTATGGTGTAATTCGGGCTATTATAGATTATCGGGATTTTTAAGGGATAATTCTGGATTTTTATTTTAAAATAGGAAGTTTGGTTTAAATTACTCTCTTTTCCTAAAATCTCTAGGGTTAATTCAAGAAATATATAAATAGAAACTAAGAGAGAGAGAAAAAAGGGGGCAGCAATCTTCTGTGATTTTTAGATTTCTTAAGGAAAAGGAAAAAAGATTTGTTTTTTCTTGATTCATCAGAATTTCAATCTTTGATCCAAGAACAGTGTTTAAGAAAGAGAAATCGATTTTGTTTTCTTGAGACTGAAGATTTTTCTTTTCTTTTTTTTTCAAACAAGTTTTTGAGAGTTTTTAGAAAGGGAAACTTAAAATTTTCTTATTTTTTATTTGATTTTTGCGAATCTTAACAAGGAATCGAATTGCGATTCATCTTTCTAATTGTTTACCATTATAAGGGTAAATTTATGGGCTCAATTGTATTCTTTTATTAAATATTTTATTTATTTTTCACCATTGTTGCACATCTTTAGTTTGTTATTTTATGTGATCAATATATTTATTTGTTGTTTTTTTTGCTTATGATTCAAGTTGTTTTGCTTATGATTCAAGTTGTTTTAGTTGTTTTTTGCATTAATATGCCATGAAATCATGTAAAACCATGTAAAATTACAAATTTTGCATTGAACCATTGAAGAAAGAGGCCAAATTTCGTTCTGCCTCATTCCTGCCCTTGAGGGGCGGGAAGGAGGTGAGGGGAGGCCACCCTTCACCCCCTATTTGTCTTTTTGTGCTTTTTGGCTTATTTTTTTTCTGTTTTTGATGCTTTTCGATCCATATTTGCGTGATTTATATTTTTGCATGATTTTAATATTATTTTTGCCATGTAATATTTATTTTTATTATTTTTTGTCATTTAATTGATTTTTTGATGTATTTGCTAACATTAATTTTATTTTGTTTTATTTTGTCTACAATTCTTATTTTTTCCTTATTTGAGCGTTCTTATGAGCAAATGAGGATATCCAAGGGATCGGAGGCTTCTCTTTTTGGTTTTGTTCATATTTTTTTTTAATTTTGTTATTTTGCTTATTTTACTTTTATTTTATTATTTAGTGTAATTTGTGATAAAATTATTTTATTTTATGCGCGTTAAAAAAATTACAAAAATATTTTTATTAATAAATTGGTTTTTTTAATAAAATAGGATCAATATCCTAACTTTTAAACTAATAAAATCTCATTTTTAAAAGGAGAGTTAGCATTCATGAAATGGGATCACTCATTGCAGTTTTCTCAATAATGCCTACAAATAACTGTTTAATTTTTAAGTGTTCATGAAAGAACCAATGTTCCTATCCTAATTAATACCTTGTTTTATGCTTGTTATTTATTTATTTATTTATTTATTTTAGCTTTCTATTTTCTTAGGGGATTGCAATTTTGTCCCGATTTTCACCTTATAATTTATTTTATAGCTTATTTTTATTTTGCTTATTTATTGTTTTTATCGCTTTCTTTGATGTTTGATGTGTGCTTTAATTAAATTGCATGACGTGTTCGAGAGAAATGGAAATTTAATAATAAAAATCCATTTATAATTAACTAAGGCATTAATAAGAGTGATGTTCCAAATCTTTCTTTGGTTTTGACCCAAAAGGTTAGATGAACTTTCCCAATTTTGAATTGGGTGGTGAGTCCAAAATACCTCAAAGGTGCATAAAGGTGATGCGGAACCCCAAGGCTAGAGAACCCGAAACCCCTTAAACACACAATATGGAATGAACATGAACAAGAAGAAACTCCCAATCTAAAGAACCCCCAAACAACATGTGAATGGAAACGCTTATAATAGATTGATTTAAAAACACAAGAACAGAATTCGCCACAAAGTAAATACCTTGATAAGAATTTAGTTCTTGATGCAAAAGAAGAAGACAAGCTTTCCTCTCCAATGAAGAAAATTCGGCCAAGCCAAATGATGATATTCAAAAGTGTTTTAGATGTCTTTTACAACTTATAATGAGGTATTTATAGCCCCCAAAAGGTAGGTAATCCTAAATAAGTCAAAAGTCCACCTAACACATGGGCCTCCCACCAAACACTAAATAAGTCAAAAGGCCACCTAACACATGGGCCTCCCACCAAATAACTAAAACCCAAACTTATTAACTCTAAAATACAACAACCCACAAGCCTAAAATAATTAATTTAAATGAGCCCAAGCTAAAGTAAGCCCAACTCACTTAAAATAAGCCTATTAAGCTATATGAGGGTCCAACTAAATAATTAAAACAAAACAAGTTCAACATAATAAAATAAGCCCCTTGGGCAGCCTAAAGCTACTCTTCGAGATTGAAATAATTAATCAAGCACAATTGAAGCCCATCTTTTGCATTTGGCCCCATTGGATTAGATATAGCACAATTTGGCTCAACTCTCTCTTGAATCTCCATAGCTTCCACAATTCGGCCTGCGTAGGATTGCCATGATGGGTTGACCCCCCTGTGCACGCATCATCCCCTCCCTCTTTAGAAAAGATTCGTCCTCGAATCTTCGTTTTATTTAAGTTGGGAATTGAAGCTTGTGGAATAAATTGATCTTCACAGATGATCTTGGGAACATGTGGAAATAATATGAATGTTTCTTCAGAAAAGAACTCATCATGTTCCTGCAAGTTAACACGAAAACTAGGAAAAGCATGGTTAGTCAATACAGGAATTTCATTTTGATCATGATTATCTTCTTTTTCCATGTTCAATTCAGCCTCCTGAAGCACTACAAGATCAATCATAACATGCAGATCGTCCAACTCAACTAAACAAGCATCTTCCATTTTACAATCTTCTTCCTTTTCCCTTAAACAATCATCGTCTGCACTTCCACTTATGTCTTCCTCATTTATAACATCATCATCATATAAATCTATAACATCTCTTTCAGCTTCACAAATAATCTCTTCTGCTACAACTTCCTCTTTCTTTCTTTTCTCCTTTTGCAAACACTTATCTAGTTGTTTAAAAAGTTGTTTAAACCGCAATTCTGCATTTTTAAGGTCTTCCTTCAATAACTTAGTATCCTTTTTTAACTCATCCAATGTTTCTTGATCTAAATGTCGTCTTGACTTGTAATAGGACATCCTCACAATCACTTCCTCACGTGTTTCGCTCAAAATATGGCACTCCACTCGTGTGTCACTCTATTTGGCTTTTACCCTCTTTTAAGCTCACTCACTCAAGCCTTTTTACCATTCAAGCTTGTTGTCTTCAATTGCACTTTAGAACTCAATCCTAAGTCAAGATGATTCACAATTCAACAAATTAAATGAGAATGCAATGGAAACACTTAACAAAGAAAGTCAAGAATGACGCCTACTAACAAATTGCCACTTTGACTTTTCAAATTAATTTTCAAATTAAAATGTTGGACAAATTTGAATTTTGGTATTTCCCTAATGGAAAAGTCAATTTTAATACAATGGATGTGAAGACAATAAATCAATGAAAGTCAAAAATGACAACTACCCATAAATATTGACTTTGACTTTTCAAAATTAATCTCCAAATTCAAAGTATGACCAGATCTAATTTTTTTTTTGTTTCTTTGTGATTTTTCTTTCCTAGCTTTATCTCAATGCTGACTTTTCTCTTTTTTTTTTTTAAATTTTAAATTCAAATGAACAGTGCTGTGAATAGTACTATGAACAGTACCAACGATTTTTTTTCCTCTTTTTTTTTTTTTAGAACTTAAAATATCAAACACAAGATCTGATGTAGGAATAAAGAAGAACACAAAAGAACAAATTCAAAAATAAAGAAGAACACAAAAGAACAAATTCAAAAATAAAGAAGAACACAAAATTGATAAGAATAAGATTGCAAATTTAACGTGGAATTATCTTGTTCTAATGAAAATAAAACAATAGAATAGCAAATTAACACAAGATAAATAAGAATTTATCCTAATCCAAGCTCTGATACCAAATGATGCGGAACCCCAAGGCTAGAGAACCCGAAACCCCTTAAACACACAATATGGAATGAACATGAACAAGAAGAAACTCCCAATCTAAAGAACCCCCAAACAACATGTGAATGGAAACGCTTATAATAGCTTGATTTAAAAACACAAGAACAGAATTCGCCACAAAGTAAATACCTTGATAAGAATTTAGTTCTTGATGCAAAAGAAGAAGACAAGCTTTCCTCTCCAATGAAGAAAATTCGGCCAAGCCAAATGATGATATTCAAAAGTGTTTTAGATGTCTTTTACAACTTATAATGAGGTATTTATAGCCCCCAAAAGGTAGGTAATCCTAAATAAGTCAAAAGTCCACCTAACACATGGGCCTCCCACCAAACACTAAATAAGTCAAAAGGCCACCTAACACATGGGCCTCCCACCAAATAACTAAAACCCAAACTTATTAACTCTAAAATACAACAACCCACAAGCCTAAAATAATTAATTTAAATGAGCCCAAGCTAAAGTAATCCCAACTCACTTAAAATAAGCCTATTAAGCTATATGAGGGTCCAACTAAATAATTAAAACAAAACAAGTTCAACATAATAAAATAAGCCCCGTTGGGCAGCCTAAAGCTACTCTTCGAGATTGAAATAATTAATCAAGCACAATTGAAGCCCATCTTTTGCATTTGGCCCCATTGGATTAGATATAGCACAATTTGGCTCAACTCTCTCTTGAATCTCCATAGCTTCCACAATTCGGCCTGCGTAGGATTGCCATGATGGGTTGACCCCCCTGTGCACGCATCAAAAGGTTTTATGGGATTAGATGAACTTTCCCAATGTTCTATTGGGTAGGGATTCCAAACTATCTCATGTTGCCCAAGATTTAGACGGAAACCCTATCGGACCCTAAAAGCGGGCCTCCGGGAACACAAGCGGGTTCGGCGGGCATCACAGCAGTGTAACACCCTTATCACTCAGTACTATATCTATAGTGATCGACCATCACAGTTGTCATACCTTGCAACGATTACGAGTTTCATTATCATTGACAGTACGATAAATTTTTTTTTTCTCTAACCTAAAAGACATTCACACCACGAATAATAATAATACAGTCCATACATAATTATGATAATATCCACACTTACACATACATATAAATCATAAGTCCATACATATAAATTCCAACCTATGTCCATTGCGAGCATATACATGCCATGTCCATTTCCTTAAGCTTGCTTTCCATCACTTCTTCCTATTCGACAGTAACACATCAGTCACTTCAAGTCTTCCTACCTTTTTATAACCTGCACGCAGCAAAACTTTACGCGCTGAACATTGAAATGGCTAGTGGTGGATACATATCCTAAACTTTCCATCTATAAATATGCATGTATACACATAAGCATACTTATTTATTTCTATGTAAATGCTAATTCTTTTATTATACTTACTAATCATTTAGTTTGGTACCTATAAGTGTTTATATTTTATTTATTTTGTTCTGTACTATTGTCTTCATTATTCTCATTTTTATTATATTTACCTTAATTAACTCAATTTCTGATATTGCTAATGTTTTCATCTTTTTCTTTTCTTTTCCTTCTTCTTTAAATTATTTTCATTTTAATGGTGGACTATAAGTTTGATTTATCAAAAGTCACTTATTTACATACTTATACTTGCCCATCATTAAATTTATACTTCTAGTACCTAAATTTCTTTTAATTACTAAATTACTTTATAATTCATTCTTTATTGTTCATTGTGATATTTTCATTTGATGTTACTTATCTTTTATTTAAAATTATCTTTTTAGCATTTCCACTATGCTTTTATTTACTTATATGCGTATTAGGTATAACTACATAACATCAAAATTATTTAGTCATACTAATTATACTACCATTATTGTTATCATTATAGTTTCTAACATTTACTTTTAATTATTCAACCTTTTAGTATCTACAACAACATTTATTGTTATATTATTAATACTTATATTAATCTTAAGGCCATTTACTATTACCGTTAAATTATATGTCTAATTTACATTTTACTCATATAATTTTATCACTTGTTACTTAATTCATTTTCATTCTTTAAATTATATTTCATTGTTCTTACTTAATGCCATTTGTATGTTAACATTTAGCATACATGTATATATATTATATTGATACAATTGCAATTCCTTTTAACACTAGTTTTATCATTGTTATTATTATTATTTTTTTCATTATTGTTAACATTTATACTTTTACTAGCATTTTACGATAACAATACTAAGTTCATTTTCCTTATATATCCACATATATTACCTTAATTCCTTGGATCCTATCTTTTTACAATTTTGTTCTTTATTTATCTATACTTATACCTTTGCTATATCTTGATTAGTATTCATTTTCATTTTATAGTTATACATATATAACATCCATAATTTTCTATTTACTAAATCATACATACATTTACATGCATAAATTTATATGAGCATTAATCATAAATAATTTTTTATTATTCAAGTTAACATATTTTATAGTTATTCATTCTTAATTTTATTCAATTAATTTCATATAATTTACATAACTATTGTGCTACATTAATTTTATTTTCAACTGTTCTATTATTAATATTATTATCATTCACCTATTCATCTATATAAAACATAATGTCCATATTATTCTTGTAATTACACTTATTAGTTATTTTACTATCCAACTTACATTTTAATTCATCTTTTAACATTATTATTGTCAAATTACACTTTTGTCCCTTAACTTTATTCGTTTTACGATTTATCCTCCAATTTACCCATATTTACAATTATGCCACTGTTTAACTATTCTTCACATTTCACTTATCATTTGACTTGTAGAATTTCTATTTAGTCCCTAATAATCATTTTTATACAAAGTTCCTCTTAGGCTTTATATTATCAATATTTACCTAGCTTAATATTAGACAATTTTATATCTATACATTATTTATTTTATTTATTATACAATTTTATGGTTAAGTTAATTTCATGGTTATCATTATTTATTAGTTAAACATTCCATTAACACTTAATTACACTATTAATTCTTATATTATAATTTAATTACATTTTAATCATTTAATTTACGCTATTATACTATCATAAATTTACATTTTGATCCCTAATCTTCATTAAACTACAATATTGCCCCAATTCCATTTATTTACAACAATGCCACTAATTAATTTTATTTTTACATTAATTTCATTATTTTGACATACAAATTATCATTGAGTTCTTTAAATATTATTATGCCACTAATTAGTCATTTTTACATCCATTTCATTATTTTACATGAAAAATTGTTATTTAATCCTCAAAGTTTTATTCTTATACCAATTTACTTTATTACCCTTTTTTTCACTTATTTACAATCATACCATTAAATAGTTTTATTTCCACGATTAATTCATTATCTATCTTACAATTTACCATTTAACCTTTAAATTATTATTTTTATGCTAAATTACATTTTAGTCCTTATACGATAATCATTTTATTTATCGTACCAATTTATTCATATTTCTTTTATTTAACCTTAATAACCATTAAATTTGTACCTTTGCTATTTAATCCCCACATCCTTTTAAACTCTTACAATTAAGTCCCTTTTTTCATTCTATTTCTTATGTTAACTCCCACTTACTCTTTTTCAATCCGTATTTACAATTTAAATCCATTTTTATAATTTTTTTCTTAGTATCAATCCAGCAGAAATCTCTGAACCAGATACACGGGACGTAGACCCCAAAGATCCACAACATTTTAGAGTGACCACGAAGGACCACCCATACATTTACATTTTATTTCATTTACATTTCAACATTCATTCATTTAGTAGACCGTCATTGGCCTACTAAAGTGAGTCGTCATAACCCACATCGTGGTATAGTGTTCCTATAGCTAGCCAACTATATCTTGAGCTAAATTTGACCACCAAACTACTACTAAGGGAAAATACAATTTTTTATTTCTTCAATTTCCATTATATTCTCAACTTAATTTAAATTACACTATTAATTAACATAACATTCCATTTGGCCAACATTTCCAATTCACATATAATTTATTCTTTTTTTAGTAAATCATTTTCATTTCACTAATTAATTAATTCTAACATCATACATGCCATAACTTCATTTTAATATCCCATATCTCATAATTTTCATTATAAACATAATACATTATTATACTCTAAAATATTCAAATATATTCGATTAATTCTAAATAAGTTAAAATACACTCAATTTTCATTTTATGCTATTGTATTTAATTAATTAACTAATTATACTATAGTTTATTTATGTTCACTATTCGGCCTAGCATATTTTATTCTTCTTATTCTTATTTTTCATTCATTCTTCCTTTATTCACTTAAATTATCATTCATTAAGCCTAAATATACAATTTAATTACATTAAATCATAACATATATTCAATTTAATCTGAACAACTTATTCGGCCTATGGTATATTGCTACCTTAAATATTATTTTTCATTTTAATTTAGCCATATTACATATAAATTATTATGAATATATCATTAATTCATATAAAACATTAAAGTGTACCTTAATATACTTAATGTATTCAATTCGGCCTACATAATATCCTTAGTATACAATTTATTTTTTTTTCATTGTAAGCATTCTAAACCTCATATTTAACCTCCCAAAAAATGTTTATCAAGTTAATTTTAATTAAACATACATAAATCACATACATGCAATATGAACATAATCTTAAATCTATATAAAATAAATGGAAAGAATGGGATATTGTATCCACTAACCTTATATTTTTGATCTCTACTCCTTAAAATTCCTTTCCATGATCTTTAACCCATGAAACAACTTCCTCTTCTTTGAAAACCTAAGGTGGCTGAATATATTTACCAAAAGATCCACCGTTATTTTGCTTCCTTTTTACAATATAACCACATAAATATAATCTAAATATCCTAAAATACCTATTTGAATCTTTAAATCAAATTATAAAACCTTAAATCACTTACCATATTTTTATCAAATAACCTTTTCTGCTTACTTTTTCCCACTTCCTTTACTTCAAATGAACTTTGGAGACCAATATCATTGAAAAATGAGGCTATAAATTACTTGAGAAGGTTGGATTTGGTGGAAACCATGGAAGAGAAAATGAAGAAATCATAGAGAGAAAAGATGTATACAATTCGGCCAAGAAGAAAAGGAGAGGAGCTGATGGATTTCTAGGGTGTTTTCTAGAGAAATCTATCACTTGGGGTATTTATAGGGGCCTACTATGGGCTGGGCTTAATCCAACCAAGTTGGGCCAACCAATCTTTAGGCCTAATTAGGTTTTTAAGCCCATTATGCAACCCAAAATTATTTCTCTCACTTCCCAAGTTCAATTTCTTCAAAAATTAGTTCCATAATTCTTAAAATATATAAATTAGCTTCCATAAAAAAATTTAGCTCAATTGAAGTCTGTTTACTGGTCCGATAATTTCTTACCAATCCGATAATCCAATTTTGTTTCACCGTAAAATTTAATTTTCAGTACCATTTGATTCCCCATAATATTTATAGAAAATCCATTCTTTCGGAGGTCTATGGTATTATTTGAAGCTTAATCAAACCTTGGTTAAACCGATCAACTTTGAGCAAATCGGTCCGGTTCACTAGTTGAATAGGTTCGATTCACTTTTCATCCTTAACTTCCTTTTTGCTTTTAATAGCTTATTTAAAATTGGTTTCTTCTCAATCAAGATCCATTTTCAGTCCGATTCACCAATTTTTAAATATTATTGTAAATTACTTTTTTTAACGACAAAACTATCCTACATATTATACTAAGTCTATCCATGCCTTCAGATAAATTTTTAGAGGTCATTTACTATTTTTAAAGTCTCAGTCAAACTTCTGTCAAACCTAATTACTATTTGAATCGAACCAGAGACTTTTTTTCTTTTTAACCTTTAGGGACCTATCTGACCTCATTTTTCTTTTTAACTTTTTTTCTTTTTTTCTTTATAACTTGTACTTTCCAATGGTCCAATAAAATATTTTTCTCTTCCGGAACTTCCAAGGAGTCACCCATCCTAGAAATACTCTCATCATCACACGTTTAACCTCATAGTTCTACTGGAATTCAGGGTACAAATGCTGGTATAATCATACCCAAACCACTCTATTCACTCTACTGAATTCGCTGGTCACTACTAACTTGTGTTCAGGCCATTATAGATAGCTTATGCAGTGTCCTTGCTTTAAGGAGCAGCTTGCAACTGGAGGAAGTTGGTGATGCGACATCTATAGTTTCCTAATCCAGTAACTTGGGAGTTTTTGGTCCAAGAATTCCAGAACAAGTATATCAATGAAGCTTTCAAGAAGCAAAATGGAAGCAATTTTTGAATTTGCAACAACGGAACCTTTCAGTGGCTGAATATTAGAATTAGTTGAGCCGGTTGAGCAAGTATGCACCGAACCTATATGGATTGAGGCATTTCGGTGCTAAATATTCTAGGATTGCTTCATGAGTCAATTAAATAACATTTGTTGGCTGTTACTTCTTTTCAGCAAGTAAGCTACTACTAACTGGTTTAAGTTGCTATTTGTATAAAGAAGTTTGAAATGACTCAGAGAAAGAGAGAGCTCAAAGGAGGAATGTGGCTGGAGATGGCACCTCATCAGGGAAAAGAACTCATGATTCACAAAGAACTCATCCAGCAAAGTCAGTAAGTAGTCTTGCCACTAGAGGGAGAAGGCAGGGTGATGCGTGCACAGGGGGGTCAACATTTCAAGATTATAAACAATGGAAGTTCATATTCATGGAGATCAAATTTGGAGAAGTTAAAGAAGGCTTGAAGGAAGTCCGTGGGCTAAATTTATGAAGAAGCCAAATTGAAGATGGACATGTGCTAGTCATGTGACGACTTAACATGTGCAGGTCATGTGACACTTGACATGTGCCGATCATGTGACCTTGACATGTGCTATGCATGTGAGCTAGAGCATGTGCAATGCATGTGCTAATTAGTGGATTAAGGGGCTGATTTATTTGGGCTTTTAGTTTAGGATTTTATTTATTATTTTCATTTGATTATTTGTAATATGTTAGGCCTTAATTTATTCTTTTGGGCTTATTTAAGTGAGATGGGCTTTAATTAGCTTGGGCTCATTTAATTAGTTCTTTTTAGGCTTTTTGGGCTAAATTTTAAGTTAATTAGTGTGGGCTTTAGTTATCTTAGTGTAAGGCCCATGTTTTAAGGCCTATTTGATTAATTAGGGTTTTTATTAGCTTAAGTGAGTATAAATACTCCTCAAAAACGAATTTGTAATTCAGACTTGGAGATTATGATATTTTGAGACTTTTATTTGGCTCGGCCAAATTCTTCATTGGAGAGGATTGTTTGTCTTCTTCTTTTGCATCAAGAACTTTAATTCTTATCAAGGTATTTACTTTGTGTCGAATTCTGTTCTTGTGTTTTTAAATCAATCTATTATAAGCGTTTCCATTCACATAGTTGTTTGGGGGTTCTTTAGATTGGGGGTTTATTCTTGTTCATGTTCATGCCATATTGTATGTTCAAGGGGTTTCGGGTTCTTTAGCCTTGGGGTTCCGCATCATTTGGTATCAGAGCTTGGATTTGGATTAAATTCTTATTTATCCATGTTTGTTTGCTGTTTTTATTCATTAATTTTCAGTTTATGTGATTCCTAAAATTTAGGAACCCTTGTTCATCATAGGGGCCGAAAATTTAGGAGCCTTGTTTTAGGCTGAATTCTTTGTTATTTGATCCTAAAGTTTAGGTTGTTTGCTATTCTAGTTGTTAAAAATCAAAATATAAAAAAAAAGAAAAAAAAAAGAAATGAAAAAGTTATTGGCGGCTAGAAAAGAAAAGTATACAAATTAGGGTTGTTGAATTAGTTTGGGCGTGAATTACATTGAATTAAACCTATTGGGCCAGATTTGGAGTTGGATAATTATTTGGGTTTGATTTAAACCTATTGGGCCAGATTTGGAGTTGGATAATTATTTGGGTTTGATTTAAACCTATTGGGCCAGATTTGGAGTTGGATAATTATTTGGGTTTGATTTAAACCTATTGGGCCAGATTTGGAGTTGGATAATTATTTGGGTTTAACTTGAACCTATTGGGTTTCCTAAGCTTAAACTAATTAAGACATAGTGGATAAGTCATTTCGTCTTAAGTCTAGACATTTGGGTTTCCATATCTTGAACTAATTAAGACATAGTGGATAAGTTATTTTGTCTTAGTCTAGACATTTGGGTTTCCTTATTTGATCTTATTAAGACATTGGTTTAAACTGATTTGAGCACAACCAAGCATAATGGCAACAAGAGAGATGAACTAGCACTTCCTCAAGGACCAATCACAAGAGCAAGGTCAAAGAAACTTAAAGAAGTCCTACAAGCATTCATGAGGCCTTATGTAGAGAAGATACAAGTTCAAGAGGGGATGACGCGGAACCCCAAGGTTATATGAACCCGAAACTCCTAAAACGCACACTATGATCAACAAAGACGAACAAGTTAAAATCCCTCCCTATTGAACCCACAATCAACCTGTGATTGAGAACGCAAATAATTGGGATGAAGGAAATAGAAAACGCCACAATCAATGATTGATAAGTTAACTAAATTCCTAATGCAAAATGAAAGAATGCAAATCTGCCTCTCTCACTAAGAAATTCGGCTAAACCAAATGAACTTTTCAATTAATCAAAATCTGTTTCACAATTAGGTTTAAGGTGGTATTTATATGCCACCAACTAAAGACTTAACCCTAAGACTAATGGGCTGGCCGAATTCTCTACTTATTGGTAATGAGAATTTGGCCCAAATAACACATAAAGGAAAACACTTGGGCTACCCAATACAAGTTGGCATGAGCACACTTAAAAAACCTAATAACAAACTAATTTAACCCAAAAGAAAAATACATATAAAGGTCCTAACTATGGGCCCAATCAAATCAATCCCCTTGTAGCCCATATGTGGCACATAAAGCATGGACCACACTTCCTTCAATTGGCCCTTCAGAATTCGGCCTCAATGGCAAGGCCTTGGCCTTGCTTTGCCCATCACGCCATTGTTCCTCCATGGCTTCCACCATTCGGCCCAAGTAGACTTCTAAGGCTTCCTTGAACTTCTTGGCCCTAGCTCTAGTAATTGGCCCACTTGGCAAAGCCAAGTCATCTCTTGATGGCTTCCTGGTCCATTTCGCATTATCCCCTCCCTCTTCGAAAGGATTCGTCCTCGAATCTGAATCAAAATCAAAAGGAGACAAATCAGAAACATTAAAAGAAGCACTAATGTTATACTCACCAGGCAAGTCGATTTTATAGGCATTGTCATTGATGCGTTCTAACACTTGAAACGGGCCATCACCCCTTGCATCAAGTTTCGACTTCCTTTGCTGTGGAAACCGCTCTTTCCTCATATGCACCCAAACCCAATCTCCTGGTTCAAATATGATTTGCTTTCGCCCTTTATTCGCTTTTTGAGCATACATGCGGTTTTTCTTTTCAATCTGCTCACGTGCCTTCTCATGTATTGCTTTAACCACTTCAGCCTTCCTTTTACCATCTAAACTAGTAAACTCATTCAAAGGCAAAGGCATTAAATCCAAAACAGTTAAAGGATTAAAACCATACACAATTTCAAAAGGTGAAAATCCTGTAGAAGAATGCACAGCACGATTATATGCAAATTCAATAAATGGCAAACAATCTTCCCAAGTTTTCAGGTTCTTTCCAACAATGGCACGCAACAAAGTCCCTAAAGTCCTGTTAACTACTTCAGTTTGTCCATCGGTTTGTGGGTGACATGTAGTAGAAAATAAAAGTTTAGTACCCAGTTTTCCCCACAAAACTCTCCAAAAATGACTAAGGAACTTAACATCTCTGTCTGAAACAATGGTCCTTGGCATCCCATGTAGCCGAACCACTTCCCTAAAGAACAACTCAGCAACATTTGTTGCATCATCTATCTTATGGCAAGCAATGAAATGTGCCATTTTACTAAATCTATCCACAACAACAAATATGCTATCTCTCCCTCTCCTAGTCCTAGGTAATCCCAACACAAAGTCCATAGAAACATCTACCCAAGGTTCACTAGGTACTGGCAAGGGTGTATACAAACCATGTGGCATTGTTCTAGACTTAGCTTGTCTACATGCAATACACTTAACACATATTCTTTCAACCTCACGTTTCATTTTAGGCCAATAGAAATGTTCCCTAAGCATATCCAATGTCTTTTGCACACCAAAATGCCCCATCAACCCCCCACTATGTGACTCCCTCACAAGCAACTCTCTAATAGAACATGTAGGAATGCAAAGTTGTTTTCCTCTAAATAAATATCCCTCATGCCTATAGAACTTATCAAAAGCAGCATTTTCACAAGCATGAAATATAGTGGCAAAATCAGCATCTTTCACATACAATTCTTTCAATTGCTCAAATCCAAGTAATTTAGAAGTAAGCATAGAAATCAAAGCATACCTTCGAGATAGTGCATCAGCCACCACATTTTCTTTACCTTGCTTGTATTTTATCACATATGGAAAGGTTTCCAAGAATTCTACCCAACTTGCATGCCTTCGGTTCAATTTTCCTTGACCCTTCAAATACTTGAGCGATTGATGGTCACTGTGGATTACAAACTCCTTAGGCAGCAAATAGTGCTCCCATACTTCAAGTGCTCTCACTAATGCATACAACTCCTTATCATAGGTGGAATAGTTCAGAACTGGTCCACTTAGCTTCTCACTGAAGTATGCAATAGGATGATTTTCCTGCATCAAAACAGCACCTATACCAATCCCGGAAGCATCACATTCAATTTCAAAAGTTTTAGAAAAATTAGGTAAATGTAAAATAGGAGCATGACATAACTCTTCTTTCAAGGTACAAAATGCATGTTCTTGCTCTTTTCCCCATTTAAACCCGACATTCTTTTTCACAATTTCATTCAATGGTGCAGCAATTGTAGAAAAATCCCTAACAAACCGTCTATAGAAACTAGCTAACCCATGGAAGCTTCTTCCCTCGGTCACGGTTTTAGGTGTTGGCCACTCTTGAATTGCTTTAACTTTCTCAGCATCAACTTCTACACCATTAGCACTTACTACAAAACCTAAGAAGATAACTTTATCCATGCAAAATGAGCACTTCTTAAGGTTTGCAAATAATTTCTCCTTTCTCAAAACATCTAGAACAGCCCTAACATGCATCATATGTTCATCTAAGCATTTGCTGTATACTAGAATATCATCAAAGTAAACAACTACAAATTTACCAAGAAACTCACGCAAGACATGATTCATTAAACGCATGAATGTACTAGGTGCATTAGATAACCCAAATGGCATTACTAACCACTCATACAAACCATATTTTGTCTTAAACGCAGTTTTCCACTCATCTCCCTCTTTCATCCTAATTTGATGATAGCCACTTTTTAAATCAATTTTGGTGAAAACACAAGCACCATGCAATTCATCCAGCATATCATCTAATCTAGGAATAGGGTGGCGATACTTTACCGTGATTTTGTTGACCGCACGGCAATCAATGCACATCCTCCATGTTCCATCCTTCTTTGGCACTAATAGGACCGGAACAGCACAAGGACTCATGCTTTCCCGCACATATCCCTTTTGAAGTAATTCGTCCACTTGTTGTTGCAATTCCTTTGTCTCCTCAGGATTGCTCCTATAAGCTGGACGATTTGGAATTTGGGATCCTGGCACAAAGTCTATTTGATGCTCAATCCCTCTCAAGGGTGGTAAGCCATGTGGAACATCTTCTGGAAAGACATCTGCATATTCCTGCAAAAGATCCACAAAAACACTAGGCAAATCGGGGTTAAGGTCAGTTTGAGAACAGAAATTCTCCCTAAACCGAATTATGACCAAAGCTCTCTTGCCTAAGTAGGCACTATTGAGTTCCCTCGGTTTTGCATAAAAACATGATTGCACTTTTACCTTTTCACTCCTCTCATTGTCTTTTCTTACAACTCTCATATCACTCTTCTTTTTTTCACTCACTAACTTCTTCTTTCCTGCACATCCCACTTTCTTTTTCTCTCCTGTGCAGTCACTCACCATTGGGCATTTATCATGTTTCTTTTCTCTCATGGCCTCTTTGCTCTCATTTTTCTTTTCCTCACTTCCCGAACTCCCACTTGAAGATTGCTGCATTCTCATTTGTTCAAGATAAGTTTCTTTTGGTGACATTGGTGCAAGTGTAACTTTATTACCATTATGTACAAAAGAGTACCTATTCTTATACCCATCATGCATTACTCTCCTATCAAATTGCCAAGGTCTACCCAACAATATGTGACCAGCTTGCATAGGGACTACATCACACACAATTTCATCCACATATCTACCAATAGAAAATGTAACTCTAACTTGCTTAGTCACCTTAACTTCCCCACTGTCATTTAGCCATTGCAATCTATAGGGACTAGGGTGTTTTTCACATTTCAAGCCCAATTTATCCACTAGGTTAGTGCTAGCCACGTTCGTGCAACTACCCCCATCAATGATCAAACTACAAGCCTTCCCACCTATCAAACATCTAGTATGGAAAATATGTTCACGCTGTTCTAAGCCTTATTCTTTTACATTTATATTCAATACACGCCTAGTAACTAAAGCTTCCCCTTTAACAGCATACTCAACATACTCATCATTATCAGAACAATCCTCTAAAGGTGGCATGCTCAACTCCCCATCATCAGACTCATTTTCATGTTCAGACTCAGAAACAATCTCACCCCCCTTAATAAACATAGTTTTCCTATTAGGACAATCAGATGCATAATGACCTCTACCCTGACATTTAAAGCACTTAATATCCCTATGTTTAGAAAGTTTGGTTGAAGGATCAGTAGTACCTTTTTGAATGGGTGTACTCTTATCCTTGCTTTTGTTTGCTTCGGTTTCTTTCTCTTTAGGAGCTGAATGATATTCTTTCTTCCTTTCTTCAAATTTGCTCCATTTCTGGTTCCACTTATTGCTGGAACTCGAAAATGTCCTTGCTGTCCTCCTTTGCTTTTGTTGCCTCTCCACCTTCATGGCAATGCCAACTAAATCATCCATGTCTCCATAGTATTGTAGTTCCACTACATCAGCAACTTCTCGATTCAATCCACCCAAAAATCGAGCCATAGTCACCTCTTCTTCTTCTTCTATGTTGGCTTTGATCATTAGTAACTCCATCTCCTTATGATAATCTTCCACTGATTTACTTCCTTGAGTAAGCCTATGTAGCTGCTGGTGCAACTCTCGATAATAATAAGATGGGACAAACCTCTTTTTCATGACCCTCTTCATTTCATCCCATGTGGAAATAGGTGGTTCTCTATGTCTTCTTCGGTTTTTAACTACTTCATTCCACCACACCAAGGCATAGTCACAAAACTCCACAGCTGCCAACTTTACCTTTTTATCTTCGGAATAGTTATGGCAGGAAAAGATCATATCTACCTTCCTCTCCCATTCCAAATAAACTTCAGCATCATTCCTACCTTTGAAAGGTGGAATGTTCATCTTGATTGCAGTTACATTGCTGTCCAACCTTTCCACTCTCCTTGCTCTACCCCTTGTGGATTGTACTTCATCAAAGTCTTCCCATTCCTCCACTTCGTCTTCTTCATGTTCATTTATCCACCTTCCTCTTCTTGCTGTTCTCTTTGAGCCATTGGATGTACTTGCTTCTAACTTATCCAACCTCCCGTTATTTTCTCTGTGCTCCCTCATCAAGGTTTCAAGAGTTCCTTGTATGGCTTGTAGGGCAAACGACATTTGTTCCGGGGTCATAGCTCTCTTGCTGGATTCGTCAGACATGGTGTTTAACCTGCAAAAATTGTTAGAATAAACAATCTCACAAGCTCTCGTGTTTACACTCAACAAGGCTTTTACCCTCTTAGTTGTCCTCACAAACTCTTGCCTTTTTCCTCTCTTGTTTGCAACTCTCAAATTGCACTTCGGAATCCAGAAGACAAATCAATTTGAAAAACATTAAGAATACAAAGAAATAAACACTAACAATAAAACAGAAAGCTCAAAAACTAGAAAGAAGACACTAGACACAATGGAGGTGATACACGGACAAAGAAAAGGTATACCACTTGAATTAATCAAATTAGAGTACTAGAACAATAAAAAATACTCTAACAATGTAAAATGAACAAAAGCTAGCTTAAACAAGAAATTAAGTAACAAGAAACAAAGAAAATGACAATTCTGGCCAAGATGAACGAATTCAATTCACTACAAAGTAAATCAAATGTAGAACCTAGTTATTCTACCCAACAAAGCAAGAAAATAACAAAGAATTCTAATTATACTAAATAAGATAGAATGCACTTAAGACAATTCAATTTAAAGCTAAAATGATGATTAGGCCGAATGGTGTATTAAGCTCTAATTAATGTGTCAAGTTGTGTGCAAAATGATGGCAAAATGGTGTAAAAATGATGGCAAAATGGTGCAAAATGGTAGACAAATGATGGTAAAATGGTGCAAAAATGATAGGCAAATGATGGCAAAAATGATACCAAAATGGTGCAAAAATGACAGCAAAAATGGTACCAAAATGTTACCAAAAATGGATAGCAAATGATAGGAAAATGTTACCAAAAATGATAAGCAAATGGTAGCACAAATGAATCCTTATCCGAATTGGATAATAATAATCAAAGGTGGTTTAGGATTAAGTTTTCCTATTCCCAAAACAGATAGGATTAATTTTCCTATTCCCAAAACAGATAGGATTAGTTTTCCCTATTACTTAAAGGTTTTCCCACCTCTATTTAGAAAAGGATTAATTGCTGCCCCTAATCCTCAAGTACTTAGGATTAAGTTTTCCCACCTATTAAAGGATTTGGATTTTCCCTTTTTGCTATATAAATAACCCTTGGCCGAATTGCTCCTCTACACTTTTCTCCACACGCAAAATTCTTCTTTATTTCTCTTCTTTCACGTTTTTTTTTTCCTTTTTTTTTTCCTCTTTTTTTTTATGAAATAGATAACAACTAGACTACAACTACCAAACTTCACAAGCCCAAAGTGATCAGAACTCAAATTCGGTTTTCTAACCCTTTTTTTTTTCAAAACGCAAAAACTTCAAAGTGAAGAACGGAGGCTTAAACGTCGTTTTTAAGGTCCAAAAAAGTCAGTTACGTAGGGCTTTGCCCATTTAACGATTGTAGAGCACGAAATTCCCTTTCCTGAATGATATTATAATAACAAATCGGACTCTTATATCAAAAGTTATGGCCTTTCGAAGTTTTCTGAATTTTTTTTTTTTTTTCAAATCAGCAACTAACCTCTAATATTCTTCTACTAAGATTCGAAATCAAGCTAAGGATGTTCAAGATTCGGTTCAAGGTAAAGGTAAGCAAAGAAAAGGCTAATTTAAACACACGAATAAACACAATTAACTAAGAAACTTAATGCAACCTAATTCGGCATAAATAACTAGAATTCAAAGAAAGAAAACGCAAACCTAACACTAAGATAAATAGGAATTTACCTTAATCCGAGCTCTGATACCAAATGACGCGGAACCCCAAGGTTATATGAACCCGAAACCCCTAAAACGCACACTATGATCAACAAAGACGAACAAGTTAAAATCCCTCCCTATTGAACCCACAATCAACCTGTGATTGAGAACGCAAATAATTGGGATGAAGGAAATAGAAAACGCCACAATCAATGATTGATAAGTTAACTAAATTCCTAATGCAAAATGAAAGAATGCAAATCTGCCTCTCTCACTAAGAAATTCGGCTAAACCAAATGAACTTTTCAATTAATCAAAATCTGTTTCACAATTAGGTTTAAGGTGGTATTTATATGCCACCAACTAAAGACTTAACCCTAAGACTAATGGGCTGGCCGAATTCTCTACTTATTGGTAATGAGAATTTGGCCCAAATAACACATAAAGGAAAACACTTGGGCTGCCCAATACAAGTTGGCATGAGCACACTTAAAAAACCTAATAACAAACTAATTTAACCCAAAAGAAAAATACATATAAAGGTCCTAACTATGGGCCCAATCAAATCAATCCCCTTGTAGCCCATATGTGGCACATAAAGAATGGACCACACTTCCTTCAATTGGCCCTTCAGAATTCAGCCTCAATGGCAAGGCCTTGGCCTTGCTTTGCCCATCACGCCATTGTTCCTCCATGGCTTCCACCATTCGGCCCAAGTAGACTTCTAAGGCTCCCTTGAACTTCTTGGCCCTAGCTCTAGTAATTGGCCCACTTGGCAAAGCCAAGTCATCTCTTGATGGCTTCCTGGTCCATTTCGCATCAGGGGAAAGAAGCTGAATTGGGCTATGAAGACAAGTTGGGGCCGAATGGTCAAATGGGCCTTCAAGCTATTTTGTTTAGCTTCTATTCTTGTAATGACATATAATTAAATGTATTTGGGCAGCCTAGTACCTTAGAAAACGTTTTGGGCTTATTTAATTAGGTTTGTTTTATTTTTGGGCTTATTTGAGTATTTTGGGTAGTTTAAGTGGGGAGGCTAAAGTTGGGCTTATCTCTTCTAAAGAGTTGGGCCTAAATAACTAATTGAGGCTTAGAAAACATGAGGGGGCCGGATTTTAAAGGGGAGAGCTGAATTTGGATGGGTTTGAGTCAAATTTAGATTTATGTCTACATTGGTGAACTTAGGGTCCTAAATTTTAGGAATGGGTTTTATTTGATAAATACTTATTATTTTGGGATATTATTGAATAGAGTTTGATGGAGAAACAATAGGATGAATTTATCTTGAGTGAGTTGACCAAATTCCACTTATAGCCAAAATTGAGTCTACATTCATTTTCCTTAGGATAATCATTAGCTTTTAGGATTATTTTCAGATTGTATTTATCTTTATTTATTCATGTACTTAGTCCACATTGTGGCCAAATACATGTAGATAAATGTTAGGAATTATCTTTGTTATTTATTTTATTAATTATCTTTTAGAGTTAGTGTTTGATTATAACTCCTCTAGGGAGGGGTGGCTGCCTAGCCTATATAAAGGGCTGAACTTCTTCATTTGTATTTTTACATTTTTCATATCTTATGATTAATGAATTTTCATTGACTGAATTTGTGAGAGTTAATTTCTATTGATTCTTGCTATTGTATGAAGAATTAGACTTAGGCAATTTGCATGGTTAATGTATGCTTGATTCTTATTCTTCTTACTTTCTAAATCAATCTATTATAAGCGTTTCCATTCAATCTTGTTTGGGGGTTCTTTAGATTGGGGGTTTATTCACTTGTTTATGATCAATATTCATGGTATGTTAGCGTTCTAGTTTGCATATAGGCTGGGGTTCCGCATCAATTGGTATCAGAGCTTAGGCTAAGTGATAAATTCTTAACTATCCTTTAATTTTGTCTTCTTGAAATTCTTTCTTTGTTCTGGCCGAATAGGACTTTGCATCTAGTTCCTTATTTGGTTGTTGCTCAATTGTGTTAAATTACCTATCTCAAGTATTTGATCATTAGTTGTGTGATTTACGTTTTGAAAAAAAAAAGAAGAAGAAGAAAAGAAAGCTTATATACATATCAAAAAAAAAAAAATCTGAAAATTACCTTGTGTTCAATTCAGCTCCTATTATCTTGTTAAGTTCAAATTTGATCAATTAAGTTAGAACTTCCATAATTTGTTTGATTTCTTCAAAAGGCAGGTTAAGTACTCATTGCTTTTAAGATTTTGGGTTATATTGTTGCATGCTTTCTTTGATTTTATTTTTGTTGAGTCTATATAAAATCTGTTTAAACTAATCATTAGGTTTAGTTAAACATCGCATTTAAGTGCATCCGTCTTGTCTATTCTTTTTATTCTAAGTTATCAATTTGTGTGTCTAAACTGTTTTTGGTTCCAACTACAACAGTTTAACATATTGCACATTGTTGAACATCTTTATACACTAAAGCGCACGAAATTTATCTCTTGTGTGCTAATTTCTAAGTTTGTTCAATTTAGTCAATTTGCCTCTAGAATTGGTACTTTTTGCTGTTCTTGTTAAGTACTCATTGTTTCCAAATCAAACTACTTAATTGTGCATATTTGTTTGAGTTTGTTTCTGAAGTACAATTGTGAGAAATCAATTTGTGAGTTGAGAGACAAACACGTGAGGTTGAGTGAATTCTTTTCTTTACTTGTTTACTTAAGTTTAAAGATGTCTGGAAACAATAGTAAAGATGAGACTGAGATTCCCCATGATACTAAACTTATGATTAAAGCTTTTATGGATAGTTTGCAAAAGCTAAATCTCAGGATGGATAGCATGGAGAGTGACCTTAAAGCTTCCAAGGGCAAATATACAAGGGAGGAAGAAGTAGACCAATTATACAATGATGATGGAGAAGAGGAGGCTCATTCCTTCCTAATGAGAGCAAGGAGGTATGACAATCGAATGGAAAGTAAAGACAATAATTTGAGTGCTATCAAGATGAAGATTCCCCCATTCAAAGGCAAAAATGATGTGGATGCCTATCTCGAATGGGAAAGAAAGGTAGAGATGATCTTTTCATGCCACCACTATTCAGATGAGAAAAAGGTAAAACTCGCAGCCATTGAATTTTCTGATTATGCACTAATTTGGTGGGATGAGTTATTGAAAAGTAGGAGGAGAAATGGGGAACTCCCTATCACTTCTTGGGAGGAAATGAAAAGAATCATGAGAAAGAAGTATGTGCCTAGTTACTATCATAAGGAACTCCACAATCAGTTACAAAGACTTACACAAGGATCTAGTTCAGTGGAGGATTACTACAAGGAGATGGAGATGCTCATGATTAAAGCAAGCATTGTGGAGGATGAATATCAAACGATGTCTCGCTTTTTGGGAGGTATGAATAGAGAACTTGCTGATATTGTTGAATTGCAGCATTATGTGGATATGGATGATTTGGTGAACATTGCAATTAAAGTGGAGAGACAAAGAAGTAGACGTGGGACAACCAAATCCTATGCAAATTCCAATAACAATAAATGGAATTCAAAGTGGAACAAGGGTGACACAAAGAAAGAATCCACTTCCAAGTACCAGTCAAATTCCAAAGAGAAAACGGTTACTGCACAAAAAGATACTTCTGAAACAACCCCTAAACCTAATAGACATAGGGACATTCAGTGTTTCAAATGTAAGGGTCGTGGTCATTACGCTAATGAATGTGGGAATAAAAAGACCATGATAATTAGGGGGGATGAAATTGTTTCTGATTCTGAATCTGATAATGACTGTGATGATATGCCACCTTTGGAGGATTGTTCTGATGTAGATGAAAATGTAGAGTATCCTGTTCAGGGAGAGTCCTTAGTGGTGTTGCGTGCATTGAATGTAAATGTAAAAGAAGAAGGACTAGAACAGAGGGAAAACATATTTCATACTAGATGCCTAATAGGTGGGAAAGTCTGTAGCATGATAATTGATGGGGGTAGTTGCGTTAATGTTGCTAGTACAGTCTTAGTTGATAAATTAGGACTTAAAACTAAGAAACACCCTAACCCATACAGACTTCAGTGGTTGAATGATAGTGGGGAAGTTAAGGTGACCAAACGTGTAACTATATTATTTTCCATTGGTAAATATGAAGATGAAGTCACTTGTGATGTTGTACCTATGCATGCTGGTCATATTTTGCTAGGAAGGCCTTGGCAATTTGATAGGCGCGTATTACATGATGGATTTAGAAATAGGTACACTTTTGAATTTAAAGGATGTAAACACACACTTGCCCCTTTGGCACCTAAAGATGTATATGCATATCAAGTGAAGATACATCAATCTGCAAAAGAGGTAAAGGGAAGTGAGAAAGAAAAGAAAAATGAGAGAAAAGAGGCCAGTAGTGAAAAGAATAAAAGTAAAGGCCCAATGGTGAGTGACTGCACTAGTGAGAGAAAGAATGAGAGAAGTGCAGGAGAGAAGAAGTTAATGTGTGTTGAGGTAAAAGGAGAGCAGAGTGAGTTGAGTGAAAAATTCAGCAAATATTCCTTTTATGTAAAAGAGAGAGAGTTGAAGAGTGCTTACTTAGGCATGAGAACTTTAGTACTTTTGAGGTTTAAGGACAATTATTTTTCTGAAACTAACCTTAACCCAAATTTGCCTAGTTCTTTTTCTAACTTATTGCAGGATTATAAAGATGTCTTCCCTGAGGAGATACCACCTGGGTTGCCACCAATTAGAGGGATTGAACATCAAATTGATTTTATTCCTGGTGCACAAATTCCAAACCGTCTAGCTTATCGAAGCAATCCGGAAGAAACAAAGGAGTTGCAAAGACAAGTGGAGGAACTTTTAGCAAAGGGACACGTGAGAGAAAGCCTAAGTCCTTGTGCCGTACCTGTTCTTTTGGTACCTAAAAAGGATGGAACCATGCGCATGTGTGTTGATTGTCGAGCAGTTAACAAAATCACTGTAAAGTATCGCCATCCCATTCCTAGGTTAGATGATATGCTTGAAGAGTTAAATGGTGCTGTAATATTCACTAAAATTGACTTAAAAAGTGGTTATCATCAAATCAGGATGAAGTTAGGTGATGAATGGAAAACTGCCTTTAAAACAAAATATGGTTTGTATGAATGGTTGGTTATGCCTTTTGGTTTAACTAATGCGCCTAGCACATTTATGAGACTCATGAACCATGTTTTGCGTGAATTTTTAGGTAAATTTGTTGTTGTATACTTCGATGATATCTTAATTTACAGCAAAAACCTAGAAGAACATTTAAGGCATGTTGCACTTGTGTTAGCTGTTTTGAGAGAACAACAATTATATTGCTAATTTGAAGAAATGCACTTTTTGTGTTGATAGTGTTGTTTTCCTAGGATTTATTGTTAGTGCACGTGGTGTTGAAGTTGATAATGAAAAGGTTAAGGCTATCCAAGAATGGCCAACACCTAAGAATGCAAGTGAGGTAAGGAGCTTTCATGGTTTAGCAAGTTTCTATAGGAGATTTGTTAAAGATTTTTCCACCATTGCTGCACCTTTAAATGAAATCATTAAAAAGTCTGTTGGTTTTAAATGGGGTAAAGAACAGGAAGATGCTTTTAATGCTTTGAAAGATAAATTGTGTACTGCTCCTGTTTTGAAATTACCTGATTTTTCTAAGACTTTTGAGATTGAATGTGATGCTTCTGGGATTGGTATAGGTGCTGTTTTGATACAGGAAAACCGCCCAATAGCATACTTTAGTGAGAAGTTGAGTGGAGCACAGCTGAATTACTCTACATATGATAAAGAATTCTATGCGTTGGTGAGAGCTCTTGAGGTTTGGGAACACTACCTTTTGCCTAAAGAATTCATGATACACACAGATCACCAATCTCTCAAATATCTAAAGGGACAAGGTAAGTTGAATAGAAGGCATGGTAAGTGGGTAGAGTACCTTGATACTTTTCCATATGTGATTAAATATAAGCAAGGTAAAGAGAATGTTGTTGCTGATGCACTTTCTAGGAGATATACACTGATTTCTATGCTTAGTTCCAAATTGTTAGGTTTTGAGCATTTGAAAGAAATGTATGAGCATGATTCTGATTTTGGTGAAGTGTATAAGGCATGTGAACATTATGCATTTAATAAGTTCTATAGACATGATGGGTTTCTTTTTAGGGGAAAACAATTGTGTATACCTGCATGTTCTATTAGAGAGTTGCTTGTGAAAGAATCACATAGCGGGGGATTGATGGGACACTTTGGTGTGCAAAAGACTTTAGTCATGCTTAATGAACATTTTTATTGGCCTAATATGCGAAAATATGTTGAAAAAGTGTGTGCCCAATGTTTTGCATGTAAATAGGCTAAGTCTAAGTCTTTAAATCAAGGTTTGTATACTCCTTTGCCTGTTCCCACTGAACCTTGGACTGACATTTCTATGGACTTCATTATAGGTTTACCAAGGACAAAAAGGGGAAGGGATAGTGTGTTTGTTGTAGTGGACCGATTTAGTAAAATGGCGCATTTAATTGCTTGTCATAAAACTGATGATGCAACAAACATAGCTGATTTGTTTTTTAGGCAAGTAGTTCGATTGCATGGTATACCTAGAACTATTGTCTCTGATAGAGATTCTAAGTTCCTAAGTCACTTTTGGCGTGTTTTGTGGGGTAAACTTGGTACTAAACTTGTGTTTTCTACTACTTGTCATCCACAAACTGATGGCCAAACTGAGATTGTTAATAGAACTTTAGGAACTATGTTGCGTGCTATAATTGGTAAGAATCTTAAAACTTTGGAAGAATGTTTGCCATTTGTTGAGTTTGCTTATAATCGTGCAATTCATACTTCCACAGGGTTTTCACCTTTTGAAATTGTGTATGGTTTTAATCCATTGACTGTGTTGGATTTGATGCCTTTACCTTTGAATGAACTTTCTAATTTAGATGGCAAGGCTAAAGCTGATTTGGTTAAGACAATACATAATAAAGCACGTGAGCACATTGAGAAGAAGAACAAGATGTATGCAAAGCAGGCTAACAAGGGCCGTAGACAAGTGATATTCGAACCAGGAGATTGGGTTTGGATCCATATGCGTAAAGAGAGATTTCCTAACCAAAGGAAGTCTAAACTTGATGCAAGAGGAGATGGACCATTTCAAGTGCTAAAATGAATCAATGACAATGCATACAAGATTGATTTGCCAGGTGAGTATGGTGTAAGTGCAACTTTTAATGTTTCTGACTTATCTCCATTTGACTGTGATTCAGATTCGAGGACGAATCCTTTCGAAGGGGGAGGGGATGATATGAGCACAACCAAGCATAATGGCAACAAGAGAGATGAACTAGCACTTCCTCAAGGACCAATCACAAGAGCAAGGTCAAAGAAACTTAAAGAAGTCCTACAAGCATTCATGAGGCCTTATGTAGAGAAGATACAAGTTCAAGAGGGGAAAGAAGCTGAATTGGGCTATGAAGACAAGTTGGGGCCGAATGGTCAAATGGGCCTTCAAGCTATTTTGTTTAGCTTCTATTCTTATAATGACATATAATTAAATGTATTTGGGCAGCCTAGTACCTTAGAAAACGTTTTAGGCTTATTTAATTAGGTTTGTTTTATTTTTGGGCTTATTTGAGTATTTTGGGTAGTTTAAGTGGGTAGGCTAAAGTTGGGCTTATCTCTTCTAAAGAGTTGGGCCTAAATAACTAATTGAGGCTTAGAAAACATGAGGGGGCCGAATTTTAAAGGGGAGAGCTGAATTTGGATGGGTTTGAGTCAAATTTAGCTTTATGTCTACATTGGTGAACTTAGGGTCCTAAATTTTAGGAATGGGTTTTATTTGATAAATACTTATTATTTTGGGATATTATTGAATAGAGTTTGATGGAGAAACAATAGGATGAATTTATCTTGAGTGAGTTAACCAAATTCCACTTATAGCCAAAATTGAGTCTACATTCATTTTCCTTAGGATAATCATTAGCTTTTAGGATTATTTTCAGATTGTATTTATCTTTATTTATTCATGTACTTAGTCCACATTGTGGCCAAATACATGTAGATAAATGTTAGGAATTATCTTTGTTATTTATTTTATTAATTATCTTTTAGAGTTAGTGTTTGATTATAACTCCTCTAGGGAGGGATAAAGGGCTGAACTTCTTCATTTGTATTTTTACATTTTGCATATCTTATGATTAATGAATTTTCATTGACTGAATTTGTGAGAGTTAATTTCTATTGATTCTTGCTATTGTATGAAGAATTAGACTTAGGAAATTTGCATGGTTAATGTATGCTTGATTCTTATTCTTCTTACTTTCTAAATCAATCTATTATAAGCGTTTCCATTCAATCTTGTTTGGGGGTTCTTTAGATTGGGGGTTTATTCACTTGTTTATGATCAATATTCATGGTATGTTGGCGTTCTAGTTTGCATATAGGCTGGGGTTCCGCATCATAAACTTTGTCTTATTTTGGACAATCATTTGGGTTTCCTAATCTTGATTCAGTTTGGACATATTGTTGCTTCCTTTTCATTTTGTCTTAGTGTGTTAACCATATTGTATCAAATTGAATTTTCCATTTGGGAGATTTCAATTTCCGCAATCTTGCATTAGTTTTGTCATTTCTTTCATTTTTAAGTTTCCATTTTTGGTGTCTTTGTGTTTTTGCTTCCGATTGCACTATAATTAACAATTTGATTCTTGTTAGTTAAATTTATACAATTCGGACAGCATACATATCTTCACCTTGTATGCTCATTTCAACGTTCTTCACTTTGGTCTTTTGCTTCTAGTTTTGTGCCTATCTTCTTTGTTAAGTATTTTCATTGCATTCTTTTACTATAATTTGCTGCTTGTGAACTATTTTGACTTGAGTTTGAGTTCTGCAGTGCAACTGAAGACAGCAAGCTTGAGTGGTAAAAGGCTTGAGAGTGTGAGCTTAAAGGAGGGTAAAAGCCAAATTTGAGCGACACACGAGTGGAGTGTCACTTCTTTGAGTGTAAACACGTGAGGGAGTGTAGTGAGGCTAGTTTATTTAACATCTTTTGCAGGTAAAGCACCATGACTGACGAATCTAGTAAGAAGGAGATGTCTATAGAACAGGTTGTGTTTGCTATACAAGAAATGCAAGGTACCCTTGAGAATTTGTTGAGGGAAAGAGTGGACGTTAAAGAGAGGTTGAATAAATTAGAAGGGGGAACATCGAACAACTCAAGGAGAACAGCTAGGAGGGGAAGATGGATTAATGAGCGAGAGAAGGTTGATCAAAGCGATTGGGATGAAGATGATGAAGTTCAATCCATGAGGGGTAGAGTGAGAAGAGAAGATAAAGTGGACAGAAACATCAATGCCATCAAGATGAACATTCCATCCTTTAAAGGTAGGAATGATGCTGAAGTGTATTTAGAATGGGAAAGGAAGGTGGACATGATTTTTGCTTGTCATAACTATTCTGAAGAGAAGAAAGTAAGGATAGCAGCAGTGGAGTTTAGTGATTATGCGCTGGTTTGGTGGAATGAGTTAGTTAAGAGTAGAAGGAGGAATGGGGATCCGCCTATCTCTACTTGGGAAGAAATGAAGAGAGTAATGAAGAGGAGGTTTGTACCATCCTACTACTATAGAGAGTTGCACCAGCAATTACATAGGCTCACTCAAGGAGCTAGAACAGTGGAGGATTATCACAAGGAAATGGAAATGCTCATGATTAAAGCCAATATAGAAGAGGAAGAAGAGGTTACTATGGCTCGGTTCATGGGAGGATTAAATAGGGAAATTGCTGATGTGGTGGACTTACAACATTATGGAGTAATGGAGGACCTAGTAAATATTGCCATGAAAGTGGAGAGGCAACAAAAATAAAGGAGGACAGCAAGGTTATTTTCAAATTCCCACAACAAGAGTTGTTCAAACTGGAGCAAAAATGAAGATTTTAAGAATATGGAATTGCAGTTTAAACAACTTTCTGGACTAATAAGTACGTATAGGAGACAAGAGGAAAGAAAGAAAGAAGAGGAAGTTATTGTCGATGAAATTGTTTGTGAAGCTGAAAGAGATGGTATAGACTTATATGCTGATGAAGTTGTAAATGGTGAAGAAATAAGTGGATGTGACAAAGATGTTGTTTTGAGTGAAAAGGAAAACATAATTGAAAGAGAAGATGTTGCTTTGAGTGAACAGAAGGATGTTTGTGTAATTGAGATAGAAGATCAGCATGTTATAATTGACCCTATAGTTCTTAAGGAGGTTGAATTGAACGTGGAAAGTGAAGATAATAATGATAAGAATGAAAAGATTATATTAAAGACTAACCATGTTTTGCTTAGTTTTCATATTAACTTGTAGGAACATGATGAGTTCTTTTCTGGAGAAGCATTCATTTTATTTCCACCTATTCAAAAGATCTTGTATGAAGATCAATTTATTTTACAAGTGCCAATTCCCAACTTGAACAAGACGAAGATTCGAGGACGAATCTTTTCTAAAGCGGGAGGGAATGATGCGTGCACAGGGGGGTCAACATTTCAAGATTATAAACAATGGAAGTTCATATTCATGGAGATCAAATTTGGAGAAGTTAAAGAAGGCTTGAAGGAAGTTCGTGGGCTAAATTTATGAAGAAGCCAAATTGAAGATGGACATGTGCTAGTCATGTGACGACTTAACATGTGCAGGTCATGTGACACTTGACATGTGCCGATCATGTGACCTTGACATGTGCTATGCATGTGAGCTAGAGCATGTGCAATGCATGTGCTAATTAGTGGATTAAGGGGCTGATTTATTTGGGCTTTTAGTTTAGGATTTTATTTATTATTTTCATTTGATTATTTGTAATATGTTAGGCCTTAATTTATTCTTTTGGGCTTATTTAAGTGAGATGGGCTTTAATTAGCTTGGGCTCATTTAATTAGTTCTTTTTAGGCTTTTTGGGCTAAATTTTAAGTTAATTAGTGTGGGCTTTAGTTATCTTAGTGTAAGGCCGATGTTTTAAGGCCTATTTGATTAATTAGGGTTTTTATTAGCTTAAGTGAGTATAAATACTCCTCAAAAACGAATTTGTAATTCAGACTTGGAGATTATGATATTTTGAGACTTTTATTTGGCTCGGCCAAATTCTTCATTGGAGAGGATTGTTTGTCTTCTTCTTTTGCATCAAGAACTTTAATTCTTATCAAGGTATTTACTTTGTGGCGAATTCTGTTTTTGTGTTTTTAAATCAATCTATTATAAGCGTTTCCATTCACATAGTTGTTTGGGGGTTCTTTAGATTGAGGGTTTATTCTTGTTCATGTTCATGCCATATTGTATGTTCAAGGGGTTTCGGGTTCTTTAGCCTTGGGGTTCCGCATCACAAGGACATTTTTTTTGCATCTAGTATGGGTAGAGGTTCCTTATCTAGATAGGGTGATGATATACCAGAGTGCTCACTTTGATATAAATTCCATAAAGGTACATGTAGACCGCTAATTGGAGCTTGTTTTCATTGTGCGAGCACCGATCATTTCTTGGCTAATTGTCCACAAGAACCAAGACAAGGCCGGACTATATTAACCAGTAGAAGAGCATCTAATGCACCTCTAGCAGTCAAAGGAAGAGGTAAAGGACGTGCTGGTTCAGATCAGTCCTAAGGCAATCCGAATGCTATTTTTGAGATAGTGGAGTGACCAGGACCAGTAGTAGCTCTGGCTCAGGCTTATGCCATGAAAGTACGTGAGGAGCAAGATGCTCTGGAAGTTATTATTTGTATATTTTCTCTCTTCAATATTGATATGCATGCCTTAATTGGTCTGGGTTCCACTCATTTATACATATGCATTGGGGGTTTGTGTGATAAGATGCCATGTGTAGATAAGTTAGACTGTAATGACCCGAAATCTACCCTAGTAGCATTTTTCTTAATTAGGGTAATTGGACAAGTTTGATTTAGGGTTCCTAATTATGCATTTAAGTGTAATTGGAAAAGAAGATTTAATTGCATGAAATAAATAAGTTAAGTGACTATAGTGTAATTGTGCATGATTAATTAAGGAAAGGATTAATTAAGTGCTAAGTGAGATTAGCTTAAGCTAATCATGATTAAGGAAACTGAGTGCATTCCATGTGGCATGTGTTGCCTTTTCCAACTCATCTTCAACATGCAATATATAAGAGGTTGGAGAGGCAGATTTTGTTTCATTTGTATCTCTTGGTCCAGTTTCATTGCTTTATTTCTGTTCTTCTTTTATTCTTCATTCCGTTCTTCTACTTCTTTCATTCTTCCTCATCATCGTTAGTCTTTAGTCCATCGAATTTCTATTGGTTGGTTGATGGTAAGTTGAGTTGTGTTGGGGTCTTGGCAAGTCAAGGTAAGTGGTTGAGTTAGATTATTCTTCTTCTTTTCCATATTGAATTGGTATTGATTCCTTTGTTCAATTCTGGAAATTGGATGTGTGTTGTAGTGGAAGATACATGAAAAGATAAGGGACAGGAGAAGATTGGTGAGCTTAGTGCAAAGTGAGCTCTTTGGAGGAAAGGAATTAGAGGTTTGGGAAACTAAGTGTTGTGTGTGTTAAATTGATAGTTTTCATAATCTGAAATTTGTAATTATGTTGTATGATGAATTGGATTGAAGATGTGTAATTTGCTTTGCAAATTGATTGCTATGAAGTTATTGATTTGTATGCATGAAATTCTATTTTTGGAAGAATTGAGAATTGGCTGTGTAATTCTTGAATTAAAAGATGTCTATTGTAAAATTGAATGTGCCAAAGTGTCCATGCATGTGTTATGGAGGTTTAGGTTGAGTTTGGAGAGTTGGCTATGTAACGCCCATTCCTGACCACTCGCTTAGCTTTGCTGAGGCAGTCGAGAACGGTCGTCACACAACACACATTACACAGACACATCACATAGCATAAACACATGCAAATTCCTGAATTAATAAATTTCTTTCAAACATGCAACTGAATCATTTGTCATATCACATATTTATACATGCTTTCAACTTATTTTACATATTAAGTTCAATTGTTACATTATCACTTCTTACATGCCAAAAACCATTAATTACATTTTACATAACACAAAATGGCAAAAGCCTACACTACGCAGTGAATCCTAGTGTGTTGACCAAAAGTGTCCGATCGCCCTTAAAGTTCGCTTCGCTTCAGAACCTACACGGATTAGAAAACCCGTGCTAAGTGATAATGCTTAGTGGGGAAACAACATACAATATACAATATCCACACATATAACGTGCTTTAAGCAATAAGAGATACATACTTAATAATCATGCCTCGTCAATTACACACTTTAATAAGCATAGCATTAAGTAGATCTCGATATACATATTGCATCATTAGCAAATCATGTTCGGTTATAACAGATTTGCAAAACAAGCTTATAACACATCACATTCACATTCTTTTATCGCATACAATTCACATTGTCCGTTATTATTTAATCATTCATTAATTGTATTGCCTATAATTCAAAGACGCGGATAATTGGTATTGCATCAATACTCAATAGTACCACAATCACTTTTGTATCCAAAGATACGCACTTTCGCATCAGTACCCATAGGTACAAAAATAATAAGTAATATATAATTAAGCACTTTAGTGAACCCTAGAAGGATTCAATACGCATTGGGGATTCCCGAAGGAATCAAACGCTTCAACTATTTGCATAGTATAACATCATAATCTCAATAGGCAATATCAAATCACTTAGTAACTTACTTACACATATGGTTTATTTCACAATCCACACCTCATCACACATGTATTTACATGGTATAACACATTTATAATTTCCATATGCATAATCATACATTAGTCAAACACATTAGTTCAACCACAATAGGTCAACTATAAAGTCTTCATAACACATAGATGTGTCGCGCTCACGACCTGTGTCGCGTCGTGCTCGATAGACTCAAGCATTCCCTTCTGTCGTGCCCGCGACAGAACCAACCGATCACTTCTGTCATGCTCGTGGTAATGCCCGCGCCTGCGATAGAACTCAGCTTAACATCTTTGCCTGTCGGAGTATTCTATCGTGCTCGCGACCCCTGTCGCGCTCGTGACAAAACCTAAACTACATGTTCAAAGCTCCAATCCATAAACCTCTTTCTCGTGCACCTTGCCAAAACCACACCAATAACTTCCAAAACCCATCATAACATCATCTTCTGCCATCAAGGCCTTCTAACCAATTATTTATCTATATGTTAAGTCTATAATGGCACAATTCTCATAATTTGTGGTCTTGAGATTAAGGAGTTATGGCCAATGGAACACCTCTTTCTCCAAAGGCACTCCTACCAGACTTAACTACAATTATAAGGCATCATTGAAGACCTTATAGTCCTCAATTCAACATGACCATTTCTAACATATTTATAGGTACATCTCTTGAGAACCTAATTCCTTTAGTTTCATTCATTTTAGAGTTATACAACTCAAGTTATAACTCACACAATTCCAGTAGGTCAATTTACCTTACAAGACCAATTTTACACTATCAAACTACTTAAGCTTGAAATCAACTAAAATGGAATATCCCATATTCCCAACTCCACAAAACCACCCTAATATACACATAGACACCTCGGCCTGAACAATTTTTCATTAAGCAACAAATCATTCACAATTTGCATAGCAATTCCATAATTCTTCCAAAACAGAAATACATGCTAGGTCAAGATACTCGTGGCAACAAATTAGCTCATAACATAAATACATGTTTTCACCTCAATTAAACACACAATTCAAACATGCATTTTAGAGTTTCTACACAATCAATTTAACACACAAAATAGAGTTTTCCAAACCTCTTCTCCTTAGCTCCAATTATGCTCACTTAGCACTTAGTTCTCCTGCTTTCTCCTTTCCTTTATCCTTTCTTGGTTAAATCACTACATCCACATCAAATTTCCAGAATTGGATCAAAGATCAATTTCCAACTCAAATCAAAAAGAAAAGAGAGAAGAAAGAGAATAATCTAAATACTGCACTTACCTTGACTAGATGAATACACAACACAACTTAGAATTTACTTGACCAAATCAACAGAAATGTAAGGGATTAACAAGAGAAAGGAAATGAAAGAAGAAGAAAAATAATGGAGAATTGATAGAGATAGCCGAAGAACACACATGCAGACAATGAAGGTTTTCTCTTTCATTAAATCCTTTTATTGCATGCAAATGGTGAGGTGGCAAGACCAATAGGTGACACCCGGAATCCACTACTTCCTCTTTAATCTTGATTAAATTAAATAAATCTCCATCAGCACTTAATTAATCCCACTTTTAATTAATTGTGCACAACTACCTAATGGCCACTTAACTAATTTATTTTATGCAATTAAGTGCCCAATTCAATTATTCTTAAGTCCAAACATTAGCAATGTAATGCCCATTCACGTTTGCTCACACAGCATCGCTGTGGCAGTCGAGAATGATCGCTATGACTCACATCACATGCAATCTCTCATCATACAAATTTCAAAACTAATAAATTTCATTCACATGCAGCGGAAGACATTCACTTCACATACATATACACATGCTTTAACTTGAGATACATATACTTTCATATATATTACATCTCATGTTCCAAAGTTATGTTATAATTCTTACATGCCCAAAAGCTATTAATTACTTACACATAATACAAAATAGCAAAACCTACACTAAGCAAAAGTCCTAGTGTGTTGACCAACTGAGATGCGAGATCATCCTTCAAATCACTACGGTTTCGATCCTACACGGATTGAAAATCGGTGCTAACCGATAACTCTTAGTGGGGAAACAATAAACAATATATGCATATATAATAATAAACAACATTGCCTCATAATTATAATGTTAAACACATCTTAATAATCAGGTAGCATGCTTAGAAAGTCTTATTCCACATTTACACATTGACAGACAATGATATAACATATCTCATTCACATTCACATTTTATATCCCATAAAAATCACATTATTCATCATTATATAATCATTCATTAAGTTGCCTTGCCTGCAATTCAAAGATGCGGATAACAGGTATTGCACTAGTACTCAAAAGTACAACAATCATTTTTATATCCAAAGATACAAACTTTCACATCAGTACCCGTAGGTATAGAAATAATCAATAAGAGATAATATAAATGTACACTTTAAGAATCCAGGAAGCATTCAATACGCATTGGGATTCCAAAGGAATCAAACACTTTGGCTGCAACACTTAGACCCTATAGGCATGCCTAGCTATCCACTACTTGACTTGCAGGCTAATATTATTCCGATTATAGTTCACATTATCATAGAATATAACATCCTAAATTCTCAGAAAGCCACATAACAACATTGTGTGTGTGTGTGTGTGTATATATATATATATATATTTATATTTATATGTTTACATGGTATATCACAATAATAGCTTTCATATGCATATTCATTCCTCAATCAAATATATTTGTTCAATTAAAATAGATCAATTAAAAAGCCTTTACAATATACAGGAGTGTAGCGCTTGCGACAGACTAAAGCATTACCTTCTGTCGCGCTCGCGATATCAGTCGCGCCCACAATAGAACCAACTCTCGCTTCTGTGGTGCTCGCGTAAACAATTGCGCTCATGACAGAACACAACCCAACACATAACTTTCTGAAGGAGCTCTCTATTGCGCTCGCGATAGATCCTGAACTTTGTGTTCAAAGCTCCACAACACACACCTCCTGTTCAAGCACTTTTCCACAATCACACATATGACCTTTAAAACATATCCTAACATTATTTTCTGCCATCATGGCCTTCTAACCAAACGTTTATTTACAAGCTAAGGTTACAATGGTATGATTCCCATTATTTTTGTCTTATATTTGAGGATTTATGGCTAATGAAATAGTACATGTTCCAAAATCCCTCCTACCAGATTTTTAACTAATTTAATTACACATTTTGAAGATTATAGGGTCCTCAACTAAAATGACCATTTCTAACACATTTCCAGGCATAGCTCTTAGGGATCTAACCCCTTAAGTCTTGTTCAATTTAGAACTATGCAAGTGAAGTTATTCCTCATACATACCCAATAGGACATTTACCAACCAAATCTAATTTTACCATTTCAAGCTAGTCAAGCTTGAATTCAACTCAATTGGTAAATTTCAATACCCAAGTTCACAAAGCACTACCCTAAGGTGCCCACGCAACCCAGCATGTTCAATTTCACATTAAGCTTATAAGCATTCATAATGCACAAACCATTTCTCCACTCATCAAAACAGGGTTATAAGCTTACATAATTATCTCATGTTAATAATTTAACTCATCTAGCTCATCACACCACATAACTACCTATTTCATTTACACACATAATGCAAACATGCAAATTTAGAGTTCATATAACACAAATCTAACACTTAAACATTGAGTTTCCCAAACCTCTTCTCCTTAGCTCCTTTTAAGCTCACTAAGTACTTGGTTCACCAACCTTCTCTTTTCCTTTATCTTTTCTTGGATCCACAACTACATGCATAGTCCAGTTTCCAGAATTGGAACCACAAATCATTATCAGCTCAACCAAAAGAAAAGAAGAAGAAGATGAAGAACAATCAATAAACACTTACCTTATTAATTCAATAACTTAATGCAACTAATGCATTAATTGATCATCAACAGAAATTAGGGGAATCAAGAATTGAAGAAATGGCTCACAAAAGAAAAGAGGAAGAAGAAGAAGAAGAAGAAGAAGAAGAAGAAGAAGAAGAAGAAGAAGAATAGAATTTTGAGAGAACCCACCGAAAATCACATGCAATACAAGAGGTTTTCTCTCTCCTAAAACACTTATATTGCATGAACAAGAATGAGGTGGCAAATGGAGAATTGGACAAATGGATTCCACTAACTTCACTCACCATTATTTCTGATTTTGCTTAAATAAACACCACTAACAATTAATTAATCCCACTTAAGCTTAATCATTCACATTCACCAATTTGCAACATAAACTTATTTATTAGTTCAATTAAGTCCTCAATTCAATTACACTTAAGTCTAGAATTTAACAAACTCCAAATTAAACTTACCCAATTACCCTAATTAGACCAATTTGCTACTAGGCTATAAATCGAGCCATTACAACTCTCCCCTCCTAAAAAGAATTTCGTTCGCGAAATTCATACCTGAATTAAATAGCTGAGGATATTGTTCTCGCATACGTTGCTTCCCTAATCCCGTGATGCTGCCAAAGCACTTTAAGCAATAGGACTTTCTTATTCCGTACCTGCTTCACTTCTCAAGCCAATATTGCTTTGGGCTTCTCATTATAGGAAAAGTCCGGCTGTACTTACACATCTTGCACTGGAATAATGTGAGATTCATCTGAACGATATCTCCGAAGCATAGACACATGGGACATCATGTAGCTTAGCCAAAGCTGGAGGCAAAGCCAACCGATAAGCCACCGATCCCACTCTTTCCAACACCTCATACGGCCCAATGCACCTCGGACTTAACTTTCCCTTTTTACCGAACCTTAATACCTTCCTCCAAGGAGACACTTTCAAAAATATTTTACTGCCCACTTAAAACTCAATGTCTTTTCTCTTCAAATCCGCATATGATTTTTGCCTATCACATGTAGCCTTCAATCGCTACTGAATAATGTTCTCTTTTTCTTCTGTATCCCTAACTAACTCAGGACCAATGATCTTATGCTCATTCAATTCTGTCCAACATACTGGCGTCCGACACTTCTACCATACAGAACTTCATACGGTGCCATGCCAACACTCGCCTGATAACTATTATTATAAGCAAATTCCATCAATGGAATGTACTTATCCTAACTCTTCAAGAAATCTAACACACATGCCCGTAGCAAATCTTCTAACACCTGGATAACCTTTTCGACTTTCCATCTATTTGCGGATGAAAAACTGTATTGAAATTCAATCTTGTACCCAATACAGCTTGCAAACCCCTCCAGAACTTAGAAGTGAATCTTGGATCTCTATCTGAAATAATAGACAAATGAATACCGTGCAGTCTTACAATCTCTTTCACATATAATTCAGCCTACCGATCCATGGAGTAATCCAGTTGAATCAGTATAAAGTGAGCTGACTTATAAAATCGATCAACTATTACCCACATGGAATCATGCTACTTCGATGACATTGGCAATCCCGTGATAAAGTCCATGGCAATATTGTCCCATTTCCACTGTGGAATTGGAATAGGATTCAACAAACTAGATGGAACCTGATGCTCCGCTTTCACTTGCTGGCAGGTCAAACACTTGGAAACATATTCCACTATATCTCTTTTCATATTCCACTATAAAGTCCTGATACATCTTATTTTCACCTGGATGTATAGTGAAAACTGTATTATGCGCTTCATGTAAAAGCCTCTTTCTCAACTCTTTATCATTTGCAACAAATAACCGATCCTAATAGTACATCCTGTTCCTTCATTGAATAGTCAGTCTTGTCTCCATTTTTGACTGACTATACAATCTGTTGCAACTAGGGATCACTTTTCTGCCCATTCACCAACTCATCTCTTAAAATAGTCCTTGCTTTCAATTGTGCCACTAGAGCACCATCAGAAGAAAATCTCCACTTAACCCACTACAATGTCAAAGATGAAATGACTTTCTACTCAACGCATCTGCAACTACATTGGCCTTACCCGGATGGTAATCCATAATACAGTTATAATCTTTGAACAATTCTAGAACCTTTTCTGTCTCAAATTCAACTCTTTCTGAGTGAGCAGAAACTTGGGACTCATGTGATCAATAAAGATCTTGCACTTTTCACCATAAAAATAGTGGCACCAAATTTTCAAAGAAAACACTACTGCTGCCAATTCCAAGTTATGAGTCGGGTAATTCTGCTCATGTGGCTTCAACTGTCTTGATGCATAGGCTATCACTTTCCCATCTTACATTACTACACAACCCAATCCAACACTAAAAGCATCGCTATACGTAGCATACTCCTTACCCGAAATAGGTTTAGTTAGGATTAGTACTTCAACTAACATCTTCTTCAACTGTTTGAAAATTGCTTGGCACTTATCCGACCACACAAACTTAACTCTCTTATGAAGCAACTTAGTAAGATGAGAAGCAATCATTAAAAATACCTTCACAAAGAGACAATAATACCCCGCTAGTCCTAAGAAACTCCGTACCTCAGGCACATTTTTGGGCGGTTTCCAATTCACTACTGCCTCTATTAGCTGGATCAACCTTTATACCCTCTAAAGAAATGACATGATGATGCGGAACCCAATAGCTAACGAGCTACAAACCCACACATACAATTCGAATAGCAAAGCAAAATCAGATAAACACCCTCCCTATTGAACCCCCAAACAATTTGTGAATGGAAACACAAATAATCGGGAATTAAAGAACCTGAAAAATGCCACAATCAAATAATTGATAAGTTAATCAAATTCTTCATGCAATAGAAAAGAAAAGCAAGCAAATCTCACAAATCTAATCTATTAGAATTTTGGCAAAGCCAAGAAAAGAGGATAGCCTCCAATGTTTAATAATTCCAATCTCTCTATACAAATTCGATTTTGAGGAGCATTTATACTCCTTTAAGCTAATAAAAACCCTAATTAATCTAATAGGCCTTTAAACATGGGCCTTACACCAAGATAACTAAAGCCCACACTAATTAACTTAAAATACAGCCCAAAAAGCCTAAAAAGAACTAATTAAATGAGCCCAAGCTAATTAAAGCCCATCTCACTTAAATAAGCCCAAAAGAGTAAGTTAAGGCTTAATATATTACAAATAATCAAATAAAAATAATAAATAAAAGCCTAAACTAAAAGCCCAAACAAAACAGCCCATTAAGTCCATTAATTGTCACATGCATTGCACATGTATGTGTCATATGATGTGCACATGCACATGGCACATGACATGGCACATGTCTAGCACATGTCAAAGCACATGGATGGCACATGTTAAGGTCACATGACTTGCACATGTCTCTCTTCAAAGTCTCTTTTTGATTCGGCTTCTTCATAGCTACAGTAAACCACCTTCAAGCCTTCTTGAACTTTCCCAAATTTGATCTCCATGAATACGAACTTGCAATGTTTATAATCTTGCAATGTTGACCCCCCTATGCACGCATCATTCCCTCCCTCTTTAGAAAAGATTCATCCTCGAATCTTCGTCTTGTTCAAGTTGGGAATGGAAACTTGTAGAATGAATTCATCTTCATATACGATCTTTTGAACAGGTGGAAATAAAATGAATGCTTCTTCAGCTGAGGACTCATCATGTTCCTGCAATTTAACAAAAACACTAGGAAAAACATGATTATTCAATACAACCATTTCATTCTGATCATGGTCCTTTCCTTTCTCCATGTTCAACTTAGCCTCCTTAAGCACTACAAGATCAATCATAACATGCTGATCTTCCATCTCAACTAAACAAACATCTTCCTTCTCGCTCAAAACAACAACTACTTCACTTCCACTGATTTCTTCTTCACTCACAACCTCATTGTCATACAAATCTATAGCATCTCTTTCAGCTTCACACATAATCTCTTCCATTGTAACTTCCTCTTTCTTTCTTTTCTCCTTTTTCAAACACTTATCTAGAGGTCTAAAGAGTTGTTTAAACCTCAATTCCATATCTTCAGAATCTTTATTTTTCCTATGACGGTCAATTGATTTACTTCGATTTTTGATTTTAGTAGATTCATTTATTCTCTCCTCCATCCTATCCATCCTAGTATTTAACTTCTTGAACTCATTAATGAAGGCTTTGTACATCATTTTCATATCAAGCATCGCTTCCTCCTCCTCATGCATTGTTTCCTTTCCTTCCCCTCTTAACATGATCTAAAGTCTGCAAAACAGATGTTAGATAATAGCCTCACACACTCCCTCACGTGTTTACACTCAAAGGATGCCACTCCTCTCGTGTGTCACTCAACAAGGCTTTTACCCTCTTTTAAGCTCACATACTCAAGCCTTTTACCACTCTAATTGCTACTTTAAAATTGCACTTCAGAAGTCAATCAACAAACCAAAATTTTGAGTATGTTTTAAGAAACAAAGCAACAATAAACTAACAATAAAAGAAAGCTCAAAACTAGAAAAGAAGACACTAGACACAATGGAGGTGATACACGGTCAAGAGTGGTGTACCACTTGATTATATCCAAATTAGAGTATTAGAACAAGCAAAGATACTTTAACAATGTAAAGGAACAAAAGCTAACTTAAAACAAAGAAATAAGTAACAAGAATTAATAAAAATGACAATCTGGATAAAATGTATGAATCTGATTCACTACAAAGTAAACCAAATATAGAACCTAGTTATTCTACCCAACAAAGCAAGAAAATAACAAAGAAACCTAATTATACTAAGTAAGACAGAATGCACTCAAGACAATTCAATTTAGAGCCAAAAAATGATGAATAGGCCAAATGGTGTATCAAGCTCTAATTAATGTGTCAAGTTGTGTGCAAAATGATGGCAAAATGATATGAAAATGATAGCAAAATGGTAGAAAAATGATAGCAAAATGATACCAAAATGGTGACACAAATTATCAAAAATGATTCCAAAAATGGTGGAACAAATGGATAAGATATGATAAAGTGGCAGCTCAAATGGGTAAGAAATGAAACAAAAATGGCAGCTCAGATGGATAATAAATGATATCAAAAATGGATAAGAAACGGATAACACAAATGGTGGGTCAATGATTGCAAAGTAAATCCTTGGTTAAGTAGGATTAGGATTACAACTATAATTCTAATATGGATTAGGATTTTTGAAAACCTAAACCCAAAGGGATAAGAATTAATTTTACTAACCCTTAAAGGATTCCTAATTCCCCAAGCAATATGGATTAATTTTCTCCCACCTATTATAGGATTTGGATTTGCCCTTTGCTATATAAACCCTCCTTGGCCGAATTGCTCCCTACCCTTTTCTCCTCCTATATTCCTTTCTTTCACGTTTTTTTTCTCTTCTTTTCTCTGTTTCCTCTATTCTTTTCTTTTGTATGTTTTTCTTTCTTTTATTCTTGCTGTTTTTTTTTATAAATTTCAGTAATCAAATCAAAACAAACTCCTACAAGGTTCGGATTTCTAAACCCAAAGATGTTCTACTTCTTTTTTTTTTCTTCTCTTTTTTTTTTTATAATTTCAGCAAACAAACTATAACTTCTGCTCCCAAAATTCAGATCTCAAGCCAAGGATAATCAATGTTTCGGTTCAAGGCAAAAATTATAATCTCAAGGCAAAAAAAAAGTAAATAAAACAAAGGCTAAGAAAAGGCTAATTTAACACACACAAAAAAAAACACAAAAATTAGAAACTTGATGAAACCAAATTAGGCACAAACATAAAAGAATCAAGAAAAAGAAAACACAACCCTAACACTAAGATAAATAGGAATTTACCTTACTTTGGCTCTGATACCAAATGATGCGGAACCCAATAGCTAACGAGCTACAAACCCACACATACAATTCGAATAGCAAAGCAAAATCAGATAAACACCCTCCCTATTGAACCCCCAAACAACTTGTGAATGGAAACGCAAATAATCGGGAATTAAAGAACCTGAAAAATGCCACAATCAAATAATTGATAAGTTAATCAAATTCTTCATGCAATAGAAAAGAAAAGCAAGCAAATCTCACAAATCTAATCTATTAGAATTTTGGCAAAGCCAAGAAAAGAGGATAGCCTCCAATGTTTAATAATTCCAATCTCTCTATACAAATTCGTTTTTGAGGAGCATTTATGCTCCTTTAAGCTAATAAAAACCCTAATTAATCTAATAGGCCTTTAAACATGGGCCTTACACCAAGATAACTAAAGCCCACACTAATTAACTTAAAATACAGCCCAGAAAGCCTAAAAAGAACTAATTAAATGAGCCCAAGCTAATTAAAGCCCATCTCACTTAAATAAGCCCAAAAGAGTAAGTTAAGGCTTAATATATTACAAATAATCAAATAAAAATAATAAATAAAAGCCTAAACTAAAAGCCCAAACAAAACAGCCCATTAAGTCCATTAATTGTCACATGCATTGCACATGTATGTGTCATATGATGTGCACATGCACATGGCACATGACATGGCACATGTCTAGCACATGTCAAAGCACATGGATGGCACATGTCAAGGTCACATGACTTGCACATGTCTCTCTTCAAAATCTCTTTTTGATTTGGCTTCTTCATAGCTACAGTAAACCACCTTCAAGCCTTCTTGAACTTTCCCAAATTTGATCTCCATTAATACGAACTTGCAATGTTTATAATCTTGCAATGTTGACCCCCCTGTGCACGCATCACATGACCTAAAAAAGACACTTCTTTCTGCAAAAATTCACACCTACTAAGTTTAGCATACAACTGATGCTCTCAAGGTTTGAAGCACAGTTCTCAAGCGCTGCTCGTGCTCCTTGTCATTCTTTGAATATAGCAATATATCATCGATGAACACTACTACAAACTGATCCAAATATGGCTTGAACAATCTATTCATCAAGTCCATGAATGCTGCAAGCGCATTAGTCAACCCAAATGGCATTACCAAAAATTCAGAATGTCCATATCGAGTCCTAAATGCAGTCTGAGGTATATCCTCCTTTTTCACTTGCACCTAATAATAACCAGATTGCAGATCAATTTTAGAAAGCACACCAAGTCCTTTCAACTGGTCAAACAGATCCTCAATTCTTGGTAAAGGATATCTATTCTTCACTGTCACTTTATTGAGCTATCTATAGTCAATACACATTCTCATAGTCCCGTCTTTCTTGTTTACAAACAGCACTGGTGGTCCCCAAGGAGACACACTTGGTCTTATAAAACCCCTATCTAATAACTCTTATAACTGAGTCTTTAATTCTTTCAACTCAATAGGTGCTATTCGATAGGGTGCTTTAGACACAGGTGTAGGCACAGTGTTAATTGATAACTCCACTTCCCTTACAGGTGGTACACTAGCTAACTCTTCTAGGAACACATCAGGAAATTCCCTCACTACTGGTATATCCTGAATTCTCACTTGTTCTATTTTCGAATCCAACACAAGGGCCAAGAAATCCTCACATCCTTTTCTCAAACATCTATATGCTTGCATAGCAGAAATCACATCTACTAGTGGATTAGAGCATACACTTCTTATAGTCACCTTAAACCTTTTTGCACTATTGAGCATAACTGTTTTCTTCCTACAGTTAACTACGGTTCGGTGCTTACTCAACCAATCCATACCCATAATTAAATCAAATTCATTAAAAAGTAACTCAATCAAATCTACAAGGAACACTTGACCTTGAACCACTAAAGAAAAATCTCTGTATACTTTGTTCACATTCACACTATTCCCCAATGGGCTAGTCACACATATATCATAATCTAAATGATCAACAACATACATCTTATCACATAATTTCTTAGAACACACATACGAATGCGTAGACCCAGGTCAATCAATGCAAACATTTCTGTACTAAAGAGTAAAAATGTACCAGTAATGACCTCTGGCGTATCCTGCTTTCCACGAACCTTTATTGCATAAGCTCGTGCTGGTGCTGTTAGAGGTCGATCAATAGATTTTGACACTATTCCACCTCTGGACTGGCCACCTCTACCACGTCCTCTACCTCTTCCTCGGTTAACTGGAGGCAAATTCGATCCACCTCTACTGGCTTTCTGCTGATTTCCTGTCACCTTAGAAGCCTTAGGACAGTTAGCCAAATAATGCTCCATACTCCCACATTTGAAACAAGCCCCAGTCACTTCCAACAGTCGCCTCTATGTCGTTTACAATAATGATGACATTCAGGCACTTCACTTCTATTACCAGATGCACCCCTACCAGTACCAGATGCATAGGAATATCCTTGCCTTCTGCCTCTATCGACTGGATTGCTAGCTAACTCAGCTGGAGGTGCTATTGAATGATCTCTTGGTCTTTTACCCCGAATATGCCCCACCTCTGTTAGGATTTCTCCTTTGCATTCTTTCCCTCTGAATCTCAAGTGATCTTTCCACTCTCATGGCTGCTTGCACTATTTGATAGTAGCTCACAGTCTAAGATGTTGTCATAGAAATTAGCAATGCCTTAATTGTCTCATTCAACCCTTCTTTAAACTGCTAACATCTAAACTCCTCTATAAGCACTCCCTCAGATGCATACTTACTCAACCTACAGAACTCTTTCTCATACTCAGCTACTGACATAACTCTTTGCCTTAGATTAAGAAACTGCTTGCAATTAGCTTCCTGATACACCTTAGTTATATACTTGTTTCGAAACTCCTATATAAAGAATTCGCAAGTAATAGTGTTCGGGAGCATTGGATGCCTTAAAACCAACTTCCACTAGTCGTAGGCAGCTCCTTGAAGCAGTGATACCACACATTCCACCTTCTATTTAGGAGGGCATCTTATCTCATCCAGCACCCTCTAAACCTTCTCAATCCAGTACTCAGCCATAACTAATTCATCCAAACTAGTTCCATAGAACTCTTCTGCCCCATGCTTCCTCAATGATTCTAATAGAGCTTTCAATGCTGTTATAAAATTGAGCACCCTTGCCATGTCTTACGACATCTTGAGTAAACCTTCTAAAGGAACCATTGGAACATTACGTCCCACACTTGCTGGTACAGACTAACAAGACTCAGACACTTTAGGTTTTTGGGGATTCACACTTTCAGTGGTCTCTTCTCTAGCATTTTGAGAAGGATCCATCAATCTGATACAGACACAAGGACATCCGCATTAGGTCAATACAACTATACGCATCCTAGTCTACACTATGCCTAGAAACGACTAAACCTAGGCTCTGATACCACAGCCTGTAACACCCATTCCCGCCTGCTCACATAGCTTCGCTGTGGTAGTCAAGAATGATTGCTACGACTCACATCACTTGCAATCTCTCATTATATAAGTTTCAGAACCATTCACATGCAGCGGAAGACATTCACTTCATATACATATACACATGCCTTAACTCAAGATACATGTACTTTCATATACATTACATCTCATCTTCCAAAGTTACGTTATAATTCTTACATGCCCAAATGCTATTAATTACTTATACATAATACAAAATAGAAAACCTATACCAAGTAAAAGTCCTAGTGCATTTATCACATCCCAAATATGGCCTAGTAGAATTTGCATGTATAATTGGATTATAAGAAAGGGTATTATGGTAATTGGCAAATGAAGTAGGATTTATGTTAGGAATTATAGGATTTGGTTAAGGGTATAATGGTATATGTGTTAGTGGCAAGAGGACAAAAGGGCAAGAAAGTCAAAGGATAAAAGTGAGGGTCCAATAGAATGGTGACATGTGTAATAGTTGGTGGGAGCATTGAATGAGGATTTAAAAGGAGTAGAGAGAGGGAAGGAAGAAATTGTAGCTTCCCGTGGAAGCCACTTAGTTTTGCCCTCTCCCTTCTCACGTTCTCTCTCTCATTTTCTCATCTCCATTTTCTGCTTCTCAAGTTTTGTATGTGGGTGTTCTTCAATCTTTGAGCTAGGGTTTGAGTTTTGAAGGATTCTAAGAGGTAAGTGGCTGTGTTTGATTTGGGTTTTCTTCTTATTCTCCTTCTATGGGATTGATTGGGTTTTTAAAGGATATGTTCATGGGTTAATGGAGTTATTATTTTGATTGGTTGCAAGAATCTAAAGAAAGGAGGAAGGATAAAGGAAAAGGAAAGGTTGTAGCTTGAAGTCAGTGGATTTTTGAGCTCCATTTCAGGTTTTGGAGTGTTTTGCCATCCTCACTTTGGATCATTTTTTTGAGTTTAAATGTTGATGTTGTTTGTGAGCTGTGTATATAGAAATGCATGAGTATATTAGCTTTGTGTATATGATTTATAAGATTTGTGATGATTATTAATTAATGATGAATTGTATGTTAAAGTGAGTATGTATATATACATGAAATTGAGATGAATTCCTGGGTTTTTGAACCTCTATAAAAGTCTTTTGAATGTGTTTTAGCATGTATATGAGTTGGGTTTGAATATAAGTTATGTAACACCCCGAAACCGCCCTAGTAGTTTGAGCCTGTCTGAGTCTGTTTGTGCCTGTCTATGTGTATATGTGTGTGCGTACCTGTGTGCATTGTGATGTTGCATGCATGTTAATTTATGTAAGTGTGTGGTGATGTTAGTGATGTATGAGGAGAGGAGTTGTACTAGTGTGTGCTTAAAGATAGGGAAGTAGGGTGTGAATAAGTGATAATAGTTAGTGTGTATATGAGAGTATGGGAGTAGGGTATGCATGTGGGATCACTTTCCTATGGGAGAGTGACACTTGGCTTAAAGATTAGGATGATTTAATGGGTGTATGAGACAGAGGACAGCTGTAAACCATTTTGCTTCTTCTTCCTCTTCCCGTTGCCTTCCTCTCCCTCACGCCATTTTCATCTTCTTTTTCCTTTTTCCTCTTCTTTCCTTCTCCTTCCTTGCATATTTCTGCTCTTCCCTCCTTCCTTAGGTGATTGTTATAGCTGGGTTTGTGTCTCTTAAATTCAAGGGTGAGTATATGAGAGTTGTGTCTTAAGTTTTTCTCTCCCTCTTCTCTAGGTTTGATTTTCATTTATGTGCTATCTTAGAATTAAATCTGGTTGTCTTTGATTGGTGGTTCAGAGGAGCTTCCTAGAACATCTAAATGGAAAAAAAAAGCTAGTGGAAGCGGAGCTCACGACTAGGAGCGAAGGAAATCAGGTTTGGGAACGTTTGTATGATTTGTGCATTTTATTGGGTATTGATGACTGTTAGTGTTATTGTGAAATTGATGAACAATATTAAGTGGATTTGTATGTGTATGATGTGAATATTGTGATTTAAAGTGAGTTGTTACAAGTGTAAAGCATTGAGTTTAAGATTGTTGTATGAAATTCCTTTAAGAGGAAATATTGCTTTTGAGAATTTTAAGTTTGATCCTATAAATTATTTGATTTGAGCATGTTAATGGACTTGTATATTAGGATGTAAGTGAGAAAGAATGGATGAAGTGCTGGGTTGTGTTTGTGGACGTGGTTTAGAGTAGTTTTGCTGGAAATTGTCGCAACTGGTGATGCGTGCACAGGGGGGTCAATATTTCAAGATTATAAACAATGGAAGTTCATATTCATGGAGATCAAATTTGGAGAAGTTAAAGAAGGCTTGAAGGAAGTCCGTGGGCCAAATTTATAAAGAAGCCAAATTGAAGATGGACATGTGCTAGTCATGTGACGACTTAACATGTGCAGGTCATGTGACACTTGACATGTGCCGATCATGTGACCTTGACATGTGCTATGCATGTGAGCCAGAGCATGGGCAATGCATGTGCTAATTGGTGGATTAAGGGGCTGATTTATTTGGGCTTTTAGTTTAGGCTTTTATTTATTATTTTCATTTGATTATTTGTAATATGTTAGGCCTTAACTTATTCTTTTGGGCTTATTTAAGTGAGATGGGCTTTAATTAGCTTGGGCTCATTTAATTAGTTCTTTTTAGGCTTTTTTGGCTGAATTTTAAGTTAATTAGTGTGGGCTTTAGTTATCTTAGTGTAAGGCCCATGTTTTAAGGCCTATTTGATTAATTAGGGTTTTTATTAGCTTAAGTGAGTATAAATACTCCTCAAAAACGAATTTGTAATTCAGACTTGGAGATTATAATATTTTGAGACTTTTATTTGGCTTGGCCAAATTCTTCATTGGAGAGGATTGTTTGTCTTCTTCTTTTGCATCAAGAACTTTAATTCTTATCAAGGTATTTACTTTGTGGCGAATTCTGTTCTTATGTTTTAAATCAATCTATTATAAGCGTTTCCATTCACATAGTTGTTTGGGGGTTCTTTAGATTGGGGGTTTATTCTTGTTTATGTTCATGCCATATTGTATGTTCAAGGGGTTTTGGGTTCTTTAGCCTTGGGGTTCCGCATCATTTGGTATCAGAGCTTGGATTTGGATTAAATTCTTATTTATCCATGTTTACTTGCTGTTTTTATTCATTAATTTTCAATTTATTTGATTCCTAAAATTTAGGAACCCTTGTTCATCATAGTGGCCTAAATTATAGGGAGCTTTGTTTTAGGTGTTATTTCTTATTGTTTGATCTTGATTTCTAGGTTATTAGTTGTTCTAGTTGTTATCTAGCTAAAAAAAAAAATTCCATCGTACTGTTCCTGGTACTGTTCACACGTACTGTTCATCGCACTGTTCATCTGAATTTACTGTTCATCCGAATTTAGAAAAGGTAGTTTAATTTGGGTTAACTTTGGTTGGTGTGAACAATTAGGATTGTATTTCTTTAGGATAGAATTGTTATTATCTAATTAGTTAGAGATAATTCAAAAAAAAAAAAGAAAAGAAATTAGGATTGGGACATTATTTAAATTAGGACATTAAATTAGATAAGTTTCATTTTGTCTTAAGTCTAGACATTTGGGTTTCCATATCTTGAACTAATTAAGACATAGTGGATAAGTTATTTTGTCTTAGTCTAGACATTTGGGTTTCCTTATTTGATCTTATTAAGACATATTGGTTTAAACTTTGTCTTATTTTGGACAATCATTTGGGTTTCCTAATCTTGATTCAGTTTGGACATATTGTTGCTTCCTTTTCATTTTGTCTTAGTGTGTTAACCCATATTGTATCAAATTGAATTTTCCATTTGGGAGATTTCAATTTCCGCAATCTTGCATTAGTTTTGTCATTTCTTTCATTCTTAAGTTTTCATTTTTGGTGTCTTTTTGTTTTTGCTTCCGATTACACTATAATTAACAATTTGATTCTTGTTAGTTAAATTTATACAATTCGGACAGCATACATATCTTCACCTTGTATGCTCATTTTAACGTTCTTCACTTTGGTCTTTTGCTTCTAGTTTTGTGCCTATCTTCTTTGTTAAGTATTTTCATTGCATTCTTTACCATAATTTGCTGCTTGTGAACTATTTTGACTTGAGTTTGAGTTCTGAAGTGCAACTGAAGATAACAAGCTTGAGTGGTAAAAGGCTTGAGAGTGTGAGCTTAAAGGAGGGTAAAAGCCAAATTGAGCGAAATACAAGTGGAGTGTCATATTTTGAGTGAAACACGTGAGGGAGTGATGCGGAACCCAATAGCTATCGAGCTACAAACCCACACATACAATTCGAATAGCAAACCAAATCAGATAAACACCCTCCCTATTGAACCCCCAATCAACCTGTGACTGAAAACGCAAATAATCGGGAAACAAAGAACTAAAAAACGCCACAATCAAACGATTGATAAGTTAATCAAATTCTTCATGCAATAGAAAAGAAAGCAATTCACTCTCTTAATCTAAGCAAATAAATTCGGCTATGCCAAGAATATCATTCAAAATCTGCCGTTTACAATCTATAATAGCCTATTTATATGGTGGCTAACCCTAGCTAGCAAAATAACATAAAGAAAACCCTAATGAGGCCTTAAACTAAGCTAGGCCGAATTGTCCATGGGCTTTACAAGATAAATTAAGCCCAAACTAAAGAATTAAACACACTTAAAATAAGCCCAAAAGAAAGACTAATTAAAAACCCAAAATAACTAAACTAAACCCAAACTAAAAGCCCAATTCGTTTAGCCCATTAAGTCATTAAATAAATGAGTCATGTGACTTTTAAATGAAGCACATGACTTGTACAAATAAAGCCCAAAGTAGTATAAACCCAAAAATGACTTAAATTGGCCCAAAAATGGCTTAAGTTGGCCCAATTTCACTAGAAGCTTCCAAAAGGCTAAGTACTTTGTGAAAACCTCCTTCAAGCTCTTTTTGACACTTCTCAAAGACATCTTCATTCAGCTCTTGAGTAACAAAGCCTTGTACATAAGTTGTCATAGCCATTTTCAGCTTCTTAGCTCGCCCCCTTGTAATTGGTCCACTTGGAATCTTCAAAGAATCCTGAGTATCTGGCTGATCCGTATCAGGGAGTGACTGTGAGGATGTACTATTACAAGTCAAGACGACATTTAGATCAAGAAGCATCGAATGAGTTGAAGAAGGATGCTAAGTTATTGGATAAAAATCTTAAAGATTTTGAGTTACAGTTTAAACAACTTTCTAGACTAGTAAGTACATATATAAGACAAGAGGAAAGAAAGAAAGAAGAGGAAGTTATTGTCAACGAAATTGTTTGTGAAGCTGAAAGAGATGGTATAGACTTATATGCTGATGAAGTTGTAAATGAGGAAGAAATAAGTGGATGTGATGAAGATGTTGTTTTGAGTGAAAAGGAAAACATAATTGAAAGAGAAGATGTTGCTTTGAGTGAACAGAAGGGTGTTTGTGTAATTGAGATAGAAGATCAGCATGTTATAATTGACCCTACAGTTCTTAAGGAGGTTGAATTGAACGTGGAAAGTGAAGATAATAATGATAAGAATGAAAAGATTATATTAAAGACTAACCATGTTTTGCCTAGTTTTCATGTTAAATTGCAGGAACATGATGAGTCCTCAGCTGAAGAAGCATTCATTTTATTTCCACCTATTCAGAAGATCTTATATGAAGATGAATTTATTCTACAAGTGTCAATTCCCAACTTGAACAAGACGAAGATTCGAGGACGAATCTTTTCTAAAGAGGGAGGGAATGATGCGTGCACAGGGGGGTCAATATTTCAAGATTATAAACAATGGAAGTTCATATTCATGGAGATCAAATTTGGAGAAGTTAAAGAAGGCTTGAAGGAAGTCCGTGGGCCAAATTTATAAAGAAGCCAAATTGAAGATGGACATGTGCTAGTCATGTGACGACTTAACATGTGCAGGTCATGTGACACTTGACATGTGCCGATCATGTGACCTTGACATGTGCTATGCATGTGAGCCAGAGCATGTGCAATGCATGTGCTAATTGGTGGATTAAGGGGCTGATTTATTTGGGCTTTTTGTTTAGGCTTTTATTTATTATTTTCATTTGATTATTTGTAATATGTTAGGCCTTAACTTATTCTTTTGGGCTTATTTAAGTGAGATGGGCTTTAATTAGCTTGGGCTCATTTAATTAGTTCTTTTTAGGCTTTTTTGGCTGAATTTTAAGTTAATTAGTGTGGGCTTTAGTTATCTTAGTGTAAGGCCCATGTTTTAAGGCCTATTTGATTAATTAGGGTTTTTATTAGCTTAAGTGAGTATAAATACTCCTCAAAAACGAATTTGTAATTCAGACTTGGAGATTATAATATTTTGAGACTTTTATTTGGCTTGGCCAAATTCTTCATTGGAGAGGATTGTTTGTCTTCTTCTTTTGCATCAAGAACTTTAATTCTTATCAAGGTATTTACTTTGTGGCGAATTCTGTTCTTATGTTTTAAATCAATCTATTATAAGCGTTTCCATTCACATAGTTGTTTGGGGGTTCTTTAGATTGGGGGTTTATTCTTGTTCATGTTCATGCTATATTGTATGTTCAAGGGGTTTCGGGTTCTTTAGCCTTGGGGTTCCGCATCAACTGGGCATGGGTCACGGTGGCAACCGATTTGGTTACCACAGTGAGGTTGGTCAAGGTTGCATTCTGTCCAGAATTTTGGTATGTCACGGTGGCAATGAAAGTGGTTACCACCGTGACCTACCTTAGTCTTGCATTCTGTTTTGGGACTTTGGTATGTCACGGTGGCAATGAATTTGATTACCACCGTGACCTCCCTCAACATTGCATTCTGTCCAGGACTTTGGTATGTCACGGTGGCAATGAATTTGGTTACCACCGTGACCTATCCTATTTTTGTATGAATGTTTAATTGTTAATGTAAGGTTTAAGTGTGGAATTAATGATTATGCATATTCAGTGACATTGAATTAACGCTTCGTTTTGATAAAGTTTATAGTGTTTCTAAATAGCGGATGATTTCTGTTTGAATTCGATGATAAATTTAAATTAGATGATCGTAACCTGCAAACCAAATAAGTGGATAGTTAGGCATGCCTAATAGAGTTATGTGTAGCTGCAGCCATGTGTACGATTTGGACCCTGATCAGGTCCCCCGATTGGATCTTCATGATCTTCCTGTTGAATCTTACCTAAGATTCTATGTGAACAAATTGTGGAACAAGAATGAAAAGAATGTCTTGATGCCTTTGGGCGTCTATGCGATATGATTTGATACTGATGCCTTTGGGTATCTATGTGTACTCGTTATCCACGGTTTTGAATGAGCAGGTGATTTTGTGTTTTACATGTATGAAATCTGAATAATGATGTGTTGAGATAAACTTCTTATGGTATATGAATGATGTTGATTATTCAGATTTATTTTTATGTGATACTAACTTATGAATGTGCCATCAGCATATGCTTTGCCTGTTAACGTCACTGTGAGTGGCGGTTATGCATATTGTGTTCCCCACTAAGCGATTTCGCTTAGCACAGGTGTTTTATCCGTGCAGGTGTGGAAGGTTTTAGTAAGCTCGGTCAGGGCGTGCCGCATCAGGAAGGCCATCGCAAGTAGGGATCGAAGTTTTGTAGTATAGGTTTTCCTTTCTTTTGTATTAGATGTAATATTTTGTATGGCCATTGGAACAGTATTCTTTCGGGCCTTGGTATATGTAATCTTTTGTAATATGTGTGTCTCTTCTAAGAAGCCTAATTCTGTCTCGTTATTATGTGTTTCTCTGTACTGTTACTGTGATCTTCATTTTGGAATGTGACACTCCTATCTATCAGGACCCTTCTCCCTCCTTCGGGGTAGAAGTCTCGATGGTATAGGTTGGGGTGTGACAAGTTAAGCATGATAAATGTAATTTTGGGTATGTGTTTCATATTGGTTTATGCTAATATATGATCTTTGGGATGAGAATATGATGCGGAACCCCAAGGCTATATAGAACCCGAAACCCCAAACACACAATGGCAAGAAACAAGAACAGAAATTAAATCCCCAATCTAAAGAACCCCCAATCAATAAAATGAAAGGAAACGCTTATGATAGATTGATTTGAAGAATAAGAACAGAAATTCGCCACAAGATGAAATACCTTGATAAGAAAATCGTTCCTAATGCAAAAGAAGAAGACAAATCCTCCCCAATGGTAAATTCGGCCAAAAGTGCCCTAATACATTCTATTACGTGGTATTTATACCACTAATTAAAAAGAAACCCTAACTAAACAAGGCCTTAACAATGGGCTGCCAAACATAACTAACTTAAGCCCATTTCGCTAATTAAGCCTAATAAACAAGAAATTAAACCCAATAGCTTAAATAAATAACAAAACACAACTTAATGAGCCCAAAAACAAGCCCACACGCCTAACATAACGTTTGGGCTGCCCAAAGCTTATTCCATTGGCTTTAAACAAATTAATGAGCCCATTTGAGTTCCCTCTTGAAGATTCGGCCCCAACTCCTCTTGCTTGTCCATATCTTCTACCATTCGGCCCATGTAGGCTTTGAGACCCTCCTTGAATTTCTTGGCTCTTGATCTAGTCACTGGGCCTTCTGGTAAAGCTAGTTCATCTCTTGGTTCCTTGGTCGTGCTCACATCATCCCCTCCCTCTTCAAAAGAATTCGTCCTCGAATCTGAGTCAAAATCAAAAGGAGATAAATCAGAAACATTAAAGGTAGCACTAACACCATATTCACCTGGTAAGTCAATCTTGTATGCATTGTCATTGATGTGTTGCAAAACTTGAAATGGTCCATCACCCCTCGCATCAAGCTTTGACTTCCTTTGCTGTGGGAACCGTTCCTTTCGCATATGCACCCAAACCCAGTCACCTGGTTCAAAAATTATTTTTTTCGCCCTTTGTTAGCCTTCTGTGCATACATGCGATTCTTCTTCTCAATCTGGTCACGTGCTTTCTCATGTATTTCTTTAACCAAATCAGCCTTCTTTTTGCCATCTAAGCTAGCAAGCTTATTCAAAGGTAAAGGCGTTAAATCCAACACAGTTAAAGGATTAAAACCATAGACAATCTCAAATGGTGAAAACCCTGTAGAAGAATGTATAGCACGATTATATGCAAATTCAATGAATGGTAAACAATCCTCCCAAGTTTTCAAGTTCTTTCCAACAATAGCACGCAACATAGTTCCCAAGGTTCTATTAACTACTTCAGTTTGCCCATCAGTCTGGGGGTGACATGTAGTAGAAAATAAAAGCTTAGTACCTAATTTTCCCCACAAAACTCTCCAGAAATGACCTAGAAACTTGACATCTCTATCTGACACAATGGTTCTTGGCACCCCATGCAACCGAACCACTTCCCTAAAGAAAAGTTCAGCAATATTTGTGGCATCATCTGTTTTATGGCAAGCAATGAAATGAGCCATTTTACTAAACCTGTCCACAATAACAAATATGCTGTCCCTCCCTTTCCTGGTCCTAGGTAAACCCAAAACAAAATCCATAGAAATGTCAGTCCAAGGTGCACTAGGTACAGGCAATGGTGTATATAATCCTTGAGGCATTGTCCTAGATTTAGCCTGTTTACAAGTAATGCATCGGGCACAAACCCTTTCCACATCTTTTCTCATGTTTGGCCAATAAAAATGTTCACTAAGCATACCTAAGGTCTTTTGCACACCAAAATGCCCCATTAACCCCCCACTATGTGATTCCCTCACAAGCAACTCCCTAATAGAACATGTAGGAATACAAAGTTGTTTACCCCTAAAAAGATATCCTTCATGCCTATAATACCTATCAAATGCAGCACGCTCACATGCATGATACACAGTAGCAAAATCAGCATCATCAACATACATCTCTTTTAAATGCTCAAATCCAAGTAATTTAGAAGTAAGCATAGAAATCAAAACATACCTTCTGGATAGTGCATCTGCCACCACATTTTCCTTACCCTGCTTGTACTTGATCACATATGGAAACGTTTCTAGAAATTCCACCCATCTTGCATGCCTTTTGTTCAATTTCCCTTGTCCCTTCAAATACTTGAGGGATTGATGATCACTATGAATCACAAACTCCTTAGGCAGCAAGTAGTGCTCCCATACTTCAAGTGCTCTTACCAATGCATAAAGCTCATTGTCATAGGTGGAATAGTTCAGAGTTGGCCCACTCAACTTCTCACTGAAATATGCTATGGGACGTTTTTCCTGCATCAAAACAGCACCTATACCAATCCCAGAAGCATCACATTCAATCTCAAAAGTCTTAGAAAAATCAGGCAAACACAAAACAAGAGCATTACATAATTTCTCTTTTAACATGCAAAAAGCAGTTTCTTGCTCTTTCCCCCATTTAAACCCAACATTCTTTTTGACTATCTCATTCAGTGGCGCGGCAATAGTAGAGAAATCTCTAACAAATCGCCTGTAAAAACTAGCTAAGCCATGAAAACTCCTCACCTCACTAACAGTCTTAGGCGTTGGCCATTCTTGAATAGCCTTCACCTTTTCAGTGTCAACTTCCACTCCTTCCCCACTAACCACAAAACCTAAGAAAATTACTTTATTCATGCAAAATGAGCACTTCTTAAGGTTCCCATACAACTTCTCCTTTCTCAACACACTCAAAACAGCTTTCACATGCAAATTATGATCATCTAAGCATCTGCTGTAAACCAGAATATCATCAAAATACACAACTACAAACTTTCCAAGGAACTCACGCAAGACATAATTCATTAAGCGCATGAAAGTGCTAGGTGCATTAGACAACCCAAAAGGCATTACTAACCACTCATACAATCCGTATTTAGTCTTAAACGCAGTTTTCCACTCATCTCCCTCTTTCATCCTAATCTGATGATAGCCACTCTTTAAATCAATTTTTGTAAACAAACATGCACCATGCAATTCATCAAGCATATCATCTAATCTAGGAATAGGGTGGCGATACTTTACAGTGATTTTGTTGACCGCCCTGCAATCCACACACATCCTCCAAGTCCCATCTTTCTTAGGTACCAAAAGAACTGGTACTGCACATGGACTCATACTCTCTCTCACATACCCCTTTTGCAGCAACTCATCCACTTGTCTTTGTAACTCTTTTGTCTCCTCTGGGTTGCTTCGAAAAGCAGGTCGGTTTGGAATCTGAGCTCCTGGTACTAAGTCAATCTGATGCTCAATCCCTCTTAAGGGTGGCAGTCCGTGTGGCACATCTTAAGGGAACACATCTTCATGTTCCTGCAACAAGGTCACAAAAACACTAGGCAAACTTGGATCAAGGTCAGTGTTAGAAAATAAAGTCTCCCTAAACCGAATTAATATTAAAGCTCTCTTGCCTAAGCACGCACTTTTTAACTCTCTCTCTCTTTTGCATAAAGACATGGTTGCTTCTTAACCTTTTCACTCCTCTCAAGTTCTTTTTGCTCACTCTTTTCTTTTCCTTCACTCACTAACTTTTTCTCTCCTGCACTTCCCATCATCTTTTCCTTACTAGTGCAGTCACTCACTATTGGGCCTTTATTTTTATTCTTTTCTCTCATGGCCTCTTTTCTCTCTTCTTTTTTTTTCATCTCACTACCCGAATTCCCACTTGAAGATTGCTGAATCTTCAACTGTTCCATGTATGTTTCTTTAGGTGACAAAGGTGCAAGAGTGATTTTCTGCCCATTATACATAAAAGAATACCTATTCAAATACCCATCATGCATAACACGCCTATCAAATTGCCAAGGCCTACCTAACAATACATGACCAGCCTGCATAGGTACAACATCACATACGACGTCATCAGCATATCTACCAATGGAAAATGAGACAACTACCTGCTTGGTCACTCTGACTTCACCACTATCATTCAGCCATTGCAGCCTATAGGGACTAGGGTGTTTTTCACATTTAAGCCCCAATTTCTCTACCAATGTCGTGCTAGCAACATTTGTGCAACTACCCCCATCTATGATCAGACTACAAGCTTTACCACCTACCAAGCATTTAGTGTGAAAGATGTTCTCCCTCTGTTCTAGGCTATCTTCTTTTACATTCACATTTAATGCACGCCTAATAACTAAGGATTCTCCCTTAACAGCATACTCAACAAATTCCTCATTATCAGAACAGTCCTCTAAAGGTGGCATTTCATCACTATCAGATTCATTACCCTCATCAGACTCAGATACAATTTCCCCACCCCTAATAAACATAGACTTCCTATTTGGACATTCAGATGCATAATGACCACGCCCTTGACATTTAAAACATTTAACTTCTCTATGTTTAGTATTAGAAGGAATTACATTAGAAGTACCTTTTGAGTCGGTTTTGCCACTCTTGATGTCCTTAGATTTGTCTTTTGAATCAATGGACTTCTGAACAGTCTTGTTCTCTTCCTTTTTCCACTTCGGATTCCAATTTGAAGTTGAACCCGAATTCTGAATTCTATGGCTTCCCTTATACTTCAATTGTCTCTCCACCTTCATGGCCATGTTTACCAACTCTTCCATGACGATGAATGGGTGTAACTCCACGACATTAGCAATCTCCCTATTCAAGCCATTCAGAAACCGAGCCATGACTGCTTCTTCTTCTTCCTCAACATTGGCTTTAATCATCAACATCTCCATCTCCTTGTGGTAATCTTCTACTGTCCTAGACCCTTGAGTGAGTCTTTGCAATTGTTGATGTATATCCCTGTAGTAGTAGCTTGGCACAAATCTCTTCTTCATGATTCTCTTCATTTCTTCCCAACTAGCTACAGGAGTCTCGCCAATTCTTCTTCTGGTCTTATTCAATTCATCCCACCATACTAAATGATGCGGAACCCCAAGGCTATATAGAACCCGAAACCCCAAACACACAATGGCAAGAAACAAGAACAGAAATTAAATCCCCAATCTAAAGAACCCCCAATCAATAAAATGAAAGGAAACGCTTATGATAGATTGATTTGAAGAATAAGAACAGAAATTCGCCACAAGATGAAATACCTTGAGAAGAAAATCGTTCCTGATGCAAAAGAAGAAGACAAATCCTCCCCAATGGTAAATTCGGCCAAAAGTGCCCTAATACATTCTATCACGTGGTATTTATACCACTAATTAAAAAGAAACCCTAACTAAACAAGGCCTTAACAATGGGCTGCCAAACATAACTAACTTAAGCCCATTTCGCTAATTAAGCCTAATAAACAAGAAATTAAACCCAATAGCTTAAATAAATAACAAAACACAACTTAATGAGCCCAAAAACAAGCCCACACGCCTAACATAACGTTTGGGCTGCCCAAAGCTTATTCCATTGGCTTTAAACAAATTAATGAGCCCATTTGAGTTCCCTCTTGAAGATTCGGCCCCAACTCCTCTTGCTTGTCCATATCTTCCACCATTCGGCCCATGTAGGCTTTGAGACCCTCCTTGAATTTCTTGGCTCTTGATCTAGTCACTGGGCCTTCTGGTAAAGCTAGTTCATCTCTTGGTTCCTTGGTCGTGCTCACATCAAGTTTGGTTTCAAAGTTCTTTGAACTGGGTAGGCCGTCCCTCAGGCAGCTTTTTGCCAAGGATGGGTATGCCTAGTGAGTCACAGCCATCCCTTAGACATGACTTTGCCAGGGATAGGCGAACATGAGGAGCTGGCCGTCCTTTTGGCAAGGCTTTGCCGGGGATGGGCAGTTGTGTTGACCGACGACCATCCCTTAGGCGTAACTTCTCCAGGGATGTTTGGACGTGAGGAACTGGCCATCCCTTAGGCATGGCTTGCTAGGGATGGGCACAAGTGGTGACTGATGGCCGTCCTTTAATGAGTCACGACCGTCTTTCACTTCTGTTTTGGTTATTTTCTATATATTCTTTCTGCATTTGAATAAATATTATGAAATATGTTATGTGAATTAAATAATGTTATTTAGGCCTATTAAAAGGGCCATATGTGTATGGAATTATTTTATGAAGTAAATTATATGAATATTATTTAATGTGACGATGTGAACAATTGAATTAAATGATTAATTGGCCTGCAAAAGTCGGGTCGTCAATGGATAGGCATGCCTATAGGGTATATTACTGCAGCCTATGTGTTTGAACCCCGCTTGGATCCTTATGTGTTTCTAGATTCTGTTAGAATCCTTATGTGTGTCTGGATTCTATTAGAATCCTTATTTGTTTCTGGATCCTGGTTGGATCCCTATGTGTAAATGAAATTGTACCATCAAGTACCTATGTATTTCAACCAGTTATCCACTACTTTGTAAGAGCGGGCAATATGTGAATAAAAGGAAATGAAATGGTTAATAAGTGATTTATGAAGTAAAGAATATGACTCAATGAGTATAATTCTGATGATTATTTTATTTGGATACCATACATGTTAATTATTCTATTATATATATATATATATGCTTCATATGTATGTTGGCATACATTAATGACCACTGTTAGTGGTCGTCAATTTCATGTTTTTTCCCACTAAGATTTATGCTTAGCACGGGTGTTTCATCCGTGCAGATTTCGAAGATAAGTGATTTTGAAGGACGGTCCCACATTCTCAATGGCCAACACATTAGGGGCTTGTGTTTTATGTATTTTTTGTTTAGTGATGTAATATATTAACTATAATCTTTTGTGCGTAAGAAGGAATTTGTAACACCTTTTAACTGTATGTAGCAAACCGTATAATAACATAGCTGGTATATGATGCCGAGTGAAGGATGCCACAACACGAAACACAATAGGAACAGTAATAAATAATGAATAACCGAATTATAAAAAATTTTTAAATACAAAAAGCTTTCCCATACATTTCTCGTAAGATACTTTTCATATTAATCATATTCCGTACAGATCATTTATTACTGAAATAAATCCTAATTACATTACAAATAACAATTACAAAATCTATTTAAAATACTCCAACAGACTCATTGGCCTTGAGTGATGCGGAATGTCCTTGGCGACACATCTATCTTTTGTACCTGCACGGATTAAATACCCGTGCTAAGCTAATAGCTTAGTGGGGAACACATATGATATGGACGATGACTCACAGCGGTCATCAACAATACACACGAATGATAACATAATACAGAGTGATATATAATTCATTAGATCATGACAAATATATATGTTGGGTACATATGTAAATCATACAAATACATTTACCCCGTTATTTGATCACACATATTCTTTTATCAAAATAATCATTTGTAGTAATATGCTTAACCAATATCCACATGCACAAGTTTTATTTGTATAAGGCCTCAAGCCATATTATGCATATATCCTGTACCTTAAAAATTAATACTTGTCTTATACATTTACTTAAACATAACATATCCAATTTTACCAAAACATTCTTTAAACTTTTACAAATCTCAATATTTATCTCTTATCCGACATGCTTTATTTTGAGTTAATACTCCATATTTACTTATCATACTCACCTAGGGATGATATAAGAATGTTCATACATATTCAATGCACATGGGTTTCTTGCAAAACAGACTCATATTAGTCATCATCGGCATGAATGCTGAATTACTGAAACTTTTATCATAATATGCACTTCAAGTTCACACATATAAGCACCTTCAATATATGCAAATGAATGGATCCAAAGAAGTCACATACTAGTTACTTAATTATAACAAATATAGTTATTAAGCACTTTCATTAATTTCCTATAATGACCTTATATAAGCAACTCTATTCATATCCCATAAACATATTAAAAGTATACTTTACACATACATACATCCTTGTATAGTCAAAAGTCCTACACACATAGTCATAATAATAACCAATACTTAATAATATTACTTACGTATGAAATGCCATTTCCATACTACCATTCATAAACAGATATATTTTTGCAAATTAATAATGAATCCTTCATGTATAACAACTTACATAAGCATTTATCATAATATACATTTAAAGTTCACACATATCAGTGCATTCACTTATTAATTCATATTCTTGTTATACATATAATATTCTTTTATTCAAATGTTGCCTGTATTTCAAAGGTGGTGGATAATGGGAAATAGAATGCAAAGTACCCCGTGAACGGGATCCAAAACACATAGGGACCCAAACGGGGTCCAAGAACGCATAGGGAACCAAACAAGATCCAAACACATATGCTACAGCAACAGAGGTGTAACACCCAGAAAGGGCCTAGTCGGAATTTGGATGATAATTCAGAATATTTAGGGTATTTTGGTAATTTTGGTTAGTGAAATTGGAGAAATTAAGGATTTAATATGTTAAGTGAAGCTATTATCTAGTGAAGTGTGTGTATTGTACCAATGATCTAAAGCATTTAGTGGAAGTTATCTTGTGTATGTGGTGTATGGTGCCTAGGGCATGAAAGTCTAAGTGGGAACATTGGACCAATAGGATTTTGACTAGTGGTTTGGGTTGGTGGGGAGTAATTAATGAAAGAAGAAAAAGAAAACAAGGAAGGAAAAACAGGGAAATCAGATTTCCAGTTCTCTTCCCTGCGTTTTCTCCTTCTTCTTCCATTTCTTACTCTTTGCTTCTCTTTTGGTTGGACGATCTTCAAGGTTTGATTTGGGTTTATGAGATTAAGAATTGTTTTGAAGAGGTAAGTGTTTGGTTTTAGTTATTTGAAGTTGATCTTCTTCTCCTTCTGGTTTTGTTTTGATTTGGTGAGTTAGGTTTTTCGATTAAGAATTTCTAGGTTTGTTTGTGCGAGATTTTGGTGTTTAGAAGAAGTGTAAGGGCTAGGAAGTGGATTCTTGAAGAAGAGGAATTTAGCTGATAGTTTCCAAGTTTGGGAGTTTGTCTGACTTATTCTTACTTGGATAGTGTTTGCATGATTGTGTTGTTATTTCTGGAATTCTTGAGTGTTGTGGTTGAGTAAGTGCATGTGCTTATTGAGTAGTGAAGATGTTGTAAAATGCTAGTGTTTTAGAAATGTTATGTATGTGATATTGAAGTTATTTGATCTTGGTATTGTGCGTGAAATTGAGTTAAGTTTAATGGTGTAAATTATGTCTATAAATGATTTTGAGCATGTTATATTGAATGTATTTAGCAATGTGAAGAGTGAATGCATGATGGATTATAGTGGTCTTGTGTTAGAGTTGAGTTTGCATATAAACAAGTGTGATTTTCTGCAAAAATCTGGGTTCTGGGCGGTTTACACGGCAGTAAGGTAGGGCATACCACCGTGTAATCCTATTCTATTTTTGTGATTTTGGCTTCTCGTCGTGTTACACGGCGGTAAGAGAGTTCCATACGGCCATGTAACAGGTTACACGGCGGTAAGGGAGAGTGCATACCGCCATGTAACACGCTTTTTCCCTTGTTGCTTGTTCCTCCTACACAGAGGTATGGCTCGTTTCATACCACCGTATGGGGTATCTTACACAGCGGTAAGGTATCCCCATACCGCCATGTAACCCTCTCCCATCTCTAAAATTTAGTTTTGAAAATGGTGTTTGATTTTGGGGGATTTGCATACTATTTTAAAATCCATATTTTTTCCAACCTTATCTTTGAAATGCTTTGTATGGTTTAGTGCTATTGCATAACTTATGTCTCGGGTTTTGATTTGCATATTGTTATTGCTTTAAATTGTGTAAATAATTAGGTTACGATTGTGTTTTCAATTCCTAATTTTTATATGGTTTGACGTAGTGATTAATATTATGCTAGTGTTTAGACTTGTGCCAAGTAATATTGCATAGTGAATGTTTAGTGAAAATTTAAGCCATGATTTCCAAAAATTCATCTTAAAAATCCTTTGCATTGCTCTCATTCTTGCATGGGTCAAGTTTAGCTTTTCCTTGTTAATATTAATGCCCTGAAGTTGAGTAATGCCTATGCTATGTTAGTGTTTGATTTTGATTCTGGCATGCTTTGACGAGTGATCATTGCTCCGCTAGTGTTTGATTAAGTTTTTGCGTATTTGTCCAAGGTTGGATATTGTGTGAGTGAGTCGAGCCTGAAGTGTCACGGTAGTGGATAGATAAGCATGCTTATAAAGGGATAGTGAGCGCAGCTGCCTATATTGGCCCCGTTAGGGTCTTTCAGTTGACCTCCGTTATGGTCTAGTGAAAATATTTGAGACTCCGGTCTCCCGTGCTACCTTTGGGTAGAAAAAAGTTTTTTTGAGGCTTCGATCTCCCGTGTAGTGCTCCCGTATCCACAGCTAGTGAGGTTCAGGCTAATGGTTGAGATGTGTTAGTGTATGTCCAGTGAAGTGTTATAATCGTTCAGTGCAGTGTTACTGTTAATGAATGGCCTGGTAAAGTGATTATGTTTGATATAATTCTGGTACATTGTGCATGTGATATCCCATGTGTTGGCACGGTAAGTATTTCAGTATGTGTAGTATTCATTTCTGCTATATACTTCTGTTTCTGCTACTTTGAGAATTCGAGTACATTGATGTATTTTCGCTACTTGTGTATGTGCATGATATATGTATTGTATAGTGTTCTATTATGTTTTATTCCTCCCCACTAAGCATTATCGCTTAGCACGGGATGTGTTGTCTTCCCGTGTAGGTGGTAGGTTTGTTCGGTTCGCATTGCGCATCTGCAGGGTCGGCCACTAGGAGTTAGAGTTTTATTTTGTTTCAGCTTCTATATTTTGTATATGTATTAGTATCTCTTGTATAGTGATATAAGTATTTATGTAATTTTCGGACGAGCTTTATTCGTGTAATAAATCATATATTAAGATTTTTCTTTTGCCCATGGTCTTTGTATGCTTCTGCTTTTGTATTTACATTTTATTGTGTCTGTTTATTGGCATGTTTTGTCATGGCGCTCTTGTATCCTTCCAAAGGGGGTATTGGGGTTTTACAAGTTTGGTATCAGAGCCCCGGTTTAGGCGGTTTTGGTGGTCTCTAATTGTTTGAGTGTAGAGTCATTGTATGCGAGTCTGTCTAGTGTCGTGGCCTAATGCAGATGCTAATTGTGCAGTGTATGTTGTATAGTGTATAGATGAAGGAGTAAGTGAGATGTCGGACATAGTGAGTGATATAAGATTATGTTTATGGTTTGAGTTTGAGGTGACACTCTGTATGCCTGTCAGCTATCGCCTTTGAATCGTGTGAACATAAGCATAGTGAAGCATGGGGATGGGAAAAGTGCATTACTATACCGTGCATTGCATTTTTCGCATCATTTTGCATCCTTCATTTGTATGTAAAAAGCATCATTGTATGCATTTCATTGAGAAAAGCTGACAGGATATACATCGAGTGATTGATGTTTAGGGAAGTGTATGGATAAGAGTGCACTACGCTAAGGAAAGTGTGAAGTGTTAGTAGTTAGAGCTAAGAAGTAGAGAGTGCTATGGAATAAGGTGTTAGTAGAGATAAGATTTTGATTATGTCATGAGTGTTTTGTTTATGAGGAAAGTGATATATGTATCGGATGGATTTGAAGTGTTAAAATTGCATATTATGATGTCATAAGTAGTTCGGTTTCCGTGTGAGGTGTATATGTATTGATAATTGTATGGTATGAGTGATAGTGATTTGGAGTTTAGTTTTTAGACTTATCTGCGTAAGTGATTAGCGGTAAAATTTTGTGGATGAAATTTCTTTAAGGGGGAGTGATTGTAACATCCCAGAAAGGGCCTAGTCGGATTTGGATGATAAGTCCGAATATTTAGGGTATTTCGGTAATTTTGGTTAGTGAAATTGGAGAAATTAAGGATTTAATATGTTAAGTTAAGCTATTATCTAGTGAAGTGTGTGTATTGTACCAATGATCTAAAGCATTTACTGGAAGTTATCTTATGTATGTGGTGTATGGTTCCTAGGGCATGAAAGTCTAAGTGGAACATTGGACCAATAGGATTTTGACTAGTGGTTTGGGTTGGTGGGGAGTAATTAATGAAAGAAGAAAAAGAAAACAAGGAAGGAAAAACAGGGAAATCAGATTTCCCATTCTCTTCCCTGCGTTTTCTCCTTCTTCTCCCATTTTTTACTCTTTGCTTCTCTTTTGGTTGGATGATCTTCAAGGTTTGATTTGGGTTTATGAGATTAAGAATTGTTTTGAAGAGGTAAGTGTTTGGTTTTAGTTATTTGAAGTTGATCTTCTTCTCCTTCTGGTTTTGTTTTGATTTGGTGAGTTAGGGTTTTCGATTAAGAATTTCTGGGTTTGTTTGTGCGAGATTTGGGTGTTTAGAAGAAGAGTAAAGGCTAGGAAGTGGATTCTTGAAGAAGAGGAGTTGAGCTGCTAGTTTCCAAGTTTGGGAGTTTGTCTGACTTATTCTTACTTGGATAGTGTTTGTATGATTGTGTTGTTATTTCTGGAATTCTTGAGTGTTGTGGTTGAGTAAGTGCATGTGCTTATTGAGTAGTGAAGATGTTGTAAAATGCTAGTGTTTTAGAGATGCTATGTATGTGATATTGAAGTGATTTGAGCTTGGTATTGTGCAAGAAATTGAGTTAAGTTTAATGGTGTAAATTATGTCTATAAATGATTTTGAGCATGTTATATTGAATGTGTTTAGCAATTTGAAGAGTGAATGCATGATGGGTTATAGTGGTCTTGCGTTGGAGTTGAGTTTGCATATAAACAAGTGTGATTTTCTGCAAAAATCTGGGTTCTAGGCGGTTTACTCGACGGTAAGGTAGGGCATAACGTCGTGTAATCCTATTCTGTTTTTGTGATTTTGGCTTCCCGTCGTGTTACACGGCAGTAAGAGAGTTCCATACCGCCATGTAACATGTTACACGGCTATAAGCGAGAGTACATACCACCGTGTAACACGCTGTTTCCCTTATTGCTTGTTCCTTCTACACGGCGGTATGGCTCGTTTTATACCACCGTGTGGGGTATCTTACACGGCAGTAAGGTATACCCATACCGCCGTGTAACCCTCTGATGCGTGCACAGGGGAGTCAACATTGCAACGTTATAAACATTGCAAGTTCATATTCATGGAGATCAAATTTAAGAAGTGTTATAAAGAGCTTGAAGGAGACTTTCACAAAGTATTTAGCCTTTTTGGAAGCTTCTAGTGAAATTGGGCCAACTTAAGCCATTTTTGGGCCAATTTAAGTCATTTTTGGGTTTATACTACTTTGGGCTTTGATTGTACAAGTCATGTGCTTCATTTAAAGGTCACATGACTCATTTAATTAGTGACTTAATGGGCTAAACGAATTGGGCTTTTAGATTGGGTTTAGTTTAGTTATTTTTGGGTTTTAGTTAGTCTTTGTTTTGGGCTTTAAACAATTCAGCCCATTCTTTTCTTAATGGGTTTTGTTTTAAGTTAAGTCTTGTAAATGGGCTTATTTGATAGCTTAAGCCCATGGACAATTCGGCCACACCATGTTTAAGGCCTCATTAGGGTTTGTTTTAGGTTATTTGCTAGCTAGGGTTAGCCACCCTATAAATAGAACATGTTATGTTAAGAATTGCAGATTTTGAATGACATTTTCTTGGCATAGCCGAATTTTCTTTGCTTAGAATGAGAGTGAATTGCTTTCTTTTCTATTGCATGAAGAATTTGATTAACTTATCAATTGTTTGATTGTGGCATTTTTCAGGTTCTTTAATTCCCGATTATTTGCGTTTTTAGTCACAGGTTGATTGGGGGTTCAATAGGGAGGGTGTTTATCTGATTTGGTTTGCTATTCGAATTGTATGTGTGGGTTTGTAGCTCGCTAGCTATTGGGTTCCGCATCATTTGGTATCAGAGCCAAAGTTAAGGTAAATTCCTATTTATCTTAGTGTTAGGTTTGTGTTTTCTTTTCTTTGATTTCTTTTTGTTTATGCCGAATTAGGTTGCATTAAGTTTCTTAGTTAATTGTGTTTTGTGTGTTTAAATTAGCCTTTTTCTTTTCTTACCTTTACCTTGAATTCGTGAAATAGCCTTGAACCGAAATCTTGAACATCCTTAGCTTGAATCCGAATCCTTGTAGGAGGAGATTAGAGATTAGTTTGCTGTTTTGAAAAAAAAAATCAGAAAACTTCGAAAGGCCATAACTTTTGATATAGGAGTCCGATTTGTTATTATAATATCATTCTGGAAAGGGAATTTCGTGCTCTACAATCGTTACATGGGAAAAGCCCTACGTAACTGACTTTTTCGGACCTTAAAAATGACGTTTAAGCCTCCGTTCTTCACTTTGAAGTTTTTGCGTTTTGAAAAAGAAAAGAAAAAAAAAGGGTTAGAAAACCGAATTTGAGTTCTGATCTTGTGGGCTTGAGAAGTTTGGTGGTTTGTAGTCTAGTTGTTCTCTATTTCATATAACTAAAAAAAAAAAAGAAGGAAAAAAAAGAAAAAAAAAAGTGAAAGAAAAGAAATAGAGGAGGAAGAAAAGGGTAGGAAGCAATTCGGCCAAGGGGTATTTATATAGCAATAAGGGAAAATCCAAATCCTTTAATAGGTGGGAAAACTTAATCCTAAGTGCTTGAGGATTAAGAGCAGCAATTAATCCTTTTCTAAATAGAGGTGGGAAATCCTTTAAGTAATAGGGAAAACTAATCCTATCTGTTTTGGGAATAGGAAAATTAATCCTATCTGTTTTGGGAATAGGAAAACTTAATCCTAAACCACCTTTGATTATTATTATTATCCAATTCGGATAAGGAATTATTTGTGCTACATTTTTGGTAACATTTTTTCCTATCATTTGCTATCCAATTTTGGTAACATTTTGGTACCATTTTTGCACCATTTTTGTATCATTTTTGCCATCATTTGCCTACCATTTTTGCACCATTTTACCATCATTTGCCTACCATTTTGCATCATTTTGCCATCATTTGCCTACCATTTTGCATCATTTTGCCATCATTTACCTACCATTTTGCCATCATTTTTTTTCACCATTTTGCCATCTTTTTGCACACAACTTGACACATTAATTAGAGCTTAATACACCATTCGGCCTAATCATCATTTTAGCTTTAAATTGAATTGTCTTGAGTGCATTCTATCTTATTTAGTATAATTAGGATTCTTTGTTATTTTCTTGCTTTGTTGGGTAGAATAACTAGGTTCTATATCTGATTTACTTTGTAGTGAGTCGGATTCATATATTTTGTCCAGAATTGTCATTTTTTTTTTAATTCTTGTTGCGTAGTTCTTTGTTTGAGCTTGCTTTTGTTCCATTACACTGTTAGAGTATCTTTGCTTGTTCTAATACTCTAATTTTGATATAATCAAGTGGTATACCAGTCTTGTCCGTGTACCACCTCCATTTTGTTTAGTGTCTTCTTTTCTAGCATTGAGCTTTCTGTTATTGTTAGTCGCTTATTTCCTTGCTTTCTAAAACGTACTCAAATTCTTGGTTTGTGTATTGAATTCTGAAGTGCAATTTAAGAGTTGCAATTAGAGTGGTAAAAGGCAAGAGTGTGTGAGTACATTAAGAGGGTAAAAGCCTTGTTTGAGTGAAACACGAGAGGAGTGACATCCTTTGAGTGTAAACACGTGAGGGAGTGTGTGAGGTTATTATCTAACATCTTTTTGCAGATTTTTCAATCATGACTGAAGAATCGGGTAAAAAGGGAGCAACTCTCGACGAGGTAGTGTTCTCCATTCAAGCTATGCATGGTACGTTTGAAAAATTCATGAGAGATATGGGAAATATGAATGATAGAATAGAGAGGCTAGAATTGGGTTCAAATAGTACATCTAGGAGAACAGCAAGGAGAGGAAGATGGACTGATGAGAATGTAAGGGCTGACTTAGAAGATTTAGATGAAGAAGAGACTAGTGGTAGATTGGATGGGAATTTAGGTAACATTAAGCTTAAGATTCCTCCATTTAAAGGTAGAAACAGTGCTGAAGAGTACCTATAATGGGAAAGGAAGGTTGAAATGATCTTTGAGTGTAATAGGTATTCTGAGGAGAAGAAAGTGAAGATAGCAGCTGTGGAGTTTACAGATTATGCCTTATTTTGGTGGGATCAGTTGAACATGGGTAGAAGGAAAGTGGGTAGACGACCTATTAGTAGTTGGGAGGATATGAAGGAGGCCATGAGGAAAAGATTTGTGCCTTCAAACTACTTTAGGGAGCTACATCAGAGGTTGCATAGGCTAGTGCAAGGAGTTAGATCAGTAGAAGATTATCACAAGGAGATGGAGATGCTATTGATCAAAGCTAACATAGAAGAGGAGGAAGAGGTAATAATGGCTTGGTTTCTAGGAGGTTTGAATAAAGAAATTGCGGATGTAGTTGAATTGCAACATTATGGAAAAATGGAGGACTTAGTGAACATTGCCATTAAGGTGGAGAGGCAATAGAAACAAAGGAGGGTAGCAAGGTCATTCTCAAATTCCAACAACAAGAGTTGTTCAAACTGGAGCAAAAATGAAGATTTTAAAAATATGGAATTGCAGTTTAAACAACTTTCTGGACTAATAAGTACGTATAGGAGACAAGAGGAAAGAAAGAAAGAAGATGAAGTTATTGTCGAAGAAATTATTTGCGAAGCTGAAGGGGATACTATAGATTTATATGACAATGAGGTTCTGAGTGAGGAAGGAATAAGTGCAAATGAAGATGCTATTGCCTTGAGTGAAATAGAAAAAGATTGCAAAAAGGAAGATGTTTGTGTAATTGAGATAGAAGATCAGCATGTTATAATTGACCCTACAGTTCTTAAGGAGGTTGAATTGAACGTGGAAAGTGAAGATAATAATGATCAGAATGAAATGGTTGTATTGAATAATCATGTTTTTCCTAGTGTTTTTGTTAACTTGCAGGAACATGATGAGTTCTTTGCTGAAGAAGCATTCGTTTTATTTCCACCTGTTCAGAAGATCTTATATGAAGATGAATTTATTCTACAAGTGTCAATTCCCAACTTGAACAAGACGAAAATTCGAGGACGAATCTTTTCTAAAGAGAGAGGGAATGATGCGTGCACAGGGGGGTCAACATTGCAACGTTATAAACATTGCAAGTTCATATTCATGGAGATCAAATTTAAGAAGTGTTATAAAGAACTTGAAGGAGGCTTTCACAAAGTATTTAGCCTTTTTGGAAGCTTCTAGTGAAATTGGGCCAACTTAAGCCATTTTTGGGCCAATTTAAGTCATTTTTGGGTTTATACTACTTTGGGCTATGATTGTACAAGTCATGTGCTTCATTTAAAGGTCACATGACTCATTTAATTAGTGACTTAATGGGATAAACGAATTGGGCTTTTAGATTGGGTTTAGTTTAGTTATTTTTGGGTTTTAGTTAGTCTTTGTTTTGGGCTTTAAACAATTCGGCCCATTCTTTTCTTAATGGGTTTTGTTTTAAGTTAAGTCTTATAAATGGACTTATTTGATAGCTTAAGCCCATGGACAATTCGGCCACACCATGTTTAAGGCCTCATTAGGGTTTGTTTTAGGTTATTTGCTAGCTAGGGTTAGCCACCCTATAAATAGAACATGTTATGTTAAGAATTGCAGATTTTGAATGACATTTTCTTGGCATAGCCGAATTTTCTTTGCTTAGAATGAGAGTGAATTGCTTTCTTTTCTATTGCATGAAGAATTTGATTAACTTATCAATTGTTTGATTGTGGCGTTTTTCAGGTTCTTTAGTTCCCGATTATTTGCGTTTTCAGTCACAGGTTGATTGGGGGTTCAATAGGGAGGGTGTTTATCTGATTTGGTTTGCTATTCGAATTGTATGTGTGGGTTTGTAGCTCGCTAGCTATTGGGTTCCGCATCACCCTCTCCTGTCTCTGAAATTTGGTTTTGAAAATGGTGTTTGATTTTGGGGGATTTGCGTACTATTTTAAAGTCCATATTTTTTCCAACCATATCTTTGAAATGCTTTGCATGGTTTAGTGCTATTGCATGACTTATGTCTCGGGTTTTGATTTGCATATTGTTATTGCTTGAAATTGTGTAAATAATTAGGTTACCATAGTGTTTTCAATTCCTAATTCTGATATGGTTTGTCGTAGTGATTAATATTATGCTAGTGTTTGGACTTGTACCATGTAATATTGCCTAGTGAATGTTTAGTGAAGATTTAAGCCATGATTTACAAAAATTCATCTTAAAAATCAATTGTATTTCTCTCATTCTTGCATGGATCAAGTTTAGCTTTTGCTTGTTAATATTAGTGCCCTGAAGTTGATTAATGCCTATGCTATGTTAGTGTTTGATTTCGATTCTGGCATGCTTTGATGAGTGATCATTGCTCCGCTAGTATTTGATTCAGCTTTTGCATATTTGTCCAAGGTTGGGTATTGTGTGAGTGAGTTGAGCCTGAAGTGTCATGGTAGTGGATAGATAAGCATGCTTATAAAGGGATAGTGAGCGCAGCTGCCTATGTTGGCCCCATTTGGGTCTTTCAGTTGACCTCTGTTATGGTCTAGTGAAAATGTTTTGAGACTCCGATCTCCCGTTCTACCTTCGGGTAGAAAAAAGTTTTTTTGAGGCTTCAGTCTCCCGTGTAGTGCTCCCGTATCCACAGCTAGTGAGGTTCAAGCTAATGGTTGAGATGTGTTAGTGTATGTCCAGTGAAGTGTTATAATCGTTCAGTGCAGTGTTACTGTTAATGAACTGCCTGGTATAGTGATTATGTTTGATATGATTCTGGTACATTGTGCATGTGATATCCCACGTGTTGGCACGGTAAGTATTTCGGTATGTGTAAGTATTCGTTTCTGCTATATACTTCTGTTTCTGCTACTTTGAGAATTCAAGTATGTTGATGTATTTTCGATACTTGTGTATGTGCATGATATATGTATTGTATAGTATTTTGTTATGTTTTGTTCCTCCCCACTAAGCGTTATCGCTTAGCACGGGATGTGTTGTCTTCATGTGTAGGTGGCAGGGTTGTTCGGTTCGCGTTGCACATCTGTAGGGTCGGCCACTAGGAGTTAGAGTTTTATTTTGTTTCAGCTTCTGTATTTTGTATATGTATTAGTATCTCTTGTATAGTGATATTAGTATTTATGTAATTTTCAGACGAGGTTTATTCGTGTAATAAATCATATATTAAGATTTTTCTTTTGCCCATAGTCTTTGTATGCTTCGGCTTATGTATTTACATTCTATTGTGTCTGTTTATTGGCATGTTTTGTCATGGCGCTCCTCTATCTTTCGAAAGGGGATATTGGGGTGTTACAAGAGATCCCTATAGGCATGCCTATCTATCCACAACTCAATTAATGCAAGCTATACTTATACCTATGTTCCATTCTTGAAAATTTGTATCATTATTATACTCATTACATTCATAAACACATATCATGATCATATAATGATCAATACACTTATTGATTCTTCGAATGTGATTAACACAGAGCACATTAAATGTTTAATATTTCAAGCCATACAATTAATTTCATTACCTTCATTGATATTTAATACTTTTATAATAACCATTTGATCTCATACATATATACCTGTATTAATCATACCAGTGTCTAAAACTTATTTAACGCATACATCAACATCTATTATTGATGCGGAACCCCAAGGCTAAAGAACCCGAAACCCCTTGAACATACAATATGGCATAGTCATAAATAAGAGTAAATCCCCAACCCTATTGAACCCCCAATCAATAAAGTGAAAGGAAACGCAAATAATTAGGTTGATTTAAAAACACAAGAACAGAATTCGCCACAAAGCAAATACCTTGATAAGAATTAAAGTTCTTGATGCAAAAGAAGAAGACAAACAATCCTCTCCAATGAAGAATTTGGCCAAGCCAAATAAAAGTCTCAAAATATCATAATCTCCAAGTCTGAATTACAAATTCGTTTTTGTGAAGTATTTATACTCACTTAAGCTAATAAAAACCCTAATTAATCAAATAGGCCTTAAAACATGGGCCTTACACTAAGATAACTAAAGCCCACACTAATTAACTTAAAATTCAGCCCAAAAAGCCTAAAAAGAACTAATTAAATGAGCCCAAGCTAATTAAAGCCCATCTCACTTAAATAAGCCCAAAAGAATAAGTTAAGGCCTAACATATTACAAATAATCAAATGAAAATAATAAATAAAAGCCTAAACTAAAAGCCCAAATAAATCAGCCCCTTAATCCACTAATTAGCACATGCATTGCACATGCTCTAGCTCACATGCATAGCACATATCAAGGTCACATGATCGGCACATGTCAAGTGTCACATGACCTGCACATGTTAAGTCGTCACATGACTAGCACATGTCCATCTTCAATTTTGCTTCTTCATAAATTTGGCCCATGGACTTCCTTCAAGCCTTCTTTAACTTCTCCAAATTTGATCTCCATGAATATGAACTTCCATTGTTTATAATCTTGAAATGTTGACCCCCCTATGCACACACCATTCCCTCCCTCTTTAGAAAAGATTCGTCCTCGAATCTTCGTCTTGTTCAAGTTGGGAATTGGCACTTGTAAAATAAATTGATCTTCATACAAGATCTTTTGAATAGGTGGAAATAAAATGAATGCTTCTCCAGAAAAGAACTCATCATGTTCCTGCAAGTTAATATGAAAACTAAGCAAAACATGGTTAGTCTTTAATATAATCTTTTCATTCTGATCATTATTATCTTCACTTTCCACGTTCAATTCAACCTCCTTAAGAACTGTAGGGTTAATTATAACATGCCGATCTTCTATCTCAATTACACAAACATCCTTCTATTCACTCAAAGCAACATCTTCTCTTTCAATTATGTTTTCCTTTTCACTCAAAACAACATCTTCATCACATCCACTTATTTCTTCCTCATTTACAACTTCATCAGCATATAAGTCTATACCATCTCTTTCAGCTTCACAAACAATTTCGTTGACAATAACTTCCTCTTCTTTCTTTCTTTCCTCCTATCTTATATATGTGATATGAGCACAACCAAGCATAATGGCAACAAGAGAGATGAACTAGCACTTCCTCAAGGACCAATCACAAGAGCAAGGTCAAAGAAGCTTAAAGAAGTCCTACAAGCATTCATGAGGCCTTATGTAGAGAAGATACAAGTTCAAGAGGGGAAAGAAGCTGAATTGGGCTATGAAGACAAGTTAGGGCCGAATGGTCAAATGGGCCTTCAAGCTATTTTGTTTAGCTTCTATTCTTGTAATGACATATAATTAAATGTATTTGGGCAGCCTAGTACCTTAGAAAACGTTTTGGGCTTATTTAATTAGGTTTGTTTTATTTTTGGGCTTATTTGAGTATTTTGGGTAGTTTAAGTGGGTAGGCTAAAGTTGGGCTTATCTCTTCTAAAGAGTTGGGCCTAAATAACTAATTGAGGCTTAGAAAACATGAGGGGGCGGGATTTTAAAGGGGAGCGCTGAATTTGGATGGGTTTGAGTCAAATTTAGCTTTATGCCTACATTGGTGAACTTGGGGTCCTAAAGTTTAGGAATGGCTTTTCTTTGATAAATACTTATTATTTTGGGATATTATTGAATAGAGTTTGATGGAGAAATAATAGGATGAATTTATCTTGAGTGAGTTAGCCAAATTCTACTTATAGCCAAAATTGAGTCTACATTCATTTTCCTTAGGATAATCACTAGCTTTTAGGATTATTTTCAGATTGTATTTATCTTTATTTATTCATGTACTTAGTCCATATTATGGCCAAATACATGTAGATAAAGGTCAGGAATTATCTTTATTATTTATTTTATTAATTATCTCTTAGAGTTAGTGTTTGATTATAACTCCTCTAGGGAGGGGTGGCTGCCTTGCCTATATAAAGGGCTGAACTTCTTCATTTGTATTTTATATTTTGCATATCTTATGATTAATGAATTTTCATTGACTGAATTTGTGAGAGTTAATTTCTATTGATTCTTGCTATTGTATGAAGAATTAGACTTAGGCAATTTGCATGGTTAATGTATGCTTGATTCTTATTCTTCTTACTTTCTAAATCAATCTATTATAAGCGTTTCCATTCAATCTTGTTTGGGGGTTCTTTAGATTGGGGGTTTATTCACTTGTTTATGATCAATATTCATGGTATGTTGGCGTTCTAGTTTGCATATAGGCTGGGGTTCCGCATTAATTGGTATCAGAGCTTAGGCTAAGTGATAAATTCTTAACTATCCTTTAATTTTGTCTTCTTGAAATTCTTTCTTTGTTCTGGCCGAATAGGACTTTGCATCTAGTTCCTTATTTGGTTGTTGCTCAATTGTGTTAAATTACCTATCTCAAGTATTTGATCATTAGTTGTGTGATTTACGTTTTGAAAAAAAAAAAAAGAAGAAGAAGAAAAGAAAGCTTATATACATATCAAAAAAAAAAATATGAAAATTACCTTGTGTTCAATTCAGCTCCTATTATCTTGTTAAGTTCAAATTTGATCAATTAAGCTAGAACTTCCATAATTTGTTTGATTTCTTCAAAGGGCAGGTTAAGTACTCATTGCTTTTAAGATTTTGGGTTATATTATTGCATGCTTTCTTTGATTTTATTTTTGTTGAGTCTATATAAAATCTGTTTAAACTAATCATTAGGTTTAGTTAAACATCGCATTTAAGTGCATCCGTCTTGTCTATTCTTTTCATTCTAAGTTATCAATTTGTGTGTCTAAACTGTTTTTGGTTCCAACTACAATAGTTTAACATATTGCACATTGTTGAACATCTTTATACACTAAAGCGCATGAAATTTATCTCTTGTGTGCTAATTTCTAAGTTTGTTCAATTTGGTCAATTTGCCTCTAGAATTGGTACTTTTTGCTGTTCTTGTTAAGTACTCATTGTTTCCAAATCAAACTACTTAATTGTGCATATTTGTTTGAGTTTGTTTCTGAAGTACAATTGTGAGAAATCAATTTGTGAGTTAAGAGACAAACACGTGAGGTTGAGTGAATTCTTTTCTTTACTTGTTTACTTAAGTTTAAAGATGTCTGGAAACAATAGTAAAGATGAGACTGAGATTCCCCATGATACTAAACTTATGATTAAAGCTTTTATGGATAGTTTGCAAAAGCTAAATCTCAGGATGGATAGCATGGAGAGTGACCTTAAAGCTTCCAAGGGCAAATATACAAGGGAGGAAGAAGTAGACCAATTATACAATGATGATGGAGAAGAGGAGGCTCATTCCTTCCCAATGAGAGCAAGGAGGTACGACAATCGAATGGAAAGTAAAGACAATAATTTGAGTGCTATCAAGATGAAGATTCCCCCATTCAAAGGCAAAAATGATGTGGATGCCTATCTCGAATGGGAAAGAAAGGTAGAGATGATCTTTTCATGCCACCACTATTTAGATGAGAAAAAGGTAAAACTCGCAGCCATTGAATTTTCTGATTATGCTCTAATTTGGTGGGATGAGTTATTGAAAAGTAGGAGGAGAAATGGGGAACTCCCTATCACTTCTTGGGAGGAAATGAAAAGAATCATGAGAAAGAAGTATGTGCTAGTTACTATCATAAGGAACTCCACAATCAGTTACAAAGACTTACACAAGGATCTAGTTCAGTGGAGGATTACTACAAGGAGATGGAGATGCTCATGATTAAAGCAAGCATTGTGGAGGATGAATATCAAACGATGTCTCACTTTTTGGGAGGTATGAATAGAGAACTTGCTGATATTGTTGAATTGCAGCATTATGTGGATATGGATGATTTGGTGAACATTGGAATTAAAGTGGAGAGACAAAGAAGTAGACGTGGGAAAACCAAATCCTATGCAAATTCCAATAACAATAAATGGAATTCAAAGTGGAACAAGGGTGACACAAAGAAAGAATCCACTTCCAAGTACCAGTCAAATTCCAAAGAGAAAACGGTTACTGCACAAAAAGGTACTTCTGAAACAACCCCTAAACCTAATAGACATAGGGACATTCAGTGTTTCAAATGTAAGGATCGTGGTCATTACGCTAATGAATGTGGGAATAAAAAGACCATGATAATTAGGGGGGATGAAATTGTTTCTGATTCTGAATCTGATAATGACTGTGATGATATGCCACCTTTGGAGGATTGTTCTGATGTAGATGAAAATGTAGAGTATCCTGTTCAGGGAGAGTCCTTAGTGGTGTTGCGTGCATTGAATGTAAATGTAAAAGAAGAAGGACTAGAACAGAGGGAAAACATATTTCATACTAGATGCCTATGATGCGTGGACAGGGGGGTCAACATTTCAAGATTATAAACAATGGAAGTTCATATTCATGGAGATCAAATTTGGAGAAGTTAAAGAAGGCTTGAAGGAAGTCCATGGGCCAAATTTATGAAGAAGCCAAATTGAAGATGGACATGTGCTAGTCATGTGACGACTTAACATGTGCAGGTCATGTGACACTTGACATGTGCCGATCATGTGACCTTGACATGTGCTATGCATGTGAGCTAGAGCATGTGCAATGCATGTGCTAATTAGTGGATTAAGGGGCTGATTTATTTGGGCTTTTAGTTTAGGATTTTATTTATTATTTTCATTTGATTATTTGTAATATGTTAGGCCTTAATTTATTCTTTTGGGCTTATTTAAGTGAGATGGGCTTTAATTAGCTTGGGCTCATTTAATTAGTTCTTTTTGGGCTTTTTGGGCTAAATTTTAAGTTAATTAGTGTGGGCTTTAGTTATCTTAGTGTAAGGCCCATGTTTTAAGGCCTATTTGATTAATTAGGGTTTTTATTAGCTTAAGTGAGTATAAATACTCCTCAAAAACGAATTTGTAATTCAGACTTGGAGATTATGATATTTTGAGACTTTTATTTGGCTTGGCCAAATTCTTCATTGGAGAGGATTGTTTGTCTTCTTCTTTTGCATCAAGAACTTTAATTCTTATCAAGGTATTTACTTTGTGGCGAATTCTGTTCTTGTGTTTTTAAATCAATCTATTATAAGCGTTTCCATTCACATAGTTGTTTGGGGGTTCTTTAGATTGGGGGTTTATTCTTGTTCATGTTCATGCCATATTGTATGTTCAAGGGGTTTCGGGTTCTTTAGCCTTGGGGTTCCGCATCACACATTGAGAAGAAGAACAAGATGTATACAAAGCAGGCTAACAAGGGCCGTAGACAAGTGATATTCGAGCCAGGAGATTGGGTTTGGATCCATATGCGTAAAGAGAGATTTCCTAACCAAAGGAAGTCTAAACTTGATGCAAGAGGAGATGAACCATTTCAAGTGCTAAAACGAATCAATGACAATGCATACAAGATTGATTTGCCAGGTGAGTATGGTGTAAGTGCAACTTTTAATGTTTCTGACTTATCTCCATTTGACTGTGATTCAGATTCGAGGACGAATCCTTTCGAAGGGGGAGGGGATTATATGAGCACAACCAAGCATAATGGCAATAAGAGAGATGAACTAGCACTTCCTCAAGGACCAATCACAAGAGCAAGGTCAAAGAAGCTTAAAGAAGTCCTACAAGCATTCATGAGGCCTTATGTAGAGAAGATACAAGTTCAAGAGGGGAAAGAAGCTGAATTGGGCTATGAAGACAAGTTGGGGCCGAATGGTCAAATGGGCCTTCAAGCTATTTTGTTTAGCTTTTATTCTTGTAATGACATATAATTAAATGTATTTGGGCAGCCTAGTACCTTAGAAAACGTTTTGGGCTTATTTAATTAGGTTTGTTTTATTTTTGGGCTTATTTGAGTATTTTGGGTAGTTTAAGTGGGTAGGCTAAAGTTGGGCTTATCTCTTCTAAAGAGTTGGGCCTAAATAACTAATTGAGGCTTAGAAAACATGAGGGGGCCGGATTTTAAAGGGGAGAGCTGAATTTGGATGGGTTTGAGTCAAATTTAGCTTTATGCCTACATTGGTGAACTTGGGGTCCTAAATTTTAGGAATGGCTTTTCTTTGATAAATACTTATTATTTTGGGATATTATTGAATAGAGTTTGATGGAGAAATAATAGGATGAATTTATCTTGAGTGAGTTAGCCAAATTCTACTTATAGCCAAAATTGAGTCTACATTCATTTTCCTTAGGATAATCACTAGCTTTTAGGATTATTTTCAGATTGTATTTATCTTTATTTATTCATGTACTTAGTCCATATTATGGCCAAATACATGTAGATAAAGGTCAGGAATTATCTTTATTATTTATTTTATTAATTATCTCTTAGAGTTAGTGTTTGATTATAACTCCTCTAGGGAGGGGTGGCTGCCTTGCCTATATAAAGGGCTGAACTTCTTCATTTGTACTTTATATTTTGCATATCTTATGATTAATGAATTTTCATTGACTGAATTTGTGAGAGTTAATTTCTATTGATTCTTGCTATTGTATGAAGAATTAGACTTAGGCAATTTGCATGGTTAATGTATGCTTGATTCTTATTCTTCTTACTTTCTAAATCAATCTATTATAAGCGTTTCCAATCAATCTTGTTTGGGGGTTCTTTAGATTGGGGGTTTATTCACTTGTTTATGATCAATATTCATGGTATGTTGGCGTTCTAGTTTGCATATAGGCTGGGGTTCCGCATCAATATGTACTTACTAGTCTAGAAAGTTGTTTAAACTGCAATTCCATATTTTTAAAATCTTCATTTTTGCTCCAGTTTGAACAACTCTTGTTGTGGGAATTTGAAAATAACCTTGCTGTCCTCCTTTGCTTTTGTTGCCTCTCCACTTTTATGGCAATATTTACTAGGTCCTCCATTACTCCATAATGTTGTAAGTCCACCACATCAGCAATTTCCCTATTCAAACCTCCCATGAACCGAGCCATAGTAACCTCTTCTTCCTCTTCTATATTGGCTTTAATCATGAGCATTTCCATTTCCTTGTGATAATCCTCCACTGTTCTAGCTCCTTGAGTGAGCCTATGTAATTGCTGGTGCAACTCTCTATGGTAGTAGGATGGTACAAACCTCCTCTTCATTACTCTCTTCATTTCTTCCCAGGTAGAGATAGGTGGATCCCCATTCCTCCTTCTACTCTTAACTAACTCATTCCACCAAACCAGCGCATAATCACTAAACTCCACTGCTGCTATCCTTACTTTCTTGTCTTCAGAATAGTTATGACAAGCAAAAATCATATCCACCTTCCTTTCCCATTCTAAATACACTTCACATCATTCCTACCTTTAAAGGATGGGATGTTCATCTTGATGGCATTGATGTTGCTGTCCACTTTATCTTCTCTTCTCACTCTACCCCTCACGGATTGAACTTCATCATCTTCATCCCAATCGCCTTGATCAACCTCCTCTCGCTCATTAATCCATCTTCCCCTCCTAGCTGTCCTCCTTGAGTTGTTAGATGTTCCCCCTTCTAATTTATCCAACCTCTCTTTAACGTCCACCCTTTCTCTCAATAAATTTTCAATAGTACCTTGTATTGCTTGTATAGCAAACACAACCTGTTCTATAGACATCTCCTTCTTACTGGATTCGTCAGTCATGGTGCTTTACCTGCAAAAGATGTTAAATAAAACAGCCTCACTACACTCCCTCACGTGTTTACACTCAAAGAGGTGACACTCCACTCGTGTTTCGCTCAAATTTGGCTTTTACCCTCTTTTAAGCTCACACTCTCAAGCCTTTTACCACTCAGGCTTGCTGTCTTCAGTTGCACTTCAGAACTCAAACTCAAGTCAAAATAGTTTACAAGCAGCAAATTATAGTAAAAGAATGCAATGAAAATACTTAACAAGAAGATAGGCACAAAACTAGAAGCAAAAGACCAAAATGAAGAACGTTGAAATGAGCATACAAGGTGAAGATATGTATGCTGTCCGAATTGTATAAATTTAACTAACAAGAATCAAATTGTTAATTATAGTGTAATCGGAAGCAAAAACACAAAGACACCAAAAATGGAAACTTAAGAATGAAAGAAATGACAAAACTAATGCAAGATTGCGGAAATTGAAATCTCCCAAATGGAAAATTCAATTTGATACAATATGGGTTAACACACTAAGACAAAATGAAAAGGAAGCAACAATATGTCCAAACTGAATCAAGATTAGGAAACCCAAATGATTGTCCAAAATAAGACAAAGTTTAATCCAATTTGTCTTAATAAGATCAAATAAGGAAACCCAAATGTCTAGACTAAGACAAAATAACTTATCCACTATGTCTTAATTAGTTCAAGATATGGAAATCCAAATGTCTAGACTTAAGACAAAATGACTTATCCACTATGTCTTAATTAGTTTAAGCTTAGGAAACCCAATTCAGCCCAATAGGTTCAAGTTAAACCCAAATAATTATCCAACTCCAAATTTGGCCCAATAGGGTTAAATCAAACCCAAATAATTATCCAACTCCAAATCTGGCCCAATAGGTTTAAATCAAACCCAAATAATTATCTAACTCCAAATCTGGCCCAATAGGTTTAATTCAATGTAATTCACGCCCAAACTAATTCAACAACCCTAATTTGTATACTTTTCTTTTCTAGCCGCCAACAACTTTTTCTTTTCTTTTTTTTTTATATATTTTGATTTTTAACAACTAGAACAGCAAACAACCTAAACTTTAAGATCAAATAACAAAGAATTCAGCCTAAAAACAAGGCTCCTAAATTTTTGGCCCCTATGATGAACAAGGGTTCCTAAATTTTAGGAATCACATAAACTGAAAATTAATGAATAAAAACAGCAAACAAACATGGATAAATAAGAATTTAATCCAAATCCAAGCTCTAATACCAAAATGATGCGGAACCCCAAGGCTAAAGAACCCGAAACCCCTTGAATATACAATATGGCATAGTCATGAATAAGAGTAAATCCCCAATCCTATTGAACCCTCAATCAATAAAGTGAAAGGAAACGCAAATAATTAGGTTGATTTAAAAACACAAGAACAGAATTCGCCACAAAGCAAATACCTTGATAAGAATTAAAGTTCTTGATGCAAAAGAAGAAGACAAACAATCCTCTCCAATGAAGAATTTGGCCAAGCCAAATAAAAGTCTCAAAATATCATAATCTCCAAGTCTGAATTACAAATTCGTTTTTGAGAAGTATTTATACTCACTTAAGCTAATAAAAACCCTAATTAATCAAATAGGTCTTAAAACATGGGCCTTACACTAAGATAACTAAAGCCCACACTAATTAACTTAAAATTCAGCCCAAAAAGCCTAAAAAGAACTAATTAAATGAGCCCAAGCTAATTAAAGCCCATCTCACTTACATAAGCCCAAAAGAATAAGTTAAGGCCTAACATATTACAAATAATCAAATGAAAATAATAAATAAAAGCCTAAACTAAAAGCCCAAATAAATCAGTCCCTTAATCCACTAATTAGCACATGCATTGCACATGCTCTAGCTCACATGCATAACACATGTCAAGGTCACATGATCGGCACATGTCAAGTGTCACATGACCTGCACATGTTAAGTCGTCACATGACTAGCACATGTCCATCTTCAATTTTGCTTCTTCATAAATTTGGCCCATGGACTTCCTTCAAGCCTTCTTTAACTTCTCCAAATTTGATCTCCATGAATATGAACTTCTATTGTTTATAATCTTGACATGTTGACCCCCCTGTGCACGCATCAATTATAAACATATATTTTCCTTATTTGTTTACAAATTCATACCTTTATCGTATAATCCTTATGCAAGCATATACAAGTTACACATATGCCCATGTATATATGTATAACACATACACACATCTATCAAGTACACGTATGATTGCTCTTATATGCCATTCAAAGCATAATAATGTTTTCAAAAAAATTCATTCATAGTCCCCAAGTTCATGTCTAATTTCTATTGCTACTTATTACATTTATACCATACCCACACTTATTTAATAAATCCTTTTAACTATATCAATATTGCATTAGTTCATTCATATATATTTTACTTCATTTACCAAAATGCCATGAAATATCCCAAAAATGGCCTAGTTGAAATTGCATGTTTAGTTGGATATTAAAAGGGGTAATTTGGTAATTGGTAAATGAATTGGGATTTAATTAAGGATTTATAAGAGTTTATTGAGGATAAATTTGTATTTCTGTAAGTGACTAGAGGACAAAAGAAAGAAAGTCAAAGAAGGGAATTAGTGGTCCAATGAGATTTGGACATGTGGATAAGTTGTTGAGAGCATTTAATGTGATTTAAAAGGAGTAGAGAGAGGGAGAGCACAAAATGAGTTGCTTCTCATAGAAGCCACCTGCATCTCCTCTTTCTTGCACTCTCACGTCCTCTCACTCCCTCCCTCCTCCATTTTTCTACTCTCAAGTTGTTTCATGTGTGTATTCTTCAAGATTTGAGCTAGGGTTTTGAGGTCAAGAGTTGTCCAAGAGGTAAGTAGCTGGAATTTTATATGAGGTTGCTTCATCTTCTTCTTCCTCTTCTACTTCACAGGTTTGATTGGGTTTATAATGGGTTATATGGTTTATTCATCGGTTAACTGAGCTATTGTTTGGTTGGATTATATGCAAGAATCTGAAGAGAGGAGAAAGAGCGAAGGAAAGGGAAAAGTAGTATCTTGAAGTTAGTGGCTTGAGCTCCATTTCCAGGTTTGGGAGCTTTGTGTTTTGCTGTGTATGTTTGAGAATGTTTGTCCACCTCTCTTCGGATCATGGTTTGTTATGTGAATATCTGTCATTTTGTGTGTTTTGGTACATGAAAATGCATAGGTATGATAGATTTGTATGTGATTCGAGATAGAAGAGTTAAAATGATTTGCATGTCATCTATGAAGTATATGTAAATGAATATGAGATGAATTTCTAGGTTTTTGATGAACCATTGAAATCTCTGTATATGTTATTTTGACGTGTATAACTATTGTGTAATTTGAGTTGTTGTTGTTAGAAGCATGTTCTGAGAGCACTGGAGGTAAGTTTTACATGATTTTGGCATGAGAAATGGCTTTGGGCCAGTTTGGATTTGATTTTGAAAAGCTTAAGATTTCTGCGTTTTGGCTGGGAATCGAAAAAATGCTTTTGTCGCGAGCACAACAAAATCATTCCTTCCATTCTCACATTAGAGGTGTCTAACGATTTGCACGAGATGTGACATTCTTCACGAGTCATGTAGCTCTTCACGAGTCGTGAAGATTGGCTAGCTTGATCGGTGAGGGAGTTTGGCAGATTACACGACACGTGAAGTTCTTCATGAGTCATGAAATTAGCTTTGCCTACCCCTTTGTGAAGAGATTCCCTGTCATGAATCATGCACAAGGACATGACTCGTGACATTGAATGCCTGGCCGGAGCATGAGTCATGAAGCAATTCACGACTCGTGCTGGCCCTCTCTTCCTCGGCCACTGTCCCGAGCACGACGGTGAGCCCTCTCCTGCTCTGTACTGAAAATGAATTTCACATTTCTTTTACATGGGTTTTACTACATGGTGCATGATTTGACTTATGCATGTGTATTATTATTATGGGATTATTTAATTATAAGTTATATGATCATGATTAATAATATTGAATGCGATTTAAATGTTCATGATTTATATGTATGTGGATAATTTAATTATGTGTTATATGTCCACAATAAAGCCTGTATATGATTAATATGTCCTTGAAATTAATCACTATATATGTATACATGAAATTATATAGTTATACTTGATTTATTCATTGTTATATGATAATAATACTAGAACATGATTGAGTTGTTATTTGAGCTTGATTGTCATAGTAGTGGATAGATAAGCGCTTATCCAGGGTTAGAGTGTGAGTGTAGCTGTGACGCGCGCCGAACGCCTGCCTTTAGGGCTTTCGGGATGAGGTTCATAAAACTTGTAAGAAATTACAAGTGCGTCCATTTTGGGCAACAAGGAGGTTTCTTGGAGTCGCCACCCAATAGAACATTGGGAAAGGTCGTCTAGGCTCAGTGAGCCTAAGACAGTGCTACTGTGTCCATTTTGGGCAAACCAGAGGGGTCTTGGAGGCCCCATCCTAATAGAACATTAGGATGACCCTCTCGCCTCGTGGAGCCTAGGACTATGCAAGTTAAAACCTTTTTACGGGACACAAGAGATGTCTTGGAAGTCCCATTCCAATGGAACATTGAAATGGTCCTCTCGCCGCGTTGAGCCCAAAGACCAGAGATGGTTCGGGACTTCCATTTATTCATACCTTGATTAAGTTTATAATTGATGATGCAGAACCCAATAGCTAACGAGCTACAAACCCACACATACAATTCGAATAGCAAAGCAAAATCAGATAAAAACCCTCCCTATTGAACCCCCAATCAACATGTGAATGGAAACGCAAATAATTGGGATATAAAGAACTTGAAAAATGCCACAGTCAAATAATTGATAAGTTAATCAAATTCTTCATGCAATAGAAAAGAAAAGCAAGCAAATCTCACAAATCTAATCTATTAGAATTTTGGCAAAGCCAAGAAAAGAGGATAGCCTCCAATGTTTAATAATTATAATCTCTCTATACAAATTCGTTTTTGATGAGTATTTATACTCCTTTAAGCTAATGAAAACCCTAATTAATCAAATAGGCCTTTAAACATGGGTCTTACACCAAGATAACTAAAGGCCACACTAATTAACTTAAAATACAGCCCAAAAAGCCTAAAAAGAACTAATTAAATGAGCCCAAGCTAATTAAAGCCCATCTCACTTAAATAAGCCCAAAAGAATAAGTTAAGGCCTAATATATTACAAATAATCAAATAAAAATAATAAATAAAAGCCTAAACTAAAAGCCCAAACAAAACAGCCCATTAAGTCCATTAATTGGCACATGCATTGCACATGTAATTATTTGATTAATTAGGATTTTTTCTAGCTTAAGGGAGTATATATACTCCACAAAAATGAGATTGGAGGCAGATTTGACTAATTTGATACATTTCTTTTGGCTTGGCCGAATTCATCTTTGGAGAGAATAGCTTGTCTTCTTCTTTTGCATTAAGAACATAAATTCTTATCAAGGTAATTACTTGTGGCGAATTCTGTTCTTGTGTTTAAATCAACCTAATTATTTGCGTTTCCTTTCACTTTATTGATTGGGGGTTCAATAGGGTTGGGGATTTACTCTTTTTCATGTCTATGCCATATTGTATGTTCAAGGGGTTTCGGGTTCTTTACCCTTGGGGTTCCGCATCAATTGAGTTTTAAATTTAGCGTTTCATCCCACTTCTCATTCAATTTTAATGTAATTTAATTTAACACGCATGTCAATCACATAATGAAAGTGGTAAATAATGTAAATGAAAGCAAAATAAATTACAACAAAACTAGGGGCGGAATACAACCCACATTGGTAAATAAAATACAATTCATACATAAAATGGGCTATTTGTTAAAGATGAGGACATTGGTCCTTTCATGCATAATAAAAGAAAATAATCTTAAAGTGACAATTTATTTTGGATGAAAAAGCTAGGACATTGGTCCCCTTTTTATTTAGAAAAGATCCAAGTTTAATTAAATAGAAATATTTTTGTGATTTTTTTAATTAACGTGCATAAAAATAAATTATTACAAATTACATGATAAAATGAATTAATCCAAAATAATGAAAAGCAATAAAAAAGATAAACAACTCCCAAATAGATCTTCAAATCTTCATGGGCTCCCACTTGCCATTAAAAAACTCACACATGAAAAATAAGTATTGAAATAAAAAAACAAATAAAAGCCATGTTAGTAAGAAAAATGAATTTAAAAATATACTATAAAAATAGAGCAAATAAAAAATGCATCATGTGTGACAAATCAATTAAAATTACATAATAAAATATGCAACTTAACTAATTAACAATTTAACATGCATAAAAAAATAACATAATAATAATAAAATTCTAATGATGATAGAATTTAACATGCATAAAAACACAAAATAACAACAATAACATCCAATCATTTATAAAAAGTATAATATACATAAAATTCAGCATGCATAAAACATAAATAATAATGCTAACAATAATGATACTATTCTTCAATTCAGTCCTTAGTTACTCAATTTCCACAGCACAAATTACCAAAATACCCTTAATTCTTATTAGGCCCTCTTTGGGTCGTTACAATCACTCCCCCTTAAGAAATTTTGCCCTCAAAATTTCCCCGCTAACCACAAATCCAACAACCCAAAACAGAACATAAACAAAAACTTAATAACGCAAACTTACTAGAAGGACCTGCGGACTCCTTTACTTCCTTCTCAATCATTGCAAAAGCTCTAGTTAGGTCACCCTGAGTTCCTTGATCCTCAAGATCCACTGCTACCTTTCGGTCGGCTACACTTTCCTCTCTTCTTGCTTGCAAAGCCAAGTTCTCTCTCTTCTTAGGATAATTATCGAGCAAGTTCTCCTTGCTGCCACACTTGAAACAAGCGCCCGTGAGCTTCCGACATTGACCCTAATGTTGCTTTTGAGATATCGATATACTCTGACCTTTCTTTCCCACTAACACGTCTTCACTCGATAATTTTCACTTCTGAGGCAATTTCTGAATAGAACCTTGAGAAGCCCGAGAAGCAGTCAATCGGTCCACTAACTCTAGCAACCCTAACACTAACGTCTCATCATCAAGAGCAAAACCAGTATCTTCAATTGAAGGACTCTAAGGAACATTCTGATCAACTCCGACCTTATACTTTCCGTTGTCTTGCCCACATTCTCACTCAGATCAGACTCCATCTAGACACTACACAAGACACATCTACATTAGGCCATGATACAAAACTGACTCACATGCAATGACTCGACACTCAAACAATCAGAGACAATCAGAACCGCCTAAACCAGTGCTCTGATACCACTAAATGTAATACCCTGACACCCCCGTTGGAAGGATACTGGAGCGCTACGACGAAACACGACGATAAACATATACATACATACGTGCGCATAAGCGGAAGTGTGAAAAAATAAAGGAAATAACTTAATACATACCTAATATAAATAAATATATATACATCATCCGAATATTACATGCCACTGAACAAAAGATAGTAATACATATACAAAATTTACAGGAGGAGATAGCAAAATAAAAATAAAACTCTACTCCTAGTGGCCAACCCTGCAGATTCGCGACTTGAGCGAAACAAAACTTGCCACCTACACGGGAAAATAACCCACGCTAAGCGATAACGTTTAGTGGGGAGGAACAAAGACAAAGAGCACTGTACAAAAATCTCATGCAAATATATATAAACATCAACAATTGAATTCTCTAATAATAAAAGACAAAGGTACAAAATACATAATCAATAAATTTAAACAGCTAACATAACAACAATATACACAATTTCAATACACCAACTGAAGTCATTCACAAAGATACAACATGTAATGGCCGGAAATGTACCCTAGTTGTAATTGGTCTAATTAGGGGTTAGATGTGTGACCGAATGTAAATGATGGACTGGAATGCAAGTAATAGAGGGACTTAATTGAAAAGATGAAGGGAAGTGTAGTGGCCAAATAGCAATTATGCATGATTAATTTAATAGTGAGTTAGTGGCTGATTAATTAGCATGAATGGGAGATTAACTAAAGGTTAATTAAACTAATCAAGGGGCAGGATATTTTGGTGGAATCCGTGTGGCATTCGAAGGAATTGCCACCTCCACCTATTGCATGCAAATATCTTGTTTGAGAAAGAGAAAAGAGCAACTAATACTTTCAGCCATTCTCTGTACTTTTCCTTCTTCTTTTGCTGAGAGAATAGCTCAAGAATTTGCTAAAACCATCTGTGTGCTAATTGACTAAGAAGACCGAGAATTTAGTTGCTCAAGGATTAAGTTGTTAAGTTTGGAAGAAGGAGTTAAGAGGGACAAAGGGAAAGCTGTAATCGGGGAGCCGAGTGCTCAACGAAATTAGGAGCGTAGGCGACAAGGTTTGGGAACTAACCCTAAAAGTGCATTTTGTTTGATTTGTGCTTGCTTGAATGGAAATTGGCATTAACTATATGTACATCTGGAACTCTAGGCATCGAGCATGAATTTTGTGAAATATTAAGTTAAGAGATTGGTGTTGTATTATGTTATTGATGAAAATGTTAAAGAGTGAGCATGATGTGTATGTGATAAAAATGAGTATGATTTGTGTAAATGAATGGAAATGGCAAGGTGGAAACCAGGTATGTGCCAATTGTGTATGTTGTGGATGAGTTGGGTTGATTGCTAAAAGTGAAAATGAGATTTGAAGTCTTAAATGTGAAAGAAGAATTGGACTGAGAAGCATAGCTGTGCTTCTGGTAAAGCACAACTGTGTTATAGTGTTTTTGCATAGGTCACGGTGGCAACCAAAATGGTTGTGACCATGAGGTATGCATGGATTCAATTCTGCCTAAGTGAATTGGTATGTCACGGTGACAACCAAAATGGTTGTGACCATGAGATGCCCAAGTTTACATTCTATTTGCAAGTTGGAGGTATGTCACGGTGGCAACCAAAATGGTTGTGACCGTGAGGTACCCCAATGTTGCATTTTATCCGTGAGTTTGTGATATGTCACAGTGGCAACCAACTTGGTTGTGACCGTGACCTACCACAGATTACATTCTATTTTGTGGACTTCAATATGTCACGGTGGCAACCAAATTGGTTGTGACTGTGACCTACCCTATTTTGGCAATGTAACCCTAATGTGTTTGAACTTGCAATTGATGAGGCTTTAAGCCAAGATGAATGGTACTTTGTATGAGCATTATGTTAGACTTAAATGATGTGTATATGCCTATGATGAGGATGGTTATTGAAATCATTCAAGTGTTTAATTGATTATCAAGTAATGGGTGCTATAAGAAACATAATGTGTACAGGTGATGTGAATAGTTTTATGCATTAAAAAGCATATGTAAAGTAAATGTGATGATGATGAACGACATATGCGATGCGAAGATTGATCAATGTGAAATGGATAACATGACTAAATAACTTAAGCCTGCGAGTCAAGTAGTGGATAAATAGGCATGCCTATAAGGTCAAAGTGCTGCAGCCCAATGCGTTCAATGTGTTTGATTCCTTGGGAATTATAATGCGAAAACAATGCATGTAATCCTTGCTGGATTCGATTACATGTGGAATGATATTATGTACCTGAGGGTACCAATGTGTAAATGAGATTTCAAAGTGATTTTAGTAACTCGATGGCACCAATACGAAACCCGTTATCCGCGTCTTTGAACTGCAGGCAATTTAATAAATGGAATTGGCAAATAAGCGATCATCATGTATGCTATAACCTGAAATTGTGTGATTGTGCTGAATAATGCTTATGCGTAAGTATGTTAGAGGACTATGCCATGTTTAATATGATACCTGAAGTTACAGTAATAAGCTGAACATGATCTAGTGCATGTAGAAAGTGATATTACTATTCGTATGTTATGTTACTTGTTATATATGTGTTCCCCACTAAGCGTTATCACTTAGCACGGGTTACTCTAATCCGTGTAGGTACGGACGAGAGGTAATTGAAGGACGCTTCCGCATAGCAACGGTCAACATTAGGAGTGCTACTGGTGTAGGTTTTGGGGACTGATGTTGTGGGAATTTTGTACAACAATATATATAAGTTTTGTATTGTTAATATGTATATAAGTATGTAAAGGCATGTAATAATATAATGGATAAGTAAGTGAGTATGTAAAGGCATGTAATAATATAATGGCTAAGTAAGTGTACTTATAGACTATATATGCATAAATATGAAGTGTATGTTCTTAATGACTGATCTATAGATAATTGGCATGAAATGCATGATAATATGAATGTGAAGTGACGAAATTTTATTGTACATATTTCAATAAGAGCTTGTTAGTAAGTATGCGTATGTGTTCCGTGTGTGTGTACGGCTATTCCTGACTAGATTAGCTGAGCTAGTCTGACAGTGGGGAATGAGCGTCACAAGTTATGGTATCAAAGCCTAGGTTTAGTCTTTTCTGGGTAATTGGGTAGCTAGGATGTGTATAGTTATGTTGACCTAATGCGGATGTCCTTGTTTAACTTGTGTAGTAACGATGGATCCTGAGCGTGACTCAAGAGAAGAAACCGCTGAAAGTGTAAATCCCCGAGAAGTTGAAGTGATGGGGTCTGGTCAGTCTCGGCCGGTTAGTCATGGGAATGAGATTCCGATGGGACCAATGGAAGCCCTGTTGAAAATGTCACAGGATATGGCGAGAGTTATGGAGCGAATGGCTGCACCTCAAGCTCCATGTGACGAACGCAGGATCCCCGCGGCCGCCCCTCTGACCGCTTGCCTGAGGGCGATCGGGTAATTGAGGATCCGTTGGCAACTTGTAAAGATATTTACAAGTGCGTCTATTTTGGGCAACAAGGAGGTTTCATGGAGTCGTCACCCAAAAGAATATTGGGAAAGTTTCTCTCGCCTCGGAGAGCCTAAGACTGCGCTTAGTATCCATTTTGGGCCAACCAAAGGGGTCTTGGAGGGTAAACCTCTCGCCCTAAGGAGCCTAGGATTAACGTCAAAGTCTCGTGACATAAGAGGTGTTTTGGAGGTCATAGTTCCAATGAATGATCGGATAGACCTCTCCCCTCTTTGAGCCCAAAGACCAGAGCTGGGTTCGGGACTTCTCATCTATTTCTACCTTGATTATTTTATGATTAAATTTTAATTTTCATTAATTCGCTCTCTCTCCACACGATGCAATTGAATTAAAGCGCATTTATTCACGTTAGAAAGCGGTAAAATGAACGAGTAAATAATGAAAGCGATAAATTACAATAACACAAGGAGCGGAATACAACACCCTTTTATAAATGTGCGATACATACACAAATCGGGGCATTGCTTCCGACGGGCCTGCCATTCTAATAGACGGGCGTCAGAAGAATCCTTCTGACACAAGGATTCATCCGACGGGCCTGCCACTTCGACCGACGGGCGTCGGAAGAATCCTTCTGACACAAGGATTCATCCGATGATCCTGCCAACCGACGGGCTGGGCCCTGACTGATGGGCTGGCCGTCCGTCGAGGAAAACAAACTTTTTTGGATTTTAAAAACTCCCCGTTTTCTCCCCTTCTGCCTACGGAAGGTAAAAAGACTCGTTTCTCGTGGAGCTTGGGACTAAAGCCTCCAAATCCAAACCGTTGTATAGGCTCGGATGTCGATTTCATCATAGGGTAATCTCTGATCCGGACCGCTCTGGGACACGGTGCTTACACTCCACTAGAATCTTTAAGGAAGCATGGGGCTGAAGAGTTCCATGGTACAAGCTTGGATGAATCTGAAAGGGCAGAATACTGGTTAGAGAAGGTGCAGAGGATTATGGGAGAGATTAAGTGTCCTCTAGATCAGCAAGTGGAGTGTGTGGTATCGCTGCTTCAGGGTGCAGCATATGATTGGTGGAAGTTAGTTCTACAGAATCCAGCACGTCCTAATCCGATCACTTGGGAATTCTTTGAAAGGGAGTTTAGGAATAAGTTTTTGACTAAAGCATATAAAGAGGCTAACTGGAAGCAGTTTTTGAATCTAAGGCAGAGAACTATGACAGTGGCAGAGTATGAGAAGGAATTCTGCCGACCGAAAGATATTCTGACAACAGAGTTCCGGTGTCAACAATTTGAAGAAGGGCTGATTGAAGAAATCAAGGCATTATTGATTTCGCTAACTACAAAATAGAATATAACTTATTACCGGATTGTTCAGGCGGCTTTGAGAGCCGAGAGGTCTTTGGGAGCACAACGAGATAGAATGCTGAAAAGAAATGTAAACAGGGGTGGATCTAACACGGGTAAAAGGTCAAGAGATTCTTCTATGGCACCACCTGCAGAATCAGTTTTCAATTCTGTAATAAGAAGTAAGAAGCGTGGGGCTCCTTCAGTATCTAGTTCTGGAAGAGGAGCATCTGGTAACAGAAGTGAGGTACATGAGTGTCCTTACTATGGGAAAAGACACAGAGGAGAATGCTGGAAAGTAACGGGTGCTTGCTTTAGATGTGGAAGCACTGAGCATTTTCTTGCTAATTGTCCAAAGGTGTATGATGCAACTGGAAATTAGCAAGAACGGAGTAGAGGTGGTTCTAATTTACCTCCAGTTAATAGAGGAAGAGGTAGAGGACGACGCAGAGGTAGTCAGTCCAGAGGTGCAGTTGATTCAGAGACGGTGGATAGGCCTGGTTCAGCACCGGTTCGAGCTTATGCAATGAAGCCATGGGAGGATCAGGATGCGCCTGAGGTGATAATGGGTATTTTTCTACTTTATGGCGTAGAAATGTTTGCACTTATTGATCCTGGTTCAACTCATCTTATGTATGTTCTAAAAAGATCTGTGAAAAGATGCCTAAAGCGGAATGTTTAAAATATGATGTATATGTATCTAGTCCTTTGGGGAGTAATGTGAATGTGAACAAAGTGTATAGGGATTGTGCATTAGAGGTTCAGGGTAGTGTGTTCCCAGTGGACTTAATTGAGTTTCCATTTGATGAGTTTGATTTGATATTGGGAATGGATTGGCTGACAAAGCGTAATGCAGTGGTTAAGTGTAAAAGGAAGATTGTAGTACTTAGTGATGATAAGGGTGATAGAGTAACATTAAGAGGAGTTTGTACGAATCCTCTTGTGAATGTGGTTTCAGCAATGCAAGCGTACCGATGCTTGAGGAAGGGATACGAGGCATACTTAGCTTTGGTGCTAGACAGTAAGGGGGAACAGGTGAAGATATAGGATATACCTGTGGTAAGAGAGTTCCCTGATGTGTTTCCTGAGGAACTGAGTGGTGTGCCACCAGTAAGAGAAGTCGAACTGTTTATTGATGTTGTGTCTGGAACTGTGCCAGTGTCTAAAACACCTTACGGAATGGCTCCTACGGAGTTGAAAGAGTTGAAAATTCAGTTGTAAGAATTATTAGATAGAGGTTTCATAAGACCTAGTGTTTCCCCTTGGGGAGCACCTGTGCTTTTTGTTAAAAAGAAAGATGGCACTATGAGAATGTGTATAGATTACAGACAATTGAACAAAGTGACAGTGAAGAATCGATATCCTCTACCTCGGATTGAGGACTTGTTTGATTAGTTAAGAGGAGCAGGTGTGTTTTCGAAGATAGATTTGCGTTCTGGGTATTATCAATTGCAAGTGAAGGAAGATGATATACCCAAAACTGCATTTCAACTCGTTATAGGCATTATGAATTCCTAGTAATGCCATTTGGGTTGACTAACGCTCCTGCTGCATTCATGGACTTGATGAATAGAGTGCTCATGTGCACGAGTCATGCCCCTGCTCTGCTCAGCAATGCTTCTTCTTCTGTCTGTCCTGTTTTCTATCTGGTTTTTGAAAATGATCCTCTTCTTTCACTCTGCATGGTTTCTCACTATTGTTTGGGACATGTTTTTGCCTAAATTATTTTTAGTATTTGTATTCTGAAGTGTGTGATTATTGAATCGATAGTATGCTAATATTTGACTATAATATGCTTAGTAATGGTGATTTCAGTTAGACCATTGTTTAATTTAAACCGTATGACTTGGTTGATTAACGTTAATTATTGTGATTCATATCGCATTTTACATTTTGAATATAAGTGAGTTGAATGTCCTGTTTCATGGTTATTATTATTATGAGCATGTTATATTAAAATGTGAAAGGTGTTATGCATATATTTACTCATGATTCTTCCCTAAGAGTAATATGTTATAGTTAACATGAGTAGTACCATTGTATGATTAGGGTTTGGTATTGATGATCTTTGGTATAATAATGTTTTTATATCTAACTCTGGTATGCTTGATAGCGGTGATTATTCATAGTGTGTTGATTGAATTATATTGTATGCTTGGCAATACGAATTGTATGATGCATGTTTCTTCTTAGTGCATGGTGTATGCTTATTTATTCCCATTTATTCATCATTAATATGATGAACTATACGTTTATGAACCCATGAATGATATATGAGCATTTTAGTAAGTATCATGAAATGAGTTTGATTTATTATGCAAACCTAAGATTTGTGATCCTTGCTATGAATAATGTGTTATGCTTAAGTGTGATTAGTGTTATGCATGACTTGCGAGAGTCAGTCTAGTGGATAGTTAGGCATGCCTAATAGAGTCTCTTTAGCTGCAGCACCTTTGGACGTTTGAACCCTGATCAGGTCCCCGTTTGGTTCCTCGCGAACCGCTTATGCATTTTGGATCTTGTTTAAGCTCCCCTCTTTGTAAAATGTTTTCAATGCGACAAAAATAAAATTGTTTTCGATTCGTGCCCGTAAGGTACACTATGCGTTCGATTCGTGCCCATAAGGTACGCTATGCGTTTACTCGTTATCCACTATTTTGAGTCAGCAGGTATTCTGTTTGTTTTGTCTGATATGAATAAGAGAATGCGATATCCGGATGAGTATGATTTTGGACATGCGAATCAGTTATTATCCAAATGTGCTTATGAATCTTTGAACGGTTTGAATGTGACTCAACGTATGATTATTCGCATATTTCATAATGTGAAGGTGTGTGTGAATCCGGTCAGCTATGGTTAAGCATGAGGATTAATATGTATCTGAATGCAAGCTTGAACTTCTAAATGCTATGGTTAATTAGTATGCGTATGAATGCGAACTTGACTATTAAAGGCTATGAATATGGTGCTATATATATGTTTTTTCGGATCTTGCTATTATGCTGATTTCTGCAAATTGGCATGTGTTTATATCTCACTGTATGATCATATGTGTTATCGTAATGAAGTGGAAGGGCTGTGTTTGACCTTGTCATTCGGGTTTCGGTTAGCGTGTGTGCATATTGGCATGACATATATATGTTTAGATATCTGGTGATTTCTGCATGATAGTTATATGCATTGTTGCATGGTGGTTGTATTGCATGTGAATGGGTTCCAGTTGGTGTAAGGGTACTTTGGTATGACAGCTGTACATGTAAATGTTTTGAGACTCTGCATAATGATGTATGTCTTGGTGTAATGATGTGGGATTTCGGTATATTGCATGCGGATCCGTTTGGTTAGTGGTTGTGCATAGTCTGACATCAGACACTTCAGCGAACTCGGTAAGTGCAGGTAAGACCAATTGTACTTCTGTATGATGTTACGCATATCAATCAGTTAATACGTATATGCATGTGAACTTGAGCTTCTGAATGAATGCCTCTAAATGCAAGCATGATTATATATGTGTTGTGAATATCCGCATATGCCATTTGAATGTGTTATGCCTTGACGACCATTGTGAATGGCCGTCCATATTACTTGTTTGTTCTCCCCACTAAGCGTTATCGCTTAGCACGGGTTCTTTTCCCGTGTAGGTGGCAGGTTTTGGTTCGGTTCGAGTCGAGCATCTGCAAGGTCGGCCACATATGATGCGGAATCCAATAGCTAGCGAGCTACAAACCCACACATACAATTCGAATAGCAAACCAAATCAGATAAACACCCTCCCTATTGAACCCCCAATCAACCTGTGACTGAAAACGCAAATAATCGGGAATTAAAGAACCTGAAAAATGCCACAATCAAACAATTGATAAGTTAATCAAATTCTTCATGCAATAGAAAAGAAAGCAATTCACTCTCATTCTAAGCAAAGAAAATTCGGCTATGCCAAGAAAATGTCATTCAAAATCTGCAATTCTTAACATAACATGTTCTATTTATAGGGTGGCTAACCCTAGCTAGCAAATAACCTAAAACAAACCCTAATGAGGCCTTAAACATGGTGTGGCCGAATTGTCCATGGGCTTAAGCTATCAAATAAACCCATTTACAAGACTTAACTTAAAAGAGTGGCCGAATTGTTTAAAGCCCAAAATAAAGACTAACTAAAACCCAAAAATAACTAAACTAAACCCAAACTAAAAGCCCAATTCGTTTAGCCCATTAAGTCACTAATTAAATGAGTCATGTGACTTTTAAATGAAGCACATGACTTGTACAAATAAAGCCCAAAGTAGTATAAACCCAAAAATGACTTAAATTTGCCCAAAAATGACTTAAGTTGGCCCAATTTCACTAGAAGCTTCCAAAAAGGCTAAGTACTTTGTGAAAGCCTCCTTCAAGCTCTTTATAACACTTCTTAAATTTGATCTCCATGAATATGAACTTGCAATGTTTATAACGTTGCAATGTTGACCCCCCTGTGCACGCATCATTCCCTCTTTCTTAAGAAAAGATTCGTCCTCGAATCTTCGTCTTGTTCAAGTTGGGAATTGGCACTTGTAGAATAAATTCATCTTCATATAAGATCTTCTGAACAGGTGGAAATAAAACGAATGCTTCTTCAACAAAGAACTCATCATGTTCCTGCAAGTTAACAAAAACACTAGGAAAAACATGATTATTCAATACAACCATTTCATTCTGATCATTATTATCTTCACTTTCCACGTTCAATTCAACCTCCTTAAGAACTGTAGGGTCAATTATAACATGCTGATCTTCTATCTCAATTACACAAACATCCTTCTGTTCACTCAAAGCAACATCTTCTCTTTCAATTATGTTTTCCTTTTCACTCAAAACAACATCTTCGTCACATCCACTTATTTCTTCTTCAATCACAACCTCATTGTCATACAAATCTATAGAATCTCTTTCAGCTTCACACATAATCTCTTCCATTGCAACTTCCTCTTTCTTTCTTTTCTCCTTTTTCAAACACTTATCTAGCTGTCTAAAGAGTTGTTTAAACCTCAATTCCATATCTTCAGAATCTTTATTTTTCCTCCAGTTTGAACAACTCTTGTTGTTGGAATTTGAGAATGACCTTGCTACCCTCCTTTGTTTCTGTTGCCTCTCCACCTTAATGGCTATGTTCACTAAGTCCTCCATTTTTCCATAATGTTGCAATTTAACTACATCCGCAATTTCTTTATTCAAACCTCCTAGAAACCAAGCCATTATTACCTCTTCCTCCTCTTCTATGTTAGCTTTGATCAATAGCATCTCCATTTCCTTGTGATAATCTTCTACTGATCTAGCTCCTTGCACTAGCCTATGCAACCTCTGATGTAACTCCCTAAAGTAGTTTGAAGGCACAAATCTTTTCCTCATGGCCTCCTTCATATCCTCCCAACTACTAATAGGACGTCTCCTCATCTTCTTTCTGCTCATATTCAATTGATCCCACCAAAATAAGGCATAATCTATAAACTCCACAGCTGCTATCTTCACTTTCTTCTCCTCAGAATACCTATTACACTCAAAGATCATTTCAACCTTCCTTTCCCATTCTAGGTACTCTTCAGCACTGTTTCTACCTTTAAATGGAGGAATCTTAAGCTTAATGTCACCTAAATTCCCATCCAATCTACCACTAGTCTCTTCTTCATCTAAATCTTCTAAGTCAGCCCTTACATTCTCATCAGTCCATCTTCCTCTCCTTGCTGTTCTCCTAGATGTACTATTTGAACCCAATTCTAGCCTCTCTATTCTATCATTCATATTTCCCATATCTCTCATGAATTTTTCAAATGTACCATGCATAGCTTGAATGGAGAACACTACCTCGTCGAGAGTTGCTCCCTTTTTACCCGATTCTTCAGTCATGATTGAAAAATCTGCAAAAAGATGTTAGATAATAACCTCACACACTCCCTCACGTGTTTACACTCAAAGGATGTCACTCCCCTCGTGTTTCACTCAAACAAGGCTTTTACCCTCTTAATGTACTCACACGCTCTTGCCTTTTACCACTCTAATTGCAACTCTTAAATTGCACTTCAGAATTCAATACACAAACCAAGAATTTGAGTACGTTTTAGAAAGCAAGGAAATAAGCGACTAACAATAACAGAAAGCTCAATGCTAGAAAAGAAGACACTAAACAAAATGGAGGTGGTACACGGACAAGACTGGTATACCACTTGATTATATCAAAATTAGAGTATTAGAACAAGCAAAGATACTCTAACAGTGTAATGGAACAAAAGCAAGCTCAAACAAAGAACTACGCAACAAGAATTAAAAAAAATGACAATTCTGGACAAAATGTATGAATCTGACTCACTACAAAGTAAATCAGATATAGAATCTAGTTATTCTACCCAACAAAGCAAGAAAATAACAAAGAATCCTAATTATACTAAATAAGATAGAATGCACTCAAGACAATTCAATTTAAAGCTAAAATGATGATTAGGCCGAATGGTGTATTAAGCTCTAATTAATGTGTCAAGTTGTGTGCAAATTGATAGGAAAATGATGTCAAAATGGTGTAAAATGATGGCAAAATGGTAGGCAAATGATGGCAAAATAATATCAAAATGATGGCAAATGATGGCAAAATGATATCAAAATGGTGTAAAAAATGATGGCAAAATGTTTCCAAAATGGTAGGCAAATGATGGCAAAATGGTAGAAAATGATGACAAAATGATACCAAAATGGTGCAAAAATGATGGCAAAATGGTACCCAAAAGTTTCCAAAAATGGATAGCAAATGTTAGGAAAAATGTTACCAAAAATGATAAGCAAATGGTAGCACAAATGAATCCTTATCCGAATTGGATAATAATAATAATCAAAGGTGGTTTAGAATCCGAATTGGATAATAATAATAATCAAAGGTGGTTTAGAATCCGAATTGGATAATAATAATCAAAGGTGGTTTAGCATTAAGTTTTCCTATTCCCAAAACAGATAGAATTAAGTTTTCCTATTCCCAAAACAGATAGGATTAATTTTTCCTATCTCTATTATGAAAAGGATTAATTGCTGCCCCTAATCCTCAAGCACTTAGGATTAAGTTTTCCCACCTATTAAAGGATTTGGATTTTCCCCTATTGCTATATAAATACCCCTTGGCCGAATTTACTCCCTATCCTTTTCTCCACACGCAAAGTTCTTTATTTCTCTTCTTTCACGTTTTTTTTTTTCTTTTTTTTTCTCCATTTTTTTATGAAATAGATAACAACTAGACTATAACTACCAAACTTCACAAGCCCAAAGTGATCAGAACTCAAATTCGGTTTTCTAACCCTTTTTTTTTTCAAAACGCAAAAACTTCAAAGTGAAGAATGGAGGCTTAAACGTCATTTTTAAGGTCCAAAAAAGTCAGTTACATAGGGCTTTGCCTAGTAATGATTGTAGAGCACGAAATTCCCTTTCCGGAATGATATTATAATAACAAATCGGACTCCTATATCAAAAGTTATGGCCTTTCGAAGTTTTCTGATTTTTTTTTTTTTAAAACAGCAAACTAATCTCTAATCTCCTCCTACAAGGATTCGGATTCAAGCTAAGGATGTTCAAGATTTCGGTTCAAGGCTATTTAACGAATTCAAGGTAAAGGTAAGAAAAGAAAAAAGGCTAATTTAAACACACAAAACACAATTAACTAAGAAACTTAATGCAACCTAATTCGGCATAAATAACTAGAATTCAAAGAAAAGAAAATGCAAACCTAACACTAAGATAAATAGGAATTTACCTTAACTTTGGCTCTGATACCAAATGATGCGGAACCCAATAGCTAGCGAGCTACAAACCCACACATACAATTCGAATAGCAAGCCAAATCAGATAAACACCCTCCCTATTGAACCCCCAATCAACCTGTGACTGAAAACGCAAATAATCGGGAATTAAAGAACCTGAAAAATGCCACAATCAAACAATTGATAAGTTAATCAAATTCTTCATGCAATAGAAAAGAAAGCAATTCACTCTCATTCTAAGCAAAGAAAATTCGGCTATGCCAAGAAAATGTCATTCAAAATCTGCAATTCTTAACATAACATGTTCTATTTATAGGGTGGCTAACCCTAGCTAGCAAATAACCTAAAACAAACCCTAATGAGGCCTTAAACATGGTGTGGCCGAATTGTCCATGGGCTTAAGCTATCAAATAAGCCCATTTACAAGACTTAACTTAAAAGAGTGGCCGAATTGTTTAAAGCCCAAAATAAAGACTAACTAAAACCCAAAAATAACTAAACTAAACCCAAACTAAAAGCCCAATTCGTTTAGCCCATTAAGTCACTAATTAAATGAGTCATGTGACTTTTAAATGAAGCACATGACTTGTACAAATAAAGCCCAAAGTAGTATAAACCCAAAAATGACTTAAATTGGCCCAAAAATGACTTAAGTTGGCCCAATTTCACTAGAAGCTTCCAAAAAGGCTAAGTACTTTGTGAAAGCCTCCTTCAAGCTCTTTATAACACTTCTTAAATTTGATCTCTATGAATATGAACTTGCAATGTTTATAACGTTGCAATGTTGACCCCCCTATGCACGCATCAACATAGGAGTTAGAAGTTGTTATTCGTTTTCAGCTTCTGTATTTTGGATTATGTATTTCTGTAGCCTTTTGTATATGTATAAGTAAGGATCTTAATGTAAATGTTAGTATATTTATGTTTTAAGTTATTCCTCGGTTTATCGTTCGCCTTATGCTTCCGCTGATTAAATAAGTGAATGTGTGTATGCATGTGTATATGCTTTTGCTCAGACGTGTGCGTGAGTTAATGCATGATCAGCCTCTGCCCTCAAGGTAAGGTTTTAATTATCCCGTATTTATGCATGTATGATTATGTATGAATGTATACTTCCGCATGGTGTATGTGTGCATGTATGTGAGTGAGCATCGGGTAGCGTGCCCACCGGCGCCCTTCCAACGGGGACGGTGGGGGTGTTACACATTTTGTATGATTTGTGCTTGCTTGAATGGAAATTGGCATTAACTATATGTATATCTGGAACTCTAGGCATCGAGCATGAATTTTGTGAAATATTAAGTTAAGAGATTGGTGTTGTACTATGTTATTGATGAAAATGTTAAAGAGTGAGCATGATGTGTATGTGATGAAAATGAGTATGATTTGTGTAAATGAATGGAAATGGCAAGGTGGAAACCAGGTATGTGCCAATTGTGTATGTTGTGGATGAGTTGGGTTGATTGCTAAAAGTGAAAATGAGATTTGAAGTCTTAAATGTGAAAGAAGAATTGGACTGAGAAGCACAGCTGTGCTTCTTGCAAAGCACAGCTGTGTTATAGTATTTTTGCATAGGTCACTGTGGCAACCAAAATGGTTGTGACCATGAGGTATGCATGGATTTAATTCTACCTAAGTGAATTGGTATGTCACGGTGACAACCAAAACGGTTGTGACCGCGAGATACCCAAGTTTACATTCTGTTTGCAAGTTGGAGGTATGTCACCGTGGCAACCAAAATGCTTGTGACCGTGAGGTACCCCAATGTTGCATTCTTTTCGTGAGTTTGTGATATGTCACAGTGGCAACCAACTTGGTTGTGACCGTGACCTACCACAGATTACATTCTGTTTTGTGGACTTCAATATGTCACGGTGGCAACCAAATTGGTTGTGACCGTGACCTACCCTGTTTTGGCAATGTAACCCTAATGTGTTTGAAATTGCAATTGATGAGGCTTTAAGCCAAGATGAATGGTACTTTGTATGAGCATTATGTTAGACTTAAATGATGTGTATATGCCTATCAAATCATATGTACATATAACCCTTTTCATCGAATTATTCCTTACTCAATTTCAATACAATCATGACATACACATATTCCTAATATTCAATTCATTATATATCTTTATATATACCTTTATCCTATGATTATCATGTCAATCTTTTCACTTAGCTCCTTTCTCATAAAACATCTCATCCTTTAAATACAAAATCGCTTACACATTCACTAAACTCTTTTCTTGATCAAAATAACTATAACAGTTCCCTTTAGATTACCAGTACCACTAGTCACAATTGGCTATCACTTTTGAAACATCACATAGATTTCACAGTATTTATTATTTGACTATCTTGCACAAAGATTCACAGTTTTATTCACTCTTATAAGCAAGTTCAAATCTATAGCCAATAAGTCAATCTAATCAAATACAATTCCACTCCTTTCCAAATATATAGAAATCTTATCCCATTTTATACCTTAATTCCTTAACAAAGAAGGGTCAAGCCCACCAATTCTATAGACACAAATCTCTTACTCATACTTATACACATTCAGTGATCCTTCACTCTTTCTCTTTTTTTTTTCCTAGTTTGAATAACTAATTCCTCACTTACTCAACTTTGTTACACTCAATGTACATTCTGTCAGCTTCCTGTCACTTAAGGCAAATGCACATGTCTGATGTTCATTAAAAAGGAACAATAGAAGTAAATGTAATGGATGCCGAATTATTTATATATGCAATATGATACAATGTATTAATGCAGTTCTGATAATGGCAATGCAAGTTGCCCAATCCCCATGATGTATCACATTCAAATAATTGCTCTCATCAGTAAAGTAGCTGACAGGTTTACAGAGTGTCACAATCCTCGAAATACTTCCAATTATAGAAAATCCAGCATTGTCTAATCCTTTAATCCAGATTTCCCCTCAGGGAAACTTATACATAACTTATATTGTACTATACACAATCTCTAACTAGAATCTCTACAGCTACATCCAATACCTTAATAGCAGGAAACGGATTTACAATAAACTGATCACAACCCATCACATATCACACTTAGCTGTCTCATTGCTGATGTCATCAACGTCTATCCACTCCTACCACAACACTTATACAAAATTAAGACCTCCGCATTAGCCAATGCAAAAACTATACAAACTAAACTCTAAACTCTAGTCATCCAGAACCGACTAAACCTATGCTTTGATACCACTAAATGTAACACCCCTTACCCATACTGTAACACCCCTTACCTATACGTAGAGAACTTCACCCTACGAAGAGGATGAAGGTCCCCGGTAGATAAGGATTGCCACCCACAGATGCTCAAACAGAATCAATCATTGCACACCAATTACATATACAAATGAATAAATTAAAATTTCATAAGTTATCTGAGAAAAGACCATCGAGCAAAATATTACATTTCATTAATATGACAAAAGTGGTTTTATATATTCCAAAAGATACAAAAGTGCCTCAGCACCACAGAATGATTACATATACTAGTAACAAAATCAGTTATAAAAAATATCCTTTACTTAGGTTCAATAGTACAAGACTATAATATATGTATACGAAAAGAATACAAGGCCTAATTACAAAATCTTCTATCCACTAGTTGTGCTGGCCCTGCTGATGCGAAACCCTCGGTTCAACCCTTCAAAACCTTCCACACCTGCACGGATAAAACACCCGTGCTAAGCGAAAATCGCTTAGTGGGGAACAAAGATGCACAACAACCACTCATAGTGGTGTCAACAAATAATCACAAGCAAATGGCACAGTTAATTATTAAGATGTCATAAATTAACTTAACGCATAACAACACTATAATCATATTATTTCCAATAAGCAATAATTCAGAAATTCACACATAATAACAAATAACACTATTGCACCTGCTATATCAAAACAGTGGATAACGAGTACGCGTAGATACCCGAAGGTATTAACAGTATTCTCATAACACATAGATACCTGAGGGTATCAAAACAATCTTTTAATTTTGTTTCAAAATCATTTTCGCGTAGATTCAGTACAAAGGGATCACGAAGATCCAGTCGGGGGACCTAATTAGGGTCCAAATCATACACTAGCTGCAGCAACACTAGCTCTATTAGGCATGCCTAACTATCCACTTATTCGACTCTAGCAGGTCATGCATAATCCAAGGCATATTTTAATTCACAACATATGTTTGCATCATGTTTTATTCATGATATAGGAAACATATAAACACATTCATATATATATATATAGACTATACATAATTCTAGAAGTAATGCAAATTGGAAAGTTAAGTATAGTAATCATAATAAAGAAGTCAAAAAGAAAAGCTAGAGGGTGTCGCGCTCGCGCGGAGACAAAAATAGATCTAACTGTCGCACCCGCAATAGTGAATACCCGGAAGAGCTGTCGCGGGCTCGCGCCCAGGCGCGCTCGCGACAGAAGCTTGGCCAAATGCTGAGCTCTCTGTCGCGATCGCGATGACATCGCGCTCGCGACAGGGAGTGCCAGCTGCGCACGCCCGGTCGCTCGCAGCTCGGCGCGCGCGATGGGACAGAGATCACCGAGCTCTGTCGCGACATCGTCACGCTCGCGACAGAGTCGGGATTTCTGCTCCCAACGCCAAAATCTGCAGAAATCCATTCTCCACTTTCACCCACTCACTCATTTGGTTCCAAAACTCAGTTCTAAGTAAAATCCTTCATTCAAATCATTATACACAACATAAACATGCCCTTTAAACTCATTATTGTCATCAAATCAAGCAATTCACAAAATCAAAATCCAAAAGTTCTCAAACCAGCAATTTCTAAGAAAACATGCAAAATTTCCACATTTTTAACTCCATCCTTCACAATCCATGCTTCTAAACTAAAATTAAACAATACCCATAACTCATAAAAGCCAAAACACACAATCTATATCATCAATTCCAATCATAATACAGAAATCATCAAAATACAAAAAATGCACAAAATACACAAACGTTCCCAAACCTCAAAATATGGCGTTTCAATCTCGAGCTCCACTACCACTCGTGATATCTTGCCTTTCGTCTCCTTAGGAGGACTCTCTGAGCCACAAAACCCAGCAAAAACCAGAATTCAAACTCAAACACACACACTTAGGTATAAAACTCACTCAAAGAAAAGAAAAAGGAAGGACACTAAATTACAAACTTACCAACCAACTCAAGCTATCCCCAACTCACCACAGCTCACCCAATGCCAACAAAAGAAGAACTATAGAAAGAAACAAAGAGAAAGAAGAAGAGGATGAAGAAGTAACGGGAAGAGAAGGAAAAGAAGAAGAAAACGGGATAAGAACAAGGGGAAGAATAGCTGTCCCTTTTCTTCTCTCTCCCATGCCACATGGCAACTCCCCAATGGGCCATATACTAACTGCACCTAACTCCCATCCTTCAAGCTACACTCAAGACTAATCTCTTAATCATACACTACTCCCATACACTCACTCACACCTAACTATAGCCCACAACACACACACTACTCTAATACACTCATTCACACTAAAACACAACCCAACTAAAGCATAATAACAAATTAATTTAACCAAAAATAAACACATGCTCAAAATAAACCACACATATTTACACGTACACAAGGCTCACTCTACTAGGGTGGTTTCGGGGTGTTACACGTACGTAGTAAACCATATCGTGATCTGGTGGTTCACGACGACGGTCAGGGTATTACCGATACAAACATGTAAATCTTATAAACTTTTAAGATGAAATTTGAGGTATAAATTTTTTTTTTCCATTTTCAATAACATATTATAGTTAACTATAAATTCATTACACAATCACACTATAAAATATACTTCTTCAGAATTTACTATAGATAGATCATTTACATAACCAATATCACTTTTACAAAACTTATAATTTAAAATTACAAATCTTGTATACATTCTGAAGACTATACAAATCCTACTCTAATATCTCTTCATAAGCTTGCATTGGCCTGGACTGCTGCGGAAAGACCTTCGAAAGACCCGATCAATAGTACCTACACGGATTAAAAGAACATCCATGATAAGCATAAAGCTTAGTGGGAAACACATAAATATGGACGACCATTAAGAATTGACGTCAAATGAGTTTAAAGGAAAGCATAATATAGAAAATATAGTCATATCAATTATAACAAATTAGATACTTTCAAGAAGGTCATCAAATAACCACTTACTTTGCATAACAATGTTAATAACTCACTTATATTTTATTACATTTTCCTCACATCGTATACATGTCACTTTGCTTACTTAGTCACATTCCTTTTGGTTTCCAAAATTCATTTCACACATCTTGCTTAGCAAATGCTTGACCATGTAATTTATCCAATCAATAAGGTATTTAGATTTGCAATAACAAAATACATAATTTCATACAAGTCTTCACATATTTTCATCAATTCATAACTTATTATTTGATTCACGTACTCTTGTTCATTTAATGCCTGCTAAGTCAAGGGGGGGGATAACGAGTAACACATAGATACCCAAAGGTACCAACAATACTTTCTTAACGCATGGATACCCGAAGGTATCAAAATCATTCTTTTCTTTTTGTTTCAAAAACATTTTCACATGGGATCTTAAGCAAAATCTAAGACAGAGGGATCACGAAGATCTAATCGAGAGACCTGATCAGGGTCCAAATCATACACTAGCTGCAGCTACACTAACTCTATTAGGCATGCCTAACTATCCACTACTCGACTCGCAGGCTACGTTATTAATTTCCCAGTTGGTATTCATTCATCCAATTACATACTAGAATAAACACATGGTTTTGTGGCAATTATCGTAGTATATGTATATACTAGCACGCATTCCATCATGCTTCTGTGTTCTTGCTAAAATTCACTACCACAAATTCATATCATGTATAGCAAGTCCATATTCATTAACTGCATCATGCTATCACATTAGTTTATAAGATGGAATTATCTATTATATAGCTTATTAACAAATTCATAATTATTAATCATCATTATTCATCATGTTAATCCATAGCATTACGCATATAATACTCCTTCTCGAATGAGGTTAAACTTGATTAAAATAATGATCATACATGTGCATTACATATGTCATTGATTAGAGTTATCAAGGCAAAGCAAGGGTACCTCACGGTCACAACCGATTTGGTTGTCACCGTGACATACCAATGGTACACCACAAAATGTAAACTGAGGTACCTCACGGTCACAACCGATTTGGTTATCACCGTGACATACTTCACACTACCATGAAGAATGATATCCACAGTATTTCACACTTCATCATGTAATTCATAAGCTGAAAGCATTGAATCACATTTATCATAATATATAATTACTTTAATTCTCTACATGAATTATTATAGCATCATTAGATATCTTGCATAACAATACATTATAGTAACAACTATATCCTTTTCTGCATCATAATAATAATGTTAGATAAATTCTTCAATCCTATATCCCTTGAACATTTTACATTTATGCATAATCACTGCAGACTTATCATCATATTCTTACACATCTCATTCATTTCAATCATACTCATATTTTCTTTGATATCTTTCTCATGTGTATAACTTAATTTTAACTCATAACTATGTACACTTGTTCATATTATACATGCTCATATAGATTAAGGTATTATAATTCTCAATGTCAATTAACTTGACTGAGTTATATTTCATGCAAATTTACATTATCAATTCATTAGTTTACTATTAATCTTAATCATCCAAATGATAACTATTTTTATACTCATTTAATAACCCTAAACATGCATTGGATAGATCCTAAAAAGTTTCGGTGTAATACGGGGTTCAATTCGTGAAGAAAAACACATAAAATGGTCAAAACAGAAGGGGTCACGGTGGTAATGACTTTGTTGTGACCGTGAGGTCCAAAATTAAGCATTTTTCCTTCTCTAGGCATTGGTCATGGTGGTGACCAATTTGGTTGTCACCGTGACATACCAAAAATAACAAAACAGAAGCAAAAAGTCAGGACTGCTTTCCACTTCAAACTTCAACAACCTAAACCGACCTCTAAACCTCATTTTTAGGCAAATTTTCCTTCTTAATCAATGATCCTTAGGATTTTATCGTTCATATAGAACAAATTTCAGATCATTTGGACATCTAAATCATCAGATATGATCAAAAAAACCTATACTGCTCCCCTGAACCCGGCCAGAGAAGATACCTCTTCTTCATGACCACTTTTGAGACACTTAGAGCTAAAATTAGCTCGAGACTATTTCTAAAACATTTGTAGGAATATGTCTTAGATTTCAAACGGTACTAGTTGCATACCATTTGGAGTTATAAAACTCCAGATACAGCCTAATAACCGTAAAGTAGTCAGGTGTGTTCTAACACAATTTCTCACCCAAAATCCTATTCACATGCACAATTTAACAATTTAAACCAACACTCATTACCATCATCATATATCATCATCAACACATTCAAATAACTTATATATCATATGAATATACTCAAACTCATATATAAATAAAGGGTTTCCAAACCTCTTTTCCTTTGCTCCCTAATTGCTCCCATGACTGCACAACCTCTATTCTTTCATACCCTTTCTTTAGCTCTCTTATTTCCTCCAAACAAAACAATGAAAATTCAGAGTTACACATACCCTTACTTATCTTTAAGGAGAAGAGGAGAGGAAGAGGGAAAAGAACCAACCACTTACCTTTCTTAACCAAACCTTCCATCTAATTGCTTGAAACTAGGAAAGTCCACCTTGGCCTTGAATTAAGGGATTTGGCGTGAGGAAGGAGGTGAAGAGGTTCTCTCTCTCTCTTTTCCCCTCACTTGGCCGGCCAAGAATGGCCTAAATGAAGTCAAATTAGTTTAATTAAGGCCATTAGTTCAATCCTTATCTCAAGTGCCACATGTCACAAGTTGATTGGTCCCCTAAAGATTTTTATGTCAAACTTACCTTTTAGTCCTTAATCTTACTTCCTTCCCTCCAATTGGCATTCAACTTTTCTATTACCTACATAGGCCCATATAATTTAACTTATTTATTCAATTTAATCCATAATTATAAAATGACCAAAATACCCTTACCTTATACAAAAAAAACCAGTCAAGTTCTTTATTACAATCAATCGCTTCCCTCATCCAATTAGACATTTCTAACCACCAAAATAATTCTTTTCACATCATTTAAGGCACGATAATATAACTGTCCAATTTACCAAAACTTGCCGAAACTTTCGAATTAATGACGGTTGTATCCTTTTTGGACACTTCCGTCCCTATTTTTAACATATTCGGTTTTTGTTACACCCTAAACTTACCCTAATCCGACTAGGGTATATTCGGGGTGTTACATTAGTTATTCAATTTTCACAGCACAAATTACCGAAATACCCTTAATCTGACTAGGCCCTCTTTGGGTCGTTACACGAGCGCGACAGAAGCTATCATCCAATTCTGTCGCGAGTGCGACACAATTGAGTGTTTTGAATAATTTCTTAGTTGCCCTAAATTGATCAATTTATATATTTACGTGTAAAGTGGACATGTGTATGATAATAAATGTTATTATGCATAAGAATACCATCTTTTATATAATTGTTAAAGTGAATGAATTGTGTAATGACTAATTAATACTTATGAGATGTTATATTTTGAATAAACCGGAATAATATATTTTAGCCTGCGAGTCAAATAGTGGATAAATAGGCATGCCTATATGGTCTAAGTGCAGCAGCCAAATGCATTAGATTCCTTTGGAATCATCAATGCGATTTGAATCCCTATTGGATTCCCTAATGCAAATTTATTTATATTATTGATCTTTCTGGTACCTTCGAGCGCTAATGCGAATGTGTGGTATCTATGGATACTAATGTGATTACTGTACCTTTGGGTATTGATGCGATACTCGTTATCCGCATGTTTGAGTTGTAGGTAAGGCTAAATAAATATGATAACTAACTGAATAATGTGAATATAAGTAAGTTACTTGTGAATTCAAATGCGAAGTGTATGTGAATGTGAGGCAATAGCGTGAAGTACGGTGTGACTATTGTTATGCATGTTCATTGAGTGTATATATATATATATATGCATGTGATAAGCGTAAATTTATAACATTAGAATGCATGTTTACTTGCTTGCAATACATTATACCTTATGCGTATATCTTTTTTATATTTGGTGTATTGTTTTCCCCACTAAGCGTTATCACTTAGCACGGACTTTTCCTAATCCGTGTAGGTTTAGACGCGAAGTGATCTCGGAGGATGGATCCGCATTGCCAACAGTCAACATTAGGAGTACCTATAGTCTTGGTTTTGGGACTTTGGGCAATGTATTTTGTATATGTTTTGTATAACCTATTTACAAACATAAAGTGTGTAATGGACTTATGGCTAAGTTTATGTATTATTAAGTTAATAATATATGTTTGATTATGTAGGTTTAAGCATGTGACTGTATGAGATATCCGCTGCATGTGATTATATGTAAAGCAAAATTTAATAGTATAGGTTTTGATATGCGTATATGTTAGAGTTTTTATGCATGTGATTGCAGTGTAACGACTGTTCCCAACTGCTTTAGCTGAGCTAATCATGTGGTCGGGAAGGGGCATTACAAGTGAAATGTGAGTAATTACTAACATAAATATTAAATGTATAGTTGATAGTTAATGAGTAAATAATCAATAAAAAATGGAATATTATGGTATAAATAATTATTAAGTGAATAATGCTTTTAATTGATTGTGTAATTAAATTTAAGTTTATATGGAGACATAATTGTAATTAAGATATAATGAAGGGCAAAAGTGTGAAGCGGTGGCATTATTGTAAATAAGTGGAAAATGAGGGATTTAAGGGTAATTGATCTTAACAGTATTAATGTAAAGACCGAATCGTACATTAATAAGTGGATGGATTATTAAATGAAAATATCCTAATATTAATTGGGACATATTATTGAAAGTTAAGAAATGAAGATAGAAATTAATAAATATAATTAATGAGAATAATAATGATAATAAGTAACTTGGAAGGGTAAAATAGTAAATAGGAAGAATGTTTAGTTGGTCCATTTGACATTGCTAGCTCATCCTTGCTCCCATTATCATGCCCCATGGTTGTGCTCGCATCATCCCCTCCCTCTTCAAAAGGATTCGTCCTCGAATCTGAATCAAGGTCGAAAGGAGATAAATCAGAAACATTAAAAGTAGCACTAACATTATACTCACCTGGTAAGTCTATCTTGTATGCATTATCACTGAAACGCTCCAACACTTGGAATGGTCCATCACCCCTAGCATCAAGCTTCAACTTCCTTTGTTGTGGAAACCTCTCATTTCGCATATGCACCCAAACCCAATCACCTGGTTCAAAGATAACTCGCTTTCTTCCTTTATTGGCTTTTTATGCATTCATGCGATTCTTTTTCTCAATCTGCTCACGTGCTTTCTCATGTATTATTTTAACCAAATTAGCCTTCTTTTTGCCATCTAAGCTAGCAATCTCATTCAAAGGTAAAGGCATCAAATCTAACACAGTTAATAGATTAAAACAGTACATAATCTCAAATGGAGAATAACCTGTGATGCGAGCACTATCAAGGAACAACAAAAGGATGAGCTAGCGTTACCAAATGGTCCAATGACAAGATTTCGGGCTAAGAAGTTCAAAGAGGCACTAAAAGCTTATATGGGCCGAATTGTGGAAGCTTTGGATAGCCAAGAGGAGCTTGGGCCGTATGGCGTCAATACCAACTCAATGGGGCAGAATTGTGAAGGCCAAATGTGCATGATAAATTTGACATGTGCAAGTCATGTGCCACTTGACATGTGCAATGCATGTGACACTTGACATGTGCACATCATGTGACACAATACATGTGCAATGCATATGTTGCTTAATAGACTTATGGGCTGATTTGTTTGGGCTCTTAGTTTAGGCTTTTATTTATTATTTTTATTTGATTATTTGTAATATGCTAGGCCTTAACTTATTCTTTTGGGCTTAGTTAAGTGAGATGGGCTTTAATTAGCTTGGGCTCATTTAGTTAGTTCTTTTTAGGCCTTTTGGGCTGAATTTTAAGTTAATTAGTGTGGACTTTAGTTATCTTGATGTAAGGCCCATGTTTTAAGGCCTATTTGATTAATTAGGGTTTTTTCTAGCTTAAGGGAGTATATATACTCCACAAAAACGAGATTAGAGGCAGATTTGACTAATTTGATACATTTCTTTTGGCTTGGCCGAATTCATCTTTGGAGAGGATAGCTTATCTTCTTCTTTTGCATTAAGAACATAAATTCTTATCAAGGTAATTACTTGTGGCGAATTCTGTTCTTGTGTTTAAATCAACCTAATTATTTGCGTTTCCTTTCACTTTATTGATTGGGGGTTCAATAGGGTTGGGGATTTACTCTTATTCATATCTATGCCATATCGTATGTTTAAGGGGTTTCGGGTTCTTTAGCCTTGGGGTTCCGCATCATTTGGTATCAGAGCTTGGATTTGGATTAAATTCTTATTTATCCATGTTTGTTTGCTGTTTTTATTCATTAATTTTCAGTTGATGTGATTCCTAAAATTTAGGAACCCTTGTTCATCATAGGGGCCGAAAATTTAGGAGCCTTATTTTAGGCTGAATTCTTTGTTATTTGATCTTAAAGTTTAGGTTGTTTGCTGTTCTAGTTGTTAAAAATCAAAATATATATAAAAAAAAAGAAAAGAAAAAGTTGTTGGCGGCTAGAAAAGAAAAGTATACAAATTAGGGTTGTTGAATTAGTTTGGGCATGAATTACATTGAATTAAACCTATTGGGCCAGATTTGGAGTTGGATAATTATTTGGGTTTGATTTAACCCTATTGGGCCAGATTTCGAGTTGGATAATTATTTGGGTTTAACTTGAACCTATTGGGCTGAATTGGGTTTCCTAAGCTTAAACTAATTAAGACATAGTGGATAAGTCATTTTGTCTTAAGTCTAGACATTTGGGGTTCCGCATCATTTGGTATCAGAGCCAGGTTTTTGCTTATTTGATCTTATTAAGACATATTGGTTTAAACTTTGTCTTATTTTGGACAATCATTTGGGTTTCCTAATCTTGATTCAGTTTGGACATATTGTTGCTTCCTTTTCATTTTGTCTTAGTGTGTTAACCCATATTGTATCAAATTGAATTTTCCATTTGGGAGATTTCAATTTTCGCAATCTTGCATTAGTTTTGTCATTTCTTTCATTCTTAAGTTTCCATTTTTGGTGTCTTTGTGTTTTTGCTTCCGATTACACTATAATTAACAATTTGATTCTTGTTAGTTAAATTTATACAATTTGGACAGCATACATATCTTCACCTTGTATGCTCATTTCAACGTTCTTCATTTTGGTCTTTTGCTTCTAGTTTTGTGCCTATCTTCTTGTTAAGTATTTTCATTGCATTCTTTTACTATAATTTGCTGCTTGTAAACTATTTTGACTTGAGTTTGAGTTCTGAAGTGCAACTGAAGACAGCAAGCCTGAGTGGTAAAAGGCTTGAGAGTGTGAGCTTAAAAGAGGGTAAAAGCCAAATTTGAGCGAAACACGAGTGGAGTGTCACCTCTTTGAGTGTAAACACGTGAGGGAGTGTAGTGAGGCTATTTTATTTAACATCTTTTGCAGGTAAAGCACCATGACTGATGAATCCAGTAAGAAGGAGATGTCTATAGAACAGGTTGTGTTTTCTATACAAGCAATATAAGGTTCTATTGAAAATTTGTTGAGAGAAAGGGTGGACGTTAAAGAGAGGTTGGATAAATTAGAAGGGGGAACATCCAACAACTCAAGGAGGACAGCTAGGAGGGGAAGATGGATTAATGAGCGAGAGGAGGTTGATCAAGGCGATTGGGATGAAGATGATGAAGTTCAATCCGTGAGGGGTAGAGTGAGAAGAGAAGATAAAGTGGACAGCAACATCAATGCCATCAAGATGAACATCCCATCCTTTAAAGGTAGGAATGATGCTGAAGTGTATTTAGAATGGGAAAGGAAGGTGGATATGATTTTTGCTTGTCATAACTATTCTGAAGACAAGAAAGTAAGGATAGCAGCAGTGGAGTTTAGTGATTATGCGCTGGTTTGGTGGAATGAGTTAGTTAAGAGTAGAAGGAGGAATGGGGATCCACCTATCTCTGAGACCTGGGAAGAAATGAAGAGAGTAATGAAGAGGAGGTTTGTACCATCCTACTACTATAGAGAGTTGCACCAGCAATTACATAGGCTCACTCAAGGAGCTAGAACAGTGGAGGATTATCACAAGGAAATGGAAATGCTCATGATTAAAGCCAATATAGAAGAGGAAGAAGAGGTTACTATGGCTCGGTTCATGGGAGGTTTGAATAGGGAAATCGTTGATGTGGTGGACTTACAACATTATGGAGTAATGGAGGACCTACTAAATATTGCCATGAAAGTGGAGAGACAACAAAAGCAAAGGAGGGCAGCAAGGTCATTTTCGAATTCGAGCAATAAATGGAATCCGAAATGGGGTAAAAATGAAGAAAAGAAGGAGTACCATTCGGTTTCTAAGGAGAAAGACTATGAAACAAACAAAGGCAAGGAAAAGAGTACTTCATTCCAAAAAGGTACTACTGATCCTTCACCTAAACTTTCTAAACATAGGGATATAAAGTGTTTTAAGTGTCAGGGACGTGGTCATTACGCATCTGAATGTCCTAATAGAAAAACTATGTTTATTAAATTATTTCTGAGTCTGATAATGGGGATGAGTCTGATGGTAGTGAATTGAGTATGCCACCTTTAGAAGATTGTTCAGATAACGATGAGTGTGTTGAATATGCTGTAAAAGGGGAGGCTTTAGTTACTAAGCGTGTTTTGAATATGAATGTGAAGGAGGATGGCCTAGAACAAAGGGAACATATATTTCACACTAGATGCTTGATAAGTGGGAAGGCTTGTAGCCTAATCATAGATGGGGGTAGTTGCACTAATGTAGCTAGTACTACTTTGGTAGAAAAATTGAGCTTGAAATGTGAAAAGCATCCTAACCCATATAGGCTGCAATGGTTAAATGATAGTGGTGAAGTTAAAGTGACCAAGCAGGTGGTAGTTGCATTTTCCATTGGTAGGTACGCAGATGAGATTGTATGTGATGTAGTACCAATGCAAGCTGGTCATATTTTGTTAGGTAGGCCTTGGCAATTTGATAGGCGTGTTGTGCATGATGGATATAAGAATAGGTATTCTTTTGTGCATAATGGACATAAAATTACTCTTGCACCTTTGTCACCTAAAGAAACTTACCTTGAGCAATTGAGAAATCAACAAACTTCAAGTGGGAGTTCGGGTAGTGAGGTGAAAAAGAAAGAAGAGAGAAAAGAGGCCATGAGAGAAAAGAATAAGAATAAAGGCCCAATGGTGAGTGACTGCACAAGTGAGCAAAAGAAAGTGGGATGTGCAGAAGAGAAAAAGTTAGTGAGTGAAAAGAAAAAGAATGATGTGAGAATTGAGAAAAAAGGAATTGAGAGTGAAAAAGTGAAGAAACAATCATGTTTTTATGCAAAACAGAGAGAAGTTAAAAGTGCATACTTAGGCAAGAGAGCTCTAGTCTTGATTCGGTTTAAGGAAACTTTGTTTACTAAAACTGATCTTAACCACGAGTTGCCTAGTGTTTTGTGACTTTATTGCAGGAATATGAAGATGTCTTTCCAGATGAAGTTCCACATGGATTACCACCCTTAAGAGGGATTGAGCACCAGATTGATCTTGTACCCGGGGCTCAAATACCTAACCGTCCAGCTTACCGAATCAATCCAGAGGAGACGAAGGAGTTGCATAGGCAAGTGGATGAAATGCTTCAAAAGGGGTATGTGAGGGAAAGCATGAGTCCTTGTGCTGTACCAGTCTTATTGGTACCCAAGAAAGATGGAACATGGAGGATGTGTGTCGATTGCAGAGCGGTCAACAAAATCACTGTAAAGTATCGCCACCCTATTCCTAGGTTAGATGATATGCTAGATGAGTTGCATGGTGCATGTATGTTCACTAAAATTGATTTAAAAAGTGGCTATCATCAAATTAGGATGAAAGAGGGAGATGAATGGAAAACTGCGTTTAAGACTAAATATGGATTGTATGAGTGGTTAGTCATGCCTTTTGGGGTACTTTCATGCGATTAATGAACTATGTCTTGCGTGATTTTCTTGGTAAATTTGTGGTTGTTTACTTTGATAACATTCTAGTTTATAGCAAGTGCTTAGATGAACATATTACGCATGTTAAAGCTGTTTTGGATGTGTTGAGAAAAGAAAAGTTGTATGCAAACCTTAAGAAGTGTTCTTTTTGCTTGGATAAAATTGTCTTCTTAGGTTTTGTAGTGAGCTCTAAAGGAGTGGAGGTTTATTCTGAAAAGGTGAGTGCCATTCAAGAATGGCCAACGCCTAAATCAGTAACTGAGGTAAGGAGTTTCCATGGATTAGCTAGCTTTTATAGGCGGTTTGTTAGAGATTTTTCTACCATTGCTGCACCACTGAATGAGGTTGTTAAAAAGAATGTTGGGTTTAAATGGAAAAAGAGCAAGAAAATGCATTTTGTACTTTAAAAGAGAAATTATGTACTGCTCCTATTTTGCATTTACCTGATTTTTCTAAGACTTTTGAGATTGAATGTGATGCTTTTGGGATTGGTATAGGTGCTATTTTGATGCAGGAAAATCGTCCCATAGCTTATTTCAGTGAGAAATTAAGTGGTCCAGTATTGAACTATGACAAGGAGCTTTATACATTGGTGAGAGCTCTTGAAGTGTGGGAGCACTACTTGCTGCCAAAGGAATTCGTGATACATAGTGATCACCAGTCTCTCAAGTATTTGAAGGGACAAGGTAAATTGAGTAAGAGGCATGCAAGTTGGGTTGAGTTTTTGGAAACATTTCCATATGTGATCAAATACAAGCAAGGTAAGAAAAACGTTGTGGCTGATGCACTATCTAGAAGGTATGCTTTAATTTCTACGCTTACTTCTAAGTTGCTTGGATTTGAGCATTTGAAAGATTTGTATGTTAATGATGCTGATTTTGCCACCATGTATCATGCTTGTGAAAATACTACATTTGACAAGTACTATAGACATGAGGGATATCTTTTTAAAGGAAAACAACTTTGCATTCCTACATGTTCTATTAGGGAGTTGCTTGTTAGGGAATCACATAGTGGGGGTTTAATGGGGCATTTTGGTGTGCACAAGACCTTAAATATGCTTAGTGAACATTTCTATTGGCCGAATATGAGGAGAGATGTAGAAAGGATTTGTGCCAAGTGCATTACATGTAAACAAGCTAAGTCTAGATCTATGCCTCATGGACTATATACACCATTGCCTGTATCTAGTGAACCGTGGACTGATGTCTCAATGGATTTTGTATTGGGTTTGCCTAGGACTAGGAAGGGAAGAGATAGCATATTTGTTGTTGTGGACAGATTTAGTAAGATGGCTCATTTTATTGCTTGCCATAAAATAGATGATGCAACAAACATTGCTGATTTATTCTTTAGAGAGGTGGTTCGGCTTCATGGAGTGCCAAGAACCATTGTGTCAGATAGGGATACTAAGTTCCTGAGTCATTTTTGGAAAGTTTTGTGGGGAAAGTTAGGTACTAAGCTTTTATTTTCTACTACATGTCATCCACAAACTGATAAACAAACTGAAGTAGTAAATAGGACTTTAGGAACCATGTTGCGTGCTATTGTTGGAAAGAATTTGAAAACTTGGGAAGATTGTTTGCCATTCATTGAATTTGCATATAATCGTGCTGTACATTCTTCTACAGGTTTTTCTCCATTTGAAATTGTGTATGGTTTTAACCCATTGACTATTTTGGATTTAATGCCTTTACCTGTGAATAAGCTTGCTAGTTTAGACGGTAAAAAGAAGGCTGATTTGGTTAAAACAATGCATGAGAAAGCACGGGAACAGATTGAGAAGAAGAATCGCATGTATGCACAAAAAGCTAATAAAGGAAGAAAACGAGTCATTTTTGAACCAGGTGACTGGGTTTGGGTGCATATGTGAAAAGAGCGGTTTCCACAGCAAAGGAAGTCAAAACTTGATGCAAGGGGTGATGGACCATTCCAAGTGTTGGAAAGAATCAATGAAAATGCATATAAGATTGACTTGCCTGGTGAGTATAATGTTAGTGCTACTTTTAATGTTTCTGATTTATCTCCTTTTAACTTTGATTCAGATTCGAGGACGAATCCTTTTGAAGAGGGAAGGGATAATGCGAGCACTATCAAGGAACAACAAAAGGATGAGCTAGCGTTACCAAATGGTCCAATGACAAGATTTCGGGCTAAGAAGTTCAAAGAGGCACTAAAAGCTTATATGGGCCGAATTGTGGAAGCTTTGGATAGCCAAGAGGAGCTTGGGCCGTATGGCGTCAATACCAACTCAATGGGGCAGAATTGTGAAGGCCAAATGTGCATGATAAATTTGACATGTGCAAGTCATGTGCCACTTGACATGTGCAATGCATGTGACACTTGACATGTGCACATCATGTGACACAATACATGTGCAATGCATGTGTTGCTTAATGGACTTATGGGCTGATTTGTTTGGGCTCTTAGTTTAGGCTTTTATTTATTATTTTTATTTGATAATTTGTAATATGCTAGGCCTTAACTTATTCTTTTGGGCTTAGTTAAGTGAGATGGGCTTTAATTAGCTTGGGCTCATTTAGTTAGTTCTTTTTAGGCCTTTTGGGCTGAATTTTAAGTTAATTAGTCTGGGCTTTAGTTATCTTGATGTAAGGCCCATGTTTTAAGGCCTATTTGATTAATTAGGATTTTTTTTAGCTTAAGGGAGTATATATACTCCACAAAAACGAGATTAGAGGCAGATTTGACTAATTTGATACATTTCTTTTGGCTTGGCCGAATTCATCTTTGGAGAGGATAGCTTGTCTTCTTCTTTTGCATTAAGAACATAAATTCTTATCAAGGTAATTACTTGTGGCGAATTCTGTTCTTGTGTTTAAATCAACCTAATTATTTGCGTTTCCTTTCACTTTATTGATTGGGGGTTCAATAGGGTTGGGGATTTACTCTTATTCATATCTATGCCATATCGTATGTTCAAGGGGTTTCGGGTTCTTTAGCCTTGGGGTTCCGCATCAACCTGTAGCACAAAACGATTATATGCAAATTCAATGAATGGCAAACACTCTTACGAAGTTCTTAAGTTTTTTCCAACAATAGCACGCAACATGGTACCCAAAGTCCTATTCACTACCTCAGTTTGTCCATCAGTTTGTGGGTGACATGTAGTAGAAAATAAAAGTTTAGTACCCAACTTTCCCCACAACACTTTCCAAAAGTGACTCGAGAACTTAACATCCCTATCTGAAATAATGGTTTTTGGCACACCATGAAGCCGAACCACCTCTCTAAAGTAAAGATCAGCAATATTTGTTGCATCATTTATTTTATGGCAAGAAATGAAATGAGCCATTTTACTAAACCTATCCACAACAACAAATATGTTGTCCCTACCTTTCCTAGTCCTAGGTAAACCCAAAACAAAGTCCATAGATATATCAGTCCAAGGTTCACTAGGTACTGGTAAAGGTGTATCAGTCCATGATGCATAGACCTAGACTTAGCTTGTCTACATGCAATGCACTTGGCACAAACCTTTTCAACGTCTCTTCTCATATGTGACCAACAAAAATGTTCACTAATCATATCTAAGGTCTTTTGAACACCAAAATGCCCCATCAACCCTCCACTATGTGATTCCCTAGCAAGCAACTCCCTAATAGAACATGTAGAAACACAAAGTTGTTTACCCCTAAAAAAATATCCTTCATGTCGATGGTACTTATAAAATGCAGCATGTTAACAGGCTTGATACCCATTGGCAAAATCAGCATCACCGACATACAACTCTTTCAAATGTTCAAATCTAAGTAACTTAGAAGTAAGCATAGAAATCAAAGCGTACCTTCTAGATAGTGCATCAGCCACAACATTTTCCTTACCATGCTTGTACTGGATCACTTATGGGAATGTTTCCAGAAATTCCACCCAACTTGAATGCCTCTTGCTCAACTTTCCTTGTCCCTTCAAGTGCTTAAGAGAATGATGATCACAATGAATCACAAACTCTTTAGGCAGCAAGTAATGCTCCCACACTTCAAGAGCCCTCACCAATGCATAGAGCTCCTTGTCATAGGTGGAATAATTCAACATTGGCCCGCTCAGCTTCTCACTGAAATATGCTATGGGATGATTTTCCTACATCAAAACAGCACCTAGACCAATCCCAGAAGCATCGCATTCAATCCTAAAAGTCTTAGAAAAATCAGGCAAATGCAAAACAGGAGCAATACATAATTTCTCTTTTAAAGTGCAAAATTCTTTTTCTTGCACTTTTTCCCATTTAAACCCGACATTGTTTTCGAGAATCTCATTCAGTGGTGCAATAATAGTTGAGAAATCTCTAACAAATTGACTATAAAAGCTATTTAAAACATGAAAACTCCTTTCCTCACTCGCAGTCTTAGGCATTGGCCATTCTTGGATAGCCTTCAACTTTTCAGAATCTACCTCCACTCCTTTAGAGCTCACTACAAAACATAAGAAGACAACTTTATCCATGCAAAATGAATACTTTTTAAGGTTTGCATACAGTTTCTGTAACACCCCAAAACGGGCCTAGTCGGAATGGGTATGCTAAGTCGGGACGAATGAGGGTATTTCAATAATTAGTGTAGGTGAAATTGGATTTAGTAAGGACTTAATTAAAGAGATTAAATTAATAAGATGTTAAGTGAGGAGGTTATCTAGTGTGTATGTATGTGTATGGTGTTTGATGCGGAACCCCAAGGCTAAAGAACCCGAAACCCCTTGAACATACAATATGGCATAGACATGAACAAGAATAAACCCCCAATCTAAAGAACCCCCAAACAACTATGTGAATGGAAACGCTTATAATAGATTGATATAAAAACACAAGAACAGAATTCGCCACAAAGTAAATACCTTGATAAGAATTAAAGTTCTTGATGCAAAAGAAGAAGACAAACAATCCTCTCCAATGAAGAATTTGGCCAAGCCAAATAAAAGTCTCAAAATATCATAATCTCCAAGTCTGAATTACAAATTCGTTTTTGAGGAGTATTTATACTCACTTAAGCTAATAAAAACCCTAATTAATCAAATAAGCCTTTAAACATGGGCCTTACACCAAGATAACTAAAGCCCACACTAATTAACTTAAAATACAGCCCAAAAAGCCTAAAAAGAACTAATTAAATGAGCCCAAGCTAATTAAAGCCCATCTCACTTAAATAAGCCCAAAAGAATAAGTTAAGGCCTAATATATTACAAATAATTAAATAAAAATAATAAATAAAAGCCTAAACTAAAAGCCCAAACAAAACAACCCATTAAGTTCATTAATTAGCACATGCATTGCACATGACATAGGGCACATGCATGGCACATGACATGGCACATGTTTGGCACATGACATGGCACATGTCCATCTTCGATTTGGCTTCTTCATAGATTCGGCCCATGGACTTCCTTCAACTCTTCTTTAACTTTTCCAAATTTGATCTCCATGAATATGAACTTCCATTGTTTATAATCTTGAAGTGTTGACCCCCCTGTGCACGCATCATTCCCTCCCTCTTTAGAAAAGATTCGTCCTCGAATCTTCGTCTTGTTCAAGTTGGGAATTGGCACTTGTAAAATAAATTTATCTTCATATGAGATCTTCTGAATAGGTGGAAATAAAATGAATGCTTCTTCAGCTGAGGACTCATCATGTTCCTGCAATTTAACAAAAACACTAAGAAAAACATGATTTTTCAATACAACCATTTCGTTCTGATCATGGTCCTCTTCTTTCTCCATGTTTAACTCAGCCTCCTTAAGCACTACAGGATCAATCATAACATGTTGATCTTCCATCTCAACTAAACAAACATCTTCTTTCTCACTCAAAACAACAACTACTTCACTTCCACTGATTTCTTTTTCACTCACAACCTTATTGTCATACAAATCTATAGCATCTCTTTCAGCTTCACAAATAATCTCTTCCATTATAGCTTCCTCTTTCTTTCTTTTCTCCTTTTTCAAACACTTATCTAACTGTCTAAAAAGTTGTTTAAACCTCAATTCCATATCTTCAGAATCTTCATTTTTCCTATGACGGTCAATTGATTTACTTCGATTTTTGATTTTAGTAGATTCATTTATTCTCTCCTCCATCCTATCCATCCTAGTATTCAACTTCTTAAACTCACTCATGAATGTTTTATACATCATCTTCACATTAGGCACGTTTTCATCCTCTTTCTCACCCATTGTCTCCTTTATGTCCTTTCTTGACATGATTTATAAACTGCAAATAAATGTTAGAAGAGAAATAAAAACTCACATTTCACTCCCTCACGTGTTTCACTCAAAAAGATGGCACTCCACTCGTGTTTCACTCAAGTAGGCTTTTACCCTCTTTTAAGCTCACACACTCAAGCCTTTTACCACTCAAGCTTGTTATCTTCAATTGCACTTCAGAACTCAAACTCAAGTCAAAATAGTTCACAAGCAGCAAATTATGGTAAAGAATGCAATGAAAATACTTAACAAAGAAGATAGGCACAAAGCTAGAAGCAAAAGACCAAAGTGAAGAACATTGAAATGAGCATACAAGGTGAAGTTATGTATGCTGTCCGAATTATGTAAATTTAACTAACAAGAATCAAATTGTTAATTATAGTGTAATCGGAAGCAATAACACAAAGACACCAAAAATGGAAACTTAAGAATGAAAGAAATGACAAAACTAATGCAATAATGCAGAAATTGAAATCTCCCTAATGGAAAATTCAATTTGAGACAATATGTATTATCACACTAAGACAAAATGAAAAGGAGACACAAGATGTCCAAACTAAAACAAAATTAGGAAACCCAAATGTTTGTCCAAAATAAGACAAAGATTAATCCAATATGTCTTAATAAGATCAAATAAGGAAACCCAAATGTCTAAACTAAGACAAAATGACTTATCCACTATGTCTTAATTAGTTCAAGATATGGAAACCCAAATGTCTAGACTTAAGACAAAATGAGACTTATCTAATTTAATGTCCTAATTAAAATAATGTCCCAATCCTAATTTCTTTTCTTTTTTTTTTTGAATTATCTCTAACTAATTAGATAATAACAATTCTATCCTAAAGAAATACAATCCTAATTGTTCACACCGACCAAAGTTAGCACAAATTAAAATACTTTTTCTAAATTCGGATGAACAGTGCGATGAACAGTACATGTGAACAGTGCGATGAACAGTACCAGGAACAGTACTACGAAATTTTTTTTTTATTTTTTTTTAATTTTTAGCTAGATAACAACTAGAACAACTAATAACCTAGAAATCAAGATCAAACAATAAGAAATAACACCTAAAACAAAGCTCCTTATAATTTAGGCCACTATGATGAACAAGGGTTCCTAAATTTTAGGAATCAAATAAATTGAAAATTAATGAATAAAAACAGCAAACAAACATGGATAAATAAGAATTTAATCCAAATCCAAGCTCTGATACCAAATGATGCGTAACCCCAAGGCTAAAGAACCCGAAACCCCTTGAACATACAATATGGCATAGACATGAACAAGAATAAACCCCCAATCTAAAGAACCCCCAAACAACTATGTGAATGGAAACGCTTATAATAGATTGATTTAAAAACACAAGAACAGAATTCGCCACAAAGTAAATACCTTGATACGAATTAAAGTTCTTGATGCAAAAGAAGAAGACAAACAACCCTCTCCAATGAAGAATTTGGCCAAGCCAAATAAAAGTCTCAAAATATCATAATCTCCAAGTCTGAATTACAAATTCGTTTTTGAGGAGTATTTATACTCACTTAAGCTAATAAAAACCATAATTAATCAAATAAGCCTTTAAACATGGGCCTTACACCAAGATAACTAAAGCCCACACTAATTAACTTAAAATACAGCCCAAAAAGCCTAAAAAGAACTAATTAAATGAGCCCAAGCTAATTAAAGCCCATCTCACTTAAATAAGCCCAAAAGAATAAGTTAAGGCCTAATATATTACAAATAATCAAATAAAAATAATAAATAAAAGCCTAAACAAAAAGCCCAAACAAAACAGCCCATTAAGTTCATTAATTAGCTCATGCATTGCACATGACATAGGGCACATGAATGCTACATGACATGGCACATGTTTGGCACATGACATGGCACATGTCCATCTTCGATTTGGCTTCTTCATAGATTCGGCCCATGGACTTCCTTCAACTCTTCTTTAACTTTTCCAAATTTGATCTCCATGAATATGAACTTCCATTGTTTATAATCTTGAAGTGTTGACCCCCCTGTGCACGCATCATTCCCTCCCTCTTTAGAAAAGATTCGTCCTCGAATCTTCGTCTTGTTCAAGTTGGGAATTGGCACTTGTAAAATAAATTTATCTTCATATGAGATCTTCTGAATAGGTGGAAATAAAATGAATGCTTCTTCAGCTGAGGACTCATCATGTTCCTGCAATTTAACAAAAACACTAAGAAAAACATGATTTTTCAATACAACCATTTCGTTCTGATCATGGTCCTCTTCTTTCTCCATGTTTAACTCAGCCTCCTTAAGCACTACAGGATCAATCATAACATGCTGATCTTCCATCTCAACTAAACAAACATCTTCTTTCTCACTCAAAACAACAACTACTTCACTTCCACTGATTTCTTTTTCACTCACAACCTTATTGTCATACAAATCTATAGCATCTCTTTCAGCTTCACAAATAATCTCTTCCATTATAGCTTCCTCTTTCTTTCTTTTCTCCTTTTTCAAACACTTATCTAACTGTCTAAAAAGTTGTTTAAACCTCAATTCCATATCTTCAGAATCTTCATTTTTCCTATGACGGTCAATTGATTTACTTCGATTTTTGATTTTAGTAGATTCATTTATTCTCTCCTCCATCCTATCCATCCTAGTATTCAACTTCTTAAACTCACTCATGAATGTTTTATACATTATCTTCACATTAGGCACGTTTTCATCCTCTTTCTCACCCATTGTCTCCTTTATGTCCTTTCTTGACATGATTTATAAACTGCAAATAAATGTTAGAAGAGAAATAAAAACTCACATTTCACTCCCTCACGTGTTTCACTCAAAAAGATGGCACTCCACTCGTGTTTCACTCAAGTAGGCTTTTACCCTCTTTTAAGCTCACACACTCAAGCCTTTTACCACTCAAGCTTGTTATCTTCAATTGCACTTCAGAACTCAAACTCAAGTCAAAATAGTTCACAAGCAGCAAATTATGGTAAAGAATGCAATGAAAATACTTAACAAAGAAGATAGGCACAAAGCTAGAAGCAAAAGACCAAAGTGAAGAACGTTGAAATGAGCATACAAGGTGAAGATATGTATGCTGTCCGAATTATGTAAATTTAACTAACAAGAATCAAATTGTTAATTATAGTGTAATCGGAAGCAATAACACAAAGACACCAAAAATGGAAACTTAAGAATGAAAGAAATGACAAAACTAATGCAATAATGCAGAAATTGAAATCTCCCTAATGGAAAATTCAATTTGAGACAATATGTATTATCACACTAAGACAAAATGAAAAGGAGACACAAGATGTCCAAACTAAAACAAGATTAGGAAACCCAAATGTTTGTCCAAAATAAGACAAAGATTAATCCAATATGTCTTAATAAGATCAAATAAGGAAACCCAAATGTCTAAACTAAGACAAAATGACTTATCCACTATGTCTTAATTAGTTCAAGATATGGTAACCCAAATGTCTAGACTTAAGACAAAATGAAACTTATCTAATTTAATGTCCTAATTAAAATAATGTCCCAATCCTAATTTCTTTTCTTTTTTTTTTTTGAATTATCTCTAACTAATTAGATAATAACAATTCTATCCTAAAGAAATACAATCCTAATTGTTCACACCGACCAAAGTTAACCCAAATTAAAATACTTTTTCTAAATTCGGATGAACAGTGCGATGAACAGTACATGTGAACAATTCGATGAACAGTACGTGTGAACAGTACCAGGAACAGTACTACGAAATTCTTTTTTTATTTTTTTTAATTTTTAGCTAGATAACAACTAGAACAACTAATAACCTAGAAATTAAGATCAAACAATAAGAAATAACACCTAAAACAAAGCTCCTTATAATTTAGGCCACTATGATGAACAAGGGTTCCTAAATTTTAGGAATCAAATAAATTGAAAATTAATGAATAAAAACAGCAAACAAACATGGATAAATAAGAATTTAATCCAAATCCAAGCTCTGATACCAAATGATGTGGAACCCCAAGGCTAAAGAACCCGAAACCCCTTGAACATACAATATGGCATAGACATGAACAAGAATAAACCCCCAATCTAAAGAACCCCCAAACAACTATGTGAATGGAAACGCTTATAATAGATTGATTTAAAAACACAAGAACAGAATTCGCCACAAAGTAAATACCTTGATACGAATTAAAGTTCTTGATGCAAAAGAAAAAGACAAACAATCCTCTCCAATGAAGAATTTGGCCAAGCCAAATAAAAGTCTCAAAATATCATAATCTCCAAGTCTGAATTACAAATTCGTTTTTGAGGAGTATTTATACTCACTTAAGCTAATAAAAATCCTAATTAATCAAATAAGCCTTTAAACATGGGCCTTACACCAAGATAACTAAGGCCCACACTAATTAACTTAAAATACAGCCCAAAAAGCCTAAAAAGAACTAATTAAATGAGCCCAAGCTAATTAAAGCCCATCTCACTTAAATAAGCCCAAAAGAATAAGTTAAGGCCTAATATATTACAAATAATTAAATAAAAGCCTAAACAAAATGCCCAAACAAAACAGCCCATTAAGTTCATTAATTAGCACATGCATTGCACATGACATAGGGCACATGCATGGCACATGACATGGCACATGTTTGGCACATGTCCATCTTCGATTTGGCTTCTTCATAGATTCGGCCCATGGACTTCCTTCAACTCTTCTTTAACTTTTCCAAATTTGATCTCCATGAATATGAACTTCCATTGTTTATAATCTTGAAGTTTTGACCCCCCTGTGCACGCATCAGTTTTTGAGTGTATGAAGTCAAGATATTTATGAGTGAGAGCCAATAAAATTGTGCTAAGTGGGCTTGTAATAATATGATATGTGGATCTATAGGAGGTGGCCATGTGGAGTGGGCAATTAATGGGAAATAAGAAAAAGGAAAGAGAGAGAGAGAGAGAAGGCAGATCACGTTCTGCTCTCCTCCTCCTTCTTCTTTCTTTTCTTTTCCATGGATTGTGCTCTTCTCCGTGGCTAGGCGTGAGCTGGTGTCTTGGTGGAGCTTGAGGGTCTCTTGAAGAGGTATGCATATGGGTTTTGGGTGCTAGGGTTTCCTACGTGAGATTATGATGTGAGCACTATCAAGGAACAACAAAAGGATGAGCTAGCATTACCAAATGGTCCAATGATAAGATTTCGGGCTAAGAAGTTCAAAGAGGCACTAAAAGCTTATATGGGCCGAATTGTGGAAGCTTTGGATAGCCAAGAGGAGCTTGGGCCGTATGGCGTCAATACCAACTCAATGGGGCAGAATTGTGAAGGCCAAATGTGCATGATAAATTTGACATGTGCAAGTCATGTGCCACTTGACATGTGCAATGCATGTGACACTTGACATGTGCACACATGTGACCCAATACATGTGCAATGCATGTGTTTCTTAATGGGCTTATGGGCTGATTTGTTTGGGCTCTTAGTTTAGGCTTTTATTTATTATTTTTATTTGATTATTTGTAATATGCTAGGCCTTAACTTATTCTTTTGGGCTTAGTTAAGTGAGATGGGCTTTAATTAGCCTGGGCTCATTTAATTAGTTCTTTTTAGGCCTTTTGGGCTGAATTTTAAGTTAATTAGTGTGGGCTTTAGTTATCTTGATGTAAGGCCCATGTTTTAAGACCTATTTGATTAATTAGGATTTTTATTAGCTTAAGAGAGTATAAATACTCTACAAAAACGAAATTGGAGGCAGATTTGACTAATTTGATACATTTCTTTTGGCTTGGCCGAATTCATCTTTGGAGAGGATAGCTTGTCTTCTTCTTTTGCATTAAGAACATAAATTCTTATCAAGGTAATTACTTGTGGCAAATTCTGTTCTTGTGTTTAAATCAACCTAATTATTTACGTTTCCTTTCACTTTATTGATTGGGGGTTCAATAGGGTTGGGGATTTACTCTTATTCATATCTATGCCATATTGTATGTTCAGGGGGTTTCGGGTTCTTTAGCCTTGGGGTTCCGCATCATTTGGTATCTATGCATATAAGATTGACTTGCCTGGTGGGTATAATGTTAGTGCTACTTTTAATGTTTCTGATTTATCTCCTTTTGACTTTGATTCAGATTCGAGGACGAATCCTTTTGAAGAGGGAGGGGATGATCTGAGCACTATCAAGGAACAACAAAAGGATGAGCTAGCATTACCAAATGGTCCAATGACAAGATTTCGGGCTAAGAAGTTCAAAGAGGCACTAAAAGCTTATATGGGCCGAATTGTGGAAGCTTTGGATAGCCAAGAGGAGCTTGGGCCGTATGGCGTCAATACCAACTCAATGGGGCAGAATTGTGAAGACCAAATGTGCATGATAAATTTGACATGTGCGAGTCATGTGCCACTTGACATGTGCAATGCATGTGACACTTGACATGTGACATCATGTGACCCAATACATGTGCAATGCATGTGTTACTTAATGGACTTATGGGCTGATTTGTTTGGGCTCTTAGTTTAGGCTTTTATTTATTATTTTTATTTGATTATTTGTAATATGCTAGGCCTTAACTTATTCTTTTAGGCTTAGTTAAGTGAGATGGGCTTTAATTAGCTTGGGCTCATTTAATTAGTTCTTTTTAGGCCTTTTGGGCTGAATTTTAAGTTAATTAGTGTGGGCTTTAGTTATCTTGATGTAAGGCCCATGTTTTAAGGCCTATTTGATTAATTAGGGTTTTTATTAGCTTAAGAGAGTATAAATACTCTACAAAAACGAAATTGGAGGCAGATTTGACTAATTTGATACATTTCTTTTGGCTTGGCCGAATTCATCTTTGGAGAGGATAACTTGTCTTCTTCTTTTGCATTAAGAACATAAATTCTTATCAAGGTAATTACTTGTGGCGAATTCTGTTCTTGTGTTTAAGTCAACCTAATTATTTGCGTTTCCTTTCAATTTATTGATTGGGGGTTCAATAGGGTTGGGGATTTACTCTTATTCATATCTATGCCATATTGTATGTTCAAGGGGTTTCGGGTTCTTTAGCCTTGGGGTTCCGCATCAGATTATTTTCCTCTTCTTCTTGTTGTTTGAGTTAGGGTTTTTGGGTTAAGAGTAATTCTCTAGGTTTTGGTTTGTGCAAGCTTTGGTTGGTAAGAGGAAGATCAAGGGCAAGGAAAAGATTGAGGATTAAAGCTTGAAGAAGTGTGGGTTGTGCTTCAAAGAGGTTTGGGAGTTGTCTCTGCTCTTTCTCTTTTTCTAGGATCAAGTTTGTGTGTATGTGTATTTGTGTTTGATTTCTGGGATTTTAAGTGTCTTGGCATGGGTTTATGTAAGATTTTGATGGGTAATTGCCCTAGTAATGTATATGTAGTAATTAGGATGAGTGCATGTTACTTTTGGTATGAGAATTGTTTGAATTGGATAACCCCTATTTTAGTGTTCTTGATCTACTATATCTGTGATTTCTTTGATTTAAGTGTTGAATCTTGTGTTAATTGAGTGTGATTTGATCATGAGCATATTACGGAATGCATTTGAGTGTTAAGGTAAGAGTTTGTGCATGATTGTATGGGTTTTGAAAGGTTTTTGAAAAGGTTTTGGAAAAAGATGGAAATCCTACGTTTTGGCTGGGAATCGGGAATATCGTCTCTGTCATGAGCGCGACAGAGAGGAGCTTCCCGTTCTCGTGTTAAAGTTCGCTGTAGTTTTATCTATGTCCGACTCGGATGGAGAAGCACGACTCGTGCTCCTTTGGCATGCAAGTCGTGCATCTCGACTGGACGTCGGCACGAAGAGAGGATCAGCACGACTCGTGCTGATGCAGCACGACTCGTGCTTGTTCAGCACGAATCGTGCTGCTGTGATTTCTTCTCCATGACGTGTTGTGGAGCACGGCTGAAGGGAAATAGCATGGACATGAGTCGTGTCCCTCAGCACGACTCGTGCTCATGCCGCTTCCTCTACGTGTCGTGCTTAAGGAGCACGACTAGGATGAGTCATCGACACGAGTCGTGTCCCTCAGCACGACTCGTGTCTGTGACTCTTCTATCGCTAGCGCGACTTGTTCGCGAGCGCGACAGAGGCCCTGACCCGCCTTGGTTTTTCACCAGTTTTCGAAAATGAGTTTCAAATGCCCTTTTCATGGTTTTTCCTTACTGCATGCTATATGAACTTGTTTATATGCCCACTATATTGTGGATTATATTTGATGAATTATATGTTGTGACTTGAAATATGATTTGTGTGTTATTGAAGTGATGGTATGTTAATACTTGATTATGATATGCCTAGTAATGGTGATCCCTGTTAGACTATCATTTGATTTTAGTTGTATGATTTAGGTTATCAATGTTATATTACGAATTGTATCACGTGTTGCATTTTGAATGCAAGTAAGTAATGAATGTTAACTTCATGATTATTTGTGAACATGTTCTACTGAAACGTGGAGTGTGTAATGCATATCTTAATTCACAATTCTTCCCTAAGAATATTATATGCTATTATATTTGACATGAATCGTATTAATGCATGGTACGGGTTTTGTTTGGATAATCTTTGGCACAATATGGTTTCTCATATTTGATTCTGATATGCTTTAGAGTATATGCTTGGCAATGTGAATTGTGTGAGGTGTATCCAATACTAGAAAGAATTGATATATCTAGTATACTCTGATTTATGCATGATGATATATATATATATATATATATATATACACACTATGCAATGCAAAACATGAATTGTTTTATGCATGACCTACGAGAGTCAGTCTAGTGGATAGTTAGGCATGCCTAATAGAGCTTTGTAGCTGCAGCGCCCTTTGAACGAATGGACCCCGATCAAGTCCCTAGCTAGTTCCTCGTGAACCTTTATTCTGTATGGATCTTGTTTAAGGTCCTTTTACCGAAATGTTTTTGAATGTGGAAAAAATGATGTTGCTTTTTGATTCGTACCCGTAAGGTACGTTACTGTATTTTCTCGTTATCCAATAAAGTGAGTCAGCAGGTATTCTGTTTGTTTTGTTTGATATTAAGCTGAGAATGCAATTATGAATCTCGAAATGGATTAATTGTGACTCAAGCATGTATATTGTGTATTCTCTGCTTGTATGTAAACAACCTTGTTTATTGTATGTGTATATTGTTCATGTGTGTCGTATAATATGTAATCTGCACTTCGGTATAGTGATGAGATAAATTAAAATGTATATAAATGTAAGCTGGAATTTCGGAATGCTATGGTTAATTTGTATGTATATTAATGTGATTTTGCACTGTTAACTGTTATGACTAATTTATGAATTAAAATGAGTATGAATATAATCTTGATCTAGCGAACGCAACAAATTTAATACTATGCTATATGTTTCCCTTGGTGTCAGCTATTGTAATATCCTCGACATGTTGTTATGTGTTTATGTTCCATGGTATGATATTTCATGTATTAGAGTTGCGCAGGGGAAGTGTGGTCGTTTTGGACGTTGTCCCTTGGGGTTTCGGCTGGTGTGTGTGTTATGGCCTGACAAAAGTATGTTTAAATGTCTCATAGTTTTGCATGATAGTTGGGTGCGTTATTGCATGGTAAATTGTCTTGTACGTGAATGGGTTTTCAGTTATCATTTAGGTTATTGGTATGAAGGCTGCATGTTTAATTGTTGAGTAGCTAAACGTAATGCGGTTTGATATCTAACACCTCGGTAAGTATATGCATATGAGATTGTATGTGTTTCTGCATGATGATACTTGTATCTTGTATAGTACTTTGTCTACTTTGGTTTGTTCGACACGAGTTTTTTTGAAAGTGGATATGATTGTCGGAATGCATGGCTTTTATATGCAAGTATATATATCTATCCGTTAGGTTTATATGCATATGTCATTCGAATGTGTTATGCCTTGGCGACCATTGTGAATGGCCATCCATATTCTTATGTGTTCTCCCCACTAAGCTTTATCGCTTAGCACGGGTTCTTTTCCCGTGTAGGTGGCAGGTTTGCTTCTATTCGAGTCGCGCATCTGCAAGGGTCGGCCACATAGGAGCTAAAAGTTTTGTATTTTGTTCAGCTTCTATATTTTGGATTTTGTATCTCTGTGTAATATGTATATGTAATAATATGTAAAGATTCTGATGTAATATTTTGGGCTATGTAAATATTTTATATTTGTGTATTAAGTATTTCCTCAATTTTATCTTTCTTCTTAGGCTTCTGTTGTATGATTGTTGGTATGCATGTGTGTGTGCTTTCGCTTAGTGTATGCGCATTGGTGTATTATGTATGTTCAGCTTTTGCTCCTTAAGTTTTAAATTCTTCCGTGTTTTTATATGCTTTGTATCGCTTCTATCCGGTAACACACCTGCTCGTACGGCTTCCTACTCCCTGGCGGATGGGTTCGCCTACATACGGGTATAGGGTGTTACAGTTTCTCTTTCCTAAGCAGATCCAAAACATCTTTAACATGCATAAAATGATCATTTAAGCACTTGCTGTAAACTAAAATGTCATCAAAGTACACAACCACAAATTTACCAAGAAAATCATGCAAGACATAATTCATTAAGTGCATGAAAGTACTAGGTGCATTAGATAACTGAAAAGGCACCACTAACCTGATGCGGAACCCAATAGCTAACGAGCTACAAACCCACACATACGATTCAAATAGCAAAGCAAAATCAGATAAACACCCTCCCTATTGAACCCCCAAACAACTTGTGAATGGAAACGCAAATAATCGGGAATTAAAGAACTTGAAAAACGCCACAATCAAATAATTGATAAGTTAATCAAATTCTTTGTGCAATAGAAAAGAAAGCAATTCACTCTCATTCTAAGCAAAGGAAATTCGGCTATGCCAAGAAAATTATCATTCAAAACCTGAAATTCTTAACATAACATGTTCTATTTATAGGGTGGCTAACCCTAGCTAGCAAATAACCTAAAACAAACCCTAATGAGGCCTTAAACATGGTGTGGCCGAATTGTCCATGGGCTTTACAAGATAAGTTAAGCCCAAGCTAAAGAATTAAACACACTTAAAATAAGCCCAAAAGAAAGACTAATTAAAACCCAAAAATAACTAAACTAAACCCAATCTAAAAGCCCAATTCGTTTAGCCCATTAAGTCATTAAATAAATGAGTAATGTGACTTTTAAATGAAGCACATGACTTGTACAAATAAAACCCAAAGTAGTATAAACCCAAAAATGACTTAAATTGGCCCAAAAATGGCTTAAGTTGGCCCAATTTCACTAGAAGCTTCCAAAAGGCTAAGTACTTTATGAAAGCCTCCTTCAAGCTCTTTATAAAACTTCTTAAAGGCATCTTCATGTAGTTCTTGAGTAACAAAGCCTTGCACATAGGTTGTCATAGCCAACTTCAGCTTCTTAGCTCGCCCTCTTGTGATTAGACCACTTGGCATCTTCAAAGGGTCTTTAATGGTTGGATGATCCGTATCATTCCCTCCCTCCTCAAAAAGATTTGTCCTCAAATCTGCATCCACATCAAAAGGAGAAAGGTCAGAAACATTAAATGTAGCAGAAACACCATACTCACTTGGCAAGTCTATTTTATAGGCATTATCGTTGATGCGCTCCAAAACTTGAAAAGGACCATCACCGCGTGCATCCAGCTTTCCTTTCCTTTGGTTTGGAAATCTTTCCTTCCGAAAATGCACCCAAACCCAATCTCCAGGGGTGAACACCACTTGTTTCCTTCCCCTATTTGCCTTATCGGCATATTGCCTGTTTTTCTTTTCAATGTTTGCCCGTGCCTTCTCATGTAAGGATTTCACCAATTCTGCCTTCCTACTACCATCCAAACTCGAAAGCTCATGTAAAGGTAAAGGACAAAGATCAAGCACAGTTAGTGGGTTAAAACCATAAACAATCTCAAATGGTGAAAATCCAGTGGAAGAATGAATACTCCGATTATAAGCAAATTCAATAAAAGGCAAACAATCTTCCCAAGTTTTAAGATTCTTACCCACAATAGCACGTAATAAAGTCCCCAAAGTCCTATTCACAACTTCTGTTTGTCCATCAGTTTGAGGGTGACAAGTAGCAGAAAACAATAACTTTGTTCCTAACTTACCCCATAAAACATGCCAAAAATGTGAAAGGAACTTTGTATCCCTATCTGAAACTATGGTGTGTGGAATACCATGCAAACGAACAACTTCCTTAAAGAATAAATCAGCAACATGCATAGCATCATCACATTTATGACATGCAATAAAATGAGCCATTTTACTAAACCTATCTACCACAACAAAGATACTATCCCTACCACGTTTTGTCCTAGGCAAACCAAGCACAAAATCCATGGAAATGTCAGTCCAAGGAGAACTAGGTACAGGTAAACGCATATACAATCCATGAGGCATAAATTTAGACTTAGCTTGTTTACATGCAACACATGCATTACACACCTTTTCGACATCTTTTCGCATGCGTGGCCAAAAGAAATGCTCATTCAACATGTCATAGGTCTTATGTACCCCAAAATGTCCCATCAATCCCCCACAATGAGATTCTAATACAAGCAAGTCACGCATAGAACATTTAGGTAAACAAAGCTTGCTGCCCTTAAATAAAAATCCATCATGTCTATATAATTTATCTAAGGCTTTATGTTCACATGCATGATACACATTACCAAAATCAGAATCATCAACATATAATTCCTTAACATGCTCAAATCCTAACAACTTAGAACTAAGTGTAGAAATCAAGGCATATCTTCTTGATAATGCATCAGCAACAATATTGTCCTTCCCATGCTTGTATTGAATAACATAGGGAAATGTTTCAATAAATTCAACCCATTTAGCATGCCTCTTATTCAACTTACCTTGTCCCTTCAAGTGTTTGAGGGACTCGTGATCGGTGTGAATGACAAACTCCTTGGGTAGGAGGTAATGCTGCCACACATCCAATGCTCTCACCAAGGCATAAAGCTCCTTGTTATAGGTTGAATAATTGAGTTGGGCTCCATGAAGCTTCTCACTAAAATATGCTACTGGTTTCTTTTCTTGCATTAGAACAGCCCCAATACCTACACCAGAAGCATCACACTCAATTTCAAAAGTCTTATCAAAATTAGGCAAAGATAAAATAGGAGCAGAACACAACTTCCCTTTCAAATTCTCAAAAGCCTTTTGCTGTGCTTCTCCCCATTTAAACCCAACTTCCTTCTTGATGATTTCTGTAAGTGGTGCAGCAACAGAAGAGAAATCCTGCACAAAACGCCTATAAAAGCTTGCTAAGCCATGAAAGCTCCTCACATCCGAAATGGACTTAGGCGTTGGCCAATCTCTAATTGCCTTCACTTTCTCTTCATCTACTTCAATACCCTGTGCACTCACTACAAAACCAAGAAAAACAAGTCTATCTATACAAAATGTGCACTTCTTAAGTTTAGCATACAACTTTTCATTCCTTAAGGTTTGCAAAACTAACTTAACATGCTCAATATGTTCCTCAAAAGACTTGTTGTAAATGAGTATATCATCAAAGTAAACAACAACAAACTTTCCTAAATATGCACGCAATACATGGTTCATAAGTCTCATAAATGTGCTAGGGGCATTAGATAGCCCAAAAGGCATGACTAACCACTCATACAAACCATATTTAGTTTTGAAAGCTGTTTTCCATTCATCACCAGGTTTCATTCTTATTTGATGATATCCACTCATTAAATCAATCTTAGTAAAATACACAGCACCACACAATTCATCTAGCATATCATCAAGCCTAGGGATAGGATGTCTATACTTTACAGTGATTTTGTTGACTGCACGACAATCAACACACATCCTCCAAGTTCCATCCTTCTTAGGCACCAATAAAACGGGTACTGCGCAAGGACTCATACTCTCCCTAATTAAACCCTTCTCCATGAGTTCTTCCACTTGCCTTTGCATTTCCTTAGTTTCCTTAGGATTGCTTCTATAGGCTGGTCGGTTAGGAATGGTTGATCCAGGTATGAAATCAATCTGGTGTTCTATCCCTCTCAAAGGTGGTAATCCATTTGTAGCTCATCAGGAAAGACATCTGAATATTCCTGCAACAAAGACACAAAACTAGAAGGCAAAGATTCATGGTCAATGTCAGTGTCAGAAAACAAAATCTCTTTGTAGGTTACAAGGATCAATGGCTGCCCTATTGCTAAAGCACTCTTAACCTCCCTTGCCCTTACATAAAAATTCTGTTTTTGCCTCCCACCTTTCTTGTTTTCACTCACCAATGGGCCATTTATTTGTTTTGTTTCTTTTCTGGCCTCTTTTTCCCCTTTTCTCTCTTAATTTCACTCCCCTCTTCTCTCTTGGCCAAAGCCTCTCTCTCCCTCTCAACTAATTTCTTTTGATCTTCAAACACTTCTTGAGGTGATAATGGAGCTAATGTAACCTTTATACCTTCATAAGAAAAAGAATAACGGTTAGTGTAACCATTATGCAAAACATGTCTATCAAATTGCCAAGGCCTTCCCAAAAGCAAATGGCCTGCCTGCATAGGTACCACATCACAAACCACCTCATCCTTATACCTCCCGATAGAAAATGGCACTCTTACTTGCCTTGTTACCTTGACCTCTCCACTGTCATTCAGCCATTGTAATTTATAAGGTCTAGGATGCTTTTCACATACCAAATTCAGCTTATCAACCATACTCACACTAGCTACATTGGTGCAACTACCTCCATCAACAATAAGTGTGCACACCCTTCCACTAATTAAACACTTAGTGTGAAATATGTTTTCTCTTTGTTCTAGGCTCTCTTCCTTAACATTCAAATTCAAAGCTCGCCTAGCCACTAAAGATTTTCCACTTTCAGCAACCAATAACTCTCCATCACTATCACAATCACTACAATCTTCCAAAGGTGGCATCTCATCTTCACTATGGTCTGATTCAGAAACAATTTCCCCATCATCCCTAGCTATTATGACCCTTTTATTAGGACAATCACGTGCCATATGCCCCTTCCCCAAGCATTTAAAGCATTTAATCTCTCTACTAGGGGTTGGAGTATTAGGGTTACCTTTGACAACCTTAGATGGTGATTGGACAGCCCTTGCATTTTTGGAACCCGAATCTGCCCCATAAGGTTTGGATCCCCTAAAGTCTCTTTTATCCTCCCCTTTGGTCCATCTGGATCCCAAACTATCCCTTGAGTTGTTGCTGGTTCGGTTGAAGCTCCTACTCTTCTTCTATTTTTCAATCTTCATTGCCATATTCAACATTTCCTCCATGGAGTCATATCTATGAAGCTCAATGACATCAGCAATCTCCTTATTCAATCCACCTAAAAACCGAGCCATGGTTACCTCTTCATCTTCCTCAATATTAGCTCTAACCATGCACATTTCCATTTCTTTATGGTAGTCCTCTACTGATCTACCCCCTTGCACTAGCCTATGCAACCTCTGATGTAGCTCCCTAAAGTAGTGTGAAGGCACAAATCTTTTCCTCATGGCCTCCTTCATATCCTCCCAATTACCAATAGGACGTCTACCCACTTTCCTTCTGCTCAAGTTCAATTGATCCCACCAAAATAATGCATAATCTGTGAACTCCACAGCTGCTATCTTCACTTTCTTCTCCTCAGAATACCTATTACAATCAAAGATCATTTCAACCTTCCTTTCCCATTCTAGGTACTCTTCAACACTATTTCTACCCTTAAATGGAGGAATCTTAAGCTTAATGTTACCTAAATTCCCATCCAATCTACCACTAGTCTCTTCTTCATCTAAATCTTCTAAGTCAGCCCTTACATTCTCATCAATCCATCTTCCACTCCTTGCTGTTCTCCTAGATGTACTATTTGATCCCAATTCTAGCCTCTCTATTCTATCATTCATATTTCCCATATCTCTCATGAAATTTTCAAACGTACCATGTATAGCTTGAATGGAGAACACTACCTCGTCGAGAGTTGCTCCCTTTTTACCCGATTCTTCAGTCATGATTGAAAAATCTGCAAAAAGATGTTAGATAATAACCTCACACACTCCCTCACGTGTTTACACTCAAAGGATGTCACTCCTCTCGTGTTTCACTCAAACAAGGCTTTTACCCTCTTAATGTACTCGCACGCCTTGCCTTTTACCACTCTAATTCCAACTCTTAAATTGCACTTCAGAATTCAATACACAAACCAAGAATTTGAGTACGTTTTAGAAAGCAAGGAAATAAGCGACTAACAATAACAGAAAGCTCAATGCTAGAAAAGAAGACACTAAACAAAATGGAGGTGGTACACGGACAAGACTGGTATACCACTTGATTATATCAAAATTAGAGTATTAGAACAAGCAAAGATACTCTAACAGTGTAATGGAACAAAAGCAAGCTCAAACAAAGAACTACGCAACAAGAATTAAAAAAAATGACAATTCTGGACAAAATGTATGAATCTGACTCACTACAAAGTAAATCAGATATAGAATCTAGTTATTCTACCCAACAAAGCAAGAAAATAACAAAGAATCCTAATTATACTAAATAAGGTAGAATGCACTCAAGACAATTCAATTTAAAGCTAAAATGATGATTAGGCCGAATGGTGTAATAAGCTCTAATTAATGTGTCAAGTTGTGTGCAAAAAGATGGCAAAATGGTGTAAAAAATGATGGCAAAATGGTAGGTAAATTATGGCAAAATGGTAGGCAAATGATGGTAAAATGGTGCAAAAATGGTAGGCAAATGATGGCAAAAATGATACCAAAATGGTGTAAAAATGACAGCAAAAATGGTACCAAAATGTTACCAAAATTGGATAGCAAATGATAGGAAAAAATGTTACCAAAAATGTAGCACAAATAATTCCTTATCCGAATTGGATAATAATAATAATCAAAGGTGGTTTAGGATTAAGTTTTCCTATTCCCAAAACAGATAGGATTAAGTTTTCCTATTCCCAAAACAGATAGGATTAGTTTTCCCTATTACTTAAAGGATTTCCCACCTCTATTTAGAAAAGGATTAATTGCTGCCCCTAATCCTCAAGCACTTAGGATTAAGTTTTCCCACCTATTAAAGGATTTGGATTTTCCTTTATTGCTATATAAATACCCCTTGGCCGAATTGCTTCCTACCCTTTTCTTCCTCCTCTATTTCTTTTCTTTCACTTTTTTTTTCTTCTCTTCTCTTCTTTTTTTTTTCTTTTACGTTTTCTTTTTTTTTTCCTTTTTTTTAATGAAATAAATAACAACAGACTACAACTACCAAACTTCACAAGCCCAAAGTGATCAGAACTCAAATTCGGTTTTCCACCCTTTGTTTTTTTTTTCAAAACGCAAAACTTCAAGGTGGAAAACGGAGGCTTAAACGTCGTTTTTAAGGGCTAAAATTTGCAGTTACATAGGGCTATGCCCATGTAACGATTGTAGAGCTCCAAATTCCCTTTCCGGAATGATATTATAATAACAAATCGGACTCCTATATCAAAAGTTATGGCCTTTCGAAGTTTTCTGATTTTTTTTTTCAAAACAGCAAACTAATCTCTAATCTCCTCCTACAAGGATTCGGATTCAAGCTAAGGATGTTCAAGATTTCGGTTCAAGGCTATATCACGAATTTCAAGGTAAAGGTAAGAAAAGAAAAGGCTAATTTAAACACACAAAGAAACACAATTAACTAAGAAACTTAATGCAACCTAATTCGGCATAAACATAAAGAATTCAAATAAAGGAAAACACAAACCTAACACTAAGATAAATAGGAATTTACCTTAACTTTGGCTCTGATACCAAATGATGCGGAACCCAATAGCTAACGAGCTACAAACCCACACATACAATTCAAATAGCAAAGCAAAATCAGATAAACACCCTCCCTATTGAACCCCCAAACAACTTGTGAATGGAAACGCAAATAATCGGGAATTAAAGAACCTGAAAAATGCCACAATCAAATAATTGATAAGTTAATCAAATTCTTTGTGCAATAGAAAAGAAAGCAATTCACTCTCATTCTAAGCAAAGGAAATTCGGCTATGCCAAGAAAATTATCATTCAAAACCTGAAATTCTCAACATAACATGTTCTATTTATAGGGTGGCTAACCCTAGCTAGCAAATAACCTAAAACAAACCCTAATGAGGCCTTAAACATGGTGTGGCCGAATTGTCCATGGGCTTTACAAGATAAGTTAAGCCCAAGCTAAAGAATTAAACACACTTAAAATAAGCCCAAAAGAAAGACTAATTAAAACCCAAAAATAACTAAACTAAACCCAATCTAAAAGCCCAATTCGTTTAGCCCATTAAGTCATTAAATAAATGAGTAATGTGACTTTTAAATGAAGCACATGACTTGTACAAATAAAGCCCAAAGTAGTATAAACCCAAAAATGACTTAAATTGGCCCAAAAATGGCTTAAGTTGGCCCAATTTCACTAGAAGCTTCCAAAAGGCTAAGTACTTTATGAAAGCCTCCTTCAAGCTCTTTATAACACTTCTTAAAGGCATCTTCATGTAGTTCTTGAGTAACAAAGCCTTGCACATAGGTTGTCATAGCCAACTTCAGCTTCTTAGCTCGCCCTCTTGTGATTGGACCACTTGGCATCTTCAAAGGGTCTTTAATGGTTGGATGATCCGTATCATAACCACTCATACAATCCATATTTAGTTTTAAATGCAGTTTTTACTCATCCCCTTCTTTCATCCTAATTTGATGATAGCCACTTTTAAGATCAATTTTAGTGAATAAACAAGCACCATGCAACTCATCAAGCATATCATCTAATCTAGGAATAGGTTAGCGATACTTTACAATGATTTTGTTAACCGCTCTACAGTCCACACACATCCTCTAAGTCCCATCTTTCTTTGGCACCAAAAGAACTGGTACAGCACAAGGACTCATGCTTACCCTTACATACCCCTTTTGAAGCAATTCATCCACTCGGCTTTGCAATTCCTTCATTTCCTCTGGATTGCTTCTATAAGTAAGACGGTTAGGTATTTGAGCTCCTGGTACAAAGTCAATTTGATGCTCAATCCCTCTCAAAGGTGGTAATCCGTGTGGTACATCTTCAGGAAAGACATCTTCATACTCCTGCAATATGGTCACAAAAAACCCTAGGCAACTTGGGGATAAGGTCAGTTTCAGTAAACAAAGTTTCCTTAAATCGAATCAAAATTAAAGCTCTCTTGCCTAAGCATGCCCTCTTTACTTCTCTCTCCTTGACATGAAAACATGGTTGTGTCTTTACTTTTTCAATCCTCTCAATTTCTTTTCACTCACTTTTTATATTCTTTTCTTTCTTTTCACTCACTAACTTCTTCTCTCCTGCACATCCCACTTTCTTTTCCTCACTTGTGCAGTCACTCACCGTTGGACCTTTATTTTTATTCTTTTCTCTCATGGCCTCTTCTCTCTCTTCTTTCTTTTTTACCTCACTACTTGAATCCCCACTTGAAGATTGTTGAATTTTTAATTGCTCAAGATAAGTTTCTTTGGGTGATAAAGGTGCAAAGGTGATTTTCTGGCCATTATGCACAAAAGAGTACCTATTCTTATACCTATCATGCACAACACGCTTATCAAATTACCAAGGCCTACCCAATAATATATGACCTACTTGCATTGGTACAACATCACATACAATCTCATCAACATATATACCAATGGAAAATGCAACAACCACCCGCCTGGTAACTTTAATTTCACCACTATCATTCAACCATTGTAGCCTATATGGGTTTGGGTTCCTATCACATTTTAGCCCCAATTTCTCTACCAAAGTAGTACTAGCTACATTAGTGCAACTAGCCCCATCTATGATTAGACTACAAGCTTTTCCGCCTACTAAGCATTTAGTTTGAAATATATTTTCCCTTTATTCTAGGCCATCTTCCTTAACATTCAAATTCAAAGCACGCTTAGTAACTAAAGCTTCTCCCTTAATAGCATATTCAACACACTCATCATTATCAGAACAATCTTTTAATGGTGGCATACTCAATTCACTATCGACTCATTCCCTTCAACAGACTCAGAAATAATTTCTCCCCCTTTAATGAACATAGTTTTCCTATTAGGACAATCAGATGCATAATTGTCACACCCGATTTCCCCCTCGTAGTTTGAGCCATGGGTATGTGTGTATGTGTGTGTGTGGGTTGATGTGTTAATTATATTTTGGATTATATGCATGAATGGTGGGCTTGGTTAGAGTGTGCATGCTCATAGGGTAGTAGTGTGTGCATTAGTGAGGGGTAGTCTTGTGTGTGGTGTCTTGCATGTTTGTAGGGTGTGAGTGGTCAAGATCCACCAAGGATAAAGTGACATGTGGCTAGGGTTTTAGGAAGTGGGTGTAAAGTGAAGGAGAGAGAAGAGAGCAGTCATTTTTGCTGCCCTTTCCCGTTCTTCTTCCTCCTCTCTTTACCTCCTCTTCCTCTTTTCTATTCAAGTGTGCCCTAGCTTTGATCCAAGTGGTTTTTAGTGGAAATTGATCATCTCTTAAGCTTTATTAGTAAGTTTTAGTGGGTTTCTCTTTTTCTTCATCTTTTCTCTTGATCCTTATTAGATGAGTTTTTAATCTAGGGTTTTAGATCTGTGTATTTTCTTAGGTTTCCTAGTTTAGAAGCACCTACTCGTGATCCCAAAGGGAAAGAGAAAGCGAGTGGGAGCAGAGCTTGCATCTAGGAGCATAGGAATTTACAGGTTTGGGAATTTATTTGTTCTTGATGCATTTTCTTATGATTTGGTGTGGTTGAACGACTTTCTGGAAATCTGATAATTATGAGATGTATGTTAGTATGAATGTTATGGGTTTTGGTTTGATTTAAGTTATGATGCATGATTGATGAACTGTTGGAACAAAATTTGGATTTGATGAGTTGCTACAATTTTTCTGGGTTGGTGTTCTTGAAAACTTGATTTTGTTAATTTATGATTTGATTGATTTGATTATTGTAAAAGTTAAGTTTATGATGTTTGTTATGATGGGAAATGCTTTATCCAAGGTAAGTTGAAGTTTGATCGGATTTTTAAAGTTTTGGATGTGTTGGAGCTAAGGGAATTCTGCAGATTTTATGCAGAATTGGAAACGTAACTCTATCGCGAGCGCAATAGAGCCGATGGATTCCAAGTCCCTGTGGCCGAATGCTCTGCTACCGAGCGATAGCTGGGCAATCTCTTTTCGACCGAACTACTAACTTTCAATCGGAAGTGCCATGGGTACTCAGTCGCTCGCGCGATGGAGTGCTCGGCTGCCGAACGAAAGTTGGGAAGTTCTGATTGGAACACACGAAAGAAAGTATGACCCTTGCTTGCTGGGAGCTAAGTCACGAGTTATGCATTGGAACACGACTCATGACGGTGCTGAGAGCATCAGCACGAGTCATGCCGACCTGCACCACTCGTGCCCCTTTACTTTTCCTCTCGATCGGCCTGTTGGCCACTATCGTGAGCATGACTCTTGCCGCGATCGCGACAGTGAGCCTCTGCCTGCCCTATTTTTCCGAACTTGTCCTGTTATGCTAAAATGTATTTCATATCTTTTCTTCATGGGTTTTTACTACTGTATGGGAATAAATATGCTTATATATGTACAATATTGTGATTTCTTCATGATAAATTATAGGTTATGCTTTATTTAGACCTATGACATGAATGTGAACTATGTGAATGCGTATTATTAAAAGAGAATATGAACATGATTGTGTACCTATAAGTGTATGTGAGCTATTATGTACTATGATCTATCTCATATGACTATGTGAACAATGCAAATTTGCAAATGAATGTCAAATAACTGGAAATAATAATTAGCCTGTGAGTCAAGTAGTAGATAGGTAGGCATGCCTATAGGGTCTAATTATTGCGGCCAATAGCGTCAGATTTCTTTGGAAATCTTTATTCTATTAAATCCTGATTGGGTTCATTTATATATCATATTATTGATTATTCTTGTACCTACGGGTACTGATAACGAGTGTATATCTTCGGATACGAAAAGATTGTGGTACTTTCGAATACTGATTTGATACTCGTTATCCGCGTTTTTGAGTTGCGGGCAAGGCTAATGATAATACTGTGAACATTTCAAAGAATTTCATAATAATGAGAATGTGGATATGATGTGTTAAAATTTGACATGTGGTGCAATTAAATAACTATGATTTATAAATAAGATTATATATATTTACATAAGTCAGTAATATGCTATAGTTGTATTAAGTTGATGTTATAGCATAATATCTTGGCATGATTGTAGAAGCATGACCATGGGTGCTTGTTTCTTAATTGAAGTGATAATTATAATGCATATGTGCTTTATATATATATCTTGTATATTGTTCCCCATTAAGCGTTATCGCTTAGCACGGATTTTCTAATACGTGTAGGTTGACGCGATCTCAGCAAGTGTACTGAATCGACAAGTAATACAGTGGGATAAAGTTAGGACCCTGAGTTATCATATCCAAGGGATTGTGTGTGCAAGCTAAGATGATTAAATGTAAGCTAAAGAATTCCCAATTTTTGATCGTGCGAATGATTATTCTATTAAATAAAATAGAAGAATTTAACAACTAAAGAATGCAAGTAAAATAATCAGATTGACTGACAACAATTTTTCGCAAAATAATACGATAGCAAGGGAATTAACAAATAAAGAGTAATCAATATAAAAGAAATGTTACTCGGGTTCACTCATCCACCCCATACCCAAATGTGAATTAATTTAATCTAAGAAACATATACGAATGAATTCGGGATAACCCTCTCAAGCATCCCAATCCGGAGTAAGCTACTCTAATTGCACGACATCCCAATCCAGAGAAAGCCATACAATTAGGCTAAGCATGGGTCTAAAATCCTAAGTTCGGTTTGCTTTCCCATTCCGGAGCCAAACAACCCAAAAACTTATTTATCTCACTCCCCCACTCTATTCTTAAAACATAAAATCCTGCACTTCTAGATTCCCATCCAGAGTAGTCTAAAAATACAGCATACATTATAGAAAAAAACTGAGTAAAAGCATTCATAGCATTCAATCCATACAAGCTCAACAACCAACAAAGATACATGATAGAGATCATTCATCAAAGCTGGAAAATAACTTGAGGAAATGAATCCCAAAAATTAACAATAATCAACAGTGAAATAAACCATTCATTCATATATATAAATTCAAAAGATATTTAAAATTCACATCATGGGTAGGGGATTCAAAGATCCCCCAAACAATTAAGAAACTACTCATGATCCATTACAAAATATAGAGGAAAAAGGAAAGAATAAACCCAAAAATTCATTTGAGAAAAGAATCCCGATTAAATCCCACATTCTTCAATCTTCTTCTTCGAATCTTCAATAGAGAACAACTCAAAACTATGAAATCAGAAAATAATTGTTGAGAATTGAAATTAATCTATGTGTTTTTAATATTATTCTCTCAATTTGTAATTTAATAATCAAGGAAATAATTAAACCCTAATGTTAAGAACAAAAGAAAAGCTTCCAAAAATTCCAAATCTAAAAACCCTATTTGAAAAACTGACGTAAATTAACCTCTCTTCGCAGCCAACAAAAATCTTATATTTATAGATCTCAAGGGGTCACAGTGATAATGAAGTGCTTGTCACCATGAGGCATCATGGGTCACGGTGGCAACCAAATGGTTGTCACCGTGAGACTGTCGAAGGAACGAATCTGCCTGGATGCACCTGAGGGGGTCACGGTGACAACCAACTTTGTTGCCACCGTGAGGTGCTCGACTTCAGCTACTGCCTTGGGAATTTTCTATGTCACAGTGGCAATGACTTTTGTTGCCACCGTGAGGTACCCCCTACCCGTGATTCTACCTTGGGAATTTTCTATGTCACGGTGACAACCAGAAGTGTTGCCACTGTGAGGTACCCTCTCATTGCAATCTGCCGGATGAAATTCTATGTCACAGTCACAACCATTTGGCTGTGACCGTGAGGTAAGTATGACCAGAATTTTGCCTTTGATAAATTCATATGAATTGTTGTGACCGTGAGGTACCTAAAAAACAGCAAAACCAAAATTAAACTCTACTAAAATGCTATCTAAAATGCATAAAAGCTTAAATTAACTAAATTTGACAAAATTAACCAAAAGTAATCACAACAAAATAATAAACACAACTAAAAACCCACAAATCAAATGAAAATACTAACAAAACTAAGTACTAAATTGAAGTTATCATAGGTTCTGAAGTGAGGAGATCTTGAAGGACAGTTCCGCATAACAAAGAATCAACACACTAGGACTTGTTTAGTGTAAGTTTTGGTACTTTGTGTGCTTAAGTATGCTCGTATACTTAGTCATTTTGGATATGTAATATGTTACGTAATATTAATCATGCATGTAATGTAAAGTAATGGTTTTGTTTAAGAGCATGAGATGAAATGTGTATTATTTATCTGATGTGAAGGAAATTTATTAATTCAAGGTTTGCTTGCATGTAGTTGCGTGATGTACATGTGTATTAAGTGGTGTGGCAATCATTCTCGACTACTATAGCTAAGTTGTGTGAGTGGTTGAGAAAGGGTGTTATAGTTGCCCTTTTTCTTTCGCAGTCAACCATCACATGATGAGTGGCTAACCATTCCATACCCAAGATGACATCAACTCTTTGAAAGGGAGTTCAATCAGGTTGGTTAAAAAAACATGCCCTTGTACACTAATGGGACAATCTCTGTATGCTTTATTCACTATCACACTATGACCCAAAGGGTTGCTCACTAGAATATCATGGTCAAATGATGAGTTACCTAACCCTTTACCCCGTGCAATATCTATGCTAATGTAGGAGTGCGTAGATCCGAGAGCAATGAGTGCATACACTAAAGCAGACAGTAAGGAGAATTTACCTATGATCACATCAGGTGCATCCTCCTGGTCTCTGGCTCTCACTGCATAAGTGAGGCCTACAGCATGTCCATGACCCTGAGATGCTGGTGGAGGAGGTTTGCCTGCTGTGTTAGAGGCTGTCCCTCTGCCTCTACCTCTATCTGCTGAAGAGCCTGCACCTAGGCCTGGTGAAGTAACTAATAGTGGAACTGCATTAGGACAATCTTTAACTAGATGCTCCTTCGACCCAACTTGAAATAGGCACCTGACAAATATCTGCACTCACCTGGATGTGATTTGCCATAATGAATACACTGCTGAGGAGTGGCCCTACCTCTGCCCCTCGGTGCGCTACCCACTAAAGATGCTGGGATACCATTACTAGCTAGATTCTTCTGGCTACAAGCTGGTACCAACGATCCTTAACTCTAAGAAGGAGGTGACCCTCTAGATCTCTTACTCTGACTACCCGTGCCACTAGATTGACCCGATTTCCTTTTCTATTGAAACCGAACCTGTTTATCATCTTCATCTATCTAAGCTGCCTCAACATTAATAGCAGCTGCTACTAGTGATCTCAAATCTAGATGTTTTTGGCCTCCAATTATCTATTTAATGCGGTTATGAAGACCCTGCTCAAATCTCTCCATCAGTTTGCCCTTTGTCCTCAGTACATCATCCAAGTAGGCACTCGACCGCTCAAAATCTCTCTCATATTCTTGTTAGTGTAAGCCCTAGCCCCAATACATTGTAATAAAACACTTTAGTTAATAAATGAGGCATTTGTTTTATCCATTGTATTCCTGTGCATGTCAATTGATAGAACTATCCAAGAATGTTGTTTCAGTTTAAGTTATCATGTGTGAGGCACATGGTTGTAAGACCTTGAAACAAATGAGACTTCATTCTAAATATCTCTAGTCAGTCATTGTTATGGGAATAACAAATGAATTAAGACTAGTATGCTCTCTCTGATTAGTTGAGTTCTGTCTTACGGATCATAAGGACAAAAGTGTCAATCAGAGATCATAGATACATGTTTGTAACATGGTATTTGGATACGATCCACACATGAGAACACTACATGGTACAAGTCATAAGTGTTCCTCATATGCAAGTTTTGTATCGGAGTTCTTAGACCTAAAATCTCTATGAAACTCTTTATGAATTACTGTGTACTTTGACATACACCTAACGTGCTCGTAACTGAGTGACAAGTATGGGTATGCTTGGGTATGCATTGATTCATGTTAGAGAGCATGAGAGAAGTGAAGGGATTACCCCTCTCTATAAGAGATAAAATATCATCGGCCACTTGATCAGTGAACTGAGAAGTGTATGGCCATACCGAGATGAAATAATGAGTAACCATTATTTATCTGAGAGTTCAGTGTCACTGGAATATCAAGAAAGGAATTAACTTACATATAAGGATGACTAGTTCCATGCCTTATATTAATTCTGATATTTATGGGTAAGGGACTATATATAAAATTGCATTAGGTCACTAAATGCCAATTGCATTTTCATTTAATTTGGAATGCTATAATATCTTGCTAGAGAATATATATAGCCTTTGAATTAATTCTTAATTCATTGCCAATATTAAATGGACCTATAGGATCGCACACAAAGCATTGGGCTTAAAATATTTAAATAATGTATTGGGCATTAATTTGGGCTTTTAATTAAAGTCAAATTAATGTATGTAATGGATATTTAAATTGCTATTGGACCTTGGTCCATGAGAGAGAGAATATTCGGCCCACATAGGATTAATTTCAATTGATTAATTAAATCAATTAAGTTAATTGAGTATTAAATCCTAGTGGCATTTAAGTCAAATTAAATCACCTAATAATTACCATGTCCTAGCCGAAATTCCAAGTATGATATACAATAGCATTTCAGCACATGATTAAGTGATTGTATATTTGATTAAATATATGTTAAGGTAATATTTCAAATTAATTTGAATTTTGAATTCAAAAATGAGTTTGAAATAAATTGTGTTACTTATCTTTAGGAAGGATTTTGAGTTTGAATCAGATTATCTAAAAGTAATTGAAATTCAAATCAAATACTTGCCAAAAAGATAATATACAATTATATAGAAAAGATAAAAGAGAAAGATAAAAACCTAAGTGTGGTGGCTAGGTTTTTGGGTGAAACATATCTCTCTCTCTCTCATTTTTCTTCTTGGCCGAAATACACAAGGAGAAGGATTCTTCCTTGCTTGCTTGTGACTTTGAGCATTCTTTACACATAGTAGAAGGACAAGATCAAGTCTTGTGGCTTCAAACTAATTCTATTACACAATACATATTTAGTAAGCTAGCACTTTCGGTTTTGAGCCGTCTTTGCAAGTGTGTGTGTGAGAATAGAGAGGAGTGGCGAAAAAGGCTGTTCCTTGGCATTGGTGGTGAACATCTAAGGTGGACAAGATCATCTAAATTGCTGGTCATCATCAAATTCAATTTGAAAGGCATCTAAAGTTGTAAGTTATTAAAACCCTAAAATTGCATGTTTCCGATTCTTGTCATGGAATTGTTTGGCATGTATGATCAAATTTTTTTTGTTTTCCGCTGCGTGATCATCATACACATACCATGACATATTCCATCAGTGGTATCAGAGCAAGAACATGCTTATTTTAGTGCTTTAGATGCATGAAATAATTAATTAAAAATCGTTACTTTTAATACATGCAATGATGAAATTTTCTGTTTTGAGTTTTTTGCATTGTTTTGGTGTAAAAACGATTTTAATTGATTAGATAGGTATTATAATTAATATGACATGTTAATATACTGTCCTAAGGTTGTTTAGGGGCTGTTAATGGTCGAATTTAATTATGCATACCTGATGGTACATGTTAATGTTAAAACTAGGTGCATTATGGCATGTTAATTGAAATTTTAACAACTAGTTTTATATATTAAATGTAAAATTGGTTTTGGCATGTTTGTAAGTGTTTTTAAAATATTAAATATCAGGTCTGGACATTATTTAAATATGGTTTTAATTCTGGTCCATGACAATTTAATTGATTAATTTTAAAATCACTTAAAACATGACTGGTTTGTGTTTGTTACATGTTTAATCAACATTGTTTGTTTTGATTTGATTAAAATGGTAAAAACACATTTAGATCAGATTGGTACAGAATGTTAAATCAATATTTATGACCTTATTTAGATTATTAAATGACTCATAAAATTGATTTAAGTGTTTGTGCATTTTTTGGCATCACATAAGCATTAAACAACTAGTTTTTGTTGTTTGTTTGTTTTTATATGCATGCCATGTTTTTATATATATGTTCTTCATGATTTTATGCTTTAATTCATGTTGGTACATATTATATGCATTTTTAATGTTTATGGGCTGAATGACATAAAATTAAAAATGGCAAAATTGGAAATAACACTAGAGTTGATTTATGGCACAAATCTAACTAGTATGTGTTTTGGGCTTTTAAGAGAACTTATTCAATAAGAGGATTTAGTCCATTGGGCTTCGGCCCAGGCCCATCACGGGGTCATCTCTTAAAGGTTCAAGTACACAATTTCCATTAATGGGCTTGGCTAATTTAATTAAAATTGGACTTTGTTTGATCCATGAATGTTATGTATATTAATTTGCTTGTTTGGTGTGATAAATGGATATGCATGGTGCATTCATGGGCCCTGGGTTTTTGTAATTAATTATGGCCTGCGAGCCATTATGTATTATTGTAAAAGTTTCATTTATTTCTTAGAATAGAATTTACTTGAAGACTTTGTAAATCAAGATGAAGCCCACCGGAGTGGTGAAGCCCAACTAAGAAGATTCTTGTGTAATAGTATAGAATCTTAGTTGTAGGTTTTATGGGCCCATGTTTGTCACGCTTTACTTTATGCAATTATTTATATATGCATGCTATGAATGGATGACAAAGCGTATGCCATGTAAGCCGTAATAAAATGAATCCCTAAAATAGTAAGTCATAAAGTTGCCTTCCTAATTCGAAACATGTCAAGGCATCGATCATCGGTAACGTAGACTAGGAGTCCTAGATGCGCCCGATTATCTTTGTGAGGCATGAGTTGTGAATGTAGGTTGGACTTAACATGGAAAGGGATGCCCGGACCTAGGCAACTAATAAATGGGTTTGTGCTATAACATCTTAAGATGTTAGCCCATTTGATCCAAGAGTCATGTATGAGTCATGATTGGAGTTATCCTACCTAAGTAACTTAACTTGTTAGGTGTACAAGCTCAGCTTGACTAATAAGGTTGTTGTGAAAAGTGGATCTTGGCCCACATTAAATCACTAACGCGAATTATTTAAAGGGATATTAATTCGGTTTGTGGGATTATTAATAAGACCTCATTTAATCTTGCTAAATTTTATTGTAGATTGAAAAATGGCATCTTCAAACAACAATTTCTCATTGCGATCGGTCCTTGAAAAGGACAAATTGAATGGCACCAATTTCATAGACTGGTCTCGAAACTTAAGGATAGTTCTTAAGCAAGAGAAAAAGTCGTATGTTTTGGATGCACCCTTGCCTCAAGAACCTGGAAGGAACGCCTCTGCGGTTCAAAAGGAAACTTTTGAGACCAAGAAGAGCGACTCCAATGATGTGACCTGTTTGATGCTAGCCACTATGGTGCCTGACTTGCAAAAGCAATTTATGGACCAAGAGGCATATGCGATCATGGTGCACTTAAAGGAGATGTTCCAAGAGCAAGCTCGTCACGAGAGGTTTGTGACAACTAAGGCCTTAATTTCCTGTAAGATGGCTGCAGGTACTCCTGTTAGTACGCATGTACTCAAGATGAAAGGGTATCTTGATACTCTTGAGAAGCTTGAGGTACAAGTACCAAAGGAATTGGCTACTGACTTGATTTTAGGATCATTGGCTGATGATTATGATCCATTTGTAATGAATTATAACATGCATGCGATGAACAAGTCAGTTACTGAGCTTCATGGGATGCTTAAGAATGCTGAAGAAAACATTCGAAAAACTAATCCCATACTGATGGTTCAAGGGGGCATTAAGAAGGGACCGGCTAAGGGAAAAGGAAAGGGAAAGGCAAAACCCAAGAATGACCTGGCTCGGTTCAAGTCAAATGGGAGCGCACCTCAGGCCCAATCCAAGCCCAAGGCGCAAAAGCAAAAGGAGAGCGAGAGCACTTGCTTCCATTGCAACAAAATAGGGCATTGGAAGAAGAATTGCGCTCTCTTCAAGGAAGAACAAAAAAAGAATGGAGCCAAGGCGTCCAGTTCAGGTATTTTTGTTGTTGAAATTAACCTTTCTATTTCTACCACTTGGGTACTAGATACCGGTTGTGGTTCTCACATTTGTTCAAATGTGCAGGGGCTAAGAAATAGGAGATTACTTGGGAAGAATGAAGTGGACCTCCGTGTGGGGAATGGAGCATGAGTTGCTGCCATGGAGATAGGCGACTATCAACTCACTTTACCTTCAGGACTTTGTTTAATTTTGAAAAATTGTTATTATGTGCCTGCTATGAGCAGAAACATTATTTCAGTTTCATTATTGGATTTGGATGAATTGGATTTTGTTATTAAAAATGGCAATGCTCATATTCGTCGCCAAGGCATTTCATATGGCAATGCCATGTTGCAAAATGGCCTTTATATCCTTGATCTATCAAACAAAGAGTCCATATACAACATTAATACAAAGAGGGTTAAATCAAATGAGTTAAACCCTACTTACTTCTGGCATTGTCGTTTAGGACATGCAAACGAAAAACGCATTTCAAGACTCCACAAAACTGGAGTGCTTGGGTCATTTGACTTAGAATCTTATGATACATGCGAGCCATGTTTGCATGGAAAATTGACAAAGAGTCCTTTTAACAAGAAAGGTGAGAGGACTAATGGCTTATTGGAGCTAATACATACCGATGTATGTGGACCACTAAGTACACAAGCCAGAGGTGGTTTTAGCTACTTCGTGACATTCACAGATGACTTCAGTAGATATGGCTATGTCTATCTAATGAAGCATAAATCTGAAACTTTTGAGAAATTCAAAGTGTTTAAAAACGAAGTAGAAAACCAACTTGGCAAAAGTATAAAAGCCATTCGGTCAGATCGAGGTGGCGAATATTTAAGCCAAGAGTTTGACTGTCATCTAAAGGAGTGTGGTATTATTTCACAGCTCACTCCTCCTGGAACACCACAATGGAATGGTGTGTCCGAAAGGAGAAATCGAACTCTATTGGACATGGTTCGATCTATGATGAGTCAAGCAAATCTTCCTGTCTCTTTTTGGGGCTATGCATTAGAAACTGCTGCGTTTCTACTAAACCGTATTCCAACTAAAGCAGTTGAAAAGACACCATACAAGGTATGGACTGGGAAAGAACCCAATATGTCATTTCTCAGGATTTGGGGCTGTGAATCACATGTTAAGAAATTAACATCTGACAAACTAGAGTCCAAATCCACTGTCTGCTTATTTGTGGGTTATCCCAAAGAAACAAAGGGATACTACTTTTACTCACAAACCGAGAACAAAGTATTTGTTGCTCGCAAGGCTGTTTTCTTGGAAAAGGAGTTCCTTCTCAAGAAAGACAGTGGGAGTAAAGTAGAACTTGGAGAAATTCAAATGCCACAAACTCCTATACAGGATGAGTTGGAAATGGGATCAAGTTCACAACCAATTGTGGAACAAGAACCCATTGCACAAGTACCTAGAAGGTCCGGTAGGGTACGTCAGGGGATTGAGAGATATGGTTTTCTAATCACCGACAGTGACACTATTGAGTTAGTAGATCGTGAGGATCCTACTACCTACCGAGAAGCTATTGAAAGCCCAGACTCAAAATATTGGCTTGAAGCCATGAAATCCGAGATGCAATCAATGTACAATAACCAGGTTTGGACCTTGGTTGATCCACCAGAAGGTGCTAAAGTAATTGAATGCAAGTGGCTATTTAAACTCAAAGCTGATAAGACCTACAAAGGTAGACTAGTAGCGAAAGGTTTTCGACAAACACATGGTGTAGACTATGATGAAACCTTTTCGCCTGTAGTCATGCTCAAATCCATTAGGATCTTGCTTGCCATAGCTACATATCATGATTATGAGATATGGCAAATGGATGTCAAAACTGCTTTCCTTAATGGAAATTTACTTGAGGATGTGTATATGACACAACCTGAAGGTTTTGTCAATCCCAAGCATCCTAAGAAGGTTTGCAAGCTTCAGAAATCCATTTATGGATTAAAGCAAGCATCCCGAAGTTGGAATCTTCGTTTTGATGAGGCAGTCAAAGAATTTGACTTCGTCAAGAACGAGGATGAGCCTTGTGTATACAAGAAGGTTAGTGGGAGCATAGTAGTATTTCTGGTCCTGTATGTGGACGACATCCTTCTCATTGGGAATGACATTCCAACATTGCAAAAGGTTAAGCAATGGTTGGGGAAATGTTTCTCAATGAAAGACTTAGGTGAAGCTGAGACAATACTTGGTATTCGGATCTACAGAGATAGATCGAATCGGCTATTGGGACTAAGTCAAGATAAGTACATAGACAAGGTACTAAAGCGTTTTAGTATGGGAGACTCAAAGAAAGGGTACATACCTTTGGCTTTGGGAGTTCCTTTAACTAAAGAACAGTGCCCTAAAACCAAAGAGGAAAGGGACAACATGAGTAGAATCCCATATGCATCTGCTATTGGATCTATCATGTACGCTATGTTATGCACTAGGTTGGATGTTGCTCATGCACTGAGTATAACCAGTAGGTTTCAGCAAGACCCTGGTGAAAAGCATTGGTCTGCTGTAAAAGGGATTCTAAAGTACCTACGAAGGACTAAGGATCACTTCTTGGTGTATGGTGGTCAGGAAGAGCTCGTCATACAAGGCTATGCCGATGCTGCTTTTCAAACTAGCACTCAGGACTCAAGATCGCAATCTGGATTCGTTTTTGTTTTAAACGGTGCTGCTGTCAGCTGGAGAAGCTCAAAGCAAGAGACCGTTGCCGACTCAACTACAGAATCTGAGTATATTGCAGCAAGTGAGGCTGCAAAAGAGGCTGTTTGGATTAGAAATTTTATTTCTGGATTAGGAGTGGTCCCAAGCATCCTAGATCCATTAGAAATTTTTTGTGACAACAACGGGGCTATTGCACAGGCCAAAGAGCCCCGGTCACACCAGAAATCCAAACACATACTCAGGAGGTACCACCTGATCAGAGAAATCATTGATCGTGGGGACGTCAAGGTCAGCAAGATAGCAAGTGAAGACAATGTAGCAGATCCTTTGACGAAACAGTTGCGCCCAAATCTGCACGAAGCTCATTTGAGATCATTCGGTCTTAGGGCTATGCCTAATTGGGACTAGTGCTAGTGGGAGATTGTTAGTGTAAGCCCTAGCCCCAATACATTGTAATAAAACACTTTAGTTAATAAATGAGGCATTTGTTTTATCCATTGTATTCCTGTGCATGTCAATTGATAGAACTATCCAAGAATGTTGTTTCAGTTTAAGTTATCATGTGTGAGGCACATGGTTGTAAGACCTTGAAACAAATGAGACTTCATTCTAAATATCTCTAGTCAGTCATTGTTATGGGAATAACAAATGAATTAAGACTAGTATGCTCTCTCTGATTAGTTGAGTTCTGTCTTACGGATCATAAGGACAAAAGTGTCAATCAGAGATCATAGATACATGTTTGTAACATGGTATTTGGATACGATCCACACATGAGAACACTACATGGTACAAGTCATAAGTGTTCCTCATATGCAAGTTTTGTATCGGAGTTCTTAGACCTAAAATCTCTATGAAACTCTTTATGAATTACTGTGTACTTTGACATACACCTAACGTGCTCGTAACTGAGTGACAAGTATGGGTATGCTTGGGTATGCATTGATTCATGTTAGAGAGCATGAGAGAAGTGAAGGGATTACCCCTCTCTATAAGAGATAAAATATCATCGGCCACTTGATCAGTGAACTGAGAAGTGTATGGCCATACCGAGATGAAATAATGAGTAACCATTATTTATCTGAGAGTTCAGTGTCACTGGAATATCAAGAAAGGAATTAACTTACATATAAGGATGACTAGTTCCATGCCTTATATTAATTCTGATATTTATGGGTAAGGGACTATATATAAAATTGCATTAGGTCACTAAATGCCAATTGCATTTTCATTTAATTTGGAATGCTATAATATCTTGCTAGAGAATATATATAGCCTTTGAATTAATTCTTAATTCATTGCCAATATTAAATGGACCTATAGGATCGCACACAAAGCATTGGGCTTAAAATATTTAAATAATGTATTGGGCATTAATTTGGGCTTTTAATTAAAGTCAAATTAATGTATGTAATGGATATTTAAATTGCTATTGGACCTTGGTCCATGAGAGAGAGAATATTCGGCCCACATAGGATTAATTTCAATTGATTAATTAAATCAATTAAGTTAATTGAGTATTAAATCCTAGTGGCATTTAAGTCAAATTAAATCACCTAATAATTACCATGTCCTAGCCGAAATTCCAAGTATGATATACAATAGAATTTCAGCACATGATTAAGTGATTGTATATTTGATTAAATATATGTTAAGGTAATATTTCAAATTAATTTGAATTTTGAATTCAAAAATGAGTTTGAAATAAATTGTGTTACTTATCTTTAGGAAGGATTTTGAGTTTGAATCAGATTATCTAAAAGTAATTGAAATTCAAATCAAATACTTGCCAAAAAGATAATATACAATTATATAGAAAAGATAAAAGAGAAAGATAAAAACCTAAGTGTGGTGGCTAGGTTTTTGGGTGAAACATATCTCTCTCTCTCTCATTTTTCTTCTTGGCCGAAATACACAAGGAGAAGGATTCTTCCTTGCTTGCTTGTGACTTTGAGCATTCTTTACACATAGTAGAAGGACAAGATCAAGTCTTGTGGCTTCAAACTAATTCTATTACACAATACATATTTAGTAAGCTAGCACTTTCGGTTTTGAGCCGTCTTTGCAAGTGTGTGTGTGAGAATAGAGAGGAGTGGCGAAAAAGGCTGTTCCTTGGCATTGGTGGTGAACATCTAAGGTGGACAAGATCATCTAAATTGCTGGTCATCATCAAATTCAATTTGAAAGGCATCTAAAGTTGTAAGTTATTAAAACCCTAAAATTGCATGTTTCCGATTCTTGTCATGGAATTGTTTGGCATGTATGATCAAATTTTTTTTGTTTTCCGCTGCGTGATCATCATACACATACCATGACATATTCCATCAATTCTGCCACTATTTTATTTCCTTGTCTCAATCTCAAAAAAGCGTCTTGCATCAAAGCTGTATACTATACTCCAATGTATTTCTTCTCAAACTGAGCTAGAAAATACTCCCAAGTCAATTGGTCAGCTGGAGTATGCTTTCTCACTGAATCCCACCAAAAGGAAGCTGGACCCTGAAGCAAAGCAACGGCCCCTTCAAACATCTCCTTTGGTGGACTGTGTAAAATCTCTATAATGGCCTGTATGTTAGCCTAGAAGTATTCAGTGTTTTCTGGAGAGTCTTTGTCTAGTTTGTGGCATGATATGATGTTTTTGATATCTTGAGTTTAGTAGAGTTTAAAGGTTAAACATGCTAGAGGCATAGCAATTCTAGGATAGGTGATCTATTGGGTAGCATATAGCTGATTGTAGTAGCTATATGCCAAAAAAAATATTATTCTATAGAATCGATCTGTGGACTGTCAAGAATCTAGTAATAAAATTTGGTACGAAAATAAGGTTAAATAGGTCCCCAAAAGTCAGTTTGAAATTTGCCTTTGGTTCGGTTCGGTTGAACCGAAGTTTGACTAAACTTTGACTAAATTTTAAAAAATGGTTAGAGTGGATAAAAAGGTCTACTGTGGGAAGTGTAAAGGCTCAGAGTAATTTTTAGAATTTTTTGATAGCATTAGAATTGTATTTTACGACAAAACTGAACTAAATCGAGCTGGACTGGTTTAGGTGAACTAGGCCCCAAATTGATTTCGATTGAGCTAAAATTTTTTGTGGAGGCTATATTTGGCATTTTAAGAATGATGGAATTAATTGAGAGTGAAAATGAGTTCAGGAGCACTCAATTTCCATAAAACAGTGAAAAATGACCCGAAAACCAAAAATTTACCCAAACCGGTTCGATCGCTTCAGTTGGACCTAGTCGAATTCAGTTTCTCTCATGCAAATACCTCCATTTTGCTAGATTTTTCTAGATTTCTCCATCAACCATCGCCTCCCACATCCTCCCTCTTGGCCGAATTAGTCCCCCATATTCAAGCCCCCCTAACATATTTCAGCTCCTCTAGATTCCATTGGTGGTCTAAAAAGTCCATTTCAAGGTTTAAAAGTGGGTTAAATCAAGACTTGAAAGTTAAGGTGTGATTTTGAGGTAAGTGATTTAGGTGTTTTTAATTTAGTTCAAGGGTTCCTGAAGGTACTTTAGGATGTGAATAAGATGTTTATAAAGGTTATTTGTTGAAAGAAAGCTTGGTTTTGATGAAATCTTCATCTTTGACTTTGACCATGGTTAGGTCATCAAGGTGAAGGAACTTCTAATCAAGCAAAAGATAAAGGAAAGGAGTATTGAGAGGTGTATTGCAAGGATCTAAGGTTTGTGATTGCATACTCCATCTATTTTCATGGTATATTGTGTGATTTAGGTTATGTGATAAATATAATGGCCTAAAATCCACCCTAGTAGTATGAAGTATGATTAGTGTAAGTAAGTGAGTTTAATTTAGGGTTTATAGTATTGGACTAAATTGAAATTGAAATTTTAGGGACTTAATTGCATAAAATAAAATAGTTTAGTGACCAAATTGTAAATTGGCATGATTAGTGTTAAGAGGAGGATTCGATTAATTAAAGTAAGATTAATTTACCTTAAATAGAAGATAGTGGAAATCCATGTGGCATAGAGGTTGGACAAGTGGCATGAGGAGTGGATGAGTGGCTTGTGCTGGAAATGCCACCTAAACTTTACATGCAAATATAAGGCTTTGTGGAGGCAGATTTGTCTCATTTTCCCTTTGCATTCTTAGTATGGTATCAAGCATCACAAGTCCCCTCCGTATCACCCTCAAGCCAATCGGGCAGTAGAGACTGCTCACAAGAATGTTAAGAAGATCTTAGCAAAAATGGTTCGAAACTACAAGGATTGGGCAGAAAAATGGCCTTTTTCACTTTGGGACTAGAAAATCACCATCAGAACCTCTACAGGAGTCACGCTTTATTCCTCGATATATTGGGCAGAAGCGGTGTAACGCCCCATTTCCACCCTAGTAGTTTGAGCTTTATGCATGTGTGATTTTGTATGTATAATTTTTGCATGTGTTATTTTTGAGTATGTGTTATGGTTTCAGTTATGGTTATTTTGTAGTTGGGGTTTTGCTTTGGTGTGAGTGTGTGTATGGGATTAGGATGTGTTTTAGTAAGGTTGGTTTTGGGTGTATGAGAAAGGATGGTTGTAACATCCCGAAAACCACCCTAGTAGTATCGAGCATAATTAGTGAAGTGAGTGAGTGTTAATTAGGGTTTACAGATTTGGATTGAATTGAAAATGAGAAAGTAGGGACTTAATGGAAAGAAAGTAAAATAGTTTAAAGTAGGGACTTAATTGAAAGAAAGTAAAATAGTTTAGTGACTAGTTGGTAATATTGCATGATTAGTGTAAATGGAAGATTAATTAGGTTAATTAAGATTAATTAACCATAATTGAGCCATAGTGGAAACCAAGTGTTTTCTTGAGGAAGTGCCACCTAGCTTTGGGATGGTTTGTGGAGTGACACCTCATATTGCCATGCATATTTAAGTGTGGGAATTGGCAAAATCTGTCACTATTTTCTTCCTTGGAGTCTGGCCACTTATCTCTCTTTCTCTCATTTGCATTTCTGCAATTTCTTATTCTTGCTTCTTTTATTAACATGTGCATAGTTGGTGAGTAAAGTGGTTAGAGAGAGAGATCTAGTGATAACTTAAAGGTAAGCTTATGTGTTTGTCTTCTTCATCTTCTTTTCTTTTCTTTTGGAAATTATGTTCAAGATGTTAATTGTGCTTTGACCACATGTATGTGTATGTGGCTGAAAGTTGGTGAACCAAGTAAGAGATCAAGGGTAAAGAGAAGGTCACCTAGTTGTGAAGTGAAAGAGTGCTCCAAGAGGTTGGGATTTATTTGTTTATTGTATGTATTGTATGCATGATTGATTAGTTTTGAATTTATGTGTACTTGTGTGATAATTGATAGATGTCATAAGTTGATATGTGTTGAAAGTGTTAATTGAATTGCCATGAAATTATGACCAAAGTATGAACCCTAGTATTTGGGGAAAACTCTGCTCAGATTTTCCTAGACCTCCTTGTAATATTTTGGTCATAAATGGAGTTTGAAAATTCTAGATTAAGTGATTGTTGCAACATTATAATCATGACGTCCATACCTATAAAAGTCACAGAAATGACTATGAACTAATTCTGACTCTAAGACCCTTAAAAATGGCCGAAATACAAGTTTCTCTAATCTGGCGGGTTCAATGGAATAGTATAACTTGTTAGGGTCATATCTCACGTTTTATATGTCCAAATTACCTGATATTTGTCCCATTAGAAACTTAACATCTTAGGGAACAAATTTTAAGGGTATGTTTTTCCCAAATATGAGGTTTAGATTTTTGTTTAGGCGATACAATTTTGAGGTGAAAAGCAGTCTCATGAAGTTCTTGTTGGAGCCTACTGTCGCGAGCGCGACAGGGGTCGTTAGCGTGATAGAACAAGTCAAAAGAGTGATTTTCTTCTTGATTTGGAGCCCATGGTTGGCATGAATCATTTCCCACGTTCACCCTTCTCTAGTTTGAGTGTTTTTGTGTGTTTTTCCTTTCCGAAATGTACCCGAACTTCACTACAAGTTCCTATAGCTTGTCCAACTCATATCTAACATTATGAAATGAGTATATGAATGTTTGTCAATTACATTTATATGTAAATGATGCTATGACATAGTATTTTAATAAAGGAATTAAATGCATAACGGAATGTGAGTATGTTTATCAAGCCATAGGTGTATGCAAGGCATGAAATGATGCAAATGTGCTTAATGTGATGACTTATTCAATGATCCAAATTTACTCAATGCGATAATTGTAACATGATGTTGCTTTAATAAACTACATGAATACATTACCATGCGAATGAATCTTACTATGCGAATGAATATCATTATGTGTGTGAATAATATTATAAATGAACATAACTATGTGAGTTAATGATTAAGCCTGTAATTGAGTCATGGAAAAATAAGCATGCTTATGAAGGGCTACTGATTCGCAGCTGCTAGTGTTGCATCGACGGGTGTTTAATGATTGATATCGACGGGTATCCAGTGATCTAGTGTTTGAGACTTCGGTCTCTAGTGTTTAATATCTATTGTACCCGTATCCACTTCTGTATGATACAGGCTAACTATAAAGAACATGTTATGGTACGTTTAGGGATAATGTTGTGTACCTATGTGTAAATATAAGATTGTACTATGATGATCAGTGTTAGTGTTGGTTGTGCCAAAATGTAGTGATATTGTTATTGTATTATATGCTATTATGGTTATGTTATCGAAGCCTTCCACTGCCAGTGAATATTAGTGTTTGTTATTGTAAACAATGAACTATTGAATATTGCTATTGTGTGGCATGGAACATTGAATAGTTGACATATTATTGAACTAATGTATGAGTGCTTATTATTTGATTGTAACAAGTTATTGTTAAATAATTGTACGTGAATGCTTGTATTAGTATTGTTTTGTTTGCATCCCCACTAACCGTTATCGCTTAGCACGGGTGTTTGTTCCCGTGTAGGTTAAAGCTTGGAATTCATATTTTGAAGATGATTTTTCTGCAGGCCACTATAGGAGTTTGAAGTTGTCTATCTAGGTTGGTAATTTTATAATGTTAATGTTTATTTCGAGCTCTAATTTTTGTATAAGATAAGCATAAATGTATATGTAGTTTTGAGTTGTAATATGTAACTATAATGAACTAGTGCAAGTGAATAGCTTAGTGATTATTAATGTATGCTAATATTAATAGTGATTTATAGTGGTAGTGAATATAGATAATAATATTGACTTAGTGATAATAAGTACATCTAATCATGCTAATTGAATTTAGTTATAGCATGATTGTCGTGTAGCGCTCCCTTGTCTTCCCAAGGGGCATTGGGGCATTACAATGGTAGTTGGGTGTGTCTTGGGGGAGGTCCTCTTGTAGGAGGGTGACATGTGACATGTGGAAGAGGTATAAATTATTGAGAGAGGAGAGAGCAGACAGTTGTTCTTCTTCTTTTTTCCTATTTCTTCTTTTTCCTCAACCCGTTCTACATCTTCTTCTTTCTTTCTTCTTTGCTTCCTTATGATCTTTCCCTTTTTGCAGCAATTTTCGTGAAGTTTTGGTCATTAGAGCTCAAGAGTTTGAGGTTTGGGAATTTTTATTTTCCTTATGCATTTTATGCGATTTTTGTGCTCTTTGTTGAATGGCTGGAAATGGATGAGATATAATATGTGTATTTGTATCTAAATGATGTGGGTAATGATTATTTTTGGTTGAGATGCTTGGATTATGAGTAATTGAACCAAGATATGAACTTGTGGTTGAACTTAGAGAGAAATTTCTGGTTTTCTAAAGTGAGGATTTTGATTATGTTATTTATGTAATTAAATTTTTGATTGTGGTTTAAAAGTTGGGTTTTAGATTAATTAAGGTGATTTGAATGGTCAATTTGCGTGGTGTTGAGTTTTGAAGTCAATTGGAGGTTTGTGGGATTTTGGGAGTGTGATTTCTGCAGGTTTTTCGCGTAAGAGCTGGAAATCATGACTCTATCACGAGTGCGACACTGTAGCGAGAGCGTGATAGAGCTAGGTAGATTCAACCCTTGCGCGTGGCTGAGTGTTGGGTTGCTGAGCTCTCTGTCACGAGCGAGACAGAGCGCTCGGCTACCGAGCAGATTTGGGCAGTCCCCTGTCGTGAGCGCAATAGCTTTTGCTGGCCGCTCACTGTCGCGAGTGGGATGACCATCACGAGCGTGACAGTGAGACATGCGTCTCTCTCCACGGGAGCGCGAAGACTGCCGCGATCGGAACCTGGGGCAAGTTTCGCCTCTGTCACGAGTCCGACACCTCCTGGCTTCAACTTGAGTTTTCTTTTATGCTTTCGATGCTTAGTTTTCGAACTTGTGGTGCTTTTAGAATTATACTTGGACAATTTTATGAATTATATAAATATCATTGGATGTATTATGCATGACCCGCTAGAGTTAAATAAGTGAATAGTTAGGCATGCCTAATAGAGCTTCTGTAGCTGCAGCTCCCTTATGATTTGGACCCTGATCAGGTCCCCAATCGGATCCTCGCGATCCTTCTGTCTTAGATCTTGTTTAAGATCCCATGCGGAAATATTTTTGGAACAAAAAGAAAAGAATGATTTTGATACCTTCGGGTATCCATGCATTATGAATGAATTGTTGATGCCCTCGGGTATCTATGTGTATGCTCGTTATCCACCACTTTGTATGAGCAGGTTCATTATTTGTTAATGTGTAATTTGGGAATAATGCGTATAGTTGTGGTTTTGTTTAAAGTATTTGAATATATGAGTATGATGATGCAAACATACCTTCATGTTTTGAATTGTCTGCTAAGAATTCATTATTCTGTTTGTGCCATGAGCATGTGACTTTCTGTTGGCGCCACTGTGAGTGGTCGTTGTGCATTTGTGTTTTCACCACTAAGCGTATTCGCTGAGCACGGGTGTTTCATCCGTGCAGGTGTGGAAGCAGGGCCAACACAGCTAGGAGAGAGAGATTTTGTAATATAGGATTGTACCTTTTTGTATACGTATTAGGTTAAGTATTTTGTAATGATGTAAACTCTATTTTTGTATTTTTGTCTTGACAACAGATATGTATATGATGTTCTGTGCTGAGGCACTTTTATATTTTGATATGTAAAGACTATAATGTAAATTAATAAAATATCGCGCTTTTGTTTTCAGCCTTCGTCTCTTGCTATGAAATTTTATTTTATCCTATTTTAATGAATGATTCATAAATTTGTTTTCTTTGTTTGAGGTCTTGCGTGACAACCCTCATCTATCAGGGTCCTTTTTCCTCCTCGAGGGAGGAAGCTCCCTACGTATAGGTAAGGGGTGTTACAAGCAGTACTGCCGGTTGAAGTGGAGCTCAAATATTTAAGGGCATTCATGGAAGCCCAGATTCCAGAAGTCGATTGGGCACAGCAACGGCTGCAGCAGTTAAACAAGTCAAACGAGAACAGGTTGTGGGATTATTATCACAGTAAGATCTATCAGAAAACACTTTGCTTGATCATTCAAGGAAGCAAGTTAGAAAGCACCCACTAAAAGAGGGACATTTAGTTTTTAAGCAAATGAGTCCGAATGTTCCAGACGGATGAGGTGAATTTAGGCCAGCGCATGAAGGCCCATTTGTTCTTGAGTAGTTGTTGTCCAAGGAAGCAGTAATTCTGATAGACAACTGTAATGGCCCAAATACCGGTCTAGAAGTGTCAGAGTGTAATTCTAGTATTATCATGATGATCGCAGCGTCGAACAGTGCAGGGAGTGAGTTTGTCAGTGTCAAAGTTTAGTAATAAGTGGGTTAAAAATATAGTGATTCCGGAACAGGTGACACCGGGGTGGCTATACAGCGGACCCGGCTGTCCGGCGTCCAGAAAATTTTAATTTCGCGAAAATGATCTGTGGGTTATAAGGAGTCTAGTGGTGAAATCGAAACTGAAAAAGGTGCTAAAACGACCTCCGAAAGTCATTCTGAAGTTGGCCATCGGTTCGGTTCACTTTGAATCGGGGTTTGACCAAGGGGTTATGAGAGGTATATGTGGCCCAATAGAAGTTAAGTGTATTAAATAATGTAATGGAAGTGATTTCTGTGAATTTTGACAGCTTTAGAATTGTATTTTACAGCAGAAGGAAAACTGATCGAATCGGACCGGTTTAAGTGAACCGGTGCCCCAACGGACTCCGATTGAGTTAAAAATTTGTAGGGAGCCTAGTTTTGATGTTTTAAGATCAATGGAATTAGTTAAAAGTGAAAATAATAAGAGTAACGTATAGATACTTTGGAAAAGTGCAATTGAACTGAAAAACCAAAATTTTGGTTTAAATCGGTTGGACCACCTTGGTTGGACCGGTTCGGTTCATTAGAGGGCTATATAAGAAGAGAGGAGGCCAGATTTCTCTAGAGAAATCCAGCCAAAACCGACCTCCTTCTTCTTCTCTAAAAAAGAATGGGTTTTCTTCACTTCTCCACCACTTTTCTTCATCTTTCTTCCAATATTTCCCCAAAATCCAACCCCATAGACAAAGTACAGCTCCTCTACAATCATATAGAAGTTATTGGAGTCCATTTGGAGCACTGGAAGTTGGGAAAATCAAGTGTGCAAAGTTTATGTCAAGATTTGAGGTATGTGATTTAAGGGCTTTTAATTTAGTTTATTGGTCCCCATGGGGGTTTTTGAGGGTGTAGAACACATTTATAATGTTAGATTTCATTTTGGAAGTTTGGTTTTAAAGTTATGTGGATTTTTCAATTCGGCCACCTTAGGGAATAAAAGGGAATGATGGAGTTTCAAGGAGTTATGGCATGGAGAGCATGTTTATGATTTGGAGAACAAGAATCTAAGATGACTGGATACATTATCCTTCCTTTTCCATTGGTTATGTGTGAAATTTAGGTTATGTCCAAGTGTGAATATGAGATTTAGGCATTCTTAATTAAATCTAATGTGATATTCATAATCTATGGACTTAAAATAGTGTATAAATATGGTTAGATGAATTTAAAACATATTGGAATGAAAACCCTAGTGTAGGCTGAATAGTTTCTTAAGGATTTTATCAAGATTTAATGATGTTAAAGGCATATAAATGATGGATATAATGTATAAAATAGGGTTAATGCATAATAGAGTGATTAAAGGAATTAAAAGAAATTATAATGAAATGGTGAAGCTGTGGCCAAATGGAATAATAAAGGAAATAATGAGTTATGTTGTGTAACATGGCAATTAAATGATGTTTATGACTAATAAAATACGTAAATTAAATAATTGAATGATTAAGTGGAATTAAAGTGAACTAAATGGAAAGTTAGCCGAATGGTATATAAAGGGTTTAATTAAGAAATATGATGAATTGTGGCATATAAATGATATGCATAGTATGTTAAATATGTAAAGAGCATGATTGAGTGATTAAATAAAATTAAAGTGCATGATATGAAAAGATGATACCTTGGCCGAATGGTAATCATGATGATTTATGTGTGTAATTTGATAACTAATGTAATGTGGTGGCATAATATGGTTAAGTGATGATAAATGAGTGAGTATGTAAAGTGGTAAGTGAAAATGAATGGTAAGACAAAATAAGTGTGATGGCAAAATGCAATGTTTATATGAATGATGATGAAATATTGCCCTTAGTAGTTGTCTGGTAGTGAAATCTAGTCCAGGATATAATTGGCTAGCCATAGGGATTCCACACCGCGGTACGAGTCATGGCGACTCGCTATTGATAGACCAATGACGGTTTATCCTAGTGTAGTGTTTAGTGTTTACAGTGTATCCAGTGATTACATAGATCAGTATAGTGCAGTGCAGTGAAAATGGTCCTATTGGGATCATTTTATAGTGTAATGGGTCTGTGGGGCCCATATCCCGCATATCCGGTCAGTAGATTTTCTACCGGGTTCATACTAGGCATAATGGTAAATAAGTAATAAAAATGATTAAAATAGTGATAAAAGTGAAAATGAGTGAAAACGGGACTAAAATGAAGTAAATATAAAGTTTAGGGGTAAAACGGTAATTTTATAAAAAGTTGGTAAAAAGTGAGCAAGTTAGGTAAAAAGTGTAAGTGGAAGGGTAAAATTATAATTTTGACAAAATGTGAGGTTAAGATAGTAAAATAGTGAAAAAGTGATAAAATAAGGAACTAATTGTAATTTAGTGAAATTATAAGGTTAAAAGTGGTATTTAAGTGTAAAAAGAGTAAAATAGTAATTAAAAAAAAGTAAATAGGGGTAAAAGTGTAAAATGGAAAGTAAATAAGGTAAGAATTGTAACTATTGAATAAGTGAGGGCAAAATGGTAATTAAGTGAAAAATAAGGACATAAAGGGAATTAGGACATGGATGGTATTATAGTAAAAGATGGGATATAAATGTAATTAATGTAAAAGATGGGACATAGATGTAATTAATGAAAAAGTTAGGGACGTATATGGAATTAAGTGAAAAGATTAAGGACTTAAGTGTAAATAATTGTAATTGGTGGAGTAATTATGGAATATATGTATAATTAATGTAATTAAAGTGATTTAATAAATAATATGAGTGAAATAAGATTAATTATTGAATTAGTGTAAAAATATGTTAATTGACAAAATGATGGTATAGTTAATTAATTAATAAATTGTAGTGGATCATTATATTGAGAAAATAATTGAATAAATTATTAGATTTAATTAATTAAATCGTAGTTAGTGAAAATTTGTGGATAAATGAATAAATGATTTAAATGAATAATTTAAGGGCTAAAATGTAATTTGTGAGTTAATAATAATATTAATAGTGAGATTTATTATAACTAATGTATGATTGTAATTATAGTGAATTGAAGTGGTAATATTGAAATTAATGAATAATGTGGGGACTAACGTGTAATGTGAAGAAAATATTATGGTATTGATTAAATGGAAATTTGTATGCTAAATAATAAAGTAGTGTAATAATGAAATTAAGTAGTGGCAATTCCGTAAATATAAAATAATTAAAGGCTAAATTGTAATCTAGCATAAAGTAAGGGACTATGTTGCAAATTGACAATATTGAGGCTAAGGAAGGGATTAAAATGTAATTATGTAATAAGAAAGATAATAAATGCGTGCCGGCAATTAGTGAGCGAAAAATTTTAAGAATTTTGGAATAACATTGTTTAATTAACTATTAAGTGAATAAGAGATTAAATTAATTATGATTTAACTACTATGCTAGTGACAATGAAGGGTAAATAGGTACATTAGTGACATTATTGTAAATAAGTGAAATTTATTGGATTTAAGCGTAATTGATTATAACAAGGCTAGTAGTTATATTTAAGTGTAAATTGAAAAGAAATAGACCACTAAGTCAAGTAATAAATTGATTAAATGTATATGTAAATTAAAAGATGATAATTGAAAATAAGTAAATAATAAGGTAAATAATAATGATAGTATTAATCAAGTGAAAGGGAAAGATAGTGTTTTAATTATAAGGAATGTAGAGAGATTAAATTGTAAACTTAATTATTAAAAGGCTATAGTGAATTAAGCTGCAACGAAAACTAATTGAATAAAGGTAATGAGAGGGATTAACAAATTAAGTGTAGCGGAAATAAATTAGAAGATTAGAAGTGCTTAATTGAGTATATCGGGAGATAAGGATTTTTATAGTAATAACAATTGAGAATAGAGTGATTAATAAATAGTGTTAAGATAAAAGAAAATAGACAGGTCATTATTGTGAATAATAATATAGGTGACCAAAGTCAAATAAGAAATAACATACTAGTAATGAAATTTATAATGATGTACATGTGGACCAAATGAATAGTAAGAAGAGACAGTTATAGGTCAATCGATAGATAAGTGATAAGTGGAAACTGTTAAACAAAATGAGTGTATAAGTGAAATGAAGTGGATAAATGATATCGTAAAGTAAAATTTTTGATAAGTGTAGAATCGATATAGTAAGGGAAGAAATAATATAGAGATTAATGTATAGTGATAACCATATAAGAGTAAATGCAATTGAAATTAATTTAAGTAAATGACTTATCAGAAGATTTAACGTAATAAATAACATTAACCAAAGAGAGTTAGTACAGTGTAAATGAGTAAAGGAAATATTAGAAACGCAAAGAAAGTAATAGTATTTGCTCAGTGTTACTAGTAGTGAAATAATGATAAAATTTTAAGTAAGTTAATAAATAATTTAGTGTCCGGAATTAAATAGCAATTGAGTATACAAATTAAAGGAAGAATCTAATAGATTATTTACAAAGGTAAAGGTATTAAAAAGGAAGTACATATGAAATTGATCGTAAATGACAAATCAAACAAAGTATTAAGCGACAAGAGTCATTAATCCACATAATAAAGTTAATCACAATAGTTATAATAAGAGTGAAACCAATAGATAAAGTAAAACATCGGAATTAGCAAATAATAGTGGAGATTGATAGCCATAAAGATTAAAAGTGTAAATGATAATGAAATCGATAAGTGCACAGATTAACAGTGCAAATGACGGTGGAATCGATAAGTGTAAAGGTTAACAGTGTAAGTGATAGTGAAATTGTAATAGTATGCTAGTGAATAACGAATTGCAGAGTAGTGATAAAGGTAAAGACATTGATTAGTGATAGTAGTGGTAATGATGAAGATAAGGTTAGTGAACACCATTAAAGTATGTTATAAATTGTTTTAAAAGACTTAGAAATAATCGTCTCCATAATCCAAACACAGTAAAATAATTAAGTGAACAAGCATGTAGGATTAGTATGGAAAACTTAGAATAAGTATCCACCATTGAGCATTTTAATGCTCAGCGCGTAAATGTTATTGCGCGCAGGTTGTAAAGGTTAGACGTGGCAAAAGACATAGAAGCAATCGAAGATTTAGCGACAGCAAGGACCGAAGAATCTGCATGGTATGCATACGATTTTAGTTGGGTAAAACTATGGTATAAGTAGGTAAGTTATATGTTAGTGTATTGTTATGCTTATTGTATATGTATTATTGTGTATGCTATGGAAAAAAAAATTCAGAGCTTTCAAGTGTATCATCAGTGATTGGCAATGCAGTGCAGTGATGTGACATCCGGTATCCTCATCATTTACGGGTATAAGGGTGTTACACAGCGATGGAAATGAATTCAAAGAACTAGTCAGCATCGATAGACTCAAGAAGTTCCATGGCTAAAGACTAAAAATCAAAAGAAGAGAATAAATGTCCCGCGGGTCGAAAACCGAAAAAATACGGCCTTGCTAAAAATTGGCACCTCGTCAGGATGAAAATCGAAAAAAGGCATCCTGGGCAAAAATTAGAGGCTTGAGAGAAAATATCTAATTAAGAAAACCCGAGAGGGCTGATTGGAAATAGGAGTTCGATGCTTACAAGATCTACTTTGAGATTAGATGTAGTTTTGCATTTTGAATCTATGTTAGATAATGATCATGTATGGAGAAATCATACTGAAATGTATACAATTTTGCGGAAAGATATAAAACAAAGGCAATTGGACTCATATGTTCATTATTTTCTAGTTCTTTTATAAAAAATGGAACATCGTTCATCGTTGAATGCATCTAATCTAAATAACTATACTCTGCTCTCGCCGGCCAGGAACTTAAGTCGATGGCTCCTATTATCAACCGCTGGACTGGGCACCCGCATCTCATATGCACTAGTAGAAGTAAAGAGGCAATCTTTGATTAGCTGTATAACATCCTTTATAGGCAGCTGGGCCCAGTGTCAATGGTACTTGGAGGTGAAAGTCGAAGCTAAAATGCCATTTGAAAAGGATAGGAGGGGCCTCACAACATTTTGAATTCCCTTTGAACTGTTGGACACAGCGGGCGATGATGCAGAAGGTAGCCTCATAGAGCCTATACAACGAGACACACCCTGAAGAACAATCCGGAGTCACAACAGAAAAGTGGGGACCGGGGGCACATAAAGCCGATATCCTCATCAGCCCGCTCGCCCAATCTGGTAACATCTTCCTCGGGAGTGGCAAAGGAATACAACCGCGGTCTGGGGAAGAAGATGCCTCAATAAGTAGCTGCTGATCGCTCTAGAAAGGGGGCTCTGATAGTTGCCTCGACTTCTCCTGCTGCCATACCCTTCACAAAAAAAGAGGCCGTTAGAGATAAAAATTGTGACTGGCTCTCTAAGCAAAAGTTAGGCTGAAGGGTAGGGTGAAAACTTGGAAATAGGCAGTCTATCCTACAAAAAATAAAATGAATAAAAGCAACTGGAGTGGGTGGCAAAAGTTAGGCAAAGAATTATGTGAAAATCCCCAAAGGGACGCATTTCTCGCAAAGAAAAGCTAGTGTGAAAATCCACAAGGGACACACTACCTTTAATTAATGACTTTCGATGCCTGGAATGATGATGCGACATCACTTAGGATGACCTCACTTTAGGTAGATAGCGCATGATGCAAAGCATGAGCAAGAATTATGGGGGGCAAAGATGCTATACAGCTCATAAAAAAAGGGCGCATGTTTATTGATTGGGGGCAAAGATGCACACCTAACAGTTCTCTCTGAAAAGATTATGGATCAGAATCCCTAAGCCAAGATGACACTTCTAGATCTCTGCGGGCATGATCGAGCAGCCAGGCCATATCTTCAACGGACCCTTAACCACCCAGGACGTGGTCTATCCATTTTTGCATGCATTTCATGTCATAAAATTCTTTAGCAAACATCTGTATATGGCCTTTTACTATTGCATGCATCTTTCCTTGTACATGATTCTTAGCACGTAGTTTGCACATATTTTACAAACAATTCTTTGTATGCCTGCACAATTCTTGTGTATATAAATTTTGATAGCGAAATTTTTTTATGTTAAGTCGTACCTAAAATGTCGACATGATTGCACCTTATTAAGGTACCTTTGATTCAAAGTTTGACTCTGCCTAAGTAGTTCTCAACTATGAATGGCTTTGATCTCAACTCTAGAAATTTGCATTTCATTCCATTTTGAATTAAGCAAAGGGTAAATATGTTTGGTCTCTGATTGTTGGATCACATGAAAACCTTGACTATACCATGTAATTTTTAAGTTCAGAGCACTTTTGGCCCGTTTTGAAAACAAACTGAAGAAAAAAGAAACTAGTTGCATTAAGGGGATTGGATGGCAACTCACTAAAAGCACTAGAACCTTTCTCATTACCCATCAAGGCGATCATTGGATAAGACAGAACTAAGAAAATGATTTAGGCAGCCCTTCTTTGTATAGCTCTCTAAATAACTATTTCGTACCCTTATTTTGCAATCGCTTGCTAGCCTGTTGAGCCTTTATTTTGGTATGCTAAATGTGTACTGATTTTATTATTACACATGTTAAAACTACCCTTCGCCTAAAATGATTTTGGCCTCCTCTTAGAAGAATGGCAGCTCTAGTAAGGATGGATGTACATTATGACATTTCTTTGGGCTATCAAAAAATCGCCCTAATAAAGATGGGTTTACACTTTGGGAAGAGGGTTTGTTCATTGATAAACTCTTTGCATAATTAGAGATATAAGCTTGCGAAAAAAATCGAAAAAAAAAGAAGAGAAAAGACAAAAAAGAAGGGAAGTAGTGCTCAAGATAATATCCCTTGATAACTCAATGGTTATCTTTTTAACTTAATTGTTATTTTGAGCATGATGAGTTAAAGTGCTACCAAGTCCAAATTCAAGAATACCTTGATAGTATGCAATTAGGCTGAGAATGATCCTCTCATCCGTCGAGTCAATGTTGCGGCCATTTTTCTCTAGCAACTTGATCCTTTCTTGGTAACCATCTACCTAAGCCTAACGTTATAATCGAAGTAAGACCTCTTGATTCTTGGTTTAGTCTTATCTAATTAGTAGAGATGACCTTCTAATAAGGTTTAGTACGTAGGAAGAGGCATATGGTGTTTCTTGAGCTTCAAGCGGGAAGCCACGAGTGCATTCATGTATTCGAGTTGAGCCTTGTCCCCAACGTTGCATCTAGAATTTGCTTTCAAATGGTGAAAAATTCTATTTTGGCCTTTACACACACATAGAGGTTGCATGGTATGCCTTGTATTTATGTGTTGGTTTAGTAAATCTTGATATTTACATGTTTATCTTCTTGCCCTTCATTGGGAATGACTCCTGAATTCCTTTTGCTGAGATTGAATCAGTTGAGAATGTGGTTCATTCAGTGCATTCAAGGGCAGATAGAAACTTGAGTTTGGGGTATCTAATAGGTTGCAATCATTTTACAATCTTGGGGTATTTCTTATCACTACTCACGAAAGTGATACTTTGCATACATTCCCCGTAGTACATATGCTCTTTACAAATATTTTTACGCATAATTATAGCAAACATTCTTGTAAATAGTTTTACATGTATAACTTTGATGTACGTCTTTTTGTATAAAATCTTTAGCGAGCATCTTTCACCATATAAGTGTCTGTAAATACTTTTGTGTACATGGCTCTCCAAACTTCATTTTTTATTATCACTTATTTTCTCTCATTTTGTGGGCAGATCCTTTGTATGTATCTCACATTCATCGTCTTTGCATGCATTCTGCACCCCTTTATGAATGATTTTTTCCGCATGTGTTTCATGTGCATAGTTATCCATGTACACATCACACAGGTATGATTCTTTCTGTGTTTTCATACATGTAATTTTGGACACATCACACACACCCAATTCTTTACCTACACCTATTTCTGCATATGATTATTTACATCTATAATGTGCACAATTCTTTGCCTTAATCATAGGCATGATTATTTACATATATTTCCCTTGCTATATTTCTCATGCCTGATCCTTTGCATATATTTCTAGTGCATGATCATTTGCAAATATTATACAAATTACGATTCTTTGCACACATTCCATAATCGTTTACATTTATACAAGCCATCCCATGCACGTGACTGTGGCATACATGTCATATCCATAATTCTTTGCATGCATTTCATGTTCATAATCCATTGCATACACGTCACATGTATAGTACACACTTCACATAAACAACTCCTTACAGTTGTCTCATGTTGCATTCTAGGCATCCCGCATGTATAATCTTTTGCATATGTTTAATACTTCATATGCATAAATCTGTGCTCAAATTTCACACGTGCATAACTTTGAATGTCGTTTCATGCATGCATAACTTTTAACATGCATTCCATGCATACATGGTGCCTTACGCCTACTAGATGGTGTTTATCAAACTCAACCGCGGTTTCACACGTCGACAAGCTGACGTTCATCAATCGCACAACTCAACTGTGGTTTCACATGTCGACAAGCTGACGTTCATCAATCACGCAACTCAACCGTAGTTTCACATGTCAACAAGCTGACATTTATCAATCACGTAACTCCATCGTGGTTTTACACGTCGATAAGCCAATGTTTATCAATCACGTAACTCAACCGTGGTTTCACATGTCGACAAGCTGACATTTATCAATCATACAACTCAATCGTGGTTTCACATGTCGACAAGCTGACGTTTATCAATCACGCAACTCAACCGTGGTTTCACACGTCGACAAGCTGACGTTTATCAATCGCATAACTCCATCATGGTTTCACATGTCGACAAGCGAACATTTATCAATCTCGCAACTCAACCGTGGTTTCACACGTCGACAAGCTGACGTTTATCAATCGCATAACTCCATCGTGGTTTCGCACGTTGACAAGATAATGTTCATCAATTACGCACTCCATTGTTGTTCCACACGTCAACAAGCTGACGTTCATCAATCACGCCTCCCAACCGGCTGACATTTATCAATCATGCACCCACCCATGATTTCACATGTCAACAAGCTGACGTTCATCAATCACGTAACTTACCCGTTATTTCACGCGCCGACAAGCTGGCAAAAGCTAGTCACACTACAATCATGGACGATAGTGCAGGAGGAAGGTCGCCGCCTCAGGTACACGCTTCTTTCCTTTTTTTTTGAATTTTGGCTCACCTAGGCACCTGCGTGCTAGTTTTCCCAAAATTGGGGTCAACTATTGACACCGGGTCCCGAGGCGTTTCAAGATCAGGATTGCCCAATGATGAGAGTAAAGACCGATTCATCAGCAAAAAAGTTAGGGTCAATCGTTTCCTTGTCAACATTGTTTTTTTTTTTTAGAAAATAAATAAAAAATATGTATTTTGAAAATTAAAAATAAAAAAGGAAGGTTGAAATTGATAGTCTTTTGTGAAAAAAGTTTTTTTAAAAAAAAAATTCGGCAACTCGTGGCGGCGTGCGCGCCCCGCAAGTGCGGAGAGCGCGAGGCACAGCTGCACCTCAAAGTGCGAGGTGTGGCCGCAGGCGTACCCAGCGCCCCTGCCCGCCCCTTTTACAGTATTTTCCGCCGAAAATCACATTTTTGGCCTTTTTTGGGTTTTTATTTTTTAAAATATTTTCCTAAGTAAATTAGGGTTTTCTCTTGATAATGGGTATAAATAGAATATTTTGGAGAGAGAAAGGGGGATTTTTTGGGGGGAAAATTTGGAGAGGGTTTTCTTGAGTGAAAAACCCCATTTTTAAGAAGAAAAATTTATTTTCTTCATTTTTTTTTCATCTTTCTTGATTTTTCTTAGATCTATAAAATATTTTGTGAAGTTGGATTAACTTGAGGAAAGAAAATTAATTTTCTTAGCTTGGGCTTTCTCATCAAACCTCAAAAATCAATTTTCTTGAGTTTCTGTGTTCTTGATTTTTTTTTATAAAAACTTATGATTTTTTTGAATGTTTTTGAGTTTAGTTTTGAATCTTGATAAGAGAAACTAGATTGAGATATCTTGCTTCCAAATCATAAAATCTGAGGGTAAAAATTCTTGGATCTATTTATTTTTGCTATCTCATTTTATTTTATTTACTTTATTTTATTTTTTATTTTATGTCTAAATATTATTATTTTTTATTACATGTTTATTTACCTTTTTCTTGTTTATTTATTTAATTTCATTGGTTTACTACTACTACTACTACTACTACTATTATTGTTATTATTATTATTATTATTATTATTATTGTTTAATGTTATCGTCATCATCATCATCATCATCATCATTATTATTATTATTATTATTATTATTGTTTAATGTTATCATTATTATTATTATTATTGTTGTTGTTGTTGTTGTTGTTGTTGTTGTTGTTGTTATTGTTGTTGTTGTTATTATTATTTGTTTATCGTTATTATTATTATTGTCATTATTATTATTATCATTACTATTATTATCATTAGTGTTATTATTATTATTATTACTATTATCATTATTCTTATTCTTATTCTTATTGTTATTAATGTTATTATTGTTATTATTATTATTATTGTTGTTGTTGTTGTTGTTGTTGTTGTTGTTGTTGTTATGTTTGCATGACTAGTTTTTAATTCCCTTCGTATGTGAGTCGTTTGCATGTTAAATAAATATGCTTACTTTAACCCATTTTACTTTTTAATTGTGTACTAATGTTATTTTATATTTCCCTTATTTTCATGTTTATTTGGTTGATTTTAGAATTGTTACTAATTTTTCGACTTTTATTTTTGTTATATGGGTAAAATGTGGCGTTTGCTTATTTTAGCATCCTCGTGACCAAATGGAGGGATCACGATGCGTAAGAGACCACATCATTTGGGTGAGACTTTACCTATCTCCGTTTGTGTGACTTTGTAAATGAAATAGTTTTATTTTATGTGCGTGTTAGATAAAATATCACAAAAATATTTTTATAACTAAATTGAAATTTTTGCTAATAAATTAGGACCAATGTCATCGATTTTAGCCAAAAAATGCAAAATGTCCCGAATTAAAATGAAAAGTTAAATTTTCTAAAAATTTGATCACTCATCCCAGTTTTCAAGCCAATCGCCAAAACAACTCTTCGACCCCTTTTTAAGTGAGCATGAAGGAACCAATGTTCTTAAACCGAATAAATATCCCGATTTATGCATGTAATCCCTTTTGATTGATTTTGCTTGATTGTTTAACTTTATGTTTATATATATATTATGGGCCCTTGTAATTAATTATTTTTGGGGCAATTTTATTTAGCTTTCTTTCATTTGGGGATTGTATTCTGTCCCAATTTCTATTTTAATTTTATTTAGTTTTTCTTTTTATTTGGGCGACTGTATTTGTCCCATTTTCTCCTTTGTAAATGACATGGCTTTGTGTGTTTACTGCTTTCTTTATAGCATTCACTTATCGCTTTCTTGATGCTTGAAATGCGCGTTTAAATAAATTACATTAATCGTGTGAGATGAGAGATGGAATTTCCTAATCTAAAAACTCATTTATAATTAACAAAGGCATAAATAAGAGTGGAGTTCTGAACCACTCTCTAGTATAGACCATAGAGGTTAGATAACCTTTCCCAATTTCTTGTAAATTTGGTGGCGACTCAAAAATACCTCAAAGGTGCCTCAAGGTTTCATGATACTAGATGAACTTTCCCAATGTTCTATTGGGTGGGGATTCCAAAATGTCTCATGTTACCCAAGATCAAATGACGCGAACCAATCCCTCGAGCCCTAAAAGCGGGCCAATATGAGGGCCTTTTTGGTTCGGCATGCATCACAGTAAGTAATGTGCCGAGTGGTAAGAATGCTCGAGAGGCAGTTAGTGGGCAAGTTACCCAAGGATCGGGTTATGTGCAAGAACCAAAAGGAAGTTTATTGGCACCTTTTAGTAAAGGCAGCACCGTGCCAAAGTGTGAGCACCGCGAGAAGTTCCATTGGGGCACGTGTAGGAAGCTTTTGGGTGCGTGCTTCAGATGTGGCAGCATGGAGCATTTGCTGGCCAATTGCCTTGAGTTGAAAGAGAGCATAGTTCAGCAAGGAACTAAGGGTAACATGGGAGTGACTAGATCTGCTAGAGGTAATAGAAGAAGAGGTAGAGCAGCGCAAGAGCCATCGAAGATGGTTGAGAAGCTGATTCCTTTGGGTGGTCCAGCACGATGTTTTTGTAACAGGCCAAATTATAACGTAGTAGTATTAAGTAAGATTAGTGTAATTAACTGAGTGTAAAATTAGGGTTTCTGGTTGGGGACTAAATTGTAATTGAAAAATTTAAGGACTTGATTGCAAGAATTAAGTATAATATAGTGACCAAAGTGTAATTATGTGTGATTAGTGTAATTAGAAGTTTAATTAAGCAAAGCGGTGGTTAATTAATCTTAATAAAAAGTTAGTGGGAATTTATTAGTCTTAATTATGGACTTAGTGGGATCTAAGTGTCTTGGCTTGGAGCAACAACCTAGCAATTGGAGAGTTGGTGTCTTGACACCTCATATTGCTATGCATATATAAAGATTGGGAAGTGGCAAAATCTATCACTTTGTTCTTCCTTTGGGTCCGGCCACCTACCCAAAATCCGTTACCTCTTTCTTGTGTTCTTCATCTCTTTTCTATTTCTTCTTGGTTCTTCATCTAATTCGTTGGTTTCATAAGGGCTTGAGTTAGCTTGTTTGAAGGTTTAAGTGATGAGTTTGAAAGGTGAGTCTAAGTATTTTTCATCCTTCTTCTTCTCCTTTTTGATTTTGAAATTTCAAATTATGAGTATGCTTTAATTGAGATCTGCATGTGTATGTTATTTGTTTGTAAGTTACTGAATCAAGTAAGAAAGCCAAGGGTAAAGAGAAGGTCACCTAGCTTGTGGAAGTGAAGGAGTGCTTCAAGAGGTTTGGGATTAGATTTTGTGTTAACCTTTGATTATGTGCATCATTGATTAATTAGGATTTATGTGTACTTATGTGATAATTGATAAGATGTTATAAATTGAGGTGTGTGTTGAAATTGTTGATTGAATTTCCATGAGATTATGACCAAAGTATGAACCCTAGTTTTAGGGGAAAACTCTGCTCATATTGCACCAGACCTCCGTGTGATGGTTTGCTCATAAATGGAGCTTTAGAACTCCAAATTAAGTGATTATTGAGCCAATAGAACCATAATTTCCATACCTATAAATGTCCAAGAAATGATCATGAACTAATTCTGACTATAATATCCTTAAAATTGACCAAAACTTAAGTGTCTCTATTCTAGCAGGTTCATTGGAACAATATATATTCGTTAGGTCTTATCGGACGTTTTAGATTTCCAAATGACCTTAAATTTTCCCATTGGAAACATAACATCCTATAAAACAATTGTTAAGGAGGAAGTATTACCTAGAAATTAGGTTTAGACGTTGGTTTAGGCGGTACACATTTGAGATGAGAAGCGGTCTCATAAAGTTCCTAATGGAAGCTACTGTCGCGAGCGCGACAGAACAAGCTACAAGTGGGATTTTCTTCTTGATTTGGAGCCCATGGTTGGCATGAATCATTTCTCACCTTTACCTTCCTCTAGTTTGTGTATTTGCGTGTGTTTATCCTTCCCGAAATGCCCCCGAACCTCACTACAAGTTCCTATATCTTATCCAATTCATGTTTAACATTGTGATATGAGTATATTTGTAACACCCTTATACCCTATACGTATATTGCTGACTTAGCGATACTGTGTGATTATCATGATCGATTAAAAGTCACTTACTTATGAAATTACGGGTCCAAATTTTTTTTTCCTACACTTGGTATAATTCACTATGTCAATTATCTTCTAAACAATTATTTATTTTACATATCACTTAAAAAAATACACTAAATTGCTTAACTACAAATTGACCTATAACTGTCTTAATTACTATTAATTTGGTATAAATTTCGGCAGTATAACGGCTAGTAATTTGCACTGCCCAAACCTGCACTTTTGAAAATCCACTGCCCCGACAAGGGTACAATAATAATAATAGTCCACATCTATTCAATCACATCCAACATTCCATCACACAAACATAATAATTGTAACACCCCCTACCCATACGTAGGCGATCCCATCCGATAAGGAGTGATATGCCGTGTGAGTCAAGGTGCTACCACACAGAAATAATACAAATCATACATTCATTCATAACATACATACATAAATACAACTTTGCGAAACAACAGGAGCAACAACTAATCATACATTAATATAACAAAAATCATTACAATAATGTTTTGATCAAACTGGCAGATACAAAAGAAATAATTACATATCCAAAATATACAAATGCGGAAGCCACTACAAAAATTGATACATGAGAGTTCTATACAAATGAATCATCAAAGATTACAAAAGCTATGCCCTACACTAAACCTTCCTGTGTTGGCTTGATTGGCGGTGACTCTCCCAAAGCGAAAACACCTTCCGCACCTGCACGAGTAAAAACACCGTGCTAAGTGATAAACGCTTAGTGGGGAACACACAACAAAAGAGTGGACGACCATTCACAATGGTCGTCAAAGCATAGCACATATGATATGACATATGCGGATAATCATGTCAGATATATAATCATGCTTGTATAATAAAGACATACATTCAGAAGCTCATATCCTCATTCATATACATATAAACTTATTTCTCATACTTATCATTATGCTCATTCGAATATCACATTCTTGCAGTCATATCAAAACAATTCAGAACAAACACCTGCTGACTCAAAATAGTGAATAACGAGTAAACGCATAGCGTACCTTACGGGTGCGAATCGGACGCATAGCGTACCTTACAGGTACGAATAGAAAATCATTTTATCTTATCGCATTCAAAACATTTGTACAAAGGGGACCTTAAACAAGATCCAAAACGCATAAGGGGTTCGCGAGGAACCACATGGGGACCTGATCGGGGTCCAAACGAAACTGAGGCTGCAGCTATAAGACTCTATTAGGCATGCCTAACTATCCACTAGACTGACTCTTGCAGGTCATGCATAGAGAAATTCACACATTGAATTCACAACTTGAGATAATAAGTAACCCATTTCGGATTCAACTAACATTCAATAATTTAATAGAGCAAAACACCAATTTATGATGTAAGATAAATAAAATAACACTACACAATATTTAAGACCAATCATAAGTGAAAAAGGAGTGAAAATGGAAAGAATCAAAAATCTGAACAATAGGGGGACAGTAGCATTTTACATGGCGGTATGAACAATCCATACCGCCGTGTAAGACACTTTACATGGGGGTATGGTATAGCCCATACCGCCATGTAAAATGCCCAACACGAAGCTAGGCAGAAGTGTTTTACACGGCGATATGGGCTGTCCCTTACCACCGTGTAAGATGACTTACACAGGCACCAGCAGAGGCATTTCACACGGCGGTAAGGGGAAATCCATACCCCCGTGTGGAATGCTCAGCACAAAACGCTTCCTGAGGCAGTAGCATTTTACACGACGGTATGGACCTTCCCTTACCGCCGTGTAAAACCTCAGCCTTGCATTTTTTGAAGAACTCCTACGAATCACACGGTGGTATGCAATGGCCATACCGCCGTGTGACTCCTGGAAAACCCAAAAAATGCAGAGTTCACTCCAATTTCAAACCCAACACAACACAACACCAAATTACACACTTACACCATGTTAGTAAACCCAAAACTCACCTTCTCAGCTTGCCATTCACAACCAACATGCAATTTTACATTTCAATCATTAACTCAATTCCATCAATTTAACATGCATAATCTAACAATCTTACTTAAGCATAACTCACAAAATCATAATCTTAGCCTCATAAAGCAAATTCTAAACTCATCAAACTCAACCTCAAGTCACACAACCATCTTTAAGCATCCAAACAACATGGAATTTTCTAGAATTTCAGTAACACATAAAATCATCAATAAACAAATTATTCCCAAACCTGCAAACTCCTTAGCTCCTATCACTTTGTGCCACTTGAACCCGCCTTCTCCTTGCCTTTCGGTTCGCGAGGAGGTTCAACTAAGCACAACACCCAAAAGAGCACACAAAAGACAAACCCTAAATTAAATCTAAACTCAGAAATTAAGAGGAAAAAGAAGAAGAACATGAACAAGATGAAAGACAAAATGCAATAACTTACCAATTTATGCAAGAAGTGATCAATTTCCACCACCAAAAGCTTGAATCCTAGTTGGGATTATCTAGGGGAGGGAAAGAGAAGAAGAACAGTAGAGACAGAGGGAAAAGAAACGGGAATGAAGGATCAGCTCCTGTCTTCCCCTTTTTCTCTTTCTTCCTTAATTCTTTTCCTAGCCCTAGACACATGTCAACTCCCTAATGGTGGAACTTGTTCACTCACACCCTACCATGGTATGAACACACATACACCATGCACTTCCAAATAAATGCACACCCTACTAATGTATGAACAAAGCATACAACCACAGCTCCACTAACATACCCTCCAATGCCATGCATGCACCCACATGATAACAAAACCCATAAACATGCATTTTTATCCAACATACCCTTATCACATGCCAAAACACATACCATGCACATGCACAATCATAGAGTAGACACTGAGTCCTGGGTCAGCCTAAATCGAAGTTACCCAATGATGATAATTGCCTTCACACGCGAAAAACGTTGAAATTGATGGTTTCCTTGCAAAATTTGCAATTTAGAATGAAAAACAAAAAAATATTAAAAATATTTTAAAAATTAGTTTTAAAAATGATATTTTAAAATTTTGGTGTTTTTTAGTCATATTTAAAAAAAAAAATCGGTGAGTGTCGGGCGCGCGCAGGGCGTTGCTCGAGCTTGCCGCACGCGGCCGATGCCCGTTGAGCGCGACGACGGGCGTCGGTCCCCCATCCGCGCCCAGATCCGCCGAAATTGCCCCTTTTTCGCCCGAATTTCATTTTCTCCTATTTTTGACCTTTCTTCAACCAAATTTCGGGATTTTGAATTTTTTCTTCCATTTTTACACCCAAAATCAAGGGAATTAATTAAAAATCTGATTTTTCTTCCATAAATCATTTTTTCCCCTTTTTTCTCATTTTAAGTGGGAAAATTGGAGGATTTTGAGGGGAGAGATCATTTTTCATCTTTTTCTCTTTTCTTCTTAAAAGAATTCTCTCCATATTTTTTGACACTTCTTTTCTCCAAATAAAATTCTAAGATTAAGAAATTCAATTTTTGATCTAGAATTTTTATTGAGACAAGAAAAATCTTTATTTTGTTCTTGAATCTTGGATCTTTTTATCAAAAGTATTTTTTTGAAAATAATTTTTTTATTCTTGAAGATTAATTTTATTTTCATCTTTTTAATCTTTTTTATCAAAAATAATTGTTCTTGAAACAAAGAAATCAACTCTTAATCCTCAAGAATTAATTTCTTTCCTTCCAATTTTTTATCAATTTTCTCTTGGAATAAATTTCCAATTTTTTTTATTATTTTCATTTTTATCTCTATTTTGTGAATTGCAACAAGGAAAATCAATCATTTTCATCATCAATCGAATCCAAATCCGAGGGTAAATATTCTACACTTGATCCCTTAACTTTTATTTTTCTTTTATTTATTTTGCTTATATTTAATTGTTAACCATGTAGATCTTTACATTTATTTTGTTTTTATTTATTTCATGTGTTTTTGTACATAGATCTAATATTTCTAAATATTATTTTTGTCTTGTCTCATTTTATTATTATTATTATTGTTATTATTATTATTATTATTATTATTATTATTATTATTATTATTATTATTATTATTGTCATCATCATCATCATCATCATTTGTTTTATTTAATATGTTAATCAATTTATTTTAATATGTTATTTAATTGACTTGTCGTATATAATGCATGTTTTATTTATTCTAATCTATGATTTATTGTTTTATGCGTTTAATTAATTTCTTTGATTTAATCACTAACATAAATTTTGTTTGTCTTTGTTTTTTTTGGTTTCAAATCCATATTTTTCCTTGTTTGAGCATCCATGCAAGCGAAGGAGGAGATTCGGGGTTTGATCATTTTATTGTACATGTTAATTTTCCTTTGTTTATTTTTGATTTATTTGTTATATAATTGTTAAATGAAATAGTTTTTGTGCACGCTTAATTAAAAAATCACACAAAAGTATTTCTATAAAATAAATTGGTTTTTCCTAATAAAATGGGACCAATGTCCTAGTTTTTCATCCAAATACATTGTCACTATTAAAATTGTTTTATTTAATTATGCATGAGAGGATCAATGTCCTTATTCTTAATAAATACCCCGTTTTATGCACGATTTTGTATTTTATTTGCAATGGGGGTTGTATTCCGCCCCTAGTTTTGTTGTATTTTATTTTCATGTACTTTATTTTATTTACCCTTTTATTTATCGCTTTCCTTGAATGATCAAACTTGCGCTCTAATGATGTATGAGAAAAGGGATGAAAATGTAAATTCAAAACTTAATTATAAAATAATCAAGGTATGAATAAATGAAAAGTCCCGAACCATCTCTAGTCTTTGGGCTCAACGAGGCGAGAGGACCATTCCGATGTTTCATGGGAATGGGATCTCCAAGACACCTCTTGTGTCCCACAAAAAGACTTAAATTTACAATCCTAGGCTCCACGGGGTAGAGGATCATTCCAGTGTTCTATTGGGATGATATCTCCAATATCCCTTTGGCTTGTCCAAAATGGATATTATGCGCCGTCTTAGGCTCACCGAGGCTAGACGACCTGTACCAATGTTCTATTGCGTGGCGACTCCAAGAAACCTCCTTGTTGCCCAAAATAGACGTACTTGTAAATACCTTACAAGTTTTCATGAACTCTCTTGAAAGCCCTAAAAGCAGGCCTTCTGGGCGTCCGACGGGGTTCAGCGCGCGTCACAGTGGCAACTCTGCTGGGGACCTCTAAGTGGCTTCTATTCGAAAGTACCTTGGTTAAAATTTATAATTGAGTTTTAATTTAAAATTTTTGTCCCTTTTCAAAAGTTGCACATCATAGCATTAAAGCCTTAGATCTATGCTAGTTTGGTCCCTTTATTAACCCCGGTGCATTCCCGAAGCATGACCCTACGTTCACTCAATGTAGGGAAGTGTTAAGGATAATCACCAGCCCAAGCCTTGTACCATCAACGTATATCAAATGGTGACCCGATCGGTTGTTACGCTCGTGATAAGCTAGACCCGTCGGCAGTGACCATGCTTGGGTAACCCCAAAATATCATTACCCATGACCAAAGCTCATGTAATGGCAATAGATACTTCCCCTAGGTGACATGTACCTTAATACAATGCTTGCTATGTGGGCCATTATATATTCAACAAATTCAACCTAATTAAATGGGCTTTTATCAAAGGCTTTCATGCCCCGATGGACCCATCTTAATTTAGTTAAAATGTTTAAATATATAAAGTCCAAAATCCATATGTATGCCCATTAGATAAGAGATGTTACGATGCCGGTTTTCCAACGAGCACCATACGCGTCCATTGGGTTTCCCGCTAACCCATGGATCAAGCCCACCTAGGAGAGAGACCACATTACCTCGTGTGTGGGAGTAAAAAGGTTGGAAGGATCTACTTGCTTGCATGTGATTGTAAATATTGCATAGCACACTATCATGCATTGTATATGTCAATGATGCATCACTCTAACAATCTAATTTTTTCAGCCATCATAAATTCATTTAAGTGGACAAGAGGTTCTGATGGTCGGCTAGTAAGGTCAAATTCGCTTTTTGAGTTACCGGAATTGGTGTCCAACCGGGACTCTAAGTCACTCTCTCTAGAACCACCAATGGCAGAAGAACTTGGAGCTTTGACCACTCAGGACCTGGCTAGGAGGCTAGAAGATTTTGAGCATAGTATGATGGATATGATGGGTGCTATGGCTAAAAGGATTTCCCATCCACCTGCTGCCCCACAGCCGCCTGCTGCTCTACAACCACAGGCAGCCCCTCCTCGGGGGCAAGCCGAACCACCTGCTGGTGGGGAGGCTCCCTTCCTTGGAGTTGCTGCTTGCTAACCCAACAATGATCACAGAGCTGCCACACCCATCGAGCCAAGAGGGGAAAGGATTCATAATCCCAATGATGATTTCTTGATGGAAGAGGAAGACGAAGAGCCAATAGTCCACCATGATGTGAGGCCCAGGGCACCAAAGGGGGAAGATGTAGCCTTAAGGGGGATGAGGCAACAGATTGAGGCAATCACGCGCATGCTATCAGCTGGAAAGGGGGTCAACCCAGAAGACAGAGATCTGGGGGATGAAGAGATGCTGCCCCAAAGATTCAAGGTGCCTGAGCTGCCGAAATTCGATGGCACATCCGACCCATCTGCCCACGTCAAGCAGTACACCCTGGTCATGAAAGGCACAGGGTTGAGCAAGAAGCAGAAGGTAGAATATTTTTGCCTTAGTTTGGTGGACCCGACAGTTGACTGGTACCACGGGTTGGATAGGAGGTCCAAGGAGGACTGGGACCTTTTAACCGAAGAATTTATAAAGCAGTATGACTGCGGCACGAGAATGGAGGTCACCCTGAAAGACCTTGAGCTCTTACAGCAAAAGAGTGACGAGTCATTCCACGACTACCTCACCAAATGGAGGAATAGGGTCATGGAGATGAAACGGAAGCCTGACACCGCAGACCAAATCAGGTTATTCATCAGGAACTCTTGCCCTTACTTGAGGGATTTGCTCAGTTTTAAGGGGCTCAGGGATTGGGAGTCGCTCAAGGATATCGCTGTAGAGGCTGAGGCGGCTTACCTAGCAAAGAAGGCAAGTCAAAATAATTTTGCTGGGAAAGGCTATGGGAACCAGTCTGGGCATAGACCGGGAGGTGCCGGGAGCAGTAATAACAGGAATTACAAGACAGCCGAAGTTTCAGCGACTGGAGCTGGGCAGCGACAAAGATACTACTCCAATTTAGGCCGCTCCTTATCCTGGGTATTAGAGAGGTTGATGAAAGAGGGCAAGCTGCAGCCTTTGACGCCTAGATCGGTTATAAATCAAGGGCAGCCAGGGCACAGAGAGGACCAGTACTGTGCCTACCACCAGCACACCGGCCACCTGACGGATTACTGCCGAACATTGAGAAATAAGTTCCAGGATCTCATTGACACCAATCAAATCACGGATCCTGAGAAGAGAGAAAAGAAGAAAAAGGCAGGTTACAATGCAGTCCCTCCACCATGATTATGATCGGGTCCTCTTAATCCACTAGTGAGAGTGGAAATAAAGATTATGTCCTTTCTTTTTCAATCTTTGTTATTATTTCGAGAACAATTTTTTATGACAATGTTTGGTTATTTCAATAGAACGATTTTTGCTTATTTGTATGGTGTTTCTAATGATTTCATTTAACATAATCACAATGCATTTACTTTGACATTAATTCAAATAATATGACTGCAGTTAATCTCGAAACTTTGGGGAACCCAAAGAAAATCTTGATAGCATCTGATATAACTCCTGTAGAGAGGGAAATTCAGAGAAAAATAATAAAGAAAATCTAGTTGCAATTAGGGGATTGGATGGAAACTCACTAAGAGCACTAGAACCTTTCTGATTACCCATCAAAGCAATCCCTGGATAAGACGGAACCTAGAAAATGATTTAGGCAACATTTTCTTTGTATAGCTCTCTAAATGACTATTTCCTACCCATATTCTGCAATCGCTTGCTAGCCCGTTGAGCTTTATGGAGGTATGCTAAATGCGTGCCAATTTTGTTGTTACACATGATAAAACTATCCCGTCGCCTAAAATGATTTTTGCCTCCCTTTAGAAGAGTGGCCGCTCTAGAAGGGATGGATGTATATTTTAACAATTTTTTTTTTGGTTATAAAAAATTGCCTTGGTAATTATGAGTTTACACTTTGGGAAGAGGGTTTCAGTCATGCGCCAAAGACATGAGCTCAAACAAAAAAAAAATAAAATAGAGCTCAAAATAGTAACCACTTGACGAGTTTCGATGATTACCTTTTTAACTGTCATTCTGATCTTAATGAGCTAAAATGTTACCGAACCCAAGTTCAAGAATACCTTGTATATGTAACTGAGTTGAGAATGGTTCATCCATCAGTCGAGTAAATATTGCGGCCATATTTTCTCTAGCGACCTGATGTTCCTTTGAAAGCCATCTACCTAAGCCTAACATTACAACCAAAGTAAGACCTCTTGATTCTTGGTTCAGTCTTATCCAATTAGTGGAGATGACCTTCTAATGAGGTTTGGTACGTAAGAAGAGGCATATGGTGTTTCTTGAGCTTAAAGCAAGGAGCCACGAGTGCATTCATACATTCGAGTTAAGTCTCGTCCCCAAAGTTGCATCTAGAATTCGCGTTCAAAAAAAATGATGAGAGAAAATCTTTAATCATGAAAATCCGAGAGGGCTGATTGATAACAGGAGTTTGATGCTTTCAAGATCTATCTCAAGATTAGCTAAGGTCTTGTATTAATGCCAAACAATGATCATGTTTAATGAAATCAAATTGAAACACATGCATTTATGCAATGATGTGATCAGAGTATTGTACCCTGTGTCATGTATCTGCCTACCCTCTGCTACTCTCAGCACGTAAACGCTTTAGCCGACTCATCCTGTCATCAAACGTGCAAAATCAAGCTCATATAACCATGTCCCAAGGCTCCTGAAAGGTCCTTGCCAATAGCTTCAGCAATCAGCCAAAAAAAAAAGGGAAAGCCGTTAGAGTGAAAACCGTAACTGACGCTCTAAGCAAAAATTAGGCAAAAGGATAGGGTGAAAACCTGGAAACAGGCAGTCTGTCCTTTAAAAAAAAACGAAAAGCTGCTGGATTGGGTTGGGTCCATTCCAGGCAAAAATAAGGCATAGGGTTATGTGAAGATCCGCAAAGGACGCATCTCCCGCTAAGAAAAGCTAGTGTGAAAATCCACAAGGGACGCACTACCTTCAAATAATGACAACAGGTATCAGATGAGAATCTCGTAATTCCAAAGGGCATGAAACTCAAAAGCAGCTTAAAAGGCATCAATCCTATCGTAAAGCGCAGCTGGCCCGGCTATCACCTCCAAGTCCACATAGATGAATCCTTATCCTACATTCCTGCATGATTCATGCATTTCACTTGCATGCTCACTATTTTTCGTGCATATTTTAGTTTCCCTAATTTGCAGAAGGAGAGATTTGATGTGGACATCGACCAAAGCCGAGTGATGACATCAGTCCAAATAATCAACCAAGGACCTCTCTAGGGATAGATCTCAACCAAAGACCTCTTAGGGGGAAACCAATCAATCAAAATATCAATACAAACAGCCAGCCAAAACAACAATCCAAACATCATCTCAAACACTAATCCAGATCCCAACCAAAGACCTCTCCGGGGGCAGATCTCAACCAAAGACCTCTCAGGGGGCAACCATCACGGAAGGGTTAGCATGATGGTGGCACTACCACTCTACGGAGGGTTAGCACGACCAAGGCACTACCACTTCATTAAATTGAAGGGTTAGCACGATGGCGGCACTACCACTCTATAGAGGGTTAGCACGACCACGACATTACCACTTCATCAAATCGAAGGGTTAGCACGATGGCGGCACTACTACTCTACGGAGGTTAGCATGACCGCGACACTACCACTTCACCAAATTGAATGGTTAGCATGATGGCGGCACTACCACTCTATGGAGGGTTAGCACGACCACGACACTACCACTTCAACAAATCAAAGGGTTAGCACGATGGCGGCACTACCACTCTACGGAGGGTTAGCACGACCACGACACTACCACTTCATTATATCGAAGGGTTAGCACGATGGCGGCACTACCACTCTACGAAGGGTTAGCACAACCACGACACTACCACTTCATCAAATCGAAGGGTTAGCATGATGCCAGCACTACTACTCTACGGAGGGTTAGCACGATCACGGCACTACCGCTTCATCAAATCAAAGGGTTAGCATGATGGCGGCACTACTACTCTACGGAGGGTTAGCACAACCACGGCACTACCACTTCATCAAATCGAAGGGTTAGCACGATGGCGGTACTACCACTCTACGGAGGGTTAGCACGACCGCGACACTACCGCTTCAACAAACAATAACACGCCTACAATATGGCAATAACTACCACCACAGGTTCCCCGCTTCGGAAAGGTAAGGGCTGCCTCAGGTACGTGTCCCTTTCCTTTTCTCCTTTGAGTTTAGGCTCACCTAGACACTAGTGTACTAGATTCCCCTAAACTGGGGGCAACTGTAGACACCGGGTCCTGAGTCAGCATAGATAGAAGTTATCCAATAATGATAATTGCCTTCACAGGTGAAAAACGTTGAAATTGATGGTCTCCTTGCAAAATTTGCAATTTAGAATGAAAAATAAAAAAAATGTTAAAAATTAGTTTTAAAAATGATATTTGAAAATTTTGGTGTTTTTTAGTCACATTTAAAATTTAAATAAAAAAAAAATTTCGGCGAGTATCTGGCGCGGCAGCGCCAAGGAGCGCGTGGGCGCCAGCGCACTGTGTGAGCGCAATCTTCGGGCGGCCAACACCCGTCGGTCGCGACAGAATGCGGATTTGGCCTATAGTTCTTAGAGAGCCCTCTGTCGCGACCGCGACAGAGAGCTCGGTAGCCGAGTCCTCCGCGCGAACGTGCGGGTGAGCGTGTGCGTGAGGAGGAAAGAGCTGGTCTCTGTCACGATCGTGACGTTGTCGCGAGCGCGACAGAGCTCGGTTGCGCGAATCTACCTAGCAGACTTCGTCGCGAGCAGGCCTTCTGGCACGAGCTCGCGAGGGGGTGCCTCGTGCTCTGTCGCGAGCGCGACATTGTCGCGATCGCTACAGAGGCATTTCCTGCTTGCCTTGTTTTTTGAATGTGCTTCTTTTGTTCCACTTTGCATGGTTTCTCACTATTGCATAAAATATGTTTGTGCTTATGACTCGTGATATCATTGTACTAGTGTCTTAATTATGAATTTATTTGAC